>CAJGYM010000011.1:1200000-1800000 GCA_904845305.1 Caenorhabditis auriculariae | reverse complement strand
GATCTCATACCCCAAGCTTATCAAACCATCCAAATTTCCCAAAAAATGAAAAAAACCATATTTTTCTTCAAATTTCAGCCCTGATCTCATACTCCAAGCCTTTCAAACCATCCAAATTTCCCAAAAAATGAAAAAATCCATTTTTCCCCCAAATTTCAGCCCTGATCTCATACTCCAAGCCTTTCAAACCATCCAAATTTCCCAAAAAAAGAAAAAATCATCTTTTTCCCCAAATTTCAGCCATTTCTTCATGCCCCAAGCTCATCAAACCATAAAATTTCCCAAAAAATGAAAAAATCCATATTTTCCCTCAATTTTCAGCCATTTCTTCATACTCAGAGCTCATCAAACCATCAAAATTTCCAAAAATCCAGAAAAAAGAAAAAAAAAACAAATGGAATGCGGGCCTCTCACGCGCGGGCAGCGTCATCCGTCCTCAGGGCACAGTTGTTCGGGAGCTGCTCCAGCTCCCTCCGCAACAGCTCCTCCAGCTCCTTCCCGCACAACACATCGAACACCCGGTCTCATTACATTTTATCTCGATTTTTATGGGCTTTTTTTTCTTGCGAAAATCAGCTTTGGGAGGAATCTTAACGGTTTTATCTCATTACTCACTTCTTGAAAAACGACTTTTTGAAGTTTTTTGAAATTTCTGGACCTCCTAACGTGTCCCGGACGCTTCTGAGCACTTCTAGTGATCACTCTAGTGGTCTGTGAAGCTGATTTTTCCAAAAAATTCTTGAATCTACTAAGTTTTTTGTTTTTTTACCGACTTGGTGTCTGAAAATCGGGATTTTTTTTCATTTTTTAGAGTTTGTTTGTTGAAAAATCGCGTCTAGAGCATAATTTTAGTGACTTTTTGAAGTTTTTTGAAATTCCTGGACCTCTCAACGTGTCCCGGAAGTTCCTGAGCATTTCAAGTGATCACTTTAGTGATCTAGGGTAGTTTTTAAAGCCATTAGAGCCATTAGAGCCTTTAGAGCATTTTCCAAAATTTCTTGCACCTACCAATTTTCTGTTTTTTTTTTCAAACGGCTTGGTGTCTGAAAATTGGCCAATTACCAAGTTTCTGATTATTTTAAACGGGCTGAGGCCTCAAAAATGACACTTTTTCTCTTTTTGGATTGAAAAATCACGTCTAGAGCATAATTTGAATGACTTTTTCAAGTTTTTTAAAGTTCCTGGACCTCAGCAACGCAAATCGGACGCCTTCGGGACGCTTCTGAGCCTTCCAAGTGATCACTTTAGTGGCTTCTGCACTTTCAAGTGACCCTCTCACGGGATAGGATCGGAAGCGCAAACCGGAAGTTACAGATCATTTTAGTGACCACTTAAGGGGTCTCAAGTGGTGCCTTAAAATGACATTTTCTCATTTTAAAGAGCTTCTTTTTTGAAAAATCTCGTCTAGGGCATAATTTTAATGACTTTTTGAAGTTTTTCGAAGTTCTTTGACCTCGGTCACGCAATCCGGACGCGTCCTGGACGCTTTTGAGCGTTTCTAGTGGTCACTTTAGTGATTGAGAAGCTTTATGCTGACTAAGCTGGTCATTTGGAAAACTCGACCTTGGTCCCTTTCTAGCCTTGAGAGGAAATTTTCACAAATAAGTCATTGAAACAGGATAAGCAAAAAGGTTTCAAATTTTTGCAGATTTTATTTGGAAAATACGGCCTTATCTATTTTTATGGTTTTTCCTTGGCCTGGATTTTTTCCAAGGTTCTCATGTTCGAAAAGTCGTCAAATTTAACGATTCCTTCAGTGGGAAGCGAAAAATGTGTATTTTTTGGTTTTCCTGGATTTTTGAACGGGAAAGTCAGTGAGAAAAAAATCTGAGATTTGAAAAAGTAGTGTTTTTGAAACACGAAACATGGGAAAGTGGTCGGATGCTAGTTTTTTTTCGAATTTCAGTTTCCCACCCTTTAGTTATCCGATATATTAGGTCGTACTATTTTTCTAATTTAAGCTCGCGAAATTGAAAAATCTTTTCATTAATAACTATTTTTTTTCGACATGGGGAACGGGTCCCGAAATTTTTACAATTTGCCTTTTTGAACCGTTTTTTTGTAAAAAAATTGAAGAGATCCTGATACTTTGAGCCCTTATTTTTTTGGGAAATTTGAATTTTTGAGAGCTCGAGTTGATCAAAAAAACGGAAATAATTTATTTTCTAGAGAGCCAAAAAAAGTAATTTTAAAGGTCAACAGCGGTTGAAAAATAATTAGAAAAAGCAGGGTATTTTTCAAAAAAATTATTCAAAAAAATCCTTCAATTTTAGTAGAGGACAAGGAGATTTTCGAAAAAAAGGGACTATGAAATTGTTATGAAATGTCATTTTTTTGAGGCACTGGGCCGTTTGAAATGGTCGGAAACTTGGAAAATTCGAGATTTTTTGGAAAAATCACATCCGAAGGCTAGACCACTGGAATGTCTAAAGGATCAAGTGTTAAAGCGTGATTATTTATTTTTCCACGTAAATTTGTCACTTTTGTTGATTACGGCTGTTTATTGAAGTGTTTCAAGATGGGGGGCGGAGTGCACGTGAAAGTGGGGGAGTCGCGCCATTGGGTTGATTAGAAGTTCGCCGAGAAGTGTGTAATTTGATTGCGATGTGTGATTGATTAGGTCCACACGACTGCTCCGTCCGGATATTTCACCTGGAAATCTCTTTCATTTTGAGCTTTTCAGTGGAGAAATGACTTTTTTTTTTGGATTTCACAGCTTTTTTTCGAGAAATTCTCAAAGAACCAAACTTCAAAAATGAAGTTTTTTTGATCATTTTTAATTCAGAATTTGAAAAATTCGCTATATTTTATTACTACTTCTGAAATTCGATTCAAAAATTCCCGGAAAAAAATCAAAAAAATTTCAATATCCCTATTTGGAAATCTCAGCCACCTATTTGTGTTTTTAGGCCACCAAAATACCAGGATCGATTTATTCAGAATCCTATTTGGAAATCTCGGCCACCTATTTGTATTTTTAGGTCACCAAAATAACATATTCGAATTATTCAAAATTTATTTGGAAATGTCGGCCACCTATTTGTATTTTTAGGTCACCAAAATAACAGATTCGATTTATCCAATATCTGAGCGTTTTATTTTAGTTCAATAAATTATTCAAGGTATTTTTAACTTTTTTTATAAACTTTCTCATGGGAAAAAAATGACGGCCACGAGAATATTTTTATTCATTTTCGTGGGCAAAAAAACTTTCTTCCTTTTTAGAAACTTTGTTTTTTTCTCGATAAATATTGTTCCGGATACACTTTTTCTCGTTATTCATCTTACAAATGGCGGAAATTTGTATGTTTTTGTTGCTTTGATACATTTTTTCGTGACTACAACTCCATGAGAAAAATTTGAGAAAAAAATGGATTTATTTTTTTAAATTTTCGAAAAGATTTTAGTTCAGTTTCCTGTTTCGAAACTTCTATTTAATTGATTTTTCTATGTTGTTTCCGTTTTTTTCGTAAGCCATTAAAAAAACATTGGCAAAAAATATTGAAAATACGGATTTATTTGGATAACTAGGCCATGACCTGAATTTCCAAATCGATTGCTTACGAGGAAATTTTGATCAATATTCAGTAAGAGAAAATATATCTGGATTTTCATCAAAAAGCGGTTTTAGGTTGTCCCTTAAGTGATTAAAAGAATAATTTTAAAAAAGGGCGAATTTCTCAATAGAGCAACTATTCCAGGCGTCAAAATTGAATCGAGGGAATTTTTTGGTTTTTTTTTTCAATGAGCCTGATATTATCATTAGAGCGCGTTTTCTGAAAAAAATGATTAATATAATCTATAGTTCATCCAAAAATTTCTTCGTCTTCTTCCCGTGATAATTTTTTTGAAATATTTTTTTCTGTAAAAAAATTTATTTTTTTCTTGTTTATTAGGCCAATTCAAAAAGTACTCGACAATATTATCATTGGAGCACCTTTCCCGTTCAAAACCCATCTTTTTTGATTTTTTTTTTTCAAATTTTTTCATAACTTGATCTTCCTATAATCTCTAGCCAATCTAAAAATACTCGTTACCTTCCAAAGAATAATTTGAATGTAAGACGAGAGCCGCGGAATCCACTCAAATATGCCAATAAATGGGTAAGCCGCCGCCGCAATGAGATTTCTTCGTCTTCTTCGTGTTTTTTGTCCTCTCATCCAATATTTATCAAATTGTGGGAGATTTTCGGCCTTTCGAGAGGAATTTTCAGCCTTTTTCTATTGAGTAGTAGACTAGATTCAATGCCATCTTTCTAAAAAATCCCTTCCGAAACTCTAAATCTCTTATTTTTGCGCACTATTTCGCCTTGAGCTACCGGTAAAATCTCAAAAAAGGTTCTGAATAAGACAAAATCGAAAAAAAGTTTTGGAAGAAAAAGCCTCGATAAAATAGCAAAATGTGCTCCATTGATAACTTCAAAGCAATTCCGAAAAATCTTAAAAAACCGCCAAAAATTACCAAGGAAAAAACAGCCGAAGTATGCTGAAGCAAGTGTGCTCCATTGAGAAAACGAAAATTATCACTGAAAAAGTGATTTTTGAAGCAAAAAATGTTCTGTTTCCATAAAATTTGGCTGATATGACCAATTTTTCAAGATCTCTATAAAATTGCAAGCTTTCTCTTCAAAAAAACAAGCAAAAAATTGGCCAAATCGGTCGAATTTCCATCTTCTTTTTTTATTTTTTTATAAAAAAAGGTGAAAAATTAAAAAAATAGCTGTATTGTAAATAGCAAAGGTGCTCTAATGAAAAAAATTTTTTTTGAACTTTTCCCTTTTTCATAATGATATTCGTTTCAATGAATAAAGAAACAATAACTTAATAATTTTAAAGGAGCATAGCCATATTTTATTAAAAGGTCTCGAAGCGAAGAGCCGTTTTTAGTCTTGCAAAACCCCGGAAACTATTTTTGAGCAAATTTTACCTTTTTCCCATATTTTTTTCCATCAATTTTTTTTCTATAAAACTAGCGAAAAGCAAAGAAATAGCTTTCTGTTGACAGGCAAGATTGCTCTAATGATAAAAATATGACTTTTTGAGTTTTTCGCTTCTTTATAAAGATATTCTATCTCTGAATGAATAAAGAAACATAAAAATTCTGATTCGCACAAAAATTTTTAAATGATTTTAAAGAAGCATAGACATATTTCATCGAACGGTCTCGAAGCGAAAAGCCGTTTTTGAGCCCTATAATCGCCGGAAACCATTTTTGAGCGAAATATACGCTTTTTAAAGTGTTTTCCATCCATTTTTTTTTTGAAACTGTGAAATTTAAAAATAGCTGTATTGTGAATGTCAAGCGTGCTCTAATGATGAAAACATGCTTTTTTGAATTTTTCGATTCTTTGTGAAGATATATCTCTGAATAAGTTAAGAAACATGAAATTCTAATTTGCAAAAAAAAAAATCATTGATCAGTTTAAAGGAGCATAGTCATATTTTATTAATAGGTCTTGAAGCGAAGAGCCGTTTTTGAGTCCGGTAGAAGTTTTTGAGCAAACTATACGCTTTTTAAGTATTTTTCCAAGAAAAATTCGGAAAATTAGCCCCATCAGTTGGGTAGCATCTTCTCCATGGGAAAAAGTTGGAGGTTCTCATTTTTTATTCATCTCACTTCCTCCTCAACTTTTTCCCGTTTCCTATGCTTTCTTAATAGTTACTATGACTAAGATGATGTTATTTTTGCCGTTTTCGTGATACTTTATTCATAGCCATGTTGATTTTCTACGCAGAATGTTCCTGGAACTGGAAAAATTATCGAAAATTATTAAAATAAGTTCAAAATTCAGAACTTTCAGAGGAATATTTTTCAACTAACTTCCCTGATTTTTCTCTAAAAAATTTAAAAGTTATAGATTTTACCAATTTTTTTTACTTGAACCCTCATATTGAAGGAAGACTTTTGGCGACGTGCGTCCGACTTGAAACGACTTCCGCGCTTTTTTTTTCTCACTTTTAAAATGTTAATAATTAACCTATAACTCCGTTGTTTGAAGAAAGGTTACATGCAAAAAATCAGATAAGCACGTGGAATGGCTGAAACTGCGCCCGACCAAAAACGACTTGCGCACGATCGTGTCAAAATTTGAACCGCAACGCGACCGCGACGCGACCGCGACGCGACCGCGACGCTCCGAGCTATTCCAAATGGCGTTTTTGAATTTTTTCAATACTTTTCAACTCACAAAAGCTTGAAATTGAAAAATATGGGTGAAAATTATTATTTTACACATTTTGAAGTTATTTTTTGAGCTAAAATACTTGAAAAACTCCCAACTTTTTCGAGTCCAAAGATTCAAAATCCGATTAAACCCGCTTTCCAAAAGCTTCAGTAACATATCCAAAAATAAGTCCATTCGAAGCCTCAAAACCCCTTTTTTTTCATCTTTTTTTTTACTCCTTACGTAGCCTCCAAATCCGGCTATAATCCCATATCTTTCGTGTTCATTCTCCTTTTTTTATGAATCTTATTTGTCTTATTTTTCAATCCTGATCATTGATATTCGTTTTAGAATTTGATTTTTGTTGAAGGAAAATATTAAAATTACACTGGAACGGCTTTTTTGTTCAAATTTTCAACAGAAAAGTCAAAGAAATCGTCATTTTAACTCAGAAAAAACGAAAAATCCGCCGAAAAATCGTTTCAAAACAGTTAAATCCATACTGCCGCAACTTTGGTTCCATAGCTCAACTGGTAGCGGTCTTGACTGCGGATCAAAGGGTCACGGGTTCAATCCCACTTGGAATCAATTTTTTTTTTTGCCATTTTTGCAATCACTTCCTAGGATCATTTTTCATGAATTATGACTGTAGGAAAACTGTTTTTGTTCATGGCGCAGCTGGGAAAACTTTATTCGCAGATCCAAGGGTTATTGGTTCGGTCCCTGGTCACGTTTTTTTTGGGAAAAATCATTGAGAAAAATCAGATTTTCCTAATTTTTTGGCTTCTAACTTCAAAAAGCCATTATTCAACGTTTTTTTTAAGCTTAACTTCAAGAAGGAACTGAAATAACCCAATTTTCTGGTTTCCAATAAGGTTTGCCGCCGTAAATCACCACAAAAAAACGCCCAATTTTCTGACCTTAACCCTATTTATTTTATTTTCTCTTAGTTTCCAGGGCAACAAATCGTTTTCGAATTGTTTATAGCTTTCGCAATGGGCCTAATCGAGGTGGAAATTGCGCAAAATTTCAGCTTTTTTCAAATATTTTTTCGAGGACCCTTTGAAGCTCAAATCGTAGAGCTATCTGCATTTTTGTAGAAAAAAAATTTTTCCTAAAGCTCTTTTCCAAATGATAAAAAAAAATTCTTAATTCTGATCGGCTTTCATGTGCTAAAAATCAATAGAAAAAAGCCAAATCCATTTTTTTTAATCGGGCAAAATTTAGAAGCTCAAACTTCAGTCAAAATCCTAATATTCCTTTTTTTCTTCTATATAAAAACATTGAAACTTTTTGGCTGAACTGGTAAGTCCTTGAATTCGCTGCAAAAGGTCACAGGTTCGACCCCACTCCCCGGTTTTTTTGACATTTTTTTCAATAATATTTTTAAATCTATTTTTTTCTGAGTCACAAGACGCCCCGCCTTGATTTTTATTTTCTTAGATGCATTTATTCAATAAAAGCTACTTGGCTCAATCGGCAAGGCTCCAAAAGTTGATTCACAAGGTCACAGGTTCGACCCCACTCCCCGGTTTTTTTTGCCATTTTTCAAAAATATTTTTAAAATATTCTCTTGAGTCACAAGACATCTCACCTTGATTTTAATCTTCTTAAAAGCCTCAATTCAATAAAAGCTACTTGGCTCAATCGGCAAGGCTCTAAAAGTTGGTCCGAAAGGTCACAGGTTCGACTCCCCTCCCCGGCTTTTTTTTTGCCATTTTCAAAAATATTTTAAAACTACTTTTCTGAGTCACAAGACATCCCACCTTGATATTTACCCATTAAAAAAACAAATTTCTTTCGAAATCAAGCGAAAAAAATGAGCATTTTCCGGTTAGCGCACCCGTGAAAGCTGTCAAACGGGGTTTATTGACTGAAGGTGAAACGGGAAAAATGGGTTCACTCGATCCGAAGAAACTTCTAAGATTTATTGATCTGATCGAATTATTACTGAAAATTCGAAAAATCGGAAAAAAATGGTTCGTTTCTACTCGTCCCGCATCGCCATGACCTTGGTAGGTGAAATTTGAAGAATTCAAATTTTTGGATCGAATTTTTCCTATTTTTTTCCAAGATTTAAATAATTTTTTTGTAGTTAACGCTTGTTTGAACTTTGAAATAAGAATCTAAAAATTTAAAAAAATCCTTAAAATTGCTTAAAAATTGCTCAGAAATTAGAAAAACTAAACTTTTTCCGCTTTTTTTAAGGTCTCTATTTAATTTCTTTAAGCTTTCGTAGAACCGTTTATACTAATATATATATTAGAAATCCTCTGCCCCATTCGAAAAAAAGTCAAAATCGCGGCTTTAAAAAATGGCAAAAATCCGAAATCCCTGGACAGGGGTCGAACTTGGGACTTATTTCTTCGTCGTTAGGAGCTCAACCGGTTGAGCCAAGGTCTCCATTTTCTTGACCTTTCACGTCATCAACTCAAACCACTCAGTTTTGGACTAAATCACAATTTTAAAAAAATGCAAAAATCAATTCTCCCTCGACGGGGAATGAACCTGGAACCTTCGGTTAAGAAACAAGCATCTTCCCCATTCATCCAAGCTTCTACTATTTTAATAAATCAAAATCTCAGGGTTTTTAAAGTTTTCTTGTTCAGAAATGAATCAATTTAAATGCAGGATGATTTAAAAAAGAAAAAAAACGGCAAAAATCCAAAATTCCTAGGCTGGAGTCGAACTTGGACCATTTTCAAATGATGAATTCTCCATTTTTTTGATGATCTTTTTTTGAAAAAAACCGAAATATTCTCAGTTAGTTTTACTTACCGTTTCAGAAAAGCTTTATATCAAAATTTTTCTTCGATATAAAGTTCTGACGACGTTATAAAAACCGTTAAAAATCAATTAAAACCTATTTTCCAAAATTCCACCGTAGTCTTAACTTTTTCCCCATCGTAAATCTTCGAGTTCCCCGAAATTGAGCGCCAAAAAAGGACGTGAAAAAAATGGTTCTACTCCTAAGCCACGCCCCCTTTTTCTCCGCCTATTTTTTTGCTTTTTCCTGGAAGCAATTCCTAAGCATCATTTTGCGTGGGGAAGAGCTTTCATTTTTTTCCGTATTTTTCTGTTTTTTTGAATAAATATCATAAATCCTCTGAAGGTGGCTATATAGGAAGCGACGAAAAAAACACATTTTTTTCAAAAAAATCACCAGAATATCATTTTTTTCCTTGTTGAAACTTGTTGATTTTTTTCGTTTTTAAATAAGAAAAAAAGGCAAAAAAATTTTTTTCAGCCATTTTTTTCGAAGAAAGTACGCTCTAAAGTAGAAAAAAGTTCAAGGAATCCCTTAAGGAATACCTTCAGAAGTATATTTATACACTTATTCTTTGATTTCTAATGATAAATGGCTTCTTGTTACGTCGAAAATTATTTTTAATCTTGAAAAGAAGCTACCGTAACTCTTAAAAGTACAGTAGAAAAAACCAAAAAAAAACTTTTTCAACTCATTTTCCCGTTTCAGAAAATTTATAAATGCAAGGCTCGATTGAAAAAATTCGCTTTTGTAGAATTAAATTACACCGTAAACTTGAAAAAAAGCTACAGTAACCCTGGTTTTGTCAAAAACTTTCCCTTCGAGACCTCGGCATCCACAGTAGATATTAAAACTGAGAATTCGCAAAACAAAGCTATCGTAACCCTAAAAACCCAAAATAACTACAGTAACCCGACCTATTTTCTTTTCATGACCTCTGAGAAGTGGAAAAGACGACCGGAAGGGTCCAAGTTCATAAAATAATATCGCATTTCGACCTGACGAAGGGAGGAAAAAGTCGTCTCGAATTTCTCTCAGTTGTTCGGTTCGAACTTCTTTTTTCCTTGGCCTCAGGAGCTCATAATTTTTCTTTTATATCATCTTGATTTCATCATTTTTTCGTTTCCTTGATGATAATTTGAAAAAAATCACCGGCAAAAATTAATTCGACGCGCAGGGGAGTCGAACTCGCGACCCCTTGAACTACGGTTTAAAGCGCTACCAGCTGAGCCTGATATTCACATGAACTCTATTTCATCAAACTTGATTATCTAACATCTTACTTTCCTCCTACCCCTTTAAATTCGACAAACAACGCCTCAATTGATGTCACAAAGGTTACGGGTTCAATCCCCATCGGAACGAATACTTTTTTGCTATTTTTTTTTCACGTCCCTGGACCATTAAAATGATTAAAAAATGATTTTTCAGGCTCAAAGACAACAAAGAATGGCGGTTTCATCCAACATGATGCAGTTCTCCGAGGACATCATCAAGCAGGTTCGCCCGAAGAATTAAATTTGAATAAATTTTTCGTTTTCTAAGAACTTCCCCATTCTAGAGCAAAGAACGACGAGAAAAAAAAAACTAGAGGTCTTAGAATAGTTTCCGGCAATTTGGACAGAACTTGATACACTATTTTAGCCTGAAAACGTCCGCATTTTACAGCTAACACCGGAGGAAATCGACGAATTCCGGGAAGCTTTCATGATGTTCGACAAGGACGGAAATGGGACCATTTCGACGAAGGAGTTGGGAATCGCGATGCGGAGCTTGGGCCAGAACCCAACTGAACAGGTGAGATTCGGGTTGAGAAACACTCAAGTGGCCACTTGAAGATGGAAAATGGGGAAAAAGTCCCGAAATGCTCGGAAATCTAACGAAAAAAACGGCTTGTTTTTTTGAGAAGAATCAAACATTTTTTTGTGTAAAAATTATGAAATTTTCAAGACTTCTATATGTAAGCTTCTGTACTAGCGGAAGGAAAAACCCTCAAATAGCCACTCAACAAAAAAAATAATAAATAGAAAAAAATCCGGTGGAAAGTTCGAAAAACCGTCTTAGACTCAACATAAAAGCCTTTTTTTTGAGAAAAATCAAGAAAAAATAAATTTTCGACTAAATTTATGGAGCTTCCAAGGCTTCAGACAATTCGCCTTGAGACAAAACTCCAAGTGGTCTCTTAAGGGAGGAGAAAATCGAAAAAAAACAGAAAACCAGTCAAAAAATCAACTCAAAGTTTGAAAAAGAATTTTATTTTTGGGGAAATTTTTTCACCTCGATTCCCAGCTTCTCCTACACTCTAGCGTGGTTCGAAAAAAAGCCAATAAAACTGTCTAAACCTCTTATTTTCGTATACTATTTCGTTGATAGATCAAAAATCTGTCTCAGAGTGTTATATAAGCCATAAAACCTATAGAAAAATTTTTTTTTAACGGAATTTTCAAAAATTCCATTCTAGCTCTACTAAAATCATATTTCATCTTTCGATCTCCCACCAAAAATCCTCGTACATATTTTCAATATTTTACCTTCTCCTGAAACCGTAACTTCAGTTATTTTGAAATTATCCAAAAACACAAAAATCGAAATTATTCGGACCCCATTTCCAAAAATCATATTTTACTAAACTGAAACCAAGAAAAACTCCTTGAACCATTTATTTTGATTATTTTGCTCCAGAGAAGTCCCTATAGGGGCAACCTTGATCCCTTGGAGGGTCCCCTCTGCCAACCCTTTTAGGGACCACTTGAGCTTTAGAGACTAAAGGGTCAGATCCAAATCCTATAGGGGCAGTCTTTCTTCCTAACCCCTATAAGTATCACTCTAAGATTCCTAAGTTCCAAAAAATCAGATCTCAACTATACTTTATCCGAAAATTCCGTACCTCTTCATATTCCCCGCTTTTCCCTGTCCGTCAATCATTTTCTCGCCTTTAACCTCGCCATCCAGAGCAACTGACCCCCTCGAACGTCACTAGTCAAATCGAAAATGCGGCTTTTCCGCGTTCCCTGCAAAAAGCTCGTTGAGACATTTTCAGGTGTGTAAGAATTTCTGAGCATTCTTCCGTGTCAACTTCTTTTTTGCACGACTAAAAGTTTGCAGGAAGATAATTCTTTTCATGTGATCTAGGATGTCTTTGAGCACTCTAGGGATCACTTAAGATCGCTAAAGTGGTCCCTAGAACTTGGAGGTGCTGACGCCACTAAAGTGGGTCCCTAGAAATTTTCAAAAACCTCCAGGACTCGTCCTGTTCGCGTTAAAAAAGTTCAAAAAAGCAAAAATCAAAAAATCGCCTTGAAACTCTCAAATTTGTGTGCTCTGAGACTGTTTTTCGTTGATTTTTCCCAGAAAAAGTTGAAATTTTGTAGATAATTCTCCAAAATCTCAAATTTCAAGCCTATGATTATCATTTTGACAACGAAAACCGAAATTATCATAAAAAAATACGAAAAACAGTTAAAATTTCCATTTCAAGCGCAAAAACCAACCAATTACGGACTTTCAGTCTACAGTAACCTTATAGAAAAAATCCAAAAAAAGAGCATTTTTTGATCCTGTCTCTTCAGAATGATAATTTTCACGTCATTGGAAAAAGAAACGCGCAAAGTCCGCATACACCATCGCCCACACACTTTCAGCCTACAGTAACCCAAAGATCTCATTTTTTTGCGCTTACTTGCTAAATTTTTAAAGAAAATGAAACACGATCCAAGTTTTAGAATGATTTCACAAATCCACGAATATTTTCATGTCAAAAAATATTTTTTCATGTAAAGTTTGAAAAAATAGCCACCAAAAGCTCAGACTTTGTGTGCTCGGCGGCTAATTTTCCAAGAAAATGAAAAATCAACCTTTTTTTTTTTTAATTTTTCAGAATCGAAAATCTTTAAAATGCCTTTAAAAATTCTTTTTTAACACTGTCATTATCAATGGAGCGCAAAAGCCTTTCTTAAGTTTTTTCTTTGAATTTTTCCGTTTTACACCCCTCAAGTGCCCACTTAAGAATCCTCTCAAAGATCTAATCCAAAAATTCCACTCGAAATCCCATCAATTACTCAGAACACGGAACATGGAGAAAAAAAAAGTTGGCTTCTTGAAAAATGATGAAAAATTTGGGGTCCTTCAAATTCCATCACCTTCATTTTTCATTTCCGAATTTTTCCTCCGCACTTCTAAGAGGATCAGAAGTCCTTCAGGGAAGTGAAAAATTTCTAGTTTGGTCAGGAAATTTTGAAAAAAAGCTCTACTAATTACAAAAAATCAAAATTTTTTCCAAAAAATTCAGAAAATCCTTGTTTTTTGTTGATTAATCTAATGAAACAGGAATAATTTAGTGTTTTCTTCTTTCAAATTAAGCTTAAAAGCCGAGAATCTACTAAAAAACATTTTGAGAATGCAAAAATTGAAATTTTTGAGTTTTGTGATGAAAATTGAACGAGATTTTGCTTCCGGGAAACTTTTTTTAATAAAAAAAATTTTTTATTGCATTTTTTTGAGTTTCTCAGTACAATAAAAAAAGCACAGTAGAATCAGGAAAAATTCATTTTTTTCAACCACAAAAATATAAAAAAATACTACTATTACTTTTTAAAAAAATCAGTTCAAAAAGCCCGAAAATCCCCATTTTCGACCCTTTTTCCCCCCAAAAAAACACTCGAAATTTTCCCACAAACTCTGTTTTCCGCCCCAAAAAAATAGCCTCACTCCTCTGGAAATTCCAACTTTTTGGAAGAATGGAAAATCACGCGCTTTGAGAACATATCAAGTCAAGTCATGAGGGAAATCTCCGAATTTGGTCCAAAAAACTCGTTTCGTATAGTTGAAATCAAGAAAAATCTTGTTTTCCAAGAGGGGAATGAAGTTTGAGACTTGGAACTTGAGAAGAACTTTCAAAAATGATTCGAAAAGCTCATTTTGAAGCCAAAAAATGGGTTTTTCCCAGAAAAGGGGATGTTTTTACTCATTATTACTATAAAAACATGGAAAATCAGCAAGTGGGTGTGAGAAAAATCACAAAAATGTATTACGAGCCTCTCTTTTTGAAAAAAACTCAATTGAAAAAAAATGGCAAAAAATCCTCGTCACCGAGAGGAGTCGAACCGTTGACCTTTTTAACGATAGATTAACGTGCTATTCACTGCTATGAGCTACAAAAAAAGGGAAAAAATGTTTTTCTGAGTCTCTTTTTGAGCAAAAGAAAAAGACAGAAAACTCATTTAAAAAATGGCAAAAAAATCCTTGTCCCCGCAAGGAGTCGATCCCTTGACCTTTTTGGTGATGAGTTAACGTGCTACGTACTGCGCTAAACATATCAGCTATATTTTTGAAGTTTTCTTGATGCAAATTTGAAAAAACTAATATTCTTTTTTTGAAAAACTGAAATTTTCAAATTTAAAATTTACAAAAATTCAAAATCAAACTTGATATGGTCTCCCTCAAGTTTTAAAAAACTTCTGAAACAGGAAAATCAAAATTTTGCCGAATTTTCAGGAAATCCTGGAAATGATCAACGAGGTCGATATCGATGGCAACGGGCAAATCGAATTTCCCGAATTTTGCGTTATGATGAAACGGATGATGAAGGTATCCATATTGCTCATGTTACCTAAAAATTATCGATTATTTTTTTCAGGAAACCGACTCGGAAATGATCCGTGAAGCTTTCCGCGTTTTTCGACAAAGGTTGGTTTCGTTATTTAATTTTAAGAATGAGAAAAAAATCAATAATTTACAGACGGAAATGGTGTCATCACAGCTCAAGAGTTCCGCTACTTCATGGTGAGATTTTTTTCGAATTTTTTTTAGAATTTTTTTTTTCAATTTCCGTGCGAAAATTAAAGTTAAAACAAAATTTTAATTAAAAATTAAAAAAAAAAATTTCCAGGTCCACATGGGAATGCAGTTTTCTGAAGAAGAAGTCGATGAAATGATCAAGGAAGTCGACGTGGATGGTAATTTTTTTATTAAATAATTTTGAAAAAGCTCAAAAATTGAATTTTACGCGCAAAGGCCGCAAACACAGGCCCTTTGCGGACTCTAATCCTACAGTAACCTTGTCAAGAAAAAAAGGACATTTTTCGAAAACTCCTCTTCAAAATAATGATTTCCTCGTTATTGGACATGACACGCGCAAAGTCCGCATACACCACTACATACACACTTCCAGCCTACAGTAACCCAAAAATCGTTTTTCAACAAATGTGCTTCAGGCGACGGTGAAATCGACTACGAAGAATTCGTCAAAATGATGTCCGATCGTTAATATGAGCAACACTTAGCAATAATGTACAGCGAATCGCAGAAAACCGGTTTTCATCGAGAAATTTTCCAATTTATTCTTTTTTTTTTCCTTTACTTAATTAACATACCTATACGAGAGCTTGCACGGCACAGTGGGCGTGTTTTCCTTCAATCCTGAGCAATAAATTTGACACGCCCACACAATTTTGCACATTCCTCGTCACTCTGTAATTTTGACATTCCAGTTGTAATCATTTGAAAAATTATTATCCCATTTTTTGGATCTTTTGACCTTCTCAGGATCAAATGGATAATCTCTCGTTTACTTGTACGTCTGCACTGTAGAAAGCTTTTGTCAATCAATAACTTTTTGTTCAAGAAAAAAAAAGAAAATGTAATAAAAATTTGTACAAAAACATGTTTTTGCTTTGAAAAGGGAAAGAAAAACACTTCGATTTGAAAATTTCATCATTACACAGTGTGATTGTAAGTATGTAGATATTCAACAGAGCAACGAAAAACAAAACTTATAATACATGAAAAGCAGAAAATGAAATTCGTAAATCTACTCACCAAGTTTGCGCCAGTGATTGTGTGATGGCGTAAATTTGGTGGCTTGCGTCTTTCACGTGCAAAGTTTTCACAAGATTTCCAATAATATTTTCTGTTTATTCAATTATTTTCTTCAGATTTTCGAATTTTCCGTAAGAGTCAAATATAAGAAGCTGAAAGGCTAAGTCATTTTCGAAGTAATTCCCGCGAAACACAAAATTGTTTCTGATTCTCCAAAAATTATTTATCTTTTTCACTCTCTGACGACTGTTTCGGATATCGCGAACACGGCATCACTTCTTCAAAAAACCGTTCAAGATTGGTTCTTAGAACCAAATTCATCGAATCAAAAATATTCTTAAAAAAATACAACACGAATCAACATTTTATTATCAAAAAAAGAACGATCAGGAGAACAAAATAAATTAGAAATGAAAGACGCGTTTGAATCAATAAGATATGTACATTTTCCGAGGGAATTAGCAGACTTGCTGACAATGTTCGCAGCAGAGCTTTTCGTTCCAGAATATCGTGCAATACCTTAAAAAAGAGATGACAATTTTTAGAAAATCGACTTTTTTTTGATTTTCAGTGTTCGTAAAAAGAAACTCGCTTTTGTAATATTTGCAGCTTCAATACTTGTCGTTGTATTTTTTTATTTATTTATCCAGGTTTTATAATTTGCTCGGAAGGTCTTTTTTTGATAGGCTGGAAATTTATGAAAAAAATCTTTTTCCATTTAAAAAAATTCTATTTCATAAAAAAATATGTTTATAATTTGTCCGTATGTCAGTTACAAACTATTTATTTTGCAATTTTTCAAGTTTATCGTTATTTTTCTCAATGCCTTTCAATTAAATTCTGATATCTTTTGATACTTTTTATACCTAATTAGATGAGTAAAAAAAGGTTTGTAAAGCCTGTCAATATATTAGAGAGCTTAAATAACTTTTAAAAGCTTTTCCTTTCGAAAAATATTTTTTTAACAAGTCTTTGATACCTTCTTAAATGAGTTAATCGGGCCGGCATGGCCGCGACGCAAGCTCGGGACATTTGGAGTTGGGAGACTTGGTTGAGTTCTTGGGAAGGTTGTGAGGAAGGTCGTCGTTGGGGCGAAGGTGCGGCTCTGAATATATTTCGATTTTATCTTCTTCAAAAATGTTTTACTTATCATTTTTTTTTCTATAATTTTCAACTTGTTCATATTCTAACTCACAACGGATCAATGGGACCACTCCTTGAACCTTGAATTTCCTGATTCGGATAGCCATTTTCAGTGAGGAACTGCAGGACGTCCGAATAGGTTGTAGTCATTCTGGAAGTATAAAAATGTTAAGAATTGGCTATAGAAAAAAAAAATGATGAAAATTTTCACATGAGCGGTGTTCAAAAAGCATATCTTCCTTGTTCTGTTACCGTAATCCCCGGTTACGGTAGGGGAAAATGGCTCAAAAAGTTGTGTTTGCATTTCTGACGTCATGTGATAACACTGGGTGAAATAAAAATCGCATTGTAGTGGACGAAAAAGTGGTCCCTATAGGGGTTCAAGATCTGACCCTTTGGCCCCTAAAGCTCAAGTGGACCCTATAGGGGTAAATTAAGGGGTCCCTATAGGGGTTTAGGATCTGACTCCTTAGCCCCTAAAGCTCAAGTGGTCCCTATAGGGGTAAATTAAGGGGTCCCTATAGGAGTTTAGGATCTGACTCCTTAGCCCCTAAAGCTCAAGTGGTCCCTACAGGGGTAAATTAAAGGGTCCCTATAGGAGTTTAGGATCTGACTCCTTAGCCCCTAAAGCTCAAGTGGTCCCTACAGGGGTAAATTAAGGGGTCCCTATAGGGGTTTAGGATCTGACTCCTTAGCCCCTAAAGCTCAAGTGGTCCCTATAGGGGTAAATTAAGGGGTCCCTATAGGGAGTTTAGGGATCTGACTCCTTAGCCCCTAAAGCTCAAGTGGTCCCTATAGGGGGTAAATTAAGGGGTCCCTATAGGGAGTTTAGGGATCTGACTCCTTAGCCCCTAAAGCTCAAGTGGTCCCTATAGGGGTAAATTAAAGGGGTCCCTATAGGGGTTTAGGATCTGACCCCTTAGCCCCTAAAGCTCAAGTGGACCCTATAGGGGGTAAATTAAGGGGTCCCTATAGGGGGTTTAGGATCTGACCCCTTAGCTCCCTAAAGCTCAAGTGGTCCCTATAGGGGTTTAGGATCTGACCCCTTAGCTCCTAAATCTCAAGTGGTCCCTATAGGGGTAAATTAAGGGGTCCCTATAGGAGTTTAGGATCTGACCCTTTACCCCCTAAAGCTCAAGTGGACCCTATAGGGGTAAATTAAGGGGTCCCTATAGGAGTTTAGGATCTGACTCCTTAGCCCCTAAAGCTCAAGTGGTCCCTATAGGGGTAAATTAAGGGGTCCCTATAGGGGTTTAGGATCTGACCCCTTAGCCCCTAAAGCTCAAGTGGACCCTATAGGGGTAAATTAAGGGGTCCCTATAGGGGTTTAGGATCTGACCCCTTAGCTCCTAAAGCTCAAGTGGTCCCTATAGGGGTTTAGGATCTGACCCCTTAGCTCCTAAATCTCAAGTGGTCCCTATAGGGGTAAATTAAGGGGTCCCTATAGGGGTTTAGGATCTGACCCTTTACCCCCTAAAGCTCAAGTGGACCCTATAGGGGCCAACTTAATTTAAAAAGGCTGAATTATACAGTTTTTCGCATGGAAATGCTTCTTCGCATAGAGCTGACCAGCATGCCCCCTTAAGGGACCACTTTTGCAAGCTTGAGTGGCCCCTATAGGGGTTGGTAAAGTGGTTTAGGGAACCCGAAAGTTGACCCTCTAGGGACCACTCTTGAGCTCCTAAAAACCTGTAATTGAATTCGACGGTGAAGCAGGCGGCAATCCGGGCCGAATTGTGCAGACACTGCAGGGCCCAGCCGGACTTGCAGTCCTCCATATTACAGTACAAATAGGACAGCGAATCGCAGCCTTCGTGTCGATTATAGCAGCAGGAACACTGCAAAATCGGAATTTCAATCTTCTTTTTGGTTCAAATTTACATCTTTGGATCCTGCGAACCAGCGCGACTTCGTTATCGACGGCTTTTCGGAGGTGATCAAGTTGAGGAAGACTTGGAATCGGCCTCTCTGAAAGATTTAGGCTGATAAGGACCATCGCCGACTTTCCTACGAGCTACAGAACCCTTCCCTTGGCAGCGCGTGGCAGGTCTCAGTTCATGCGCCTTTAATAGTGCAAAAATTTCAGGCCTAATTAAAGGCGCATACAAAATGTAGGCCGCGCACATCAAAGAGAAGCTTCCCAGAATGGTTTTGCATCTCGGAAGAAAGATAGAAATCGTGAGGTTGGCGCGGAATTCTTCTCGATGCGTTTAGCTTGTCACTGCGCATGCGCCTTTAATAGCCTTTAATAACGGAAATTCATATTAAAGGCGCATACAAAAATGTAGGTCGCGCACTTCGAAGAGAAGCATCCCAGAAGGGTACTGCAACTCGGAAAAAAGATGAAAACCGTCACAATATGGCGCGAAATTCCTTTCGATGTCCCTGTGCATGCGCCTTTAATAACAGAAATTCAAACTAAAGGCGCATACACTAAGGCAGGCCGCCCACTTCGAAGGGAAGCTTCCCAGAATGGTTCTTCAGCTTGGCGGAAGAGAAAAATCCTGACAAGCTGGCGCGAAATGCCCACTTCGCATGCGCCTTTAATAACGGAACTTCAAATTTAAGGCGCATACCAAAAATTAGGCCTCGCGCATCAAAGGGAAGCTTCCCAGAAGGGATCAGCAGCTCGGAAAAAAAAAAAAAAAAAAAATGGAAATCGTGACAATTTTGCGCGGAACGCCCAATTTGCATGCGCCTTTAATAACGGAAATTAAAATTAAAGGCGCATACAAAAATGTAGGTCGCGCACATCAAAGAGAAGCTTCCCACAAGGGTTCTGTAGCTCGGAAAAAGATGAAAATCGTGACAATATGGCGCGAAATTCCCTTCGACGCGCGTGGCTTGTCCCTGTTCATGCGCCTTTAATAACGGAACTTCAAATTAAAGGCGCATACCCAAAATCAGGCCGCGCGCATCAAAGGGAAGCTTCACAGAAAGGTTTTTTTTTAGCTTGGCGGAAAAGAAAAATCGTGTCAATTTAGCGCGGAACGCACACTTCGCATGCGCCTTTAATAACGGAAATTAAAATCAAAGGCGCATACACAAAGGAAGCTTCCCAGAATGGTTCTGCAGCTCAAAATGAAATAAAAATCGTGAAACGTGCGGAATGGGCTATAAAATTATAATATTAGCTGACCCCTTTATTGAGCCTCTTCTTGATCTCGTCGTCGACGCCTTGGACCTTCCCTCGGATCATATTTTCCAAGGTGGACCTCGTCGGAAGTTGGATCGTCCTTTTTGAAGTCGTACTCATCGGCGGATATGTGACCACAGCTCGCCGTTTTCGAAGATCCTTCCCCTTCGATCCGCGGTAGAAACCGAAATTGAATGTCTTTATTGAGAATTACCCGGAAAATGTCTGGATTTTATGTCAAAACTTGATTTTAGTATTAAAACTTATTGTTGTAACTGTTCTGTAATGAACAAAAAACCAAATAAAATAATGAATCTTATAGTCTGTTCAGATTTTGAATGTCCAGCAGCTAACTCCGCCCCTGCTGAGACGGTAGCTTTTCGCGTCGATGTTTTATCGCGCGGGACTAATTTTGATCTTTTTTGATCAAAAAGATAGAAAATGAAGTCAAACATGCAGCTTTATTAAAGGGCAATCGTCATCTGTAGATAAAACATTGACGCGAAAGATATTGTAGCCTTGGGGGTGGAGTTAGCTGCTTGACATTCAAAATCTGAACAGACTATATTTTAAAAAAACCTTTTGAACCCCAAAAAATCCAATTTCAATGCAAAAATCATCAAGAGCTGGTATTTAGAAAAAAAAACGTGAAATTTATTTCATTTTCTGAAAACGCTCCATAACTGAATGAAATACGTTTCAAGAGATTTTTAAAACTAATTCTGAAAATCTTCAAACGATTTCATTCGACTCTACAATACTATTATAGTGAATTCCTATTCCAATCTCTCCTCCCTAACTCATTTCGTTAGCAAATTTTATGGCAAACTTTAAAATCAAGTAAAAAATCGAAAAAAAAAATCAAGAGTTTGCAAATAAAGTTTAAATAAGAACAGCAAAGAAAAAAATATCGGAAAAATACAATTTTTTCATTTTGCGCGGGATGACAAATAAAGTCCGCAATATTGCGTCATTCCGCTGTGGAAAGTGTGTTTTTAAGCAAAAAAATTTTTTTTTCTCGAAACACATTTTTTTACGTTTTTTTCTATTATTAATTGAAATTATATTTTTTTATTTGTGTAATCAAGATTGATGAACTGCATATTCGAGATGGTATTTCAAGAAAATTTGAGAAAAAATTACATGTATGCACTTAATTTTTCATCGTTTTTTCTTGGAAATTTTTTTTACAAAAGCCTCAACTTTAAACTAACTGCTAAAACCTGAAGAATTTCTGAATTTTTTTACTATTTTTTTATCTTTAAAAATCCCCTTTAAAGCCTCCAAGTTTCAAAAATCCCAATTTGAATCAAGTTTTTTCAATAATTTCAACTCCACCTTTCTCGTGTGCAAACCGATTTTTGATCAATATAATATTACATTTATTTCCTTATAAGTTATCCTTTTCGATACTATTTTTTTGAAAATGTTAACTTTTCATTCCCAGAACCGTCTCGACGATAATTTAACTCCAAGTGACCTTTTTAGGGTTAGAACTGATTTTTGATCATCATTTTCTCATTTTTACTGAATTTTCTTGAACCTTTTTAATATATATGTAATTCTAAACGTACTGTTTGAATAATAATTGAAAAATCCTTTAATTTTTATCAATTTTTTTAATCCTAAAACCAACTTGATGGCCTTCCTTGTTCAACTCCTTCTCCACCTGCTCGCCAACTGTGCACAAATCGCAATATCGACTGAAATTCTTTAATTTTTTTTGAATATTTCTGTAGTTTATCTAACGTAAGCCTTGTTAAACTTCAAATCGTTCGTAAATTTTGAGTAAAATTACAAGAATTTTTTTCATGCGTCATAAATATTGACTCAGCGCGTTTTTTTCCGGATTTCCTTCCAAAAAAATTCGCTAATCGCAGAAATTTTTTTTCATTTTTTTCAGATATTTTTTTAAATTTTTTTTGTTGCCTTGTTGAACTTCGAATCGTTCATGAATTTCGAACAAAACGGAATTTTTCAGAAAAAAACAATGCGTCATAAATATTGACTCATCGAGTTTTTTTCAGGATTTTCACCCAAAAATTTTACCGGGAAAAAAATCATTTTTTTCAGCTGATTTAATTTCGAAAATAGTTTTTTTCCGAATTCTTGTTTCAATTAACTTTTCAGGAAACCAAAAAAACGCCCAATTTAAACTTGATTTTAGAAAGAAAAAAATTGAATTTTTCGTCCCTCTGCAAAAAGTTAACAGTACCCGAATATTTTGTTTTCAAAATAAAAATTTCTTTTTAAATTACTATAATTCAGCTCAAATTCACTTAAGTGCATCCTTATTCAGAACCTGGAGCAATTTTTTTTCAAAAAAATTTCGCTTTTTTTAGTCGATTTTTTTGCGAATTTTCGGAGAAATTCAGTGTCTTGGACTAGTTAAATTTCGGCTAAAAACAGAATTTTAGCATTTAAATTTTTCTAAATAAATTCGAGTGCTGACCAAAAAGATATAGGATCAAATCGAAGCTGAGGAGACTGTTCATTGAAATTTTTCGCTCAAAAAAATTTTTTCATAAGAGATTTGAAACAGGAATGAGACATTTTCAGATTTAATCACTAAAATCGGAAAAAATAACTCGTTGAGAAAATCAGGCCTTTGTCGGGATATCAATCGCTCAAAATTATTTTTAAAATGAAATTATAAACTATCGGAAACTGGAAAATCAGGGAATAATGATTTTTTCACCAAAATCGGTGTAACTGCGGAAAAGCTGCATTCATTAAGGATTCAATCGCCCAAAAATATTGATTTATGAAATATTTGAAACTGGAATGTAGGATTTACCAATATTGGCGTCCGTTTCTCTCGACGACGCCACTTTGGTCGTCACATTGTTGTGAAAGTAGCGTCGTTTCTGGAACCATTGTATACGGCAAATCGAATCGAATACCTGTAAAAATGAACTTGGAAGAACTTTCAGTGGTCACTAGAGGGTTTTGAAGTTTCAGTGCCCACTAAGGCAGTCAAATTAGTGGCCACTTAAGGGTTAAAAACTAGTGGTCACTATAGAGGTCTCAGTGCTACTACTAGACTCTTAGTGGCCACTTTAGGGATCAATGGATCAATATAACTGGTCCAATCTGTTTGTTTCAAAATTATCAGAGTTACTGGAAGGAATACTGGATGAAAAACTACTCAAGTGGCCACTTAAACGGAAATAAGTGGCCACTTCAGTGTCCTCTCCAAGTAGTCCTTAAAAAGCCTCTATAGTGGCCACTAAAAATTTCCCACCTCAAAAATCAAAAAAAAAAAAGAAACTACATGTGTATGGGGCAAGAATCATGGAGAATATTCTGAAATTCCTCTCTAAAAATTTTTTTTCGATAAGTAAAACTCAGGAACCCCAGAGTGGTCCCTAGAGTGGCTAGGGGAAAAACCAGCCCTTATAAAAGTTGAGCGGCCCCTATAGGGCTTTAGGACCAGATCTCTGCGCCCCTAAATCCTAAGTGGTCCCTATAGGGTCTTTTGATTTTTTTTTTTGTGACCGGGAAGTTAGAAAAAAACGTATAAACATCACTATTATGCTCCCCTTAAGTGGGCCCTTTTTGCAAGGATGCGTGCCCCTCTAGGGACCACTCTAGCTTCCCTAAGAAAGTGAATGATCTCATTTAAAGATTGGTTAAGAACTGGGAACGCAAATTTTATGGATTCTCATCAAAGAAGTCTTACAAAAAGATGAAAGAATTTTTTTTTTCGTTCAATTTGAAGTCCTCATCAAATTTTCAACCTTTTTTGTTAGTGAATAATCAAAAATAATGAAATCTTTCTTTGAGAATAGATTTTTTGAATTTCCCTCCTTTTTCTGGAATTTTATCACACTTCCCGGTTTCATTCCTCCTTGAAAAAAATAAATAGAAGATCGAAATTATCGATGAAGTAAATGTAGGGAATTAAAGAGAAAAAAATAACATTTTTTTGATTTTAGGAAAAATCGAAAGTTTCGAGATAAAGCGAGGAGAAAAAAATCAATATTCAAAAAAATCGTGAAAAAAACCAAAAAAATTTTTTTTTCAAACTTTTTAAAAATCGCGTAAAAGCTGTTTAAACCTTCAAAAACCTACAAGAAATTTAATTTTTCAATATAAAGACAAAAAAAACAAACCAGCGGGCCCTTCGATGATCGGAACCTGAAGGGTGACGCCGATTTCGCCGGCCAAGTACCCGAAATCCTTCTCGACTTTGATCCGCTTGAAATGCAGTGAATAATTCCCCGGGGCGTGTATGTAATACGCCTGGAATTATTCATTTTCCTTGAAAAAATCTCGAAAAAATCGATTTTTCCTTTATCAGGAGGTTACGGTATGTAAAAGTCCGCAATTGGAGTGTATGCACATTTTTCCATTTTTCTCACGATTCTTCGTTTTTTTTTTCAACTGTTTTCTATGATTTTTATCCATTTCAACAACACATGGACTATTCAAAGTGTGCAAACACAATGCGGACTTTTACATACCGTACCCTTCAAAAAGGAAAAATCTGGAAGATCACCTTATTTCCCTTCTCGTTGACCACCTGAACGTCGTCTTCCGAGAGCTTGATCTCGTTTTTGACTGAAAATGGGAAATTTTTGAAATTTTTGCTGAAAATTTGCTGAAAAGTTGGAAGTCGTTTCATTGTGAAAAATTAAAAATTGAAGTGCCTATGAATTAATTTTTTTTTTCGAGTCAAGACGCTTCAAAGTCTACAAAATACTCGAAATACTGAAAAAAATCGTTATTTGAAACTTAGAGTTTGCTAAACTAAAAATCACGTGAAAAAAAGTTATCAAAAAAACTTAAAAAAATAGACCCCCGGCAATAAAAAAATGCAATTCTTAATTTGGGAAACTTATCAGATAATTTCCTTGAAGAAAAAAAGTTTGAATAACACGGGTCAAAGTTTTTTTCGAGAATAATCTTGAACAAAAATCTCAGAAAAATCGTAAAAAAATGAAAAAAAGGCAATTTTATGTAACTGATTACATTACAAATCTTAAAAAGCGTGAAAAAAATTCACCTCTACAGCAAACAAATCAGAAAATTTTGTTCACGAGGAAAATATTTTTAGTGCTTCAGAGTCTGAAATCTATAGAAAAAAATCCAAAAAGTTCTAAAAAAATACTCCTCATTTTTTTCAGATCTTTTTCTGGAAATTTTATCCAAGAACGGTTTTTTTAGGGCTCCAGAGCTCATACAGATAACATAAAGAAGTTAAAAAAATCATGAAAAAAATACCCCCCTCCTGCGGCAAGAAACCAAAAAAATTTTTATTCAAGAGGAAGTTTTTTTCTAGCGCTCCAGAGGCTGGAAAGGGCACATCCCAAAGCTCAAAAATCCCTTCTGAAAATTCACCCCCGCGGCAGTTGTACACGCTGATCTCGTCGATGAGGATGAACAGATCCTCGCTTTCAGCGACGGTCGATGACGTCACGGCGAGGAGAAGGACGGCAGCCAGCGTCCAGCGACTCATCTTCGGATTTGTCGGCGGTCGGGTTGATCCAGGCGGAGGAACGTGTTCTTCTGAACGTCTCCTCGTAATTGGCCCTCGTTGGGGGGAAGCTTTAAAGTGCACTTTTGAGATAATTGATTCGGATTAAAAGGCAACAAGGAAGGCGATTTTTGTGGGAAGTTCCGACCGGAAAGTTTATCCTGGATATATATAGTCTGTTCAGATTTTCAATGTCAAGTCGTCGCTCAAGCTCCGCCCATAATGGTGCGATAAACCAATCAGAGAGCGAGCCATCCACAGAGCGTTTTTGAATGACGTCATTTTACTTGACATTCAAAATCTGAACAGCCTATAGTCAGGAAACATTTAAAGGCATAAGGGCGGTAAAAAACGGTGTTTCAGTTCAAAGCAGTACTTTTTATAGCTTTTCTTTGCGAATCGAACGCTGAACTTGGAAACGTACAGAACTTCCTAGTTTTGGAGAAAAAATAATTCAAAGTCAAAGAGAGGAAAGTTTGATTTCCCGCCAAAAGTGCGCTTTGCAGTAAAGTTGCTCTATGGACAACAGGCTTCGCCATTTTTCGGATATTCGCTTTTTTCTTCGTTTCTTTCAATTTTCAATTTTTTCTGTTGTCACCAAAGTTCTTTTCGTCACAAAAACTTTCTATTCATGTATAATTTGCAAACTTTGATCGCAAAAATGCTTGTTTGGTGAAAAATGACGATTTTACATCGGTTTCGATTGGGATAGCGTTATTTTGTGTTTCCTTTATTATCGGTGTGTGTTTTTTGTTTGACTAAACGTTTTTTCAGAAAAGAAACCCTTGATTTGAAGCAGATATCCGGTTATTTCTCACAAAATGCGAGTCTAATGAGACGTCCGCAACATCGCGTGCACGGCTACTGTAAACATTTGTCCGTAGGCCGATCCAAAACATTTTTCAAAATTAAAAGCGGGAAAGTAAAATCGCGTTTTTCTTCTAAAGTTGTCACATCTTTAATTTTTTTGAGTACACTGTTCGATTCGCAATGAAAAACTATACAAGATAATGCTTTCACCTGAAACCCCGTTTTTTACTGCCCCTATGCCTTTAAGTTTCGATCAAAAGCTCACTGTATTTGGATAAATCAGGGAGAAAATTCATGGACGGGGCCTTTTACAGGCCTTTTGAGGGTCCGTTATGGGTGCAAAAAGGGTTCCAATAAATGTTCAAAAACGGTTTCCTTTACCCTGCCTTTTTCCGTCCTTTCACCGGCCTTTATCCACCCTTTTTGGACCCTTTTGAGAGCATTTTTCGAATAGAAAATGTCTTTACCTGTGACTGTGTATGCACCAAAATGTGCTACAGTAATAAAATCGAAATGGCCAAGACTTTCTTCACCCTTTTTTGAAAAAAAAGGCTCAATAAAGGCCGCAAAACGGAACCCTTTCAGCGGCCATTTTGCAACCGTTTTTCGCACTTCAGGCAGTGTTGTTCGAGAAGCTCAAAAGCGCCAAGGAAGGCATTTTTCGAAGTAATTTTCGACTAAAAAGCTTTCATAGATTCAAGATCATTAAAAAAAAAGGCGATTCTAATGAGAAGGTTCAGTCGAGAACTCTTAAAATTTGGCTAAACTAGAAAAGTTCGTTGAAGAAACTTTAAGTGCACTTTTAAACTATTTGATTCGACTTGAAAGCTATTCTAATTTCTGAATTTGGATTGAATCAGAAAAAAAGTTGTTTTCAAGGTTTCAAGTCCATCTTTAAGCCGATTGATTCGGCTCAAAACTCTTAAAAATTCAATAAAAATCAGCAAAAATCGAAAAGGGAGATAAAAAATGAATCTTTAAATTTATTGATTCGGCTTTGAAGCTATCAAAAAAAGAACAAGAAGAAATTTCCGGCCCTTCAACTTTTTTTCTTATTCTGAAGAAAAATCCAGAAAAAAACTTGAAGAAACGGCCGGATTTTTTTAAACAAGGAATAAAAAAATATCCAATAGGTGGTTGTTAGGAAGAAATATAAGATTTTTCAAAACTCGGAGTTAATTTTTCATATAATTCTTCTGGAAGAATGAAGAAAATTCAACTTTTTCGAGCCGAAAACAAAAACGTACCCCGATTCGAATCACCCAAGTTCGAGTTGTGTTGATTTCACGCCGACTGACCTGGAAAACGGTCAAAAAAATATTGATATTTTTCATTTTCGACCCACTTGAGATGAAGAGATGCATTTAAGAAACCAAAAGAAACAATTTCCAAAGTTTGAAAAATTTGGTGCAGAATAAAATTATTTATTTTCCTTCTACTCGTCAAAATTCACGCTTTCGCAAAAATCTCGTATTATTCTCAATTAAATCCGACAAAAGTTCAACGGTTTAAGAAAAGAAAAAGCTAGATCCGGCAAAAATCATCAAAAATCATAAATCTTCTTCAATTTTCAACAAAGCGAAATTTTTTACCTGAATCCTGGTATACATAAAACATGTTCAAAAACCTTTCAAAAGCGCAAAAAACTACTTTAAAAAGTTTTCTTCTCAAGACCCTTCTGAAGTAAGTACATGCTCCTTTAATAAGCTCGTCAGGGTTTTGAACATTTTTTTTTCGTTTTTTCTCACTTTTTGGCTTCAAAATTAATAGTTCAAATCAGTAAATGAATATCTTGGAGATTGAGGCGAAATTACCCTTTTGAGCTGTTTTTTTCTTCAAAAATCGCTTTTTAAAATCTTTTTTTAGCCATTCCAGCTTTCATTTTCTTCAAAAATCATTTTTCGAGCTGTATTTTTTCTCAACCATCATTTCTAATTTCTCATCTTCAAAATAACTTTAAAATGGGCTGGACTACAAAAAAATGTCGGCATCAAAATGAACACCTCCACGATAAACCGACCAAAAAATGGCCAGACAAAAACATGGAACAAAAATCCAAGAATGAAACGAGAGGGACGTCGGAATGATGATCAAATGGTTTTTGTGGCGGTGGCCGGCCGCAAAATCCAACGGGTTTTCGTCTTCCAAGTCTCACGGAACGAACAACCAAATCGGGATGAACACAAAATCGTCATCATCCCAAGCTTTTTGAGGCAAAAAATGGCCGCCCACGAACATTTCAAGAAGACGAACGGCAAGAAAAAAAATTAGTTTCTATTTTTGGAAGCAACGTGTTTTGGAGGGAATAAATGAATTTTAAAATGAAATTTTCAAGAAATGATAAAGAACTTCATGAAAAATCAATGAAATTTTTTTTTCAAATGGAAAATCATTAGAAAAACTTGATGTCATACTAAAATCACAAAAAAACGCAAAAAAACCTTGAAAAAAATGAAACTTTCCTTCCTTTTTACTTATCAAAAATCCTACAAATATATTTTTGGAATCAGTTTACGTAATAAGAAATAGAAAAAGAAAAAAACAGTTTTTAAAAAAAACTATTAATTCGGCACGAGGAGCCGAAAGTTTGCAATGGAGCGCGTTTGCCCAAACATTGACATTTTCGAAATTTCTTTTTTTCATTTTCGATGACTTTTTTTTGATATTTTGGTTTTTGTGGTTTTTTTGATCGTAATAATTAAAATGAGGGATATTATTTGTTTATTCCCAATATTAAATTGGAGAATATTATTAAAAAAATGTTTAAACATCGAGTTATAGCGATATTCAAATTTTTCTGGCTTAGGAAAAATTCTTTTTGATGTTCAAAGGAACTATCTTAGACTTTAACTTGTATTCAAAAATTTTACAAATTTTGGAAATTCAGACGAAAATTCCTAATTTTAACCGTTTTTTTTGAGCCAAAAAACGCTTCCAACTTGAGATACGAAAAAAAAATGTATACTTGAATTTTTAGATTTTCAATACGCAAAAGAAGAAGAAGAACACAAAAAATAAACATAATTTCTCGAAAAAGCTATCGATTAACGGGAAATCAGCGAGTAGACGACGATTCTCGACGCGCCAAATCGTCTGTGACGGATATCCAGGTCAATTCATATCAATAGCATGTCCCAAATCTTCAAACTTTCGGCGCCAAAGTGATAAATGATACAGTGATCTCGAAAAAAGTGGAAAATTCTTCTTTCTTCCAACCAAAAACGCTCAAAACTTATTTTTCTTCAAGATTATCGTGAAGTTTCAAGTTTATTTTTCCAAAACGGGAATTTTACTGAATATATATATAAGGTACTTTTGAAGTTTTCAAGTATTTTTGTTTTCGAAATAGGTAAGAACAGCAAAAAAAGCTTACGGCAAGCCGAATTCCCAAGCCGTCTCCGATCCAAGTACTACCGGCTCTCAACGTTGCTTAACTTGCCAGATCGGACGGGATGGCGTGTTTTCAACGTGATGTGGTCGTAAGCGGGTGCTGTCCTTCGTCGCTGGAATACACCCTCGCGCAGGACGCTTGTCCGTGTTAAAAAATTTCAGATAAAAAAAATTTTGAAAATTCCATTTTTTCGGTTCATTGAAAAAATTTCTCAATGGCCCTGAATAATTTTTTACATTTCATCAACATTACAGCTTTATTTTTTTAAAAAAATATAAATTTTTTTAAAAATTTGCGAGACTTGAGATTTTCAGAATTCAATATTTTTCTTCATGTCTGACAGTTTTAATTATTTCATTAATTTATAACGATCAAAAAAACTTCGATACATGATCTTTGAAAAGCAGTGTATAAAAACGCCGATGAAAAGAACTCATTCAATTGTCGTTTGGGCATTTTTTAAGAACTTAATGGCAATTTTAATTATTTCCATTTATTCTGAACTCATTCAATCAAAAAAAAACCGTAGAAAAAATTTTTTGTTCAAAAATGTTCAACATTGACAAGCGTCCTGTGCGAGGGTGTATTCCAGCGGCGCAGCACCGACGTCGCTTACGACCACATCACGTTGAAAACACGCCATCCCGTCCGATCTGGCAAGTTAAGCAACGTTGAGAGCCGGTAGTACTTGGATCGGAGACGGCTTGGGAATTCGGCTTGCCGTAAGCTTTTTTGCTGTTTTTTAAACTATTGTGATGAAATTCGACAACAGAAAGACTAATAAAAAAAAGTTCAAAAATACGTTTGACTCAATTAAATTCATTTTTTTTTATATGAAAAAAAAAACAAACCTGATTTGGTCCTGAACGGATTGTGAAGAATATTTTCGAAAAAAATCCATCTTTTTTTGTATATTGGAAAAAAATTACGAGCTCGAATTTGTGCAAAAAAATCACACAAAAAAACGCGGAAAGGCCGAAAAATTATTGAAATTCTGTAAAATCACAGAAAATCTTTATTTCACAGAAAAATTAGCAGCACCAGAAGAGAAATCTACACGTTTTACTTCAAAGTCTCTATTTTTTTGTGTTCTAATATTTAAAATTAAGTGATTCGATATGATAAGAAGCTCGGATATTCAAGAGGTCCAGGAAAATTGGGAAAATGTTCAAAAATGAAAAAATGAAAATTCAACAGGAATTTGGGGCAAAAATTTGACAGGAAAATATTTCACAATATTCAAAGAAAATTCAGTTTTCAGTTTCAAACCAAACTTTTCTCACGACAGATCTGTATGTAGGCCGAGTGTAGCATCGTGAACTGAAAATTGCTTATTATTGCTCATGCTTGCCAGAAACTCATCATTTTTGCAAGTGAATCCCGAAAAGTCAAAATTTTCTCAAAAACGTCAAACCTGTGAACAGAATATTGCTTATTATTGCTCATGTTAGCCAGATATTCGTCATTTTATCAAGTAAAATCCTTTTTAAGATCAAAAACCCCCACTTTTCCAAAATAGTTCATCTCAAAAAAATCAAGTTGGAATTATCCTCATAACACCCTTCTATTGCTCATATTACTCAATACTTGCTCACCATCATATCCGTCTGAAGATGGGTCCGGAAATTCCTCGTAAAATGGTCGATAATCTCGATTTCAGCGCCCAGATGCTTGATTTGCGCACGAATCACGACGTACCTGGAAATCGACAGTTGGCTCAGTGGTTTAGGAGATTGCATATGAGAAAAAGGGTTGCTGGATCGCTCCCGCTCGGTCCAAAATTCCACAGTTTTACCAAATTTTTGCTTTCTTTCGGGGAAAATCGATAAAAATGTATTTTTCGTTGCCCTGAAATATATTTATCGAGGGTCAGAGGCTTCCTGGTTCGACTCCTCATCCCGTTTTTGCCATTTCCAACGCAACTTTTTCATGGATCTCCACACTATCTTTGTATAAAAAAAGTCAAACTAATCTACTTTTTATCAGGGACTCCCTGGTTCGACTCCTTATGCCGTTTTTGCCCTTTTCAACTAACTTTTTGATGAATATCACCTCCTTTTCTGTATAAAAACGATGAACTAATTATTTTTTTTCCACTTTTTTTTGGATCATGGACTTCTTGGTTCGACTCCCCGCGCCGTTTTTGCCGTTTCCAACTTTAACTCCCCGATAAAATTCTTAACTTTTCTCTTCTTCGAAACTTCCGGAGGAAACTCTTTTTTATTTTTTCTTTTTGAACCAGATCAGAGACTATCTGGTTTGGCTCCTCATGCCGTTTTTGCCATTTTTTACTTCCACCTTTTGACAAATTGCTTAACTTCTTCAAACTGACACTGAGGAAAGTCTTAACAATTCCATTTTTTGAGGTCAGAGACTCCCTGGTTCGACTCCTTATGCCGTTTTTGCCTTTTTTTTGCAGAATGGTTTTCATTGAATCTCTAAAAACGTCTTTTCTAATTTTTTTTTTGGGTAAATATTTTTTTTCTTTTTTTCTTTTTTGGACCACAGACTTTTGGGTTCGACTCCTCATGCCGTTTTTGCCATTATTGCAAAAATTGTTCGAAAAAAAGGCTAAGATTATTTTTTAAAGCGTTTCAAGCTCCATCACTTCACCTTCCACATAAAAACTCCTTCTGATGACAAATATCATGTTAACTTATAAAACTCCTTGAAAGCCTCTCCAACCACTCGACTAGAACAAAAAACGTCGCCGGGCGTGGGTCCGTCCGTCCGCAAAGTAGAACCCAAGGACAGCAAACCAATCCGTCGGGAGGGCACCCCAAACGTTGTTTTTAGTGCTTCTGTTCAACGGGAGGACCTCTTTTCGTCCGCCCGGCCCGTTTACGAGGAATTCTGAAGCCACGCACTTTCAGGTCACTGCACTGGTCATTTCGGGTGACCGTAGGGTCTTACTGTAGCCCGAAAAACAGCGAAGCAAAATGGGGTACCATCTACTGTATGATACCGTAGAGGAGTACTGTAAAAAGCCATTTTGCACTTTCAGACCTCAATGGGACATTTTCGGACACCGTAAGGTCTTACTGTAGCCCGAAGAACAGCGAAGCAAAATGGGGTACCATCTACTGTATGTTACCGTGAAGGACTACTGTAAAAAGCAACAGCGCCCTTACAGACCTTGAAAGGACATTGCACCGGTCATTTTCGAATACTGTAGGGTCTTACTGTAGCCCGAAAAATAGGAAAGCGAAAAGGGGGTTCCATATACTGTATCTTACCGTAGAGGCCTACTGTAAAGAGCCATTTTGCCCTTTCAGACCTCAAGGTGACATTTTTGGATACCGTAGGATCTTACTGTAGCCAGGAAATTTACGAAGCTAAGCCCAAAAAAGAGATTTCATCTACTGTGTCCTACCGTAGAGTATCACTGTAAAAAGCCATTTTGCACTTTCAGACCTCAAAAGGACATTGCACTGGTCGTTTCGGGATACTGTAGGATCTTACTGTAGCCAAAAATTAAGAAAAGCTGAGCCTGGAAAGAGTGACTCATCTGTCACTGTGTCGTCCCTTTGAACATCCTTAGCAATGCCTGAGTAGTCCCTAGAGGGGCAGTCTTGAGGGCGATTAAAGTTTACATTCTAGGGACCACTTGACCTCCTTCTATAGGGGTACCAAGGCTCGACAAAGTGGCCACTTAAGGGTTGATAATCTCTTTAACAACTTCAAAAAAAGTTTCCTCTTTCACTGAAGTTTGAAAATAGTACAGTCCCCAAAAAAAAAATACTGGAAAGATAAAAGTCACGATTTGAGAATAATTACTCGGACCTTGGTAACGCGAATCGGACGTGTCGAGACATTTGTAGTGGCTACTTTAGTAGAATCAGCACCCTTTAGTGATCCCTAGGCCTGCCCAGAGACGTCCGGAGCACGTCCATTTTGCGTTACCGGTGTCCAAGTATAAACGAATCATTTTGGTCAAACCAAAATTCGATTTCGAACTCGAATGAATCGCAAAATGGTCTTGAAACGATCCACCGTAACCTTAAAAAGTTCACCCTATCCGACAAAAAAACCTTCTTTGAATATCCAACAACTTGAAAAATCCGTCTCTCGAGTCAAAAACCCATTTTAAACCCAAAAATATCAAGATTCCCCTCAAAACGACCCCGCAAAAAGGTCTCGAAACGATCTACCGTAATCTTAAAATCCACTCGATCAGGCCAGAAAACCTTCTTTGAATATCCATCAGCTCGAAAAACCCGTCTCTCGGGTCAAAAATCCATTTTAAACCCAAAAATCTCTAGATACCTCTCAAAACGACACCGCAAAAAGGTCTCGAAGCGATCTACCGTAATCTTAAAATCCACCCTATCCGATCACAAAACTTTCTTTGAACATCTATCAGCTCGAAAAATCTTTTTTCAAGTAAAAAATCCAACTATAAACTCAAAAATCTCAAGATTCCACACCGCAAAAAGGTCTCGAAGCGATCTACCGTAATCTTAGAATCCACCCGATTCAACAGCCCAATCTTCATATGAAAAACTCAAAAATAACCTCACTATAAAGCCAAAAACCCCTCGATTCATTTCAAAACGCAAAAAGGGCCCCGAAGCGATCCACCGTAGTCGATTGTGCACTGGAAAAGTGCCAAAAAAGGTCGGGAAAACAAGTCAAACAAATTGCGGTCTTTCTGCTCGGTGCTCGCACTTCGAATCTCAGGAAGTTCGGCGAGAAACAACCAGCCCGAACTAAAAGTACGTTGATGTCAACATCTGGCCGCCGCCCATAATCCACTCCTTTTTTCTATCGCCTTTTATAGATACGCTCGAGTTATACTTCTGAAGATCTTTCAGAGCTTTTCGGAAGCATTAGTGGCCCCTATAGGGGTTGGGGTGAAGTGGTCCCTAGAGCGCCCTATAGGGACTTCTCTGAAGTTCATAACAAGGGAGGTCTTACCAATTTGCGGTTGGGATTTTCCTGAAATATGGTTAGAACATTCCTTGGTGTACCAGAAGGATATTCTGGAAGTCTCAACCTGCACAACTTCCTAGTTTTCGAGAAAGGACACCTCAAAGGCAAAAACCCCTTAAAAGGCCACTGGGAGTCCTTATTTCTCGGAAACTAGGAATTTTTGCAGTTTGAGACTTTTAGAAGATCTTCTTCTGGTGTATCAAGGAGTGTTCTGGCCATTTTTCAGGAAAATCCCAACCTCAAAGTGAAATTCTGGGAGCTTGAAAACCATCAAAAACGGTCATCAAGAAAAAAATCCCCTTTTAAGGAAGTCACCAAAAAATTCACCGAAGAATCAAAAAAAGCTCCTGAAAAGTCTCCACCTGTCAAAATGACCATTTTACAGAAAAAGACTAACTCACGAACGACAGAGTGGCCCCTAAAGGGGTTAGGAAAACAAACAACCCCTATAGGGGCCAAAAAAGCGGGCCCTTAGGGGTTCAGGGTCTTCAGTCTCTCGCATGAAACTGCTTCCATAACAAAAGCGACTAGTAAGCACCCTTATAAGGTAATTCAAACCCCTAGAGGGACCACTTTGGCAAGCTTGAGTGCCCCCTATAGACAGAGGTAAAGTGGTCCCTAGAACGGAACCTTCAAGGGACCACTTTGGTGTTCTTGTGATTTTCTAGGAAAAATGCAAGTTGAGATTTCCAAAATCTTTATTTTCTACCTCAAGGAGTACTGTAACCATAATCTTTTGTGAAAAATTAGAAATTTTGAGAGTATGAGTATCTACAAAGCATTTACCTCAAGAAGAACTTATTTATTCAATTAAGGCCTTATTTCCCAATGCGTCGCGGTCGCGGTGCGGCTACCTTAAAAACAATATTTTTCCAGCTTATCCGACTAAAACCTACTTGCGCCGAGTTGCATCCTTTATCTCATATCAAAAGTCGCCTTAGGTCGGGCGCACTTTATAAATATCATCCAGATTTAATATTTGTGCCTAATCTCAATACGCTTTCAAGTCTGAAAAAAAGGGGGTACAATAATTTCAAAAAAAGTTGATAAAAACACATTCCCGTTACTGCTTCGATACAAATTCAATATGGCGTTTTATTAAATAATAATAAAAAAATTTTTAAAAATTGATTCTTGTTCGTTTTACCCTGTGGAACGATGAATTATTATTGAAAAAAATAATAATTTTTCTAAAAAAATAAAAACTCATATCAATCCAAAAAGGCTTCTTAGTCCATAAAAAAACACAAAAATTTGGTGCAAAAATACTGAAAAAAAGGCTCATTTTTTTAAAAAGTTCGAAAAAAACTTTAAATTTTTTTCGAAATTTCTATTCAAAAAAAGACTAGTGAAACGTCAAAAAAATGTATTTTAATAAAAAAATTAAATTTCCTTGAAATTGGAAGCTACAGTAACCCTTATTCAGAGGAAGCTACAATAACCTTTAAAAAAATCCTACCGTAACCCGTAAAGGTTTCTCAAACTTTCCTACGTAAACAGAAATTCTAGCAAGTCAGAAAAATTTGATGTCATTTTTGCAAAAAAAAAATATACCGTATCCTCGTAAACTACAGTAATTCAGACGGTCAATACCGTAACCTGATCTTTTAAAATTACGATAAAAGTACTGAAATTCAAAAAAAATCGATTTTTCTGAACCTTTACAAATTCAAAAACTAGCGAAAATGTTGAAAAATCTTTTTTTTTTCTATTTTTTCCGAAGGAATTCCAATTTTCCTTGATTTTTGTCTGTAAAAAAAATATTTCAGATAAAATTTCTTGCCCTAGAATTTTTTTCAAAGTCCTCATTTCCCATAATACAGTCCAATCATCTCTAAAAATTAAAAAAATCAGAAATTTTCCTCGAAAAACAAACTTTTCCAGTGCAAACCTTGAAAGTGCATGCATTTTCTCGTCTCACTCTGCTGAAATTTGCCCTCAAAACAGATTTTCTTCGTTTTGAGAGGTTCATTGAATGATTGGCAAAGGGGTACGGTAACCGAAATTGCAAAATACTCCATAAACAATAGTTCACTTCAATGTTTCTTAGAACCTTTGAATCAGGAACTGGAGAGAAAAAAAAAATTCAACCCTCTCGTAGAACTTCACACAGTGAATCCTGGTCTTCTGAGCTACAGTAACCTTCAAAAAATCGTACCGTAACCCTTCTAATACACTAATACCCGGTTTCTCAAACTTTCATACGTAAACAGAAGTTCTAGCACAAATTATCGTCATTTCGCCAAAAAAAAAATATATATACCGTATCCTTGTAAACTACAGTAATCCAAAATTTTTTTACCGTAACCCAATATTTCTACTTTCACTTCTAATCAAAGACGCTCATAATGCTCAAAAAGCTCAGAAAAAAAAAGCTACCGTAACCAAGCCCTCCACAGTAATACTTTTTACTTCTACAGTACACTGAGATCGTTACCGTAACCCAACCTTCCTACATTTTAGCGTAGTTTTATTAAAAGTCCACGAAATCGCTCAAAACTACAGAAAGAGGTGGTACCGTAATCAAGCCTTCTACAGTAGTATTTCCCATTCCTACAGTAATCTTCAAGATCGTTACCGTAACCCATTCTTCCTACATTTTAGCGTAGTTTTATTAAAAGTCCACGAAATCGCTCAAAACTACAGAAAGAGGTGGTACCGTAATCAAGCCTTCTACAGTAGTATTTCCCATTCCTACAGTAATCCTTAGGATCGTTACCGTAACGCAGACTTTCTAAATTTCAACGTGCTTCTACTTAAAATCCCACAACAACGGTCAGAAAATCCAGAAAAAAGGGGATACCGTAACCAAGTTATCTACAGTAATCTTTCAAGTTTTACAGTAACCCAATAAAAAGCTGAAACTGACATGAAAGCCGGCAGCAAATCGTCGCAGTTCCATATGTGGTGGGCTCCTTTCTCCGTGAATGTCCGGACGCACTGAAAATAAACATTTGAAAAAAAGGAAAATGATGGAGCAGCCGGTAAGTGTCTAGATTGAGGTGGGAAGGGTCAAAGGTTCGAGTCCAGGTGAAAATTTTGAGCCATCATTTGACTTCTATGCAGTTTGATAAGTGAGAAATCTCTATAAACCTTCAAAGTGCTCATAATGACTTAATATTGCTCATGTTAGTCTCCTGTGACTCAAATTCCTTCTTTACCATTTTGAGCCATTCCCAATGCGACCACAGTGTTTAAATGATGATCAAACTATGAAAAAAACTGTCAAAAAGATCCAAAATCCGAAAAAAAATATTTCTCTGCGGATTACGGTAAGAAAGGTCATTTGGTCCGCAACAAGACGACTCGGTGTGCACTTTTTCCGTTCGTCAACATGTCGGCCTACACTTTTTCGTCGTTTCGTTTCAAACGGTCAAGGGCGGCCGCACTTTCGAGATGCAAAAGAGGCGACGAAACGACTTTTTTTTTTGCAGGGACGTTTAAATTACTGTTTCCTTCCATCTCTCTCGAGCCGCGACGCGACCGCGACGCTTTGATCCATTCCAAATGCGGCCAGGTACATTTTTGTAACTTCTCAGGCCTCTCAGGTCACAGGCAAGTTTCAAGAAATCCGGAAAAAATAGTCTATTTTTCAAAAATCTCGATGAATTTGTTAAGAACGCCAGAGTGGTCCCTATAGGGGTAAGAGCGAGAAAAGAAACCACTATAGGGGTGAAATCCAAGTGGTCCCTGTAGGGTTCCAGAGCCTGGCCATAAAATAAAAATATTATGATAACCTCTTTTTTTGTTTTGAAAAAGGCTTCTATTAGAAGAAAACCTCCTCAGAATCCGAATTTTTTTGAACAACTCATTGAAAAATCTTTAAAGTGCGGGCGGTTATGAAAAAAACGGACTTTAAAAAAAGGATATTAGAAGATATTTGAAAATTAGAGCTTCTTAGCCATTTTCTGACCTTCCAATCACACTTATCCGTGAAATAATCGAATTTTTTTAACTTAAATCTACCATAAATGTTCCCCCCAATCAAAAAAACTTGCCCTCCTCAAAAGTGCGAACCTTTCAGTTCTCCCAAAGGTCCGAAGAACACCCCACACCCTACACTACTCGAAAAACTCCGCAAACACCCCCCGAAAAATGCTACCGTAACCCAAGAATAACATTTCCCGTTCGAAAAGGTCGGCTGCACTTGATTTTTGTTTTCCTAGTTGACTACAGACAGTATAAAAATGGGTAAAGGGCACTTTTTGGATGATTCTGATGAATCAGGGGCCATGAAAAAAACCGTAAAATGACAAATTTATAACGTAAAAAAATCGCTGAAAAACCCGAAAAAAATGTCATTTTTTTGGAAAAATCTACCGGTTTTCTCTACATATTTTTGAACTTTTTTGAAGAAAATTTAGACTTTTTTCTTTGAATTTTCAAAAAATTGCTTCATTTTCAGCATCAAAAACCTAGTAACCCACAAAAACTGGGCTAAAAAAGGTCCAAATCCATAAAAATGAATTTTTTCGGGGTATTCATTACTTTTCTTTCCCAGAACTTCTGAAAAATGAGAATTTTTTGGAGAATTCACAGTTTTTTCTGAAAAATAACTAGCCAGCGTCATATTTTCAGCCCCAAAACCTAGTCATCAACAAAAAAATGGGCCGAAAATCCGTGAAAATTCTCAAAAAACCGAACTTTTGAAGATTTTTTCTGCCATTCTTTCACATAAGTTTTGTAAAAAAACGAGAATTTTTTTCGAAATAACTGTTGATTCAACATCTAAATCCATAAAATTCTCTAAAAAAATAAATTTTTATAACAAAAATTTCTGAAAAAAATGCCGAATTTTTTTAGCCCCAAAAACCTAAAAAACCAACCAAAAAAATTGGCCAAAAAGTCCAAAAAAATAAAATTTTTTTGATGAGTTTTTTTGATTCTTCTTTCACAGCCCCCCACCCCCACAAAAACCTAGAAAACCATAAAAAAATTGGCCAAAAAAATCGAACTTTTTCAAGAATTTCCTGCCTTTGTTTCATACAAAAATTTTGAAAAAAATATAAGAATTTTTTTCGAGGAATTTTTTTCTAATAAATATTTGACAAATTCCATATTTTCAAGAATTTTTTTCGAGGAATTTACAGATTTTTTTGAAAAAGATCTGAAAAAAATCCATATTTTCAACAAAAAAATGGCAGAAAAAAAGGAAAAACCTTGTCCTTTTGCGCATGAAAAAGTGCACGGGCCGTTTGAAAACAGGGGCAGATGGTTCACGGCGGAAAAAAAAAGAGAAACCGAGGACGAAAAAGTACTGAGCGATTTATGGCCGCCGAGTCAGGCCCGAAAAAGGTCAAAAATGCAAAAAATCGCCGCTTATTTGAATATCGAGGTCGGATGATGGTCAAAAAGGGAAAGAAAAGTGAAAATCACGACCATATTGAGCCATTCCAAATGCGACCATGTATAATATATTCATCACAAGGACATTTAGAAATGAACTGAAGGTTATGGTCGCATTTGGAATGGCTCCTGACTAGGAAAACTCTCTCTAAAGTGCTTAAAATTTTTAAAAAGGTTATTTTTGACCGCTAACGCGACCGCGACACGTTGAGCCATTCCAAATGCGACGTTTTTGAATATTTTCAATATAAACTCAGTTATCCCTAAGTTTGAATCTCATGGTCGCATTTGGAATGACTCTTTACTAGTTTCAAAATTTTTAAAGCTGGCTAATTCTATTCTGAACCGCTAACGCGACCGCGACGCATCGAGCCATTCCAAGTGCGACCATGTAGAATATAGTCATCAAAAGATCAATTAGGAATGGATTGAAGGTTATGGTCGCATTTGGAATGGCTCCTGACTAGAAAAACTCTCTCTGAAGCTCTTAAAATTTTTAAAAAGGTTATTTTGACCGCTAACGCGACCGCGACGCGTTGAGCCATTCCAAATGCGGCATTTTTAATCGTTTATCATGAATTTAATCAGCTTCAAATTCATAGCCACTGGTCGCTTTTGGAATGGCTATTGGCTGGTTTCAAATTTTTATAGATTTGATTTTTTCCTTCTGAACCGCTAACGCGACCGCGACGCATCGAGTCATTCCAAATGCGACATTTTTTAATTTTTTCATCTCAAATTCAATAAGTTTTCAATTCAAAGCCACTGTTCGCATTTGGAATGGCTCAAAAATTTAAAAAAATTAATATTCCCATTTTGAACCATTCACGTATCGATCCATTCCAAATGCGTCCTTTTTCCAAATTGGTTCAAATTTCCACAATTTTTTTCCAAACGACATTGATGTCGAAATTGGCTGTTCTTATCCAATTTCACAGATCTTTCCCCTTCTCTCTCATTTCTCTCGAAAATGCCGTTCGTCGGCGAATTTCGGGTAAAAGGTCAATTGCACTTTTTTCCTCTCCTCTTCATTTCTAGTGCGCGTAGTTTGATTATCATGTAGCCCTTTTTTTAAATTAAAAAAAGTTGAAACTGTAAAATGAGGACAAAAAAATAAGGTCCGCATTTGGAATGGCTCAATGAATCGCGGTCGCGTTCAAGGTCGAAATCCGATTTTTCGTTATTTCTGCCATTTTTATTTCAAAATAAAAGCCTGATTCTTCTATATGAATCTTTTTTGATTACAAAAAAGGTAACAAATATTTGGTCGCATTTGGAATGGCTCAAAGCGTCGCGGTCGCGTTTGCGGTCAAATTCGATTTTCTCGATTTTTGCCATTTTTTCTAATATAAGAGCGCGATTTTTCTACATGAAAGTGTATTGTATTCAAGAAAAGCTGAGCAAAATTTGGTCGCATTTAGAATGGCTCAACGCGTCGCGGTCGCGTTTTCCTTTTGAAAAATTTATTTTTAACCGTTTTTTTACATTTCCTTATGATACTATGTTACTCGTGAATCATTTTTTGTCTATTCTAAATTCATGACCGCATTTGGAATGGCTGAGCGGATTCGAACTAGATTTTTGACTTTTTCAATAATAATTTCCATTTTTCTGAAATTATTTTGAATGGTCTGTACTCACAAGATCTGTAGTTTGAGCTTTCTCACGCTTTTTTTTGACTGTTATTCTTTTTTTTTTCGAGAAAAACCATTTTTATTATACTATAAACCATATTAAAAAAACAATTTTAACGTTCATTTTTTTCGAAAAAAATCTGTAGTTTGAACTGCTTTTTCTTCATCTTTTTCCAATTTAATTCAACTTTTTCGAAAAAAGTCCATTTTTATTATACTATAAATCATCTCAAAAAACAATTTTAACGTACATTTTTCAAAAAATATGTAGTTTGAACTTTCTCACGCCTTTTTTTTGACTTTTTTTCTCATTTTTCGGAAAAAAATTTTTTTATCATACCCCATATCATTTCAAAAATCAACCTGAAAAGTCTTTCCCCCAAAAAATCTGTAGTTTGAACTTTTTCTACTTTCGATCCCCATTTTTTTCGGGGGTTTTCGAATCACGTTTTTGAGTGAATGTGTCTGGACAAACACGAACACGAAAAAGACCGAAAAATCACGATTAAATACTAATATGGAACGCTTTTTTTCGAATAATAAATAGAGAATTTGGGGGGCGATCGTTCTCTCGAAATGACTTTTTCTTTTCAAAAATTATTATTCCGGTTTCAGAAAAATGAAAATATTTGCCATTCTTCGATCTTTTCGGATTTTAAAACGTTGACAGAGTAGATTTTCCGACAAATTACGAATTATATATGAAGACTTTGAAAAAGCAATCCTAAGTAAGTTCAATTTTTCATGGATTTCCAACAAAAGATCTCATTTTCCAGTGGAACTCTGGATAACTGCAAAAAAAGGTCTGACCAAAAAATTTTAGAAATTTCCTGGACCCACAAAAAAGGTACCTTTTTGGAAATTTACAGCAAAAAAATCTGTAAAAAAACCTGGATTAAAAAAACTAAATAAATTTTTTTTGAACAAAAATCTTCAATTTTTCTCGGAAAAAAATCCAGGATAAACTTTCAGAAAAAAACGATCAGAGAACTTGAAATCTACTCCTGAACATCTACAAAATTTCAAAACTCGAACAAAAAAATGAAAAATTTTTTTCAAAAAAATCCAGAAAAAAACTTGAAAAAAGAAAAAATTAATCATATATTTTTTTCTTTAATATTCAAAAAGTGTAGACACGGAAAAAAATTTAATTTTCTCAAAAAAATTAAAATAAAACTTTGAAAACTTAAAATGGGTTTCAAAAAAATTCCCCATTTACCCAAAAAAATCCTCTTGAAAAAAATTTAGAAACCTTCAAAATTGTCCTTCGATAAATTGGAAAAAAATTACAAAAAAATCTAAAAAAATTTCAAAAAAACCTCCATAGAAACTCTCCTTGAACACCCAAAAAAACTCGAAAAATTATGGAAAAAAACTTCAGTAATATTATATTTCCCTTGTAACGCTCTTTAGGAAGCAGATTTTAAAAATTCGAAAAAACGGAAAAATTGTAAAATTTCTTGGAAAATATTCAATTTTCTATAAAGTCCTTCTTCAATGATCCCCTCGAAAAATTTGAAAATTCGAAAATTGTAAAATTACTTGAAAAAAACGTTCAAAAAACCCAAAAACTTGCCAAAAGTCCCTCTCGAAAAAAATCTAGGATCTTTTCTCTATTTTCTGCTCCGATCCAAGCGCTAAAAGTGCAACGAGCGTCGGCCCACGTTCTCTTTTTCCAGGGTGAAAGAGGAAAAAACGACTCTCGGCGAATAAAAAGAAGAGAGTGCAGTTGCACTTTTCTGTACACACGCGAGTCAAAGAGCAGACAAAAAAAAAAGGAAAAAAAAAGTCTGCGTTTGGGAAAAAAAAACGGCTTCAAAAGCTGTCTGGGTGGTCGTCCTGGGTTTACTGTACTGGGAAATTTTTCAGTGGCCCCTTTAGGGTTTTGATGTTTTAGTGGCCGCTATAGTAGTCCAGTTAGTGGCCACTTGAGGGGCTAAATATTAGTGGCCTTTTTAGGAGTGTAAGTGGTACTGCTACACAACTAAAACTACTATAGTGGCCACTAGTCTCTTCTATAGAGGTGATTCTAGTGGCCACTTCAGTGTCTTCTCCATCTAGTCCTTGAGGAACCTCTTAAGTGACCACTAGAGTTTTTCTCAGTACGTTTGATGGAAGATATAACTTTTTAATAAATTGCCAATTTTTTCCGATAAATTTTCGGAATTTAACTGATTCCTCAGAAAAATCATAAGTCCAATTCTACCAAAAAATTCTTCAACTGAAATTTCACACCCCTTAAGTGACCACTTCCATTATTTTTCATTTTTTTTTTCTTCCGACTTTTCGCGGCTATTCTCTATTTCGATGTTCTCCTTTTATCCTGCAACCTTCAAAAACGCTTGTCTCTTAAGGGATCACTTGAGCAAAAATGATCTCTTTTGCGTCATGACCGCATTTGAAATGGCTTTATGCATCGCGGTCGCCTTGCGGCCCAAATTTCAAGGCCGCAGTACCAAATTCGCTTTTCTAAGGTTATATTTTCAATGACGAAGCTTAAGAATTATTTTTTAGTTGTCCAAACATAGCCATTCCCAGTGCGACCACAGAAAAATTTGAAAAAATTATGAAACAGTGGAATTTTCTCTCATTTTCATCTCAAAACTACCGTACTACTCAGATCTACCTTGTTTTTCCTGGAAAAAAATCGTTTCAAAACGTCATGGCCGCATTTGGAATGGCTCGAAGCGTTGCGGTCGCGGTGCGGCTCAATTTTCAAACTACTGGGCTCTGGAATTTCGTTTCTGAGCCTTAGAATTCAGCCATTCCCAGTGCGGCCACAGTAATCCATTCCCATCTCCAAAATACCGTACCTTTCAATTTTTTCAGACTCTTCAAGACCTAAAATCTTTAAAAAAATCCTTTTTTAAAATTTTTTCCGTTCCTCAACTTCACAGACCCCTTCAAATTCACCCTCTTCGCCATATCAAGAAAAATCCCAATGACATCAAAAACTCCGCGAAAACGGCAAAAGCTGATAGTCCGGGGAAGAAAGGGCAAGGAAAAGGCGCCAAGAAACGTCGCCCTTTCCCGGAATAAAGTTCCCCTGGCCTTGGCGCGCCAAGTTCAGCCTCAGTTCAGTGCATTCCCCTCAGTTCATCTCAACTTTCCGTCATGTTTCAAACATCGAGGTCGAGGAGTGACGTCAAGGGGGCAAAAAATTAGCCATGGAGCGCGTTTGCTACCATTCTTTTGGCTTTCCCCCTTTAAGGGTCCCATATGGATCAAAAGGTTCCATTATTGTTCCAAAACGGGTGGCAACCTTTTTCCATCTTTTCTTCAGCCTTTATCCACCCTTTTTGGACCCTTTTGAGAACCGCAAATTTTTTTAATTGAGACTGTGTATGCACCAAAATGCGCTACAGTAATCAAATCGGAAATAATCAACGGCCAAGACTTTCAGCACCCTTTTTCGAACCCACCAAGAAAAAAGGCTCCATAAAGGCCGCAAAATGGAACCCTTTAGGAGCCAAGTCCAAAAACATTGTCAGTGGAGCAGACTTAATGAATTTTTCGTGTTTATTGAAAAGCCAAAAAGTCCTAAACTTCTGTAGAGCTTCTAGATCCAATTCGTCACAACTTTTGAAAATTCTCAATAGAGCGCGTTTCACCCAAGGCTCCGCCGAGTTCAGAAATTTTTTCTTAGAGCGCAATTTTACCGCCACAAAGGTCGTTAATGCGGAAAAAATCCGAAAAAGTTTTTTTGAAAATTTTTTTCAATATCCGACCATAGTTATGATATTTATCAAGGGAGCGCAGTTACAGTGTCAAAAAAAGCTCTTATAAGAAAATTCAGCGTTTGATCTTTACAAAAATTCAGAAAAGTTTCGAAAATATGTACATTTTCAATAGCAAGCCCCGCCTTTTGTAAACCGTCTTCATGAAAAATATCATAATATTAAAGAAATATATATTTTCGATCCCTTCCTTGCCAAAATATTGTATACCTAAGCAACGTTAGCAGGGTGAGAGACGACGTTTGCACTCAACTTGAACTGCAATCGAATCCGGTCGGAAAAAAGGGCATTTCTTTCCAGCTGTTCTCTTATATTGAAATTCATAAGGTTTCAGGCGAAATCGAGTGATTTTTGGTTTTCATATTCTCTTTGAAGAGTGACTAATAGCTCAAAGCGGTTTTTAACTTTGCAACCGACCGAAAACTACTTGCGCTTAGAAGAATCGATTCAAGCGAAATTAAGTGATTTTTGGTTCTGATTTTAAATTGGAAATGGACTAATAGAACTGAGAAAAATGACTAATAGCTCATTTACGGCTTGACAAGCGAAGCGGTTTTTAACAGTGCAACCGACCAGAAACGACTTGCGCTTAGATGATTCAATTCAGGCGAAATTGAGTGATTTTTGGTTCTGATATTAAGATGAGAAAATTACTAATAGCTGCAAGTTCGTTCCCGGCTCAATCAGGGACGATTTGACAGTGCAACCGACCGAAAACGACTTGCGCTCAGAGGAAGCGATTAGAGTTTTTAGGGCGGAATTGAGTGATTTTTGGTTCTGGTTTTGAGTAGGAAAAAGGAATAACAGCTCGAAGCGGTTTTTCACTGTGCAACCGACCAAAAACGACTTGCGCTTAGAGGAAGCATTTAGAGCAAGACTAAGTGATTTATGGTTTTGATACGCCTTGATAAGTGAAGCGTTTTCTAACTGTGCAACCGACCGAAAACGACTTGCGCAAGGAAGCGATTATAGGGAGCTTTTCGGGCGAAATTAAGTGATTTCTGGTTCTGATATCGAGGGGATAATGACTAATCGCTCGAAGCTTATCAAAGCGGAGCTTCTCAAGATGTTTTGAATCCAAAAAGGCTACAGTATACTCCCATCGAATATTTCGATACTTGGACAGGCTCAACGTGTGTCGGTTGCGATTTTTTTTTGCACCCGACCGAAGACGGGTTGTGTTCAGACACTGGTCGGTTCAAGGTCTTCGAAAGTTTTCTTTACTGGAACCGCAGTGCGACCGCGACACATCGAGCCATTCCAAAAGTGGTTGACACTTCATTCTACAGTAATCCAATAAACCCCACAGTAACCCAATATTTTCTCAATCCATTCCCACCGTAACTCCTTCCAAGTGCGACCAGGTACTTTCTAGCCATTCCGACCCCAAATATCCCACAGTTATCCAATATTTTCTTCATCCATACCCACCGTAACCCCTTTTGAGTGCGACCAGATACTTTCTAGTCATTCCAGCCCCAAAGTCCCACAGTAACCCAGTCTTTCCTTCATCCATTCCCACCGTAACCCGTTCCCATAGGGACCAGATAATTTCAAGCTCTTCAACACCAAAAAATCCTACAGTAACCCAATATTTTCTCCATCCATTCCCACCGTAACCTCCTCAGGACAACAAGAGACCTTGGACAAGCCCCTCGGACGGGAAAAGGAAAGGTCAAATGGCAAAATCCCAGAAGGGATGAAAATCGCGGCGTATTCAAGGGGAGGGGCACTAAAAATAAGCTTAAAAGCGCTGCTAACCTTTTTGTTTGTGTCTATCGAGGATAACCCCCGCGCGGCGAGTTCGACTCATCGATTTGTCCATTTTGGGACTTTAATTGGAATTTTTGGAACGAGGACAAAATCCTTATCATTTCAGAGCTGATAGGAAGAAAAAAAAAGTCATAGAAAAAAAAATTGTGCTTGACCGGATAAAATTCCATAATAGTCCATTCACAACAACTTGGAACAGTCTGACCTGTCTGCGCTCTCTTTTCCCTCACTGAAAAGTTCGTGTGAACAGAGAAATAGAACGTGAAAACAAGAGAGCGCAGAGAAATTTTTCAAACTTCGGTGAGTGACCAGAAAAATTTGAATAGATAGGCTAGATGTAGAAAAAATGGAAAAAAACCAAAAATTTTGAATTTAAAAAAATACGGTAGCTCAGTTGTCTGCAAAAATAGCAAAGACTAGAAAAAAACAATGGCAAAAGCTGTTTTCAACTGAGAAACTTTGCTCTATTGATAAGTTCCGGGTTTTTCATGAAAATTGAGCTTTTTCTGTGATTTCTGCTCTTCAAGGTTGAAATTTGAAGGTAAAACAGGGAAATTCTGACGGGTCTCACGGTTTACCTAGGATGTTAGGTACCAAAGTTCGACTCCGCTCCCCGTTTTTTTTCTTCGACAAGGTTTTCTCCTTTATTTTTGCTTATTTTTCATCTTTTTTCCCAACTTCCTCAATGAATCCCCGGGTAGATGACGTCGAATATGAGTAAAAACAAAAAATCGGTAATATTTTGGCGGACAAAAAATTTGACCTCTCTCGCCAAGTTTATTATTTGCATTTGTCCGAAAAAGGGCAATTCGTTCGTTTTTGTTTTTAGGTTACTTATGTTTATATTTTTCCGAATTCTCCCCCCAAGTGTCCTTTGGAGCCGAGCGGGGAAGGGCCAAAAGTGGGCTGGCCCTCGAGGATTCGGAAAATTTCTACCGTAATCTCGGAGAAACAAACTGGAATGGGTACTGTAAGTTCTTGTGTCTCTTAGGGGAAAATGTGGTACCGTAGGTCTACCAAAAAGAGCTTTCGGGGGGATGCTTCAGAGCTTTTCAGATAAAAAAAAAGGGGCAAACAAGCGGATCGTTGAGCCGTTCCAGTGAGCACTTTAGGGGCGTCACCCCTAAGGGGTCACTAGATATGCTCGAATCAGTAAAGTGACCTCTCAAATCAAAAATTTTATCAATTAAATTTTTCGCTGGAAGTCTAAATTGTCAATAGAGCTAACATTACCAAAATACTTCTAGAAGGCTTTTTCTTCATTTTTTTTTTCAATATGTGAACCTTAGTTTACTTCTCAACACGTCTCAAAATCCAATCAATGAAAAAATCGATAATTATCGGTAGAGCGCACTTTCGAAAAATAAACGGCTGCTGAGTGCTTTTTTGAGTTTCATTTGAATTTGGGAGCTTGAAGCTTCTCACTTTTGTCTTCAAAGGGTCCAAAAATATTTTAAATCACTTTGAGAAAGAATTTCTCCACAGAGCGCACTTCCGCTTGACAAAAAAGCCTTTACCATCCCAGAATTTTTTCTCCAAAAAACCATAGAATCAACCGTAACCCGGGGGTTGATTTCCATCTCCTCATATGGACAAGTTCTAAAACAAAAGGTCAAAACCCCCTTAATACTTCAAAATGATCAGTTTCTCCATAGAGCGCACATTCCCTTGACAAAAAAGCCTCCATCATATCCCTCTAGAATTTTTATTCTTCCCCTTTTTTTTCTTGGAGAACTAGTTCTTACTCAAAGGGTCAAATAAACCTAGATACTTTAAAATGATGAATTTCTCCACAGAGCGCACATTCCCTTGACAAAAAAGCCTTTATCCTATCCCTTCAGAATATTTTTTTAAAAACCATCGAGTCAACCGTAACCCGAGAGTCGATTTTTCTCTTCTCAAACGTCGAGTTCTCAATCAGAGGGTCGACAAACTTCAAAAAAAAAGCATTTCTCCACAGAGCGCACATTCCCTTGACAAAAAAGCCTTCATTATCCCAGAAATGTTCCCCCAAAAAACCATCGGATCAACCGTAATCCGGGGGTCGACTTTTCTCTCCTCAAACGTCGAGTTCTGAATCAAAGGGTCGACAAACTTCAAAATGATGAATTTCTCCATAGAGCGCACATTCCCTTGACAAAAAAGCCTCCATCATATCTCTCCAGATTTTTTTATCCTTCATTCTTTTTTTTCTTGGAGGACTTATTCTTGCTCAGAGGGTCAAATAAACCGAACTGCTTCAAAAAAAAAAATTCTCCACAGGGCGCACATTCCCTTGACGAAAAAGCCTTCATCAGATCCCTCCAAAAGTTTTCCCCAAAAAACCATCGAATCAACCGTAACCCCTGTGTCAATTTCTCTCTGCACCCCAAAAGGACAAGTTCTCAATCTTCTCTCTCCATCAATCTTCGCCAAAAAAATGGCTGGGACGGGACAAAAAAAGGGAAAAAATCGTTTCGAAACGTGTCTTCGACCCCGATTTCCATCCATAGTGCAACCGAAATCGCAACACAACAAAAACCGTCCGTTATCTTTCTTTTATCAATAAAGTGCGTGCACTTTTCGCCATTGTTTCCGTCTTATCTTTATCTTTTGACAGATTCTCGATAGGGTCGCCGATTGAGACAGGAAAATGCCCTTTTTCGAGGAAAAGGGCATGTTAAGCTTTTCATCATCTTAGGAACTCCAGAGTGGTCCCTTAAGTGGCAACTTTATGGGCACTTGAAGGTTCTCTTCTAGGGTCATTAAAGCTTGCAAAAGTGTCAACTATGGGGGTTTCAGTTAGTGGCCCCTTTAGGCAAGCTACTCGTTCATTGCTATGAACAGCCACTGAATTCTAACCCTATAGGGACCACTTTTTGACTTTTTGGCCCCTAAATTGGCTGCTTTTTTCCTAGCCCCTATAGGGACCACTTCACACGTTCCTTAGATCTTCCCTTCTAGTAAGATATTAAAAAATCACCAAAAAAACTATTTCAAGTTTTTTTTCGAAGTTTTGGCAGATTTTGAAGCTACTGTAACACTAAATTTTCGATATTTCAAAAATTATGGACTTCCCCTTTTTCTAGCTCAAAAAAATTAATACTTAACAAATTCAGAGGGTCGAAAAAGCTTTGAAAATCACCAGAAACTTCAAAAAGTCTCAAAAAAGGGAGACAATTTTTTTTCCTCCATTTTGTCCAGATTTGTCCAGAAAAAAATTTGCGAATATTAACAATTTTTCATAAAAAAATTATGCAATTCCTCTTATTCTGACTTTAGCAAAACTTTCAAAAATCAAAAAAAAATTCGGAAATCACCAGAAACAGCAATGTGATTTAAAGAAAGATTGAAAAATTATTATTTTAACTTCGTTCAGTTTTTTTCTTCTTGAAGGTTTGTAATATTCGGAAAGGGTTAATATTAATTTTCTGTAGTTTATGAAGCTCTTTCTTAATTGGGTCAAGAATTCCAAGATCAAACCGGAATAAATTCGAAAAAATCAGCTTCAAACCCTGAATATCAGCTCTAAAGTGGAATTTACAAAATAATTAGCACATTTTTCGGTTTTCCTGAGCTTCATGAAGCTCTTGGAGTTTGTCCGGTTCGAAAAAAATTCACGACCTAACCGGCAAAAAAATTTTTAAAAAAATCAGCTTCAAACCCTCAATATCAGCTCAATTCACAAGATAACAACCCCCCCTCTAAAAAAATCTTCTTTTGATTTTCCCAAGCTTCATGAAGCTCTCGAGGCTCATCCAGTTCGAAAAAAATCAAAAAAATTACATCTACAACCCCCCATCTCAGCTCAAAATTGTATGTCACAAGATAATAATCTCCCCCCCCCCTGGAAAGCCTCAATTTCACGTGCCCTTTTATTCCTCGGCTGTTTCATGTATGTTGTTCTAAAGTGCCGACGGATTGGAATCGAGATTAACTCCTCGGCGAAAAACCTTGCACTTTTGGAGACCGACCAAAAATGGGCCCGAGAAGGAAGTGTTTTTTTCTTTTTCTCCTGGCTTGGAAAATTGTTAAAAATTGCCCGAATTTTTTTTTTGGAAGTCCCGAGTGAAGATTTTGAAAGCCTTAACATGTACCTAACTATATGAAAAAAACGAAAAATTAGACTTCAAAAAAATTCCAAAAATTCCATAAAAAAATAATAAATTTCCTGTTCAAAAATCGATGAATATAACTATCCAGTTATAATATTCCCAATTTCTATTACTTTCCAATGAAAAAGCAAAAATTTCTCTCCCAGGAACCCAAACCAACCGGCCTAGACATGTAAACGATGCACTGGCGCGTCGCCGGCAGCGATGTCCGAGTGGTTAAGGAGTTGGACTTGAAATCCAATGGGCATTGCCCGCGTAGGTTCGAACCCTGCTCGCTGCGAATCGCTTTTTGCCATTTTTTAGTTTTCGGGAAAATGAGGGAAACTTTTTGCAAATTGTAGCTATTAGATAATCGAATGGCTTGAGGGGCTTTTTCATGATTTAAGGCTTACAGGTTCGCATCCTGCTCAGCAAAATCTTTTTTGCCATTTTTCTTCATGGTCATTTTGAAGTCATTACGATGATTCGGTTGTGTTTTTCGATGGCTGAGTGGCTAGAGGAGCTGATTTATGATGTAAGACTTCCAGGTTCGAATCCTGCTCAGAAAAATATTTTTTTGCCATTTTTTCTTGGTGGTCATTCCGATGGTTCGGTTGCGTTTTTCGATGGCCTAGTGGCTAGAGAAGCTGATCCATGATGTAAGGCTTACAGGTTCGAATCCTGTCCCGAGCAGCCTTCTTTTGCCATTTTTATTTCGAAGACTTTCTGTTTTTTCTTCGATGGCTGAGTGGCTAAAGAGCTGGTTTATGATGTAAGACTTACAGGTTCAAGTCCTGCTCACGGCGTCTTCATTTTTGCCATTTTCAGACCCAAAATTTTCAGCTCATTCTCCTTTTCTTTTGAAAAACTAGAAAATGGCCGACTGGCTAAAGGCCTTTCACACCCATCCCAACACTCTCCGGTTCGAATCCAGCTCACATTTATTCCCGAAAAAATTTCCCAATCCATGTTTACGTGTCCTTCTCCTACCACCACGTTTTGAAAAAGTCCCGCTTGATGGACTTTTAGTTGGTATGCGCTAAAAACAATGCGACGGCGCGCAATTGCCCTTCTTATATATATTTATTCGGCAGGGGGCTTTTATCAATGGAAAAAAATGACGTCGATCTTATTTGGCCAGTTTGAAGTCATTATTTTTTTAATAAAAAAATCATTTTGGGAGGTTCTGGGAATTTTGCATATTTTTTTGTGTTGAAATTTTCAGAAGCCTGGCCAACTTTTTGAAAAAAATGGGTACTCAAAATAGAAAAATTTGCCATAAATCCAATTTTTAAAGTCCACCAACTTCAAAAAAATTACTATTTTAAGCTCTAAATAAAACCAAAATCGAACCATTTTCCTATCAAAATGCTTAAAAACCTAGTCTTTTCCCAAACTCTACACACAATTTTTCCCATAAAAGACCATTTTTTCCAATTTCCCATCACTATTTGCTCTGTAAAAGTGCAAAGGGCTCTCCGATTTTTCCGCTTCAAAAAGTTTCTCTTATCGAAAAAAATCGTACCAGTTTCGTATTGATAGCAAGGTTGAGAACGTGATTCACACGGCCTTTTCATCAAATTCGATAGTAAAATGAGAAAAAGCCCTTTTTAGGCCCGAAAAAAAAATCAAACGCTTCTGATTTTTGATCAAAGGGACAGCAAAAAGGCAAGCTCTTCCAAAAAATAAATTTTTCCTCCACTTTTCCTCCAGAAAAAATACCGTAACCGTCCCCTTCAAAGTCCGTTCAAGACCCTTTTTTTTTTTGAATGACGTCACTCGCATACAGCAGCAACATTGAGAACATGAAAAATTCAAAAAAAATTGCCCAATTCACATAAAAACGCTACTATTTTTCATTCCCTTAAAAACTACCGTAACCGACCCCCTTCAAAATCCGTTCTGTTCGAGACCAGTTTTCAAAAAATGACGTCCCATATTTTAAAAAATTAACTACAAAAAGCCCTTTTTTTCCTGTTTCAATCAATAATTTTTATGGAACAAGTTTACTTTCTAAAGAACCCGAAATCTACCGTAATCAACCCTTTCAAAATCCGTTGAAGACCCTTTTTTCAAAAAATGACGTCACTTTGTATTTTTGAAATAAAATAGCCTAATTTTCTTGAAAAAGGCTTTTTTGGCATTTTTTTTCTCTGAAAACATCAGTTTTACCGTAACCCAACCCTTTAAAATCCGTTCGAGACCCGTTTTCAAAAAATAACGTTCAATCTTTAAAAAAAGGTACCTACAACAGTTCATTTTTAAGTTTTCAGAACGTTCTGTAGACTAAATTTCTTCTCAAAAAAATCGCCAAATCTACCGTAACCGATCCCTCTCAAAAATCCGTTCCGTTCGAGACCCTTTTTTTTCCAAATGACGTCATTTTTTCTTGAAAAAAAAGCCCAATTAAAAAAAAAAACAAGGCTTAAATTTATTTTCTCAAACTGTCTCAAAAAAATACAAAATCTACCGTAACCAACCCCTTTCAAAATCCGTTCAAAACCCTTCATATGACGTCGCACCATCAAAAAAAAGAAAGAAAAGACGAACTTTTCTCCGCCAAGGCTTTCATTGTGTGTGTGTTGCAGTTGTTGCACTTTTCCGAACGGCAAAGTGCAATTTCCTTTCTTTCTCTGCGCCTCTTTCTCCCTTCCTTCTGTTTGTATGTGTACAGGACCGTCCATCTCCCCTTTCTGTACAGTCATTTCGAAAAAAAAGAGAGAGAAGAGAGAGAGAAAATTGGTGTCCTTTGGCTGTCTCGTGCGCGCTAATAAAGTGCAAACCTTTCGTCATCAAACGATAAATCAAACAAAACCCATCGATTTTAGGCGATTTTTTGAAAACTTGATTCGGATTCTTCAACGAAAAAGACTTGAATTGAAAAGTCAAAATTGAAAAAAAAATTTTTTCAAGCTTTGCTTTTATTTTTAAACTAAATGGGTAAAAGCTTGAACTTAATATTCAAAATGGAGAAAAAGAATCCATTTTTTTCAAGAGTTTTTCGAAAGTCAATATCTAATTTTTGAACTGAGAAAGTTGTATTGGAAAAAAAGCGTATTTTTTTCGAATAATTTTTCACTTTTGGTTTCGATTTCTAAACAGAAAACGTTGAAATTCATGATTCAAATTGGAAAAAAAGAGCATTTTTTTAGAGGTTTTTTTCAAAGTCAAAACATAAATTTTATCTAAAAAAATTTGATTTTTCTCTAAAAAAATCTTTCAGCCCGTTATTTCAAAAATCGCAAACACTGAAAAAAATTGTATACTTTAAAAACAAATATTTACCGAAAAAAATGAAGAAAAAAATTCTTGTTTTTTTGAGAAATTTTTTTCAAATTAAATTTCGATTCCAAAACTGAAATGGCTAGAAATAAATATTGAAACTGAGAAAAAAATTTTTTTGAAGAATTTTTGAGAGAAAAATTTATCTGAACCTCGAAAAACCATCAAAAATCACTAAATTCGAGCCATCATATTTCAAAAAAATTAGGCGATTTTCCAGCATGAAATTTTTCAAAAATCTTTGTCTACATAATTTTTTTATAGTCGATTTTGAGGTTTTGAATTTAATTTCATCTCTGAAACTTCAAAATTCAGGCCTAGTTTGAAAAATAATTTTGAAAAAAAGCGTTTCATAAAATGTTCAAAACCCAAAAAAATACCAATTTTTTTGAAGCGAAATCAAAAATTTATTCAAAAAAATAAGTCAGAGAACCTTTTTTTCGATGCTTCATGAGTCATTGTAGACATGAAAAATCACAGAAAACTCTAAAAAAAAAAATAAAAAATTCACCCCCAATACAAATCGTTCATGATCATTCCCTAATCGACGACTTCTCTGAATGAAAAACTGGCCGAGGGCCAAATCGAAAACCGACGCCGTCGAGTCCACATAAAGCATGGGAAAAAAGGGCCGCGGCGGCGCAAAAGTGCAACGGATTTTTGACCACGAGAAGAGGAAGCAAACAGTCGACCCAATAAACCTTTTCAACGCGTTTTTCTTTTTCCCCAAAAAAATTCTTTCTAGTGTATAGAATGTTGTGTCTTTTTCAAGATATTTTCAGAAAAAAATTTTTTTTTGGAAAAATTCTTCTTTTCGCGTAGGAAAAAGTACATAAAACTGTGTATTTTCAAAAATATCGTCGAAAAAAATACTTTTTTTCCTTTTTTTGGAAAAAAATTGTTTTTCAGTGAATAGCATCTTGTGTCTCTTCAAAATATTTTTTTAGAAAACAAATATTTTTTTAACCGATTTTTTTCCAAAAAAATCGTTTTTCTTGTATGGAAAAAGTGTACAGAAAGCTGTGTCTTTTTCAAAAATATTATCGAAAAAAAGTTTTTTTCTTCTCATTTTTCCCAGAAAAAAATCTTTTTAATGTATAGGAAAGTGTGTAGACAACTGTATCTTTTCAAAAAAACATTATCAAAAAAATTTTTTTTTCACATTTTTTTCGGGAAATTCTTCTTTTTGTAGAGGAAGGGATATAGAAAACTGTGGCTTTTTTTGAAAATTTGTGAAAAAATTGTAAATTTCAAACCTGTTTCAGCTGAAAATAACTCAAAAAGTCATCTAGAAAAAAATTCAAAAAAATCCAAAAAAACTTGTAAAAAAATTGATTTCAAATCGATTTTTTTACTGAATATAACTCAGGAATCACCAAAAAAAGACCTCCAAAAATTAAAAATTCTTTCGAAAAATCAATTTCGATCCGTTTATTCTTGAAATTGACTCAAAAAGGATGTAGAAAAAGTTCAAAAAACCAAAAACGTATCGAAAATGTTATTTCGAACCGGTTTTTTGCTGAAACTGACTCAAAAATCACTTCAAAATCCCTTCAAAAAATCCAAAATCCCTTCAAAAATCGAATATTCCTAAAATTAACTCAAAAACCTCTTCAAAAAATGTTCAAACGTTCAGAAATTCCTTCAAAAATCAATTTCAAACCGGTTTTCGCTGAAAACCCCTTCAAAATACTTTCTAAAATATCCAAATTAATGCTCAAACTCAAAAAAATCACCCGAAAAAAACACCTTCAAAAAGTTCAAGAGTGTCGGGAAGCAGGCGGCCTTGAGAAAGACCCCCGGCGTCCGCAAACTTCAAACATCGGCCGCACTTTCCAGCGTGTTATTTTTTTGTGTCTTTCTCTCTCTTTTTTTCAATCTCTTTTTTTGTTGTCTGTTTTTGCGCCCCCACCCCCAAAAGTACACACGAATTAGTTGTCAAACATTATGAACAATCCGAAAATGGAGAGAAGGCGGAAAAAAGGCGATAATATTTTCATGGAAAATGCTTTTTTTCCAAACATCAACGAAAGTGCAGGAATGACGATTCCGAGGCGGAAATTTTGTCTTTTTTTCAGCAAATTTTTAGTTTTTTTCAATTTTTTTCTGGATGTTTTAAAGGCTTAAAAAAAGCATTAAAAAAAGAATTTTTGATCAAAAAAATGGCTCGATTTTAATGAAATTTCAGTTGTTTTTATGATTTTTCACGATCAATTTTAATATTTTTTTGTTGATTTCGGACGAATTTTTTTCCATTTTTTTGTGTCGGAAAAAAATGACTCTAAATCACTGAAAAAAAGCTAAAAATTGGACTTTTTTTGTGTTCTTTTTAAGACAAAATATGCGAAAACGGTGACTAAAAAAAGCACATTTTTTTATTTTTTTAAACTCGAAAAAAATGACTTGAAATCACTAGAAAAAGCAAAAAAATAGGAGTTTTGCGTGATTTTTTTCATGAGAAATATGTGAAAATCGCCTTTAAAAAAACAAATTTTTCCACTTTTTGTGTCGGAAAAAAATGACTTGAAATCACTGAAAAAAAGCGGAAAAAAATGGAGCTTATCCGTGACTTTTTCATGAAAAAAATATGGGAAAAACTGTCTCTAAAAAAGCACATTTTCAGACTTTTTTTGTGATTTTTTTCATGAAAAATGTTAAAATTATACTTAAAAAACAGATTTTTTTCACATATTTGATTCAGAAAAAAATGACTTGAATACACTGAAAAACAAAAAAATGGAACTTTTTCTTTGAATTTTCGTTGAAAAAAAGTGGAAAAAAACTGCTTTTTAAGAAAAAAATCTAAACCCTCAATTTTTTTCGCCTAGATTCTCTCCAAGAACTAAAAATAAATAGAAAAATCCAATTATCCACGGCCTTTTTCGGCTAAAAAGTGCAGTGTTTCTTGCACTTTTTCTTGCTACGTAAGCGTCAAAGTTTCATTTTTCAGAAAATTACGGGCTTTTCTAGGGGAAATAACAGAGATCAGAAGAACCGTGAAAAAAAAAACTGGCCTAAATTTTAAAAATTTTCGTTTTCGCGGCTAATTTTTCTCAAGGAAGCTTTTTTCAAAATCTGCTGTAACCATTCTAAATGCGACCATTTATCTTCTGTCAAACTTTTTCTCAACGTCCTAAGCCATTCCAAACGCGGCTATCATTTCCAAATTTTCGGCTGATTTTTTTTAATTTTTGAGACGTTTTTCTTTTCATCATTATCAATCTGACACTCCGACCCATTCCAAATGCGGCCAATTTTCTCTGAATTATTCAATTTTGAGCCCATTTTCCCCATTTTTCGACTTCTTTGTAATACTTTCGAGCCCATTTTCTCTCATTATCCATAATTTGACGTACCGATCCATTCCAAATGCGACCATTTCCCTATGAGCCGTCCGAATTTGAGGTCGTTTTTCCCCGTTTTTGCATTATTTCTGTTTCCTAATCCATTTTTTTGACCATTTTCTCTAATTATCCATAATTTGACACCCTGATCCATTCCAAATGCGGTCCTTTTCCAATAAGTCATTCAAATTCGAAGTCATTTTCCCCCATTTTTGACTTACTTTTCATATTCTCAAGACCATTTTCCCTTATTCTTCTCAATTTGACACCCTCGATCCATTCCAAATGCGGCCTCTGGATCATTCAAATTTGAGTCTATTATTTCCAAATTTTGGCTGATTTTTTTATTTTCAAGACCATTTTCTCTCATTATTCTCAACTTCATAACCCGATTCATTCCAAATGCACCTTTGATCCATTCCAAATGCGACCATTTCCCTATGAGCCGTCCAAATTTTAGGTCGTTTTTCCCCGTTTTTGAATTATTCCTGTTTCCTAATCGTTTTTGGAGACCATTTTCTCTTATTATTCTCAATTTGACGTACCGATCCATTCCAAATGCGGCCAATTATCTCTGAGCCATTCAATTTCGAGACTATTACTTCCAAATTTCGGATTTTAAGACCACAGTCCATTCCAAATGCGACCAATTTCTTCTGAATCATTCAAATTACTTCCCCAATCTCAATTCCAACACCACAGTCCATTCCAAACGCGGCCATTCATCCAAAAACCACTCAAATAATCTGAAACTTCTCAAGAAGCGATCAGAAGAAGGGGAAGAAACTCTTCGAGGGGCCAATTTTGGCGGAAATTGCTCCCAGCGCCGAGAGAGGTTGCACTTTTGCGCTCGGTTGACAAGAAAAAAAGTGGGCGTGGCCTATGGGGTTTGCACTTTTTCGTGTGTTGGGCACACACACAAGGGTGAGGACAACAAAAAACTTCATTTTTTCGCGTTTTTCGAACTTTTGGTCCTTTTGAGAAGAAAGTGTTGCTCAGGAGTTTGTGCTATAACTTTTTTTTTCAAACTTGAAAATTTCATGAAAATTCCTAGAACCAAAAAATAGGATAAAATCAACTGAATTTCAAAATTTTTCAACCTAGAAATCTTAGAGTGGTCCCTCTAAGGGTCAAATGAGATAACAACCCCTATAGGGACCGAAAAATAGTCCCTCTAGAGGTTAGGAGTAAAAACAGCCCCTTTAAGGGCCGGAAAAGTGATCCCTATAGGGATTTAGTGTCCGACCCCTAAGCCCTTAAAGCTCAAGTGGACCCTATAGGGGGATTTTTATTTCATCCAATAACTTTTCAAGCTTTAGTACCCCCTATAGGGTTGCTAGAGGGACACTTCAAGAGCCCCTAAGCTTGCCCCTATAGGGACCACTTGGAAGTTCCTAAGTTATATCTAAATAATTTTTTTAGTAACTTTCAAGATATTGGACCCTACCAACAAAACTTTAAAAAAAACTTTTTTTGCGTTTTTTGAACTTTTCGCCCTTTCAAAAAGCTATGTGATCTATAAGGAATGCTTGGGACTTATTCTTTCAATTTTTCTTATACTTTATACTTCAATGAATATTTTAGAAGCTTGAAAAATGTAAAATTTGTACCGAACCAATGGTAAATCCGAAAAAAAAACTCACTGAAAAGCCAATTTTTTCCCTTTTTTCAAGATTTTCGCCGTCTCGAAAGGTTATGTGATCTATGGAGATTGCTTGGGACCTTGTTTTAATTTTTCTAAGAACTTAAACTTCAATTGAATTGTTTGAAAAACTTAAAAAAACTGTAAGAAAAAAATGGACAAAACCAAAGGGAATTCAAAAAAACTTTGAAGTTTTTTTTTGCGAAATTCTATAAAAATCTGTGTGTACTTTTTTTAGTTTTATAATTTTTCGAAGCTCAAAAATTCATTAAAAAGTTTTAGAGTTTTGAAATTCAGAAAAAAAGGACTGTAATAACTAAATTTCAGTTTAAAAAAAGCAAAAAAATGCTTTAAAAAAAAATTTTTTCTTGCTTTTTTTCACTTTTTGCGGATTTTTTTCGCACTTATAAAATGAATGTGACAAAAGTGATTTTCTCAGAATTTCGTGTTTCGATTTTTTTCTGAGACCTTATAAATTCGCAAAAAAATCGATTTTTTTACCTCAAGAATCATGAAATTTTCAAAAAAATAAATACGACCTTTCCTGCTGAAAAAAGTTCAAACTCTACCCGATGAATTTCAAAAAAGCTAAAGTTTTATAATCTGGTAGGCTTTGGTTCATGTTGAGTGAATAAAAATCTCGAAAACCAGAAATTGAGATCCTCCCAACAAAAATGCAAAGTTCCCATGACTATTCTTCAAAAAAACCATACAACTGACCAACTTTTTGACCTAAAATCATTTTTTCGAGTTGTACTCCCTGTCTGACAACTAATGAATAGGAAAAGGACATTTTTTGAAAATCACAGTCATCTCCAATTTTCATCCAAAGTATCGTAATCCGAGACGTCTTAGTCGTCGAGCAAACTTTGAAGAAACTTGCACTTTCTCATCTTACGACGAAAAAAACCGCTCATCTTTGATATTTTCGGGAAAACTGGGACACTTCAGTTGCTTGAAGGAATTATATGTTGCCTCAATTTGGGGGTTCGGAATTGAATTTCGCACAAACTAAATGCAAAAAAAAATGCTTAGACTGTTTTTTTTTAAAGAGGTGGAAAGAAGGTTGATTGTGAAAAAATCCAAAAAATTTTTTTGCAGAACATGGTCTAATTTTTCAAATCTCATGACCGAACTTTACAAATGACTCACGCCTTTCCTTTAAAAAGAAGTTTCTTCAAGGAGAGATCTTATGAGAGACGGCCTAACTTCTCAAATTTCTCAGATCTCACGATCGAATTTTCGAAATGGCTCACGTCTTACCTCTCTAACGAATAAACTAAACACAACCTCTACGAAGAATTGCTTTAAAACGGCCTAAAATTTCAAATTTCGAGCTTCAAAACCGTCCTTGTTTTCCAAGCCACCGAATCAAACTCGAGGCCGACTTTTCCAAATGCTGCGACTTTTGGCCTAGTTTCATAAACCTTATTCTTCCTTCTCTGATTAAAAAAAATAATTTCAATGTGTTGTATCAAAGGTTCAGGCTTATGACCGGCATTTCCAAATTACTCCAGCTCACACCTTGTTCCCAAAAAAACCTCTCAATCAAAACTTCAAAATCATGGCTAAAAATCATTTTGATGATTTTTATTGAAGGTTCAGGCTCATGACCGATTTTTCCAAATACGCGGCCTAGTTTCCCAAACCACAATTCTCCTTCTTCAATAAAAACCCATCCAGAGTTTTGGGAGTTATTCAGGCTCATGACAGACTTTTCCAGATTCACCAATTCGTGGCCTAGTTTCCCAAATCTAAATCCCAATTTTCCCATCAAAATCAGTCAGAGTTTTGGAAGTGTCAAAGATTCAGGCTCATGACCGATTTTTCCAAATTACTTTAGCTCACGGCCTAGCTTCCCAAATCTCATTCCCACATTTTTTTCATCAAAATCAGTCAGAGTTTTAGAAGTCTTGTCGAATATTCAGGCTCATGACCGACTTTTCCAAATTATTCTAGCTCACGGCCTAGTTCCCCAAACCTCAATTCTCCTCCTCCCAATCAAAACTCAAAAAATCAAGGCCAGAACACATCCGCCAATCCATCCATCTATCTCGATTGTTGTGTAACACCACTCGATAGGCTTTTTTTTCTGTTGCCCTCTACCCAACTTCTCCGAAGTGTCTCTCGGTACCGACAGAAAAAAAAAAGCTTTTTTTTCTTCTTTTCAATACGAAAGTGCAACGCGATAAGCAACGGTAGAACGGAGAAAAAAGTTCCGAAGGCCAAAAGACGACGAAAAAAAAACGGCTGAAGACGGCGTTTCGTCGAAATTTGAACGGGTCTCTGTCTTTCTTACTCTTTTTCTCTCTAACTGAAAATCTCCTCCCAATGGGTACTGTAGCCGGATTTTCGATTTTTCTGATCCAATTTCTCCAGAGCGGTCCCTATAGGGACAATTTTAGAGCAACTTAATAAATTAGCGTTTTGAATAAAAAATATCAAAATGGGATCATTTACACAAGTTTGTCTTGCTTTTCAATCTTGAAAAAAATTGAAAGAACCTGTAGGGATCACTTGAGCTTTAGGGGCTTAAGGATCAGACCTTAAAAATTTTCTTTCGAATGTTAATTTAATATTGCAATTTTCCAATTAAAATCCCCCCAAAAAGTCACATTTTCAGACTAGTTTCGAAAAAAAAATTGGAAAACTAGGCCGTGTCCTGGAACCTTTTGGAAAAGTCGGCCACGGGCTGAAAACTTAGATAAAACAGCTCAAAGAGTTATTTTTTTTTTGATATTGCATTTTTTTCAAGCTGAAGTTTTCCGATAAAATGAGGGTTTGGAAAACTAGGCCGTGTCCTGGAACCTTTTGGAAAAGTCGGCCACGGGCTAAAAATTTCGATAAGACAGCTCAAAAATTTTTTTTGTTTTTTTTTCTCATTTTTTGCCTTTCCCACCCAAAAAGTCGCAATTTCGAATCATCCTCGAAATGACGTGTTTCCGACCTTTTCGTGCTCTTTGTGTTTTTTTTTCCATCACCAAACCTTCGTAGTTTTAGCACTCAAGTACTCCAAGTGTGTGTGTGTGTGTGTGTGTGTATTTATTTTGAAGTTATAAATTTCGCACTATTTATCGCCTTCCACAAAAGCCCGTAATCAATTCGCCCTCCTCCCAGTTTGCACTTTTTCTGATTTCCCGAACATTCGTGTCACGTTTCTCTCCCCCATTCTTATCGTCTGATTCCTTGAACGTCTCGTCCAGAAATTGGCCAAAAAGTCAAATTTGGGCGGCGCGTGATGAAATATATAAGGGAGAGATGTTCAGAAACAAACCGTTTCTCAGATTTTTCCGTTTTGACACCAAAATTGTCAATATGTTTTTAAATCTCTTTACTGAACTTTGAGCCCCTTTTTGTCACTTAATATCAGTCTATAGATAAAAGAAGAAATGAGGCTAGAGGTCGCATTTGGAATGGCTCTGAATTCAACGCGCGTCCGACCCAAAACGACTTACGCGCACAAGTATCAATAAGCATGTCGGCTGCGACTTCAGCCATTCCAAGTGCGACCAGAGTGTTTTGAGCCGAGGTTTAACACATAACCATCCTACCAAAATGAAAATTTTTCCAAAACCGTTCTCTATTCTGACCCAAACTCTGTCCTATCTTACCGTATCAGGGAAGACTCTTGTTTCTCGTCCGATAAACAACAAGGTCAAAGTCAGGAGGAGTTCGAGTCCCGCTCACTCACTTTTTGCACTTTCTCGCCCGCAAATTCCTGGGCTAACCCTACTCGAAAAATGGTTACCGTAATCAATCATTTTTAGAAACCTACAGTAAGACTATTGATAGACCTATCCTATTCCCATATACTATTCGAATTACTGTATCTGTCTTCATTCATCCTCAAAATCTACCGTAATCTTCTCAGTTCAGTACGCCTATCATTATTTATCTGCTTGATCAAAACCGTTCCGAATACCGTAATCCAAAAAACTTCCTTTCTTTATAAAAGAAGCTACAGTAACCCGAAAAGCTTCGTTGCAAGACCCATAATCTGCCGCAATTTATTACTATCAGCCGTCTTCCAGTGTCTTATAATGAACCTTTACCTTACTGAACGCTTCAAAAATCTACAGTAACTTATTGCTTTTCGTTTCGAGACCCAAATCATCCGACTTGTTTAGAGATGCTTTTCGTATGATGTATCTCCTTATCTAAATGTCTATCCTTCCAAAAAAACGCTACAGTAACCCATCCAATCAAGACCCATAAATAACCGAATCCTGGTCACTTTTCCCACCTTATTTCCGGTCGATCAAGTACGGAGTTGAAGCGTGAAGTCACCTCGTTAAAGGTGCACCTGCCCCCGCTTCGACGGGCGGCGCAAAAGTGTCAGTGGGCGTGGCCTATCGGGGTGGGCGGGGTCCGAATTGCTGTTTTTGCTTTTGCTGCTTTGTGTGTCGTTTTATGCGTTTTGTGTGTGTGTGAAGGGAAATTGAGAACCAAACGACAGTTTGTCGTCCCGCTACGTGGCCCTCAGTCTATACTTCTGTCTTTCCATTCATGGTCAAACTGGTTAAGAGCTTGAGCTTGGATCGGAGACTCTTTGGTTCGAGTCCTGTCGCAGTTTCTCTTCAAAAGTCGTTTCATTTGACCTTCCCTTCATTTTGACCACTTAGTCAAACTGGTTAAGGTCCAGGCCTTGGATCTGAGACTCTTTGGATCGAATCCTGTCGACGGTTTTCTTCAGAAATTTGGCTCATTTCGGCTCCTCCTTCTTTCTGATCCCTTAGTCAAACTGGTTAAGATCCATGCCTTTGATCTGAGACTCTTTGGTTCGACTCCTGTCGACGATTTTCTTCAGAAATTTGGCTCATTTCGGCTCCTCCTTCTTTCTGATCCCTTAGTCAAACTGGTTAAGATCCATGCCTTTGATCTGAGACTCTTTGGTTCGACTCCTGTCGACGATTTTCTTCAGAAATTTGGCTCATTTTGGCTTCTCCTTTATTCCGACCACTTAGTCAAACTGGTTAAGATTCCGATCTTAGTTCTGAGACTCTTTGGTTCGGATCCTGTCGAATTTTCTCTTCAGAAATCGCTTAATTTGAGTCTTCCTTTCATTCCGATCCCTTAGTCAAACTGGTTAAGATCCAGGCCTTGGGTCTGAGACTTTTTGGTTCGGATCCTGTCCCCGTCTTTGCCGTTAAATTTTCTTTTTATCGTTTTTCTTTTTTTCGAGTGGTTTTTTGAGCTAATGGTACTTCTGAATGATTCCGAAGCTTCTCAAGCCAATTTCAAGCAAATTTTACTGTTTTCCAGCCCCTCCATCATGCTTATCATAATTCCTGTCTACTTTTTGATGTTCTTAAAAAATTTGCAATTTCTCGCCTATTTTCAGAAGCTAATGACTAATAAACTTCCGTTTTTTTCCTTTTGTGATTATTCCTCTCAAATTCGTACTATAATCCCTCAACTTTGGTCTTTGCCAAACCCCAAAAACCTCTTTTTCTGATAAGACCTCAACTTTTTGATAGTTCTACAATCTCTGCTTGTCATAATGCTCTTTTTACGGTGCTAACCTTCATTTTTCGAAATCTTCTTCTGAAAATTTTTTCAATTCAATTCTAGATTTTAGTTGAATTTTTCAAAAGTTTGAACGCTCAAAAGTCGACTTTTTTTTCTCAAACAGAAGCTTCTCATCTTCAAAGACCCCCAATTAAATTTGAGATCCAATTAAAAACTCGCGAATAAGTTCAGTTTCTCGTAAGAAATGGAACACGCGGCGCCCCTCGAAAAAAGGGCATTTCTGCGGAGAGAAAATGCCCTTTTTTGGCACTATCGCCTCGTTGGCCACGCCTACTTTTTTTCCTTCCCTACCGCCCTTCTTTTTCCCATTTTGACCCCCTATTCATCAAGTGTTGCCGTCATACACGGATCCGTTTCATTTTCTCGATTATTAAGTATCAATTAATTTGGCTCAGTCGGTAGCCACTTTGATTATGGTCCAATAGGTTCTTGGATCGGATCCTCTTATCGTTTATGAATTAATTTTTGCCAATTTCGACCTCTATACATCAAGTGTTGCCGTCATACACGGATTCGTTTCATTTTCTCGATTTCTGTGTTTGAAATAGTACGGCTCAGTGGTTAGCCACTTTGATTATGGTCCAATAGGTTGCTGGATCGGATCCTCTGGACGTTTCTGAGTCAATTTTTGCCAATTTTTATCTTCTATTCAATAAATGTTGCCGTCATACACGGATCTGTTTCATTTTCTCAATTATCGTGTTTGATTATAGTATAGCTCAGTCGGTAGCTATTTTGATTGTGGTCCGTTAGGTTGTTGGATCGGATATTTTGGTCACTTTTTCGGTTTCTTTCTGATTTTTGTCTTGTGACTTTTTTGGCTCAGTCGGTAGCCCCCATGAAAACGGTACAATAGATTGCTGGATCGGATCTCTTGTTCATTTTGAAGTTTTCTTTTTGTCATTTTGTCCTCCTCTCATGCATCAAGTGCTGCACGGATCCGTTTTTTGCTCTCCATTATTATATTTGAAATATTTTGGCTCACCGGGTAGCTATTTTGATTGTGGTTTGACAGGTCCTGGATCGGATCTTATTGGCGTTTTCAATTCACAATTTTGTCTTTTTTTGATTATAAGATATACAGTACCGCCAGAAAAGATACAAGAAAAAAACAGAGTTTTTAAAACTTTTTTTTACAGTTTGGCTCAGTCGTTGGCCCTACTGATTGTGACCCGATCGGTTGCTGAATCGAATCCGCGGGTCGTTTTTCAGTCAATTTTTGTCATTTCAACATATTTTTTCTATGCATCAAGTGTCACACGGCACAGTTCGATTTCATTCTTCACTATTATTAAAACGATCCGGCTCAGTCCGTTGTAGCCTTGAATATGGCACGATGGGTTGTTGTATCAGATCATTTTTTTTCCATTTTGCACTGTTCTTTGGTTTTTGTCTTGAATCTTGCTCAGCTTGCTTACAATCCGATAGGTCTTTGGATCGGTTCCTTTGGCTGTTTTTTGCTCTTTTATTAGTTCCTTGTGTCTTTCTGGCTCAGTCGATTACAGTTATATGGGTTGCTGGTTCGGTTCCTCTAACCGTTTTTGCCGTTTTTTCACTGTTTTTTTTATCTTTTCTTTGGAAGTGACTTGCAAATGTTTCCTTTATTTGAAACCAGCTCCTCGTTTTGCCTGTGCTCAGAGTTGTTGGTTCGATTCCATCAGTCGTTTTTTGCCGTTTTTCCCGTTCATTTTGCATGAATCTGATATCCTAGCTGCCATCAGAATATTTTGGAACTTTCTATTCCTAATTTTTTTTTTGGTCTTTTTCTCTGTTTCTCTGCGTTTCTCAGCTCCGCCCACTATTTTTCTCCAAAACTAATTCTCATCCATTTTCAGAAGATTATTCCCCTAGAGTGCCACCTACAAAAAATCGCCATGGCGCAGCAAAACGTGCCTATTTCCAATAGTGAGCTTCAGGCTCTAATTGCCGCCATTCCTAATGATTTGGCTATCGTTTCTTCGGCTTCAGGATCGGTTGGTTTTTATTTTTTCTGGATTTTCTAAAATTTGGGTTTCCCTCTGAATTCATAATTCTCTTTAGAAGGTCTATATTTTCAAATTTTGCCAAAGTTCGTTTATCAGTGTTTTTGCAAGTTTTCTGTAGATTTTTTTCCAACTCAGAAATCATTATATTTTCATTTATCCACCCAAAAAAAATCTATTCAAATATCTCCGAGTGAGATTTTAAGCCTTTTGCTATCCAATAATCACTATATTTTTTTCTTTTTTATTTTTTTTTCAACCGAAAAAGTCTATTCAAATGTTTCTAGATGATTGTTCAAGCCTTTTCTACTCAATTATCACGACATTTTCAACTTTTCTATATGAAAAAAATCACCTCTTTTATAACAAAATTTTTAATCAACAAATCAAAAACTTAAAAATTTCTGATTGATTTTTTTCAAGCCTTTTTCTACTCAAAAAAATCACTAAATTTTTGCACTTTTTCTCCCTAAATTTCTATCATACAGTCAAATTTTTTTACTTTTTCTGAGTGATTTTTTTCAAGCCTTTTTCTACTTTAAAATCACTAAAATTTCCTTTTTCCAACTTAAAAGTTACTAAAAAAATTTTTTTCTACTTAAAAAAATCACCACATTTTCAACTTTTTATGTATAAAAAAATGATCATATTGTCAACTTTTTCTATATAAAAAAACACTATATTTTCAAGTTTTTCCACTCAAAAAAATCACTGAAATTTCCACTTTTTCTATCTAAATTTCAATCAAAAAAAGTCAAATTTTGCAATTCTGAAAGGTTTTCCAAGTTCTCTTGTACACAAAAAAATCACTAGATCTTTCACTTTTTATACTTAAAAAAATCATGAAATATTCAACTTTTTCTATTCAAAAAAATCACTGTATTTTCCTCACCTCCATCCAAAAAAAGTCCGCCAAAAAGTCTAGTCTATCGCGCTCAATTTGCCAACAATGTTCGTTTGTGTGGATCGAGTGCAGTGTGGGGGAGGGCAACAGAGAAGAGAGCAGCAGCAGAAAAAAAAAGGTCAAATGCGTAAATATGTCCTCCCGACAGTTGATGCGGACTTTGATGGATTTCTTTGCTTTTGCCATTTCGACCTTTTTCTCCGTTGTGTTTTTGTGAAATTCGAGATATATTCTTCTTGTTTTTGGTATGGGCTTTGAATAATTGTTAGAAATCAGTCATTTTTGAAAAACTTGTCCGAAATCCTTTCTGTAACGTTCAAAGAAGCAGAAGCCTGATTTTAGCATCAAATTTGCAGGAAAGTCGCTCAAAAAAAGCTTTAAAAAATCTCCAAAAAAGCTTAAAAACGCTCCAAAAGCTTAAAAATTGCTCCAAAAGCTCAGAAATCTTGACCGCAACGCATCGAAACTCATTCCAAACGCGGCTTAATGATCTAAAAGCGCAGAGAATGATAAAACTTGAAGAAACTGTTGGAAAATCGTCGAAATATCCAAGCCTGTGATCCCAAGAACCATCAAAAAGTTCTACCAAAAAAAAAATCAATACTGAGCCGCACCGCGATGAAAGCCATTTCAAACGCGACCAGAAGGTTCCAAGTCATGGCGATAGAAGTATAGAACCAGAACCAGAAGAACACTACTTAATCAAAAAATCAATCCAAAACCCTTCAAAATCCCATCGAATCAAGATCCAAATCCACTATAACTTTGACAAAAATCGTTCTGAAACCTACCAAACTTGAAGTTCAACTTAAACTAGACCCAATGAAAACCAAATTCCCAAGAAATATGGCTAAAAATCTGTCAAATCCATTCTAAATCAGAGTAGACTCGATGAGATCCGAATTCACGACACGGGTCGAAAAAGCTTGAAAGACTAGAAGCCACTAGAGGGTATTGAACAGAAGACCTTTTTAAAAATCCTCTGAACCCTTCAAAACTAGAGCAAACCCAAAAAACATCCTTAACCCATCCAAACTTGCAGTCAAAGTCGAACTGCTCGCTGGGCGAGCTCTCCACCTCGGCCTCCTCCTCCTCCTGCGTCTTCCCGACGATCCACGACATGACGGCGCTGTCGATGCTCTCCTTGCCGACGTTCCCGCTGCTCGGCGGCTTCCCTCTGATCTCGCCCATGCAGCTGACGCCGTTCGGCGCCGCCGCCCTACCGCCCCACGCCACGATCGAAAGCCTCGGCCTCATCAATTCCCATTTGGTAAGTCTCAAAAACGTACACGGAACTAGTGTCTTTCCGCAATGAGAAACAAAACACAAGGTCAGAATCTACCGTAATCAGAAAGGACGAAATCGGAAAGGGCAGTCACTTGACGGCATAGTTTGGGTCGGGAACACTGACTAGACTAAAAGTGGGACTTTTTGACGTCATCTTAAGCTCTGAAGAGCCTTCTGGAGCTTCTAGAAGACTTTCTGACTTTCCTATCTCTCTTGGAACGACATGACCTTTTATTGACTTTCTCAAGATCCTCGAGGAGCCTTGTCTTTAAACGAACTTTCTAGAGCCTCTAAACGATTCTAAAACGTTCTTATAGATACCAGTAGACCTCAGGAAGGTTTTGTAACCTCAGAACCATGTTTAAAACACTTTAAAAGCTCCCAGACTTTCCTAGAGAGACCTTAAGAGCCTAAGAACCTTTTGGACCACTCTAAAAGCTCCCAGACCTTCCTAGAGAAACCTTAAGAGCCTAAGAACCTTTTGGAACACTCTAACAGCTCCCAGACCTTCCTAGAGAGACCTTAAAAGCCTAAGAACCTTTTGGAACACTTTAAAAGCTCCCAGACCTTCCTAGAAAAACCTTAGGAGCCTAAGAACCTTTTGGAACACTCTAAAACCTTCCAGACCTTTCTAGAGACCTTAAGAGCCTAAGAACCTTTTGGAACGCTCTAAAAGCTCCCTGACCTTCCTAGAGCTTCCAAAAAAGGGTCCTTCCCAAGGAAAGTCTCAAACCTTTCCAAAGTTCCAAAAAACGTGTAGTCGTGCTCAAGAGTCACATTAAATCCCACTATGTTAACCTTTACCTGGGCTCTTTTTGGTAAGAAGTCGAGTTAGGCTACAGTGTCCCGGGCGAAGTTCCTAGAGGCCTTCTCCCGCCCGCCCGCCCACCAAAAAGTACAGCCACTGAAGTGCCGAAAACATTTCGACAGATTGCACTGTAGTTTACTATGCTCGGCTCGGAGATCCGCCCCTTCAATAAAGAAAAACGGGGGACGATGTCCTTGCCTTTCTTATGAAAACATGCACTTGCTCTTGCATTTCTCGACATGTTGAACACTTTCTTTTTTGGGAACTATCATCTCAACCGCAAAGTCGATCCTACGGAAATCAGTAAAGCTTCCAAAAAACTAGCCATTCTCCCTAGGTAACTCTGAGTTCCTTGCCCAACCAAACTTGAGGTTTTCCAGTCGGGCGAAGCCTCAAAGAACCTATAAACCTTCCAAATTTCAGTTGAACTGAAAGTTGAGCTTCAGAAAAACTAGCCATTCTCCACAGGCACCAACAGGTTCCTTAAGCAACCAAACTTGAGGTTTTCCAGTCGGAGAAAGCCTCAAAAAACCTATAAACCTTCCAAATTTCCGTAAAACCGAAAGTTGAGCTTCAGAACCTAGCCGTTCTTCACAAGAGCCTCAAAGTTCTTTGAAACTTAAACTTGAGGTTTTTCAGTCGCACTAGGCCTCAAAGAACTTATAAACCTTCCAAATTTGGGTACAACAGGAGATTAAAAACACTGGCCGTTCTTTCAAGGTCCACTTAGGCTTCTGAAACCCAAACTTGACCCTTTCTAGAAAGACAGAACCTCCATGAACCTATAAACCTTCCAAGTTTCAGTAGTATTCACATTTGAGCTTATTGAAACTAGCCGTTCTTCACAGGTACTTCTAAGTTCCCAAAAAAACCCTCCTTGATGTTTTCTAGTCGACCAAAGCCTCAAAAATCCTATAAACCTTCCAAATTTCAGTAGTATCCATATTCAAGCTTCTAAAAACTAGTTGTGCCTTCCAGGCTCCCTAAAAAAACGAACTTGGCCCTTTCTAGTCGGGCAGAACTTCAAAAAACCAGCTAAACCCTTCAGAAAAATTTCTAAGATCCTTCAAAATATACACGACCGCGAGAACCCCATTTCTACCAATTTCAACCTTCAAAACCACCTCTAACTCTTCCCATTTTCAGTACCACCAGCAACAACGCGGAGCCCTGTCGGCGACATCATCTCCAGCCCCGGAACCGATCGCGACGAGTTCCGACACCCGACCGCGGGCCTACTCCAGCGCCGCCACCCTACAGCACCCGAAGAGCGAGACGCGACGAAAACGGGCCCGGCGGGCCAACCCGGAACCAGCGACGCCGCCGAAGCCAGTCTCGCCGTGCGGCATGCCGCAGCCGCACAGTGTTCTGAGATCTCTGGTCGAAGACGATGACGTCACGCCGATGAAAGTGCGGCCGATTCAAGTCACAAGAGAGGAGGAGGAGTTCGTTCGTCGGAAAACTGCTCAGCGTTGGTTTTTCTCTTGCTATTGGAACTATTGGAATTTGCATCCGTCTCATTGAGAGTAGGGATAAGAGAGCGCAGACAGGTCAGATAATGGAATGAATTATTGATTGCCAGAGCTATCAAAAACCGATTTTTCTTTTTTCTAGGCCTTTCAGTTGCTTTTTCAACCTCAAGAAAGCTTTAAAAATTCTCTTTTCTACCAAAAATCTCAGAAAAATCATTTCTTTCGAACCTCCTCTAATCAAGGTCCTGGAACCAATCCCGGTGGTTCCGTAGAGCGTCCAACCGTGCAGAAGAACCCAAATTTCTTCTCCTAGATGAAAATTTGAAGACTTGACTGAATCCAACTGAATTTTCATACTAGTTTACGCAGGAAGAAGCTCAAAATCTTCTTTTTTCTAACCGATTCGGAAACTCCCAATTTAATCCCAAGTTTTTCAAAAATCTCCAGATTCTAGTGCTCGTTCTACGAGTAAGAAAAAACAAATTTTCTCATCCTAGATCTGAATTTGGAGACTCGAGGGGTCCCAATCTACATTCCCCACATTTTTCTCAAAAAACTTCAAACCCCCCCCGCCTTTTATTTCTCCAAACCCCCAAATCTCCAAATTCCAGTGCTGGTTCTTCCAGGTAAAAAAACCAATTTTCTTGATCCTAGATCTGAATTTGAAGACTTGAGGGAGACCGTTCCACTTTCCCTACATTTTCTCAAAATCTCCAAACCCCCCATTTTTTTCCTCTCAATCTCCAAAACCCCCTTAAAGTACCCAAATTCCAGTCCTCGAACGAGTTCCCGTAGTCCCGGAAAGCGACGAGGAAGACGCCAACAACAACTCGAACCGTCACCGACGACCCCTGCGACAACTCATCCGGGACCAGGATCTTCCCGACGAAGTTGGGCCCGACTCGCCGTTCCGTCACTATCCCAAGTATCAGGTACCGAAGTTAGTCTTTTCCTCGTCCTCCGGGTATATTTTTTTATACTTGTTTTATCATTATGCAGTCCGATCACGTCGAAAAATGTCAAAATGTGGAAAATTTATTTTTTATCGACGTTATGAAACAAACAATTTTTAACACAAAACGATTCATTTTCAATATTCTTTGAAACTTATTTGAAAAAGGTTACTTTTGAGAATTTTTCAGCTTCTTTCAGAGCTCAATTCAGAGATTAGAAGTGGAAAAAGACTTCAGGAAATGTTGAAAATAATAGAAGAAGCTCAAAGTTTAAAAAAAAACCTTTAAAATAGCTTACAAAACCTCAATTTTCAACAATTTTAGCTCAAACATGACCTTTTTTCAACGATTTTCAACATTTTTTTGGACGTAAAACTGCCCATAGAATTTCAATAGTACATTCAAAAAAAGAGCTCAAAAATTGTAGTTATAAAGTTTCGAATTTCGATCAAATTTGGGCCATTTTTGATATTTTTCCACGTCAAATCACTCTTAAACATAGATCAAACCGAAAAAAAATTCAAAATTCAACCAAAATTGGGCCATTTTTGACATTGATCAACTACATATCACTTCCAGAAAATCGATAAAACCGAAAAATTTCAAAATTTCGACCAAAATGGGCCATTTTCGACATTGATCAAGTACATATCACCTCTTAAAAATCGATAAAACCGAAAAAAATTCGAAATTCAACCAAAATTGGGTCATTTTTGACATTGATCAACTACATATCACTTCCAGAAAATCGATAAAACCGAAAAATTTCAAAATTTCGACCAAAATGGGCCATTTTCGACATTGATCAAGTACATATCACCTCTTAAAAATCGATAAAACCGAAAAAAATTCGAAATTCAACCAAAATTGGGTCATTTTTGACATTTATCAACTACATATCACTAATAAAAAATCGAAAAAGTCGAAAAAGTCTCGAATTTCGACCAAAACGAGACATGTTTAACATTTATCGACGTCATATCACCCCTAGAAAATCGATAAAATCGAAAAATTTTCAAAATTCCACCAAAAGTAACCATTTTTGACACTTATCCACGTCATATCACTATCAGAAAATAGATAAAACCATAAAAATTTCAAAACTCGATCCAAATTGGGCCATTTTTGACATTTATCGACGTCATATCACTATCAAAAAATCGATAAAGTCGAAAAAGTTTCAAATTTCGACCAAAACGAGACATGTTTAACATTTATCGACGTCATATAACCCCTAGAAAATCGATAAAACTAAATAATTTCATAATTCAATCAAGATTGGGCCATTTTTGACATTGATCGACGTAAACTCACTACTAAAAAAATCGATAAAACCGAAAAGTTTCAAATTTCGAAATTGACCCCTAGAAAACCAAAAGTACCAACGATTCCCATCGAAGAAACCCAACAAAAAGGTGTGCAGCACTTGCAGAGGCAACGCCGGGAGCAGCAGCAGCAGTCGCAATTGAGGACGATCCAAGGGATCCAGGCGGCCGTCGCCACGCTCTGCATCGAGGCCATCAAGAGCGAGCAGGGCAAGAACGCCGTCGAGGCCCCGCCGACGCCACGCACCGACAACAGCGCCCTTCGCAAGGAGATCGCCGCCACTGACTAGCCCATTTTCGTCCCATTTTGTACCCTTTTTTTTTGTCTAGATTGGCCCCCAAAAAGAGAGGCTTTGAAACAGCTCCATAATAGTCCTTTTTCCGTCCCATTTTGAACCCTTTTTCGTCTAGATTGGCCCCAAAAGGAGAGGTTCCAAAACAGCTCCGTAATAGTCCTTTTCCGTCCCATTTTGAACCCTTTTTCGTCTAGATTGGTCCCAAAGAGAGAGGTTCCAAAACAGCTCCATAATAGTCCTTTTCCGTCCCATTTTGAACCCTTTTTCGTCTAGATTGGCCCCAAAAGGAGAGGTTCCAAAACAGCTCCGTAATAGTCCTTTTTCGTCCCATTTTGTACCTTTTTTCGTTTAGATTGGCTCAAAAAGAGGTTTGTTCAACTTCCTACAGTATCCTCAAAGCTACAAAATCTTTTCGCTGTCGCACCAATTTCGTAACTTGACCTATGCGCCTTTAAAGTTACGAAAAAATTTCATCTCTCTTTTCGTTCCTTTTCGATTCTAGATTGGCCCAAAAAAGAGGTTGAGAGGCTTTTCTAAACTTCCACCGTATCATTAGGATAAAAGAAATCTTTTCGCTTCAATACTTCTTTTTGAACTGAACCTATGCGCCTTTAATTCTGGGCGAGGAGATCGACTTTTAGATGTTTTTTTTGCCTGCTCACTGCATTTACGTCTCTCAAAGGCAGTTTTAAAATTTTAACAGCTCTTCGCGTCGAAATTTTGTGAGGAAATCGTCCTATGCGCCTTTAAAAATGATCTTCAAAAATCAAATTTTCAAGTAGATTACTGCTCAGAACACTGTTTTAAAAACATTTTAGCTTCCAGAAGATGGTTTTCACTTCGATAATAATTTTCTTCGGACCCTATGCGCCTTTAAAAATTTTCTTCAAGACCTCTTTTTCGGCCATTTCTATGTACAGTTTCTCCGAGATTTTTGTTGTTTTCTTATTTATTTTTTATTCTTTTTTTAAAAAGAGCTGTTCAGACTCCAAGTTTGGGTTCTATGAACCTCAGCCGAGAGCAAAAAAGCTTCAAAAAAAATTTTAATTGCATTTCCAAAAATCTTTCCCAAATCCCAGGAATTTCACACAAATTGTTACCCACCGTCTAGATATTCTATGTTGACGCTAAAAAAATCTATATAAAATGAAAAAAATCTATACAAAAATTGTGAAATTCAGGAATCAATCACCCAAAATGCGTGTATTTTTCCCCCAATTTTTTTTTCCATTTTTTCAAAATTTTCTCTTTGCTTTAGGCCCGCTAAACGATATATTTATTTAATCTTTTTTTCCGTTTTTTCATTATTTTTCCCCTCGAGACCCTAAAAAATTCAAAATCTTCTCGTATACCCTTTGTTAAGAACATAACTGCGCTGCCACTCTTTTTTTTCCTTCTTTTTCATTTTTTTTGTCATTTTTTTTCTGGAATTGTGTATTCTCATGTTCAGAGTCGCTTGCAATAAAATTGATAAATTAATATTTTTTTGTATGCTTTCGAAAAAAATCACAAAAAAAGCCTAAAAAAATGGAAAAAAAGCCATACATTTTTTTCAGAACTGCATAAAATTTGCTTACAAACAAGGTTTGGAAAAAAATCCAAAAAAACTCAAATTTCTCCGGATAAAATTTTCTTTTGATATTTTCCATTTTTCTTCATTCCAAAGGTCCTTTAGAAGCCGGAAAAAAATCAAATATCAAAAAAATCCTCGAAAATCAAAAAATTTTGCGAAAATATGAAGTCTCGCTGCTTCGAAAAGAAAAGGAAAAATTGAAAAATTTTAAAAATTGATCAATAAAAAAGTTTAAAAATAGTAATATTTATTAGTAGACTTTCGAGCCCAAAAATTGCCCAAATAAAACTTTAAAAGCATTTTTTCATCTTCTAAAAGCCTAAAGCCAACCCCAAAAAAAAAATATATTTTAATTCAAAAAAGCTGAACCAAGCCCTAAATTTTTCTTCAAAACCATTTTTTCTACCTTAAAAGGCCTCAAATCTCTCTGAAAAAGACCTAAAAGTCCGAAAAAAAATTTCGAAAAGGTCCATTTAAGCTCCGAATCTCCAACAATTCTTTCTAAAAATCGTTTTAATCAGCCAAAAAATCCAATGAAGTCCAGAACCTCCATGTCACCACTCAAACCCATAAAATCTGCTCAGAAAATATAGAGTAAATTTCAAATTTTTCAAAATAAAATTTTTGATCGACGTAAAAATGGCTCCAAAACATTTCCGAGCTCTAAAAATCCCACTTTCAAACCGAAAAAAAGTCCAATCAAGCTTCCAATTTTCAAAAATTTTTTTCATTTCGAAAAAAGCTACCTAAAAAAGGCTTCAAAGGATTTTTCCATAATCTTAAAGTCCAAATTAAGAAGCCAAAAAAGTCCAGTCAAGCTTCAAATCCAAAAATCAGGAAAAAATCAAAAATAAAATTTCACAAAACTTTCCGAAGTAAGCTTCTCATCTACCCAAAAAACGGCTTCAAATAATTTTTCCAGGCCCTGAGAGTTCATTTTTAGAGTCAAAAAAAGTCCAACCAAGCTCAAAAATTCGACTTGAAGGCCCAAAAAAATCAGACAAACACACCTCTTGGATGAGATCGAAAGTGCGATGGAGCGAGTTTAGCTTCTCGACGGGATTACTGTGGGTCGTCATGTGTTGGAGGCCGACGACGGCCGGTTGGTAGAACTTATTTCGGGCCACGTGGCGTTTCTAAAAGTCATTTTTATCGATTTTTGATTTTTTTTTTTTGAAGATACATTCGGCTTGTCCAGATCTGCCATCTCCATGGGGATATCGATGGGCCAGAGGTCTCTGAAAAAATCAATTTTAATTTCATAACTGGTGAATCAACGATTTCAAGCGAAGACTTCGATATAATTCCTCTGAAATTTTCGTTGAAAAAAATCTGAAAAAAATCCGATTTTCTGCAAAAAAATTCGTGTCTAGTCGCAGTTTTTTTGGAATAATTCCAATTTTAACCATTTTTTTTTTCTGTCTCAAACTTTTCTATCTTCAAAATCCTCATAAAAAACTATTACCTCTTAAAAATCAAATCAAAGGAAAAAAATTTGTGAATCTTCCCTAAATAGTAAAAAAACATCGATTTTTCTTCTGAAAAATTCCGTTTCCAGAATCAATTTTTCTCCGAATTTTTCATTTCAACCTCTTTTTTTGCCCCAAGAATTCCCAATAATTTCCAAAAATCGTCACTTCGAACCCTCCAAAAAAACAAGATATATTATTCGATCCATCAAAAAAATCTATTAACTCTTCAAAAATATACCTAAAAATATATCCAAATATATCCAGAAAAAAATTTTTATTTTTGAAAAATTTCGTGTAAAGAAGCGATTTTTTTCGCGAATTTCCATTAGACCTTCATTTTTTCTTGACCAAAAACTTGAAAACTTTCGAAATCTTTCTAAAAAACTTCACCTCGGCCTCTCTAAATAAACAAAGTTGATTCTTCAAAGGAAATAAAATTTAAAAATCTCACGAAAAATTCCTAAATTGCTGAGAAAAAAATTCATAAAAATGGTTTTTTTCTCCGCAAAATTACTTTTAAAAATTTCAATTTTTTTATCCTGAACTTTGAAATTTCCCGAATCAAAAAAATCGTTCACAAATCTTCATAAAACTTGCGAACTTCCTAAATTGTTAGGAAAAAAATCAATAAAAAAATCGTTTTTCAGCAAAATTTCACTAAAAACATAGTTTCCAAAAACTATGAATTTTTTTCAGATTCTTTTTTTAAAAAGTTTCGTTTTCTGAAGCGATTTCTTTTCAAATTCTCCTTTAAACTCCATTTTTTTTATTGTAATAAATCCAAGATCTTTTAAAAATTCTTAAAAAAATTGCTTTGTAAATCTTAAAAAAACTGAGAAAATGACCAAAAAAATTTTTTTTTCCCACGAAATTTTTTTCCCTTAAAAACTCCTTTTTTTCCCTGTCCTAACCCTTCAAAATTCCCAAAATTTTCGTTTCATGAAGTGATTTCTTCTCAAATTTCCCTTCCTACTCTATTTTACCCAAAAACTTTCAAAAGTCATCAAAAAATCGCTTGTAAATCTTAAAAAACCAAGAGAAAACGATCAAAAAAATTTTTTTTCACAATATTATGTTAAAACTCAATTTTTCCCTGTCCCAACCCTTCAAAATTCCTAAAAATCGTCACCTCGGCACCTCCAGATAGCTCAACAGCTTCATGTCCGTGTGGGCGTTGAGATAAACGACCCGATTCCAATAAATATCATCCCTTTCATTGGACGCCAATGAGCAGATCGTGAACACCACCGGCGAACAATGCAGGAAAAAATCCTTGAAAATCAAAATCAACCCAAAATTGTTTTTAAAAGTACCTCATAGACAAAATTGCACAGGGGGATGTAAATTTTCGTCCGATTTTCGATCGACGAGCTTAAAAATGAAGCTTTTATTCTAATTTTCTTTATTTTTGAGACCTGGAAGTTCTCCTTGCGTTTTCTGAAGCTTCATCTTCATCAGAAGAACCGGAAATTGAATTTTCAGGAGTATGTCCATCCAAGGAAACGATATCATTCCCATCTTCCGGCAGGTTCGGGAACAATTTTCTAGAAAAATATATGGATTATTTTTTTTCGAATCAAAAGATCAACTAAATTTTGAACTCTCATTATATTTAAAGATAAAAAAGCGGTGAAAACATTTCGATTTTAAGGTTGGGTTAGAAAATTTTTCTAGAAACGCCAGAGTGATCCCTATAGGGATCAGGGAGAAAACAGCCCCTAGAAGACACAAAAAGGGCATCTGGAGGAGTAAATTTGAGGTGGTCCCTATAGGGATTTCTGACTCCTAGGCTCCTGAAGGCTAAGTGGTCCCTATAGGGGTGTTTCAATTTTTTTTAAATGAGTTTTTAGTCAAAAAGTCGATAAGGAACAAAGAAGTGCTCCCTAGAGGGATAAATTTGAGATGGTCCCTATAGGAATTTCTGACTCCTAAGCTCAAGTGACCCCTTCAGGGGTCTTACAATTTATTTTCACAAGACAATCTTGATCACATTTTCCTCTTTTTTAATACTTTTTCATTCAAAAAACGACAAATTATCGATTTTTTCTGAATCAAGGGCTTCGTTACAAAAATCGACTAGCATGTCCCCTATAGGGGTCACTTTTGCGAGCTTTAAAAGCCCCTATAGGAGGATGTGAAGTAGTCCCTAGAGGGGGATCTTCGAAGGACCCTAAAGAAGCCCCTAAAGTCCCTAAAGGGACCACTCTGGAGTTCCAAAAGACGAAAAAGATATAACTCCACGGAAATCGCAAAAAAATCGATGAGGAAAAAATTAATTCCTTCAGAAAAAAAAAATTTTCTGCTGTAACCATATTTTCTGAATTTTTGAACTCATTTTCATAACTATTGGAGCATATTCGCTGATACGATCTATTCAATTTTTTTATGTCTTTTCCAAAAATTCCAAAAAATGCCAATTTTAGTAGTCAAACTAGTGGCCACTTTAGGGGTCAATGAATCTACATAACTGGTCCAATCATAGTTTTTAAAATTATCAGAGTTACTGGATGAAAAACTACTGAAGTGGTCACTAAATAGAGAATCTCTATAGTGTATATCCAATCTGCCTCCCTTCGAAGTTTTGTTAGATTTTCAAACTCCACCTCATTACTCCATAAGTGGAGCTCATGATATGATCGAGTTCCAGCAAGGCCTGCCCGTGGAGATTCTTATGGGCCGCCATTCCACTGTAGGACGTGTTGAAGACTTGGACAAAGCCGTGGAAAATCCGATAAAGCGGATGGTAGGAATTGTCCATGGCCTGGAAAAAACAGTAGCTATTTGAAAATTTGAAACGCTCCCCTATAGGGGCCACTTTCGCTTGCTTTAGTGGCACCTATAAGGAAAGGTTAAGTGGTCCCTAGAGGGGGGAGAGGCCTTTAAGCGCTTATAAGATTTTCCCTATAGGGACCAACCCTGACCAAAAGTACGGAAAAAATTCTTCTAAAACTAGGAAATGCAAAAGGTAGTGGGTTGAGAATTCGATAAAACTTGGTATATACTTTTGAAAACCCTGATTCCAATAAAGTTGAAAAAAAGTGCGCCTTTTTGGTTCTAGTCGAGTTATGGCACCTCAAAGTTCGCAAGCAAAAAACGAGTTGGATGGAAGAAAGGAATGTATCGCAGCGGCTAACTATAGCTATCAGCAGGCGGCGTGGTGTAGTGGCTAGCGGCCTTGCGCTAAGGAACCTATGATGCAGGTTCGAATCCTTTTTGGTGCAACTTATTTTTGCCAATTTTTTTTTTGGAGAAAAATGTTGAATTTCACTATTTAATGTCGTTTTGAGCAACATTTTTTTCAAATTCTTTGGCTTCAGGGTGTCCAAAAGTACCTTTATACCAAAATTTATCAAATTCCACTTCCCGAGTCAAATTTAAGTTCCTTTCTATTAAAGGCGCATTCTTAGAGACAGGCCGAACGCAATCGAAGGGAAGTGGGTTCTGTAGCTCGTAAGAGAGAGAGAAAATCGTGACAAGCTGGCGTGGAATGGGCTATAATGAGTGCGTTCAACTTTCATGTCAAGCTGTTAAATTCGCCCGGGCTACAGTAACTATCGCGTCAAGGTTTTTTCGCGCGTCACGATGCTCCTTTAGTAGCATGCAATTTTTGACTTTTTCATACTTTCGCATTGAAAATTGAAGTGTATTCAAATAATTTTCTTTGATAAAAGATCACCAATCGCCAGTATTCGGCAACCATTCGATAATAATCCTCATTCCAATCAGCTCCATACTTCGATATCGTTTCCAGAGCGTCGCAGAATCCCATACTGAAAGGAATTATTTAATTCTGCAGCTTCTAAAATGCCGCTAAACCCCGGCAAAAAGTCTCAAAATGGGAACTATCGCTTGGAAATTTTTTTCAAAAATAAACCGTGAAAAATGAATTTGATCCAGTATTTTCAGAATCAGAGCAATGGAAAAAGTAAATTTCAGAAAATCAACTTTGAGCTTGGACTAAAAATACAGCAAAAAATGGACCCCAAAAAAATTATCCGTCATAAAAAATTCAAAAAAACCCTTTTCAAGGCCTAAAATATGACCGGAAAATCAAGCATACTTCAAAAAACGGGTTTAAAAATTTCTTAAAATCGGGCAAAGTCGGAATGGAGGACATTGGCCGAAAAAAGGGAGAGGCTCAAAAAAGGCCACGGAAAGGCCACAAAAAGGCAGCGAAAAGGCCGCAAAAAAGCCGCAAAAAGACAGCAAAAAGGCAGCAAAAAGGCAGCGAAAAAGCCGCAAAAAAGCCCCTTTTTGAGGCTTCCATTTTTTCTGGGTCTTTAAAGGCTTAAGAAATGGTGGAAGATGAAAGAGGCAGCAAAAATGGTGAAAAAGGGCTGATAAAATGGCCAAAAAAGGCAGCAAAAAAGGAACATTTCTGTGGAGCCTTTATGGGTCCTTCCGACTTTCGGGAAATTTTCGTTTTGATAGCAAATTTTAAGAATGAGAGCCGCAGCAAGAGGAAAAAAAAGACCCTTTCACTAGTGAAACCCTAAAAAGGACAAACTTGAGGTCCCCGGACACGAGTTCCTTGCCGATTCTCATGCTACCGACGAGGTTCGACCAAATGATCGCGACACTCGTCTCAAATCCATCGACGCTCCCGAGTTCTTCCTTCATGAAGACGTCGATCAATGGCTGCCATCGTTTCTCGATCGCGTAGGTCCATTGAGAAGCTTCCGGGGTTCTGCAAGGCAATTGGTTGAGACTAGAAAAAAATCTTTGGAGGGGGAGGGGGGGTTTCAAACTTATTAAAAAGTGGGTACACTTACACATGATCACGGAAAAAGTTATTCAAAAAAACAGAAAAAGTGTTTTATATTTTTCAACTGATATTATTCATTTTCAAAAAAACTACGGACCGAAATCCGTTGAAGTTATTGTCGATTCATGCCTTTTTTTACTATCAGAAAGAAAAAAAGAGGTTGTCATTAGATAAAATCGGTCAAAAGAAAGGTTAAAAAAAGGCTTCAAAAAGGCCGCAGAAAGGCAGCAAAAAGGCTTCAAAAAGGCCGCAGAAAGGCTGCAAAAAGGCCGCAAAAAGGCTGCAAAAAGGCCGTAGAAAGCCCGCAAAAAGGCTTCAAAAAGGTAGCAAAAAGGCCGCAAAAAGGCTGCGAAAAGGTAGCGAAAAGGCCGCAAAAAGAGTCCCTATATCGAGCCTTCCTTTTTTTTGTGATTTCAAAGGTTCAAGAAATGGTAAAGAAAAAAAGAAAAGGCAGCAAAAATGGTGCAAAAGGGCTGAGAAAATGGCCCAAAAGGGCAGCAAAAAAGGAACCTTTGTCGCCTCAAAAGGAACATTTCGACCCTATTTGAGTGGTTAATTTTTCGAAATCGTGCTTTTTTTTGACTTCCTTTTAATTTTTAGGAAATTTCCGCCTCATTTTTCTCATTTTTTTCTTTTCACACCCAAAAAAAACTCGACCTTTTCCACTCGTCCGTTCCGGGAAACTCACAGAACGGGGCCGGTTTGTTCAGAACCAACTGGGCTTCCGCCACGTTCACTGTTCCTTGATAGATATTGCCGGAAAATGAGCCGCTGAGGCAGATTTTTCGATTATTCAGCCATAGTTGACCCTAAAATGATTTATTGACTTTTTTTTTGCAAAAAATTTTCCAAGAGCTCTCTTTCCACCATAGAGACCTACTGAATTTTTGAAATTCTAAAAATCAGATTTTATCAAGCTCCGCCCACTTTCAGACTTACTGTAAAAAAACACCGTACAACCAAAATTGTTTTCTTCGCTCCCAATTTCAATGAAAAATTAATCCTCTGAATATTCATTTTTCGTGTTGGGAATGACTTGGGAAAAATTTCCTTTCAAAAGAAAAAAATTTTAATTTTTCGGAAATCGACATTTTTCGAGATTTTTGAGCTCTAGATTCCTGGATTTGAGCACCTCTAAAAACGTACTTTGCATTAAAAATAGTTTGAAGCCAGAAAAAAAAAATGTTGGTCTTACTGTTTTTTTCTAAAGTAACTCAGAAATGGGCGGAGCTTAGCAAAACCCGCTTCAAAATATTCAGAAGGCTATGATGGCAAGCAGAGCTAAGGGAATATATGAATTTTTTTTGAATACCTATAGGGACCCCTCTGAAAATTTCTCAGTTGTTCGATTTTTCTGAGGTTTCTGAGAAAAGAAAAACCGTTTTTTCAAACATGAAAATTACCATATCTCAAAAAATTTCTACAGTAATCCAAGATGGTTTGTACTATAAAAGTTCCTAAAATTGGATTACCTATCGATTGATATATCACTTGCCTAGTAAAAACTCTTCAATAGTTAGATACGCAGGTGCCTACAGTAAGAGGGAATGGCTCAAAAAGTTGCGTCGCATTTCTGATGATGGGTTATCACAATTATCACAAGATCATCAGAATCAAAGAAAAATTTTTTTTGTACTCGTTGCTTTGAAAATTGCCTATAGAGACCACTCTGGTGTTCCTTCCAAAATATAACCTTGGAAATCTCATTCCCAGCCATTTCGCCGACGAATTCGACATAGGAGTCCGGCTCCTGGGGCGAGGGACACACGACGATTCCTTTCTGGAATATTTTTCCCATCGTTTTCTCCTGATTTCGGGTACCTTGAAAGTTCCGTCGAGCCATTCTCCCTGCCGAAAAACGCCATTTATATCGATTGCCGTGCCAAGGCCTGTCTGAACTCCTTCGCGCCACTCGCCGAGGAATTTTTGCTCTGAGAATATTTTTTTTCCGGGTCGAATTGTGAGAACAGGACTGAAAATGATTTGGAAAAATGGAAAAAATTGAAAAATTGATATAGCTGATTCACGGCTGGCTTAAGCCATAGAAAAACGGGTCCTGACACGATAATGCACGAGATAGCGCCTGGCTCGTGGAGAGCGCAGACAGGACACGCCCCCTTCGAGTCCCAAGCTAACCGTGAATCAGCTATATAAACGGGAATACTGAGAAAATTTTAAGTGGCCACTATAGAGGCTCGCCAAGGACCACTTGGAGGGGAAACTAAAGTGGCCACTAGAGCCACCTCTATAGTGGCCACTATTTTCCGTTTTAGTGGCCACTCCAGTAGTTTTTCATCCAGATTTCCTTCCAGTAACTCTGATAATTTTAAAACAAACAGATTGGACCAGTTATGTTGATCCAGTGACCCCTAAAGTGGCCACTAAAAATTTTAGTGGCCACTTGGACCTCTATAGCGGCCACTAACCCCTAAGTTGCCACTAATTTGACTACTATAGTGGCCACTAAAACTTCAAAACCCTATAGTGGACACTAAAAATCTTCCCAGTAAATTAGTAAACATAGATCTTTTAAAATTCACCCTAAACATGATTTTAAAATTGAATTAGAACAAAAATTCAGCAAGATCAATCACAAAGATTCATAAATTATAAATTAAAACCTTGAAACAGTAATCTCATTTTTCATTATGATGGGTAGAAACTGGACATTCCTGTCAAGGAAGGTCATATTACTTTGCTTCCTGAAAATTGACCAGAACCCTTCTTGATGTACCCACTTAAGGGGTTACTATAGAGGTCTAAGTGTTACTACTAGACCACTAAAAGTGGCCACTTTAGGGATCAACGGATCAACATAACTGGTCCAATATGTTTGTTTTAAAATTATCAGAGGTACTGGAAGGAATACTGGGTGAAAAACTACTCAAGTGGCCACTAAATAGAGAACCTTTATAGTGGCCACTAAAACCGAGAATAGCGGTCACTACAGGGGTGAGTTTAGTGGCCCCTTTAGTGTCCATAAGTTCCAGCAACATCTTTTGATGAATTTTGAGGTCGACCTTCCCAACTTTCGACTTGTAATTTGTATTATTTTTATTCGCACAACTCACTTTTGGTTACCGTAACCCCGTAGCCGTGCATAATACCATTTCTGAACTCTCCGAGGTGGATATCTCCGTCGGGACACAAATAGACGCCGAATCCGTGGGGGAGCGAATTTTTCGTGTATCCGTCATAACTGTGCCCGCTGGCGAATCTTTAAGAAACCGTAAAAAAAATTTGAAAAAAGAAAATTCATTTTTTAAAGCTGGAAAAATGGAATGGAATTCTAAAAACCCTCTAGAGACCACTCTACCTACCTTTGAAGCTCGCAGAGTGGCCACTCTAGGGGAAAAAAGTAGAACACCCAGAGCCAGATTCTAAGCTCCTATAGGGATCACTTAATCTTCAATCTGATAGGGGGCACTTTTAGGGTCACCCTAACCCCTCTAGGGACCACTCTACCTACCTTTGAAGCTCGCAGAGTGGCCTCTCTAGGGGAAAAACTTAAAAGACCTCTACGCAGTAGAGTTCTCAAAACCGAACGTTCAAAAAATGACCGTTTGAAAAAAATGAACTTTTTCATTTTTCGATAGTTTAGGATATATCATTTTCAAACGTTCAACCAAAAAAAGTTCGAAAATCGTTTTTCTTATAATAATGAACGTTTGCTTTTTCACATAAAAAAACGGACGTTCGTTTTTTTTGAACGAACTGTTTTGAAATGAAAAAAATGAACGTTCATTTTTTTGAACGAACTTTTTTTAAAATGAAAAAAATGAACGTTCATTTTTTTAAACGAACTTTTTCACGAGCGGAAAAATGAACGTTCATTTTTTTGAACAAACTCGCGATCGAGAATGAACGTTCATTTTGAACGTACTTTCGAATTTCCAGCGAATATTCTTATAATTACGACATGGAACATGATATATTGAGTTTTTCGTTATAGCTGATTCACGGCTGGCTTGAGCCATCGCGAAAAAGGGTCCTGCCACGAATAGAGACGAGACAGTGCCCTAGTTGGTGGAGAGTGCAGACATGCCACGCCTTTTTGCGTCCCAAGTTAGCCGTGAATCATCTATTAATCGCAAACCGCTACTCCCTGACGTCACTATGACATCATTCGAAACACAAGAAATAAGCGTAATCTAAATATTTGGCTATATAATTATTTTATTTACGTGAAAAAATGGCCTACTTTCAACTGAATCCATTCTTTCCGAATCGAATCCGAATCGGCCATTCAACCGAACCCATTCTTTCCGAATCGGTTAATTATCAATCCGAATCGGATATTTTCAACCGAACCCTAGAAAATTTCCAAATATTCTTCCGAATCGGGCGTTCAATCCGAATCGGTCAAAAAAAAATGAAACCAATTTTATTCAAATTTTTCTTTCTTACTATTTATTTTCATTTAAACTCACTGTATATTCAGAAATTTAATATGATCTGGGAGAGATAAACGGAGTACAGCCAAAGCCTATCAAAACTTGAGTGTGTGCAATATCTTCACAAAGCTGAAGACTTCTCATTGCTACAGATCATTTTTTTCGGCTTTTTTTCCTCAATTTTTTTCTCGCCCATAGCCGACTTTCAGCTTTGCCCTTGACTATTTAGATACATCTGTCCAGATCACTTTTTTTCAACATTTTTGATTTTAACCCAAGTTTGAATTTGAAAGTATCTGGTCTATGACTTCTTTTAGGGTCGTCTGAGAGTAGAAATGAAGTCGCCACAGATACTGCCAAGTTTCCTGATCTTGGCATGACTTTTCAGATTTTCCAGACATTTTTAATTATTTCTTTTTCAGCCAGTCAATTATTTCGCTGTTTTAGGCACAAATATTATCGACTGAGCTGGATTCAAGAGCTTTTGAAGCCCCATTCAAAATCGTCTCTGGCGAATTGGAAGTGCAAATTTGTAGTTCAAGGAGTTGAAAGCATTTTCTGACGTTCCTGCGGTTCATTCTTCTGAGCGTAGTTCACCAGTTGCGCTATGACGAGTTCAAAATTTGATTAATTTTGGAATTGGAGCGCGGAGATCGTGTTACAGGTCAAATCTCAAAAATTAGAAATTTTAGTTTAATCTCAGGTTTTTTTCTGGCTGGAACTTTTTAAAATAATTGCCAAGTTTTTTCTAGATATGTTTCTACTGTCAATTTCTGAACAGGTTTCGCATTAGCGCGGGTGATAATGATTTAAGAAAAGCTCAGCGAGATTCACCTAATAAATGAGCTTGACTAATACTAATTCTCAGTCGTTGCAATTATTCAGAATGTAAGAAAATCTGCTAGCGACTTGTTAGTATTGATTTCATTTTTTTTTAAATTCCAAATTTTCCAATAATTCAAAACGCGTCGCCAGAAGAAATCTTATCTCTTTCAGATCGTTACACAGTCTAAGATTAGTACATGCAGAGTTCAGAGTGTTATGCGAAACAAGATTTGCAGACGGTCACGCGGAAGGCCAATCTCAAGCAGAATTCACCCATTCGAGAACCCATCTAGCTGTTTTCTTCCGAGTTTCATCCGAAACATGAGGAACGAGAAAAAAAAAAATCAAAGCTCAAGTTCATTGACTTTATCAATTGGATTTTGAGGCAAATTTTAAAAAAAAGACTGTGTTAAGGGGTCTGAGGAGGTCCAAAAGTCTCTGGAAGCTCTCTCGAAAACCATTGATATACTTTCCTACAGCCTTGAGAATGAGTGAAAAATCAGTGCGATCAAATTCCACATATTTAAAACAAATTTCAAAAAGAAAAAAACAAATTTTGGCGTGAATTATCATTCAAAGTAATTTAGCAAAATGATTTCTTAAAAATTTTCGTTTATTTTCCTTTTGCCGGTCTTCTTGCTAGAATCACTTTGAGAGCGGCATAAAGACACGGCACTCCTTTTCACGATATTATAACTCAAACTTTGAAAGGCTTAATTGACATGAAAAATTGATGTAAAAAATTCAACTTTTTGGGCCTAAATTTTGTTTTTTTGGAGAAAAGTGAAAAAAAGTTCAATACGAACTTTAAAAACATTAATTCTTCTCATTGTAGAATATCAGTTGTTGGAAAAACCTGAATAAAAAAATATAAAAACACAAAAGTAAAAATCAGCGAAATTTTTAGGCCAGATTTTTCAAAAAAATTGAGATTTAGCGTCGATAATTTCAAGTAATTTGACTGTAGAGAGCTAACACTAAATGTAAAAAAAGTCAAAAATGAAAAAAAGCAAAAAAAGAGCAGAGAAAAAAACCCGCCAGAAACTTATTTTTTTGGCAATGGAAAAAAATTTTTTCGAAAAACTGGCAATTATCCAAGTGTACGGGAACATAGGGTCCCAAAGCGATGAGATAGCGCGCCAAAACTCTTGGCGCCTGCTTAAATTACGTTTTTTAGTTGTTTTTTTTTTCTTCAATGTTTCTTTTTCAATTCTTGTGTTTTCTGTATAGTTTCATCACTTATAGACTTTGCTTAATATTAGTATTTTGCTATAGTCATTCTTTTTTCTTATATTTATTCGCAGGTTTCACATCTTTTCAAGAAAAATTTTAGGCCCAAAAATTTTTAATCGGTTTTCGTCATTTAAAATTTTTCATTTCATTTCCCTATCAAGTTTCATGGAAATTAAGGAATAATCCGACGTTACCAACATGTTTGATTTTCAGCATGAACGTCGGATTATACCGAAATTAAATATCATTTCGGAAGAAATATTGCGTGATAACGACTTTAAATTTTAGTTTGAAATCGATTGATAAAGTCAATGCAATTGGGCTGTAATTTTTTTTTTGTTCCGCTCGTTTCGGATGAAACCAGTGAAGTTCGGTATAAAATATAGGTCATTCCGCGCCAGCTTGTCACGATTTCCAGTTTATTTGGAGCTAGAGAAGCCTTTTCGGCGCTTCGCTTCGATGCTCTCGGTGTGCCCCCTTGCGTGCGCCTTTAATAAAACTCATTATTTTGGAACTTTGGAATTTTCCTATTCTACAAAAACAGTTGTAACATCAAATTTTATATCACATTAACCCAAAAAACTATATGCAAGAAAAAGCTCGAACAGCCGGTTTCATTAATAACAATTAAAAAAAGTAGTAATTCAATCTTTTTTTGATTTTCTTTTTTTCTTACAAATCCAGCACAGAATCTGAGTGTGTATAGTCCAAGCGAAAAATGAAATCAATCCATCGAAAACAACCTCGTAAATTAATAGAAGAGTGAGAGGAAATTGAAGCAATATCTTAATCAGAAATAATATTTTATTAAAGGCGCACGCAAGGGGGAACACCGAGAGCATTGAAGCGAAGCGCCGAAAGGGGTTCTGTAGCTCCGAGGAAAAATTAAAAATCGTGACAAGCTGGCGCGGAATGACCTATACTTGAATTCTGCTTGAGACTTCCGCGTGACCGTCTGCAACTCTTGTTTTTGCAAAAACGCTCTGAATTCGGAATGAATTTCGTAGTGAACAATTCGAAAAAAATTCTTACTAATAAGTCCGCAGATTTTTTTCTATATATAGCGCTATGTAAGCAACGACTGAGAACTAGTTTTAGTCAAGATTATTTATTAGGAAAACCTCTCGAAGCTATTTTCAAGTGACTGTCACCGTCAATTCCGAAAATGTTCAGAAGTTTACAGTAGAATCGCCATCTGACAACTTAAAGAAAACAAAAAAACTTGGCGATATTTTCAAAAGTTATAAATAGAAAAAAAAAAAACCTGAGTTTAAACTATAAATTATATTTAGTTAGAACAGTTTTAACAAATGAACTGAAAGTTCTGTTCCTAGAAAAAGATAGAAAAAAAGGCGAAAGATCAGCTCTTTTTTTATAAAAAAATCTTCCCTTGAAGTGATTTCTTTCATTTCAAGGATTTGAACTAGAGCACGAGCTTCGTGAAGGACCGTCAGACAGTTCTATCCACTCCTTCGACTACAAATTTGGACTTCCAATTCGATGAAGTTTGAAAAAAACTCTTGCATCCAGCTCAGTCGATAATATTTGTGCCTAAAAACAGCGAAATAATTGACTGGCTGAAAAAGAAATAATTAAAAAAATGTCTGGAAAATCTGAAAAAGTCATGCCAAGATCAGGAAACTTGGCAGTATCTGTGGCGACTTCATTTCTACCTCAGACGACCCTAAAAGAAGTCATAGACCAGATACTTTCAAATTCAAACTTGGGTTAAAAATCAAAAAATGTTGAAAAAAAGTGATCTGGACAGATGTATCTAAATAGTCAAGGGCAAAGCTGAAAGTCGGCTATGGGCGAGAAAAAAATTGAGGAAAAAAAGCCGAAAAAAATGATCTGTAGCAATGAGAAGTCTTCAGCTTTGTGAAGATATTGCACACACTCAAGTTTTGATAGGCTTTGGCTGTACTCCGTTTATCTCTCCCAGATCATATTAAATTTCTGAATATACAGTGAGTTTAAATGAAAAATAAATAGTAAAGAAAGAAAAAAATTTGAATAAAATTGGTTTCATGACCGATTCGGATTGAACGCCCGATTCGGAAGAATATTTGGAAATTTTCTAGGGTTCGGTTGAAAATATCCGATTCGGATTGATAATTAACCGATTCGGAAAAGAATGGGTTCGGTTGAATGGCCGATTCGGATTCGATTCGGAAAGAATGGATTCAGTTGAAAGTACGCCGAAAAAATTGAAGAATGGGAAGAGCCTGAAATAATATGAAAATTTTTTCGAGTCGAATCTAATTTTATAAATTTAAAACGTGAAAAATAAATCAAATAATATGGCTGCGTGTGCGAATCGCCAAGCCACGATGACGTCATAGGGATGATGTCAGGGAGTAGCGGTGTGCGATTTAACTCGAAATGAATTATTGGCAGAGGAAGACACTCAGAAGAAAAATGGCAGACCGTTTTCTGTTGAAATTAGCATGCCAGCGCGCAGATCCTCGACAGTGTGGAGAGCGGGGAGAGTACGAGTCTGGTCACTCCAAGTTTACAATTCTCTCTAAACGGATGTATGCGCGCTGGCATGCCGTTTGTTTTTTGACATTCGTGCTGGCTCGCATGTTTGAGACAGTACCACAGCGGCCGGTGTCCGGTCAATATTGCGCAGTCAGTTTCGGAGCCAGGAAACTTTTTTAATTTTATTACATTTTGCAATTAAAAAAATCGAACAGAAAAATGAACGTTCACATAAAAAAACGAACGTCCGTTTTTTTTGAACGAACTTTTTACGAACGAAAAAAATGAACGTTCATTTTTTTGAACGAACTTTTTTTAAAATGAAAAAAATGAACGTTCATTTTTTTGAACGAACTTTTTGGAAATGAAAAAAATGAACGTTCATTTTTTTGAACGAACTTTTTGAAAATGAAAAAAATGAACGTTCATTTTTTTGAACGAACTTTTTGAAAAATGAAAAAAATGAACGTTCATTTTTTTGAACGAACTTTTTTTACGAACGGAAAAATGAACGTTCATTTTGGTTGAACGTTCAAAAAGCAAACTTGAACCAAAAGTTTGGTTTCAACATTTGTTCGAAAATGTTTGGTCGAACGTTCGTTCGAACGTTTGGTTTTGAGAACTCTACTACGCAGAGCCAGATCCTAATAAGCTCCTACAGTGATCACTTAAATAACAGTCTGATAGGGGGCACTTTTAGGGTCTCCCTACCCCTCTAGGGACCACTCTGGCGTTCCCGTTCCCCTGCGTACCTAATCTGAGTCAAGGAGTTGAGCTCGCCGTTCTCGAAGACGCCACGGAAGACGTCGTAGTTGATGGATTCGTCGGCCGACGGCGTCTGGTAGTAGAAGACGCTGAAGACGTTGTTCGAGGGGACGGATTTCGGCTGCATGACGATGCAGAAGCCGTGAGCGACGTCGTTCCGGAACCAGCCTTTGGTGATTTTTCCGTTGGCCAGAGTCAGAGTTCCACTGGAAAAATCAGAATGGCTCAAAATGGCCTATTTTACTGTCTGCAGGGAAATTTTTGAAAAACTTCTCGGAATTTGGAAAAGGCTTGTCTGCGCCCTCCACCAAGCAAGCACTGTCTCTTTTCTCTTCGTGACAGGACCCTTTTTTCGATGGTTCAAGCCAAAATCAGCTATAGTTCTTGTCTTAGTGGACACTATAGGGTTTTGACGTTTTAGTGGCCACTAAAGGGGTTAGTGGCCACTATAGAGGTCTAATTGCTACTACTAGACCACTAAAAATTTTAGTGGCCACTTTAGGGGTCAATGGATCAACATAACTGGTTCAATCTGTTTGTTTTAAAATTATCAGAGTTACTGGAAACTACTGAAGTGGCCACTAAATAGAGGACCTCTACAGTGGCCACTAAAACGGAAAATAGTGGCCACTTTAGTGTCCTCTCCAAGTAGTCCTTGGCGAGTCTCTATAGTGGCCACTTAAAATTTTCCCAAGTTCCTACAAAACTGAACTGAAATTATTGTCTTTTGAGAGCCCCTAACTCTTTTCACAGGCCTCTAGGGCAATTTTCGAGGCCATATTTGAGCTCAGCGTAAAAAATCTCCTTCAGAAGTCCCACTGTGAGCTGAGCCCGATCCCCAGTTGCTCAAAACCCAACTTAAGCCATTCCAATTGCGGCCAAAAGATGATTTTTGGATAAGTGTAACTGAATTTTTCCACTCACCGTCCATGAAGCCGTCCCATTTTCCATTCTCCATCGTAATGCGCTCCTCCCAGTCCGACACTCCGGCAGTACGGCGAGAAGAAGTGTTCGGCTTTCCTCCGTTTCGCCGTTTCAAGATTCGGGGAGGCTTCGATCGTGTCGCGCCATGCTCCGCAGGCCGTTTGGAACTCTCGCCAGGCCTTGAATGAACTTTTTGAAATGAAGAAAAATAAAAATAAGTCTTTTTTCGAACTTTGAATGCTTAATTAGTGGCCCCTTAAGGGGCAAGAAATTAGTGGCCTCTTAAGAGTTTTAAGTGATACTCGCAGAGAACGGAAACCACTACAGTGGCGTCTTCTGTAGAGGTTTTTTTAGCAACCACTTTAGGGTTTTTACGTTTAAGTAGCCACTATAGTATTAGTAGTATTAGTAGCCACTATAGTAGACGAATTAGTGTCCACTTAAGTGGCTAAAAGCAAGTGGCCTCTTTAGAAGTCTAACTGTTACTAGCAGACCACTAAAACCCTGGTAAGACGCAAAATAGTGACTTCTATAGAAGTGTTTTTAGTGACCACTTTAGTGTCCTCTCCAAGTAGTTCTTGACGAGCCTCTTAAGGGGCAACTAAAGCCAGCCTCTTTGGAAGTCTAAAAGGCCCTACTAGACCACTAAAAAATAGTGACCCCTCAAGTGGCTAAAATTAAGTGGCCTCTTTAGAAGCCTCAGACCAGTGAAACCACTATAGTGGCCACTAAGACGCAAAATAGTCGCTTCAGTGGTCCCTTAAGTGTCCTCTCCAAGTGGAACTTGAGGGACCTCTTAAGGGGCCACTAGAGGTTTTCCCAGTAAATCATCGAAAAATGATCTTTTTCAGCCTATTTGGCCTGATTTTGTTCCAATTTTTCTCCATTTTTTAAAATTTTCCTCATCCAAGGACCTCATCATCGACAAAAACCAGTTCGTAGTCCACTTCAGGGGTCAGGATTTTCGCCGTCACCGAAGAATCGTCGTCGATTCTTTCCAGCCAAACCAACTTCAACGCATGGGAATTGACATTTTTGTTCTGAAAAATCGATATTTTACTTTTAAAAAGCCTCAAAAAACCTCATTGATAACCAATAAATCGTTAAAAATGACGACAGAAACGGCAGATCTTGTCAAAATCGCCAGGAAACTTCTGGAAGCGGAGTCGATTTTTCTCAATTTTTCGCCGAGTTTAAAAATCGCCACCAGCAATCGTCGCGGCTTGCAGTAAACGTCCTGGAAGAAAAAAATTCAACCTAGAAGAGTCAGAGTGGTCCCTATAGGGGTTAGGGGGAAGAAAGACCCTATAGGGGCCGAAAAAAAGTGGTCCCTATAGGGGTAAAACAAAGTTGGCTTCTATAGAGGTTTAGGGTTGGACTCCTGAGCCCTGAAAAGCTTAAGTGGTCCCTATAGGGGTTCAGATTCTGACTTCCTGAGGCTTTTAAGCTCAAGTGGTCCCTATAGGGGTCTTTCAATTTTTTGTTAAAACAACCTAAAGTGACCACTTTCGAATGCTTTAATGCCCCAATCGGGGGAGGTTAGGTGGCCCCTAGAGTGGAATCTTCAAGGTGCCCCTATAGGGACCATTCAAGCGTTCCACAGTCTAACCTGTCTGCGCTCTCTTCTCTCCACTTTGAGGTCATAGAAAAATGAAAAAGACACAATCTTAGGAACCTCAGAGTGATCTCTTTAGGGGTTAGAGGAAAGAACATTTTTTTAAAAATCCAAGTGGTCCCTTTAGGTATTTAGTCAGTTCTTCGTTATTACAGTCACCTTTGCCAAAAAAAACTTAACCTTTGAAAAGAATTGTACGAATTTTTTCAATGCCACCATTTTTTTTTCATAATCTCATTCAATTTTTTGAAAGAAACAGAATTTAAAAAGGCTAAAAAAATTATTAGCAATAGATTTCCACGTTTTTCACATGAAAAGTTTGTGAAAAAACCGTCAAATGCGGCTCAGCCGCCCAAAGTCGCCGCGTTTGCTGGGCCCATCTCAACTTCTTCTTCAGATAATGCGTCAAGGGCAAGCATATCGAAGATATCGACTTGTTCTGAAACAATATTTCATTATGAGAAAGAAAAAAAAGAAAAAAAATTATTTAAAAAGGCAGTTAAAACTATTTTTAAAGGTTACGGTAGGCAAAGTCCGCAAGCACGCCGCAATGCACTGGACTTTACGCGCATTTTTCAAATTATTTTTTTCCCTAAATTTTCTTGTTTTGATGTATTTTTTGAATTTTAAAACGGGCTATGGACTTATACTATGTTTCTAGTGTTGTAAAATTCATGGAGAATGCATTTTGAATGATGAAAACCAAAGTTTTCATATTTTTTGAAGAATTTTTTTCTGGCGTTTTTTGTTTTATTTCATTGCTTTTTTGCCGATTTTTTTTTCCAGTTTACTAATTTCAGAGTGATCCCTACAGGGGCAACCTTAGAGGCCCTTCAAGTCTCCACTCTAAAACTTGGAAAAGGGGCCCCTATAGGGGACATTCTAGCCGATTTTTTTGTCATGAACTATATGCAAAGAAGCATTTCCATGCGAAAAAAAATACCCCTATAGGGATCACTCAATTTCTAAGGGCGTTTTGGTCCGATCCTGAATCCCTACAGGTACCACCTCATATTAACCCCTACAAGGGCGGTTTTCTTCAAATCCCTATAGTGACCGCTTTTTTTCCATCTTCTCCATCACCCACTAAATCACTTCTTCCACCAAAACACACAGATCATTTGTTACGTTGATTACAGCGGTGGTGTGAGAATAAAGTTCCGTTTTTTTTCTGAACTTTTTCCCCCTATAGTATTGCTAATCGGCTAAAGTTTAAGACGAACACGTCAAGACGATAATTGGCCGCAAAAATGGGGGGAAATTCGGTCTGGTTCATTGGTTCTGGCTTCGATGGTTCACTTGTCTGCGGCCTTTCCTTTCGTAATCGTAAATTATGGCAAGATCAAAGAATGAGAGACTCTAGTTTGAGGCAATTTCTTGAAGTGTTGAGTGGAAAAAAAAATTTTTTTTTCATTGTCAACTAACTACAGTCTATTCAAAGAGTTTTTAAAGACGCATCGACAAGCAAATCGCTTCGAGACCTTCCCTATGTGCCTTTAAACGTGGAGAAGATAGAATTTTTAATAACTTTTGACCCTGAAAAAAAATCGATGCAACAGACCAAACTTGAAACAAAAGTCTCTTCAATGAGTTTTTTCAAGGGAATTTTATGAAAAATTTCTTAAAATCATGTTTTTCTTTCACTATTATTTAGCTATAGTCTCTTCAATGAGTTTCTTAAAGGCGCATGGACTAGGTCTTGAAGCGATACGCCTTTTTCTACATTCGCTTCGATATCTTCTTATGCGTCTTCGATGTAAAACTTTTTAAAGGCGCATGGACAAGGTTTTGAAGCGACAAGCAGTTTTTTTTTCATTCGTTTCGGGACCTTGCCTATGCGCCTTTAAAATCAGAGTTTTTGAAGGCGCATGGATAATATATGCCTTTGAAATTTCGAATTAAGAGTTTTTAAAGGCGCATGGAGAAGCTCTTGAAGCGATGAGCCTTTTTTCTCCATTCGCTCCGAGACCTTGCCTGTACGCCTTCAAACTTAGATTTTTTAAAGGCGCATGGATAAGATCTGCCTAGGCAATTTTGAATTGAGTGTTTTTAAAGGCGCATGGAAAAGGTCTTGAAGCGATTAGCCGTGTTCTTTCGCTTCGAGACCTTGCCCATGCGCCTTTAAACGGTCAAAAATGAGCTCGAAAGATTAAATCTTTTTCATATTCTGCTGTCAAAAAAAGACTAAACAATAAATAAAACTTTGATTTGAAAAATAAAAAGACTTTTTCCATCAGTCTTTTTTTACAAAAAATTTTAATTTTTTTCGTTAATTTTTTTCGTCTCCTTCACTTAGATCTACAGAGCCTCAAGACGAACTTTAAGGTCCTATTTGTTTCCATTTAAAAACTCCGATTTTTTTCAACTAAATAATTTCGAATCTGCCCAATACCTGCAGATATTCCCAACAAACCCATCTATCCATCTTTTTCGAAATGAAAAATTTCAATTTCTTATTAATTTTTTTCCGTCCAACTTCTCCAGTGGTCTACAAAAATCCTTTTAAAAATCATTTTTTTAAAAATTTCTTTTTAAACTCCAATTTTCCCACTTGTATCGAAAAAAACCTTTTTTTGGCGGAATTTAAGGGTTTCCTTTGACTTTGAGGTGTTCTTTTTTTCAAAAAAACTAGAAAAATTTGGCAGGTCTAGATTCTCACAACCTTCACCTGGTACATCAAGAAGTGTTCTGAGAATTTTTCAGAGAAATCTTTCTTTTTTCAAATCAAATATTCTTCATAAATTCCTCCAAATCCCTTCAAATCCCCATATAACCCTAACCGATCCATCGATCCGTCCTTTAGAAACGAAAAAAAGAAAAAAGAGAACGGTTCAAAATAGCAAAGAGACGCGGACGCCCGACACGAACATCCTTATCATTCCACGAATGTGTGATAAATCAGAGAAATCGAGACCGGTCCAATTAATCGATCCCTTTTTTTTTCCTCCCCCCCAAAACTGCCATCATCATCTTTTTTCTGTTCTGAGCGGTCCCGTCGTGTTCAAAAACGTTGGCGGATTAGGAAATTCATCGAAACAAGTGGTAAAATCGACAAGAAACCACGAATTTTTGAATTTTTCATATCTCTGATAAAAAAAGTAGAAGCTCAAAAGTTGTTTCAAATTATTGAAGTTTTTGTTTTATTTTTCATAAAAGCTCTAAAAAGTTTGAAAATTGGAACTTTGAATTTTGAAAAAAATTCGATGAAGGGGGTCAGTCTCAAAATTTAACGACTGTCGAGCGAAAAAAACAACAAATATTTTCCTTTTTTTGAATGAAAAATTGAAAGATTTTTTTTCACTTTTTAGAATCTGAAAAAAATTTATTTGAAGTACATCTACTGAAAAAAATCATTCTGGATGTATAAAAAAATGTAAAAAAATCCGTTTAAAAATATATACTCCATAATTTTTTTTGCGAGTTTGTTTTTTTGGAATTTGAAATTATTCGTTCAAAAATTTTTTTAATAAGATTTATCAATGGAGCAAACAATCCCTAATTTTTCTGCTATTTTCTGACCAAAAAGTTCAGTTTTTCTTACGATTTTTTTCTTGTTAGAATGGCTCAGGGCGTTGCGGTTTTATTTTTATTTTTTTGCGAGTCGTTTTGTGGTCGGCTGCAACTTCATGGGGATCAGCCGCCGTTGAGCCATTCCAAATGCGGCCAATTTTTTTAAAATTTTTTTTCCATGGAGCAAACTATTTAGGATTTTTTTCCATTCATTTTCAGTACGGCTATTTTCTCCTAGCTTTTTTCAGCTCGACTCAAAATTATTTTTGTCGCATTTGGAATGGCTCAAGGCGTTGCGGTCGCGCTGCGGTCGACTCCCAAAACTTGAAATTTTCGCAAGTCGTTTTGTGGTCGGCTGCAACTTCACACGGTTCAATCGACCCAACATACTCCACTAATATCTTGGAAAATTCTTGTCGCATTTGGAATGGCTCAAGGCGTTGCGGTCGAACCCAAAAACTTCAAACTTTTGCAAGTCGTTCTGTGGTCGGTTGCAACTTCATAAGGTTCAATCGACCAACATAGTCAAATTATATACCAAAAAATCCTGGTCGCATTTGGAATGACTCAACGCGTTGCGGTCGCGCTTCAGTTAAGCCCGAATCTGTGAAATTTCCGCAAGTCGTTTTATGGTCGGCTGCAACTTCACACGGTTCAATCGATCAACATAGTCAAATTATATCTCAAAAATTCTGGTCGCATTGGGAATGGCTCAACGCGTTGCGGTCGCGCTGCGGTTGGACCCCAAAACTTGAAATTTTCGCGAGTCGTTTTGTGGTCGGTTGAAACTTCACACGGTTCAATCGACCAGGAGAGTCCAATTATGTATCTTGAAAAATTCTGGTCGCATTTGGAATGGCTCAAGGCGCTGCGGTCGCGCTGCAGTCGAACCCGAAAACTTGAAATTTCGTAAGGTTCAGCCGCCGTTACGCGTTAAGCCATTCCAAATGCGACCATTTTTTTTTTTCATATTTTTTTGACAAAATGATCTGCCTGTCTTCATTTCAAATTTCATCGACATCAGTTCCACTTGGCGGCCAGCCAAACAAGCCAAATCTGGATCGAAATCCTTGGAAGAAAAAGGGCAAATCGTTCCGTTTATTTTGTTCGCTATCAGAAGGGTTGGTTTAGGGAGCGCGTGATGTGATTATCAATTGGGGAGATCTCAATAGGAAGAACGGAAAAAGGCCTGTCGCCGTCGCCGTCGCCGCCGCCGCGTGATCCTCCTATCAAAACAAACCGCCAAACCGAGACGGACTGATTGATTGATTATGTGGATTTTGGGGATGAATTGTCACGTTTCTTAGGAGATCCAGAGTGATCCCTAGAGAGGTTAGAGGGAAAAGTAATGCCTATTGGGGTATGTGGAAACCTTCAAGGGCTCATATGGTAGCCTCTTTAGGGACCTCCTGAATTCCAGCCCTGTGCTTAGGAGATCCGGAGGCATCACTAGAGAGACTAGGGGAAAGATAGAGCTTCCTAGAGGTCCCTAAAGAGGCTATCGTAAGGGCCCTTGATGGGTTCCCCTCTAGGGACAACTTAACATATCCCTAAAGGAACAAGAGAGCTTAGAAAGTGGCCACTCTAGGAAGAATTTCTGGTGTTGCCTACACTTCTTTTTTTCACATTCAAATCAAGAAAAGAAAATTAAAACACCTACTTAACTTAGGATCGCCAGAGTGGCCCCTAAAGAGGCTGACGTAATGGTCCTCGAAGGGTTCCCTCTAGGGACCACTTAATCTATTTCTAAAAGAACGAGAAAGCTTGGAAAAGTGGCCCCTCTAGGGGAGCTTGATGACGGTGCCTAGACGTCTTACTAACCTTAAAATCATAGAAAAAATCAAAAAACCTTCTCAACTTAAAATCGCCAAAGTGAACCCTAAAGAGGCAACTATAAGAGACCCCTATAGGGGCAAGAAAGTTTTGAAAAGTGGCCAATTTAGGAATTTCATATAGTGACCACTTTAGGGAACATTCTAGGAGTCTCAATAGGTCTTTCAACTTTCTAATCATCAAAAATATCGAAAGACCTTATCAACTTAAAATCGATAAAGTGGACCCTAAAGGGACAACTATCGGAGCCCACGCTTACGCACAGTATGCTCCTAACTATAATAGCAAAAAAGGCCAATTTAGGAATTTTAGTAAGTGACCACTCTAGGGTGCGTATACGACTTACTAACCTTAAAATCATAGAAAAAAAAAATCAAAAGCCCTTTTCAGCTTGAAATCCCTGAAGTGGACCCTAAAGAGGCAGCTATAAGAGACACCTATAGGGGTAAGAAAGCTTGCTAAAGTGGCCAATCAAGGAAAAAATCCCTACTTTTTTCACAAATTCCGATCAATTACAACCTTCTTATCACCTTGTTTACCCGAAAAATTCCTTTTTAAAAAAAAAAATAGAAATCATTCGTCTTGTCACTTGACGGATTGACATGGTCAAAGTTTCCTTATTTTCATCCAAAATAACATTTTCTGGTAAACAAACGAACGGCGTGAAAACATGATAAAAAGCGAGTTTTTTTGATCTTTTTGGTAGGAAAGGGGTGAGTAAGGGAATTTTTTCTTTCTTGATTTTTTCCAAGACTTCACTTGAAAGTCCTTAAAAGGACGGTTTTTAGTAAAAAAAAAATGAGCAGAAGGGAAAAATTCCATTAGAAAAATATCCGATTAAAATCAAGATTTTATCATTTTTGATTGGAAGAAGCTTAATGTTTCGAAAAATATGCATTTTTGAGAAAAAAAAACAAAAATTTAATCACCCCTTAAGATACTAAGGACGCTAAAGTGGCCACTAAAACCTCTATAGAAGAGACTATTTTAGTGACAACTATAGTAGTTTCAGTGGTCTGCTAGTAAAAGTTAGGCTCCTAAAGAGGCCACTCAATTTTGTCACTTAAGAGCCCACTAAATCGACTACTAGAGCGGCTACTTGAACCCTAAAGAGGCCTCTCAATTTTTGTCACTTAACTGGCCATTACTTTGACCACTATAGCGTCTACTAAAACGTTAAAACCCTAAAGAGGCCTCTAAAACCTTCCCCAGAATCCAGCTTTTGGACAAATTGTCCATGGAGCGCACTTTCCGAATTTTCAGCGGCTATTTTTGGTGAGAAAATTTCGAAGTTTTTTTTTGAATCTTGCCGTTGAAAAAGTGCAGAAAATAAGGTTTTTTTGGCTTTTAATCCAAAAAACTTTTTTTCAAAACCTTTCTCGACTTTTTTTTTTGAATTTTCGCTTAAAAATGTGCAGAAAATGAGGCTTTTTCAGCTTCAACCACTATAGTGACTACTGAAACGTAAACCACTGAAGGGGCCACTTAAACGCTCTCGAAATCCAGCTATTCGAAAATTTGTCCCTGGAGGGCACTAGGCTATTTTTCAGCGGCTGTTTTTGGTGAGAAAATTTTGAGGTTTTTTTTCGATTTCTGCTTCAAAAATGTGCAGAAAATAAGGCCTAATTCAAAAAATCTTCATTCCAAGACATTTCTCGAGACAAAAGACCAAATAACCCGGGCCGATATGTCACAATAAAACCGATACTCAAGAAGCCCATTACGGGAATAATGTGTGTCTTTTCATTTTTTTTCTTTCTCAAAATGAAGGTGCCGGCGAAAGGTCTTTTGAAGCCGGTCGCGTTCCCAGACGATTTCTCATCTTCATTTCTTCGTCGGAAAAGTCGAATGGCTGATAAACATCGTTAATCGTATACATTTGATGCAATTTGGAGACGAAAAATAATAGATACGGCCTCGTTGATCTTTGACAGCTTGGTCATTGGGATTGGTGTACAAAATGTGGCTATTTTCGGCTTCATTTGGTCAGAAAATATAGAAACATTGTCTTTTTTTGGGGGAAAAAAATTTGAAATTCGCTAGGGATTTTTTGTATGGAACTATGGCTATATTTGGTTTGATTTAGTCAGAAAAATCGTTTTTTTTTAAAAAATTAAAAATTCGATCGGGATCTGTGTAGAAAAATATGGCTATTTGTGGGCTCATTTTATCAGAAAATGGTCATTTTTTTGGGAAAAATTTTTTTAAATTCAATCAGGATTTTTTTGTACAGAACTATGACTATATCTGACTTCATTAATCCAAAAAAATTAGAAAAATCGTCATTTTTTTATAAGAAAAAAATCTGAATTTTTGATCGCGATTTTTTTGTACGAAGTTATGGCTATTTTTTTGGCTTCCTTCCTTCGGAAAAATATAGAAAAAAATCGTTTTTTTATAAGAAAAATAAAATTTGGAAATTCGATCGGGATTTTTTTGTATGAAACTATGGCTATACTTAGCTTCATTTCTTCAGAAAAATATAGAAAAAAATCGTCTTTTTTTCGGGAAAAAAAATTTGAAGTTCGATCGGGATCGGTGTACAAAATATAGTTATTTTTCGGCTTAATTTAGTCAAAAAAATATTTTGAAAAAAATCGTCATTTTTTTGTGATAAAATTTAAAAATTCGATAAGGATTTTTTTGTACAAAATATGGCTATTTTTTTAGCTTCATTTCTTCAGAAAATGTATAGAAAAAAACGTCTTTGATTGTGAGAAAAAAATTTAAATGTCGATCGGGATTTTTTTGTACAGAACTATGGCTATATTTGGTTTAATTTAGTCAGAAAAATACAGAAAAAAACCGTTTTTTTCACGAAAAAAATATTTTTTTAATGCGATGGGATTTTTTTGTACGGAACTATGGCTATTTTTCGGCTTCATTTGAACAAAAACGTAAAAAAACAAAAATTTTTTTAAATTGTTTTTTTGATTTATCAGTGAATAAATAGAAAAAAATCATTTCAATTTTTCCATTTTTTTCATTATAAACTTTATTTTTTTCTCAAAAAAATACAGGCTTTTTTTAGAATTTATTTTACAAATTTTTTTCAAGATAAAAATTCAAAAAAATTATCTCCTTTTTCCTTCAGTTACAAAAAAAGTAATACAATTTATGTCCCTGTGTCGGCCAAATTATTAAAAGAACTTGTCAAAAACCACTTCCGCTGACTTTTTTTTTTCTTTAGTAATTTATTAATTCGCGGTTTTTAATTTTTGTAAAAGTGAATTTCCACCGACAATTTCAAAAAACCTAGGTCAGTTTCATTTTTTGATCAATATTTTCCCGATAACCCTGTATTTTCAGTCAAAAACCCTTCTTAGAAAAATCAACTGCCCAATTAATCAAGTTCAAAGACAAATCTTCAAATCGAAATCATCGAATTAGTGGAACGCCACGTCAGGCCGAAAGCACGTGAACGTCTTTTTTTTTCGTTGAATTGAAAAGTTTTCGGTAACTCAAAACGACAGGTGATTCTAACACTTCAGTAACAGAAAAAAGTCGAGTTAGGTTCGAAATTTGGTAAAAAATGGCTGTATTTTACAGTTATTTAAAATTTTCTAAAATGAAAAACCCGATTCAAATCAAAATTCCGTCGTTTTTGATTGAAGAAGCTTGGAATTTCGAGAAATATGAAATTTTGAAAGAAAGCTGATAGAAGCTGTAGTGATCCCTTAAAAGGCCCCTCAAAGACCCCTTGGAGTGGTCCCTAAAGTGACCACTGAAACCATCTCTATAGAAGCCACTACTTGACGTCTTAGTGGCCACTTTAGTAGTTTTAGTGGTCTAGTAATACCACTAAAACTTCTATGAAGACCTCCAAACTTTAGCCAATTAAGTGGCCGCTAGTTTCACTACTAAAGTGGCCACTACAGCATCAAAACCCTGAAGGGGCCACTAAAACTTTCACAGAATCCAGCTTTTCGAAAAATTGCCCCTGGAGCGCACTTTGCGATTTTTCAGGAAACTTTCAAAAGTCATAATTTGGACTATTTTGTAACTCAAAAACTTGTATAGAAATGGTCAATTTTAATCCAATTTTTCTTTTATTTTGCTTTTTTTCAGTATAAATCCATTATTTTCTTGAAGAAAATGTTGATTCCATAAAAAATTCAGAAAAATGCATAACTTGAACCATTTTCTAACTGAAAACTTGTATAGAAATGGTCAATTTCGGTTATTTTCCTTCAACAGATTTCTCAAAGTTTTTCCATTTTTTCAACCCATTTGTACCCGATTTCCCTGCACCTTCAATCATTTCCCGAATCGCCACTTTTTTCTTTTCTTTCCATTCTTTGAATTCATCATCCCATTCTCCCATCTTCTGGATTCCTTGTTACAATAACCTTCGGTTTTTTTTTCTTATTTGGTTTGGTGAATCTTCGTACTTTTCATTTCCAAGGTTAGGAAAGAGAGAACTGTGTACTAAAATCGAGAAAAACCCGGAAAAAATTAGGAAAATCAAGAAAAATCGAGTTCCGAAAAGGAATATCAATGAATAAATCAGGCAAAATCTAACAACTTCCCAAAAAAATCGTTGTCGAGTAAAGTTCAAAAAATAAACCCTCAAGAGTCCACTTTTGGAGCTGATAATTTTCCACGGAGCGCAAAGAAAAACCTAAGAAAACATAGCTCTGTTTCACGGGGTTTTTGCGCTCCAAGGACAATTTTTCAAATTTAACTAATTTTCAGCCCAAAAATACCCTCAAGTTCCCATTTTTCGTGCTGATAATTTTACATGGAGCACGAAAAAAGCCAAGGAAAAAATAGCCTCGTTTCACGGCGTTTTTTCGCTCGAAGGACAAATTTTCTAATTTAACTAATTTTCAGCTCGAAAAAAAAAACCCTCAAGTGCCCACTTTCCGTGCTGATCAATTTCCATGGAGCGCGAAAAAAAAACTTGGGAAAAAATGGCTTCGTTTCACGGCGTTTTTTTGCGCTCCAAAGACAAATTTTCGATTTGGATTTTTATTTTTCAAATTTTATTAAAAAAATCAACACTACAATGAATCAAACCTTCATCGAAAGAACTACCAATTCAGAAAAAAATTCTGAAAAAAATGAATCAAACGAATCCAAATGATCCATATAGTTGAGTTTTGAACTTAAAAAATTAATTTTTTTACTAAAAAAATAGACAGAAAAAAATTATTATTCGATCCTTAGAAAATCTGAGGAAAAAATAGCTACGCATTACGGATCTTTTGCGCTCCACGGCTAAAATCAACGTCATTGGAAAGTGTGAAATCTCAAAAATCAAAATGCCCAAATCCAATCAACTAATCTTCTTTATAAACTCGAGTAGATTTTAAAATTCTTCTTCTTCTTCTTCAAAAAAAAAAAATAGGATCACTCGGACATCTAGTGACCACTTTAGTAGCGTCAGCCCTCTTAAGTGATCCCTAGAACCTCCCAGAAACGTAACAACGTCCGAGGAAAGTTCTAAAATCCGAAAAAAGCCTCAAATCTGAACCGAATCTGATATATAAGATAAAAAAGCGTCTCAAATCCCCCCAAGGCCAATGACCATCTATGGCGATCAGCTTATCAGTCAAAGTCAAGTGATATGATCATGCGGGAAGGATGAAACCGTCCAAAAATGCCGCCTCCTATTCATGTCCAATGTAAAAATGCCTGAGAATCGATGAAGTGATCACTTAAGGGGTGTTCTCTACAAATTTTGTAGATAATTTCACTAATACCGTCAAATAATGCTACCTTTTTCATTCATTTCCAGTGTGAAAAACGCTTGAAAATGGCTGAAGTGATCACTTAAGGAGTTTTCTTTTTAAATTTCATAGATTATTTCACTAAAACCGTTCAAAAATGCCGCCTTTTTTATCCGTATCCAGTGTAAAAATGCCAGAGAATCCATGAAGTGGTCACTTAAGGGTTTTAAATATTTTACAAGGTGTAGGAAATTGGAAAATGCATCCTTCCTTGGATAGCCTGAAAGCGAAGTGGTCACGAGTCATTTCTAAAATGCTCAGAAAATTCAGAGTGATCACTCCAAGGGAACCTCCAAGAGGGACCACTTAAGCAATCCCAGATTGAGCCTTTTTATACAGCTTTTGTACGAGGAAAATATCAAAATTTGAAATTTGTCCATGGAGCGCCATTGTTCAAACTCAGAATGGCTCATTCTTCCTTTTTTTTTTCTTTTGTATAGCTTAAACAAAAAAATGCTCAAAAATCGATATTTATCCATGGAGCGCCATTGTTCAAGCCAAAAATGGCTCATTTTTCCTTTCCTATTTTTCTTCTGTATAGCTCCAATGAAAAAATGCTCAAAAAGTGAAAATTCTCCATGGAGCGCCCATTGTTCAAGCCAAAAATGGCTCATTTTTCCATTCTTTTTTTTTCTTCCTTAACGTTCAAAGTTCTCTCCGATTCTCAAAAAAGTCCATGGGGCGCACAAGTTCCTCATCGGAAGGCGGCTATTTTTGTTTCGCCCCGTCTTCCCGGCTAAAATAAGCTTCAAGCGTTCAATGTTCGCCTAGGAAAACATTGTCGAGAGAACGTTTTACCGCATTCCGATTCCCACGGACGTCATCAAATTTTTCCCTTCTTCTTTTCGAGGCAAACGCCACAAACACACTAAAAGGCCGCAATTAACAGATTCCTCAAATTCTTCGAGGCAAAAAGGCAGTGGAAAAACCTGCAGTTTTTGCCGTTTCTTTATTGCTTGAGAGATCTCGGACGTTTACAAGTGAAAAAAAAGAGTCGTTGAATGAAAAAATTCAAGAAAACAAATCGGAGGGGGCTAGGCTTTTTACCACAATCGCGAAATGAAAAATGATTTTTTCTCTATTTTTCATTAGGAATCTCCATGTTAAATTTCGAATTTCCGATGTTTTCGTTTGAAATAAACTAATTTCGCCATGGAGCGCACTTGTTCTGTAGCCCTTTAAGCTTTGACGGCTATTTTTTTATTATTAAAAAAATTTTTTTCAGCGAACCTTTATCACTGTAAACCTTTCTGTCCCTTTTTTTCGTTTAAAAAAATCGAATTTTCCATGGAGCGCACTAGTTTTAAATTTCTTCAAACTACGGCGGCTATTTTTTTTATTATTTAAAAAAATTTTCTAGCGTAACGTATCCATTATGAATCTTCATGTTAAATTTCGAATTTGCGATGGTTTCGGTTCAAAAAAAGAAAAATTCGCCATGGGGCGCACTTGTTCAAAAAGCTCATTAAGTGGCTATTTTTTTTCCATTTTTTTCATTTTTTTCCGTTTTTGTCAATTTTAAACCTCACTTTAGTTACTTCAAAGCTCGAATTTTTCTGTTCAGGACCAATTTTTTTCAGGTTTTGAAGTAATTTTTTCAAGTTGAACCTTTTTAAATCATTTTCAGCACTTCTTGTTCCGTTCAGGGATGATTTTTAAGGATTTTTATGGATGGATTTTTTTCTTCAGCTCCATTTTTCCAAGGCTATTTTTATCCCAGCTCCATTTTCTTCATCCAACTTTCTTCTTCCATGCCAATTTCTTTCCCAGGTGTTCCAAGGCCAAAATTCAGCTTTTCCCCTTCGAAAACCTATTCGAAACCCCTCGAAAAACCAAAAAGGCTCCGAAAAATGTGTCAATCGACGACACTTTTGAACTGAATCGGTCCATTTTCGGACTTCTTCGTCCATCGTCTCATCTGAAATTTGACCGATGACGACGCCACGACGGCGCCATTCTTCTCTCCGTTCTTCTACCTTGACTGATTTCTTTTCCTTTTTTTTTTCGTCGGATCGAAGAAGGGGGGCGATAATTTGTTTGTGAGGTGTCTGTTTCGGCGTCTCACGTGCCGTTTGACTGGTCAATCTCTTTCGTTATTTTCATTTTAAGGTGGCGGATATTTTGAGCTTGTTTTGGGAGTAAATTTGAGTTTTGGAAGTTTTTCTGGTAGTTTTTCAATCATTTTTGAGGGAAATGAAGGGAAGTTTTAAGAATTTTTTGATTTTGAGCATTTTCTACCTTTTCTTGCTGTGCTTTTGGGTTCTGGAGGTCTTACTGGTAGTTTTTCAATCATTTTTGAGGGTATGGAATTTTTTCAGGAAATAAGGGGATTTGGCGATTTGAGCGTTTTTTTAAGGGTGAACTTGGGTTCAGGAGGTATTTATGTGGTTGTTTTCTTCTGGATGTCTTTTCGGTAATTCAAATCGCTAGTAGAGAAAGAAGTCATATTTTCCAAAGCTTTCCGGTGACTTTGATTCTTTTTTTTAGTGCTTTGAATCTTTCTAAAAAGTTTGAATTTAGTTTCTCAAAAAATCTAATAACTTTAAAAAGGATCCAAGGTTTGAGAAAAAAAAGAATATATAGTGGTTTCAAGCGGATCGTATTTTAACGAATTATAATGAGGGCAGTTTGAGATCTTCAAGCCTTCATAACTGAAAAATTCAAGCTCCACACGATTATAATCTTTTTCTGATGATAATCCTGAACTCCAAAAAGCTTCTTGTGAGTGTTTCTTGTCCTTCTAGCCACTCATCAAAGTTCGAACTTTTATAAAAATGCAAGAAGCTTCTAGAAAGTCACGAAAAGCGTGCGAAAGTCCTTGAAAATATGAAAAATGTATAACTTTAGAAAAACGTCAGCAAGGAGGATCTTTAGAGAAAAAAGTTATCGTTAAAAATTCAAAAAATAGGCTTTTCAAATTTTTCTAAAGAAATCAAGACTATAAGGGTCTCAAAAAGTCTCTTAAGACCATTCAAAAGTCCTTAGATCTCTTTAAAAAAGATCAATGACCATCTTATGTTACCTTTTTTTCTGAAGGGATCAAAAACAAGCCATTAACCAGTGATAAAAAGTTGGGGAACCTGAAAAAAGGTATCAAAAAAAAGAATCTTATCACAAACAAGGATGTCTCATCGGAGCGAAAACACCCAAGAATTTGGCCAACTATCGACGATTATCTCTCTCTTCTTTTAGAATCAGAGAAGCAGAGAAAGAGTGAGAGAAGAGAGAGGGTGAGAGAAGCAGAGAAAAACGAGACGAGAGAGAGAGGGTCAGAGAAGCAGAGAAGAAGATGATAGCCGAGTGATTTACGTGACCGATTGGACGTTACCCAAAAACTTTGTCTATTTCGGGTTTTTTCTCCATATCTCTCGGTCCTTCAGTCCACCTACGTCACACGGAGAGAGGCTGGGAGGATTTTTAGTGGCCCCTATAGGGTTTTTAACTTCAAGTGGCCACTATAGTAGTCAAAACAGTGGCCCCTAAAGAGGCTAAAAATTAGTGGCCTCTTTAGAGGTCCAGGTAGACTAAAACTACTATAGTGACCCCTAAGTCTAAAGTAAGGGAATCTAAAAAGGTGATTCAAGTGGCCACTTTAGTGTTCTCTTCAAGTAGTCCTTGAGGGACCTCTTAAGTGACCACTAGATTTTTTTCTCAGGATATGAACCTTTTTTTAAAAGCTCCCTAAAAATATTTATAAGCTTCTTTCATTGAAAAATTTTTTTCAAGTGGAAAATATGGATTTTTCACCTTAATAAGGTAAACTTTAAGGTCATTAAACAGTATTTTAACGACCTAATCATTATTTTAAACGTTTTTCCACACTTAAATCATGAAAATTTTGAAAAATTGAATTTTTCAGGTAGCTCAAAATGACTTTCTGATCATTAAAAAATTTTGACATGCTCAAAAAAAATTCAAAATATTTAGCTCTTCTGAAGCTTTTTTTAGTACAAACATCGTCACTAAAATAATTTCAAATCGAAAAAAATCTAAATTTCGCGCCAAAAACCCTCAGAAAACCTTGAAAATTCCATTTTTTCAAGGCCATTTATCACTTAAAAAACCAATTTTCAAACCTTTTCTAATTCGATTTTTTTTTCTTCCCGTTCTCATTTAAAATCACCTCATCCCACCTTTTTTTTCAAATCGGAACGGAATTTCCCGATTTCGAGACCATTGAACGAACAGACGACCTTTGTTTTTGGGTTGAAAAATGGGTGAAAAGTCTAAAATCCGTATTTTCAGTCGAATTTTCTCTATGTGACATGTTATTTTGGGTCGTCGAGGGCAAAGAAAGGAAAAAAAAAGAGAAAGAACTTTATATTTTGATCTTTCTCAAGTCTTCTTGATTGGATTAACAAGGCGTTGGGTGCTGAAAAAACAACTTTTTTCTTCTGGGAAAAATTTTTAGTGGCCGCTATAGCGGCTCGCCAAGGACTACTTGGAGAGGACACTAAAGTGGCCACTATTTTTCCGTTTTAGTGGCCACTTGAGTAGTTTTTCATCCAGTATTCCTTCCAGTAACTCTGATAATTTTAAAACAAACAGATTGGACCAGTTATGTTGATCCATGGGTCCCTAAAGTGGCCACTAAAATTTTTATAGTAGTTGCACTTGAACCTCTATAGTGGCTGCTAAATCTAACCCCTTAAGTGGCCACTAACTTGACTACTATAGTGACCACTAAAACGTCAAAACCCTAAAGTGGCTACTTAAAATTTTCCCAGTCATATCAGACCATCGAAACCACACGAAAAACGTTCGGGAACAACTCAAATTACCAAAAAGGCGCGGAATTTTTTTTTTCGGTTGATTTGCAGGAACCTAATTTGGCGCGGTATTCAACTTTGTTGGCGCCGACTAATTGGATTTCTTTCTCGAGTCCAGCGAATCAAAACTGAGAGAAAAACCTTGAAATTTCATTACTTTCAAGGGAAAAATGTTAATGACGAACGGTTTGGAGGGGGAAACGTGTAAATTGATTTGGTTTTTTTGCTCAAAAAAAGGGGGGAATGTGGGAAAAATCAAATCATCAAAAAGGTGAAAGAAAAGTCTCTTGAAAGCGCTAAAAACTAAGCTCAAAATATAAAGTGCGTGAAATTTCCAAAATGACCTATAAACAGCCTCAAATTTGCTTAAAATCCAGTCTTCAAATCAAAATTCATCAGAAAACGAGAAAAATGGTTACAAATCCCAAAAAAGAAGCTCAAAATCTTATATTAATTTTTTTTAAGCTCAACATGAAAACCTGAAATTTTCATATCCACCGAAAAATAGATCAAAAACCTCTAGAACTACTAAAAATCTAACGGAAATCAGAGAAAGGCCGCAACGACGTTAAAAAAATGTTATTTGAGCTGTTCTGAAAGTACCAAAATCGATCGAAATGGCCTTAAAGCTCAAACTGACCGTTGATTTTTCATCAAAAAGCATTGAAAAAAAAAAATCCTAATTCATTTTTGAAGACTCCAAAAGTATTAAAAACTTCTCAAGAGACGTCCAATATGAATAAAAAATTTTAGATCCATTTTTCTAGGCTCAAAGACTCCAAAATCACAGGAAAACGCTCAAAATGGCTTCAAGAATCGACAAAAAAGCTTAAAATCTTTCAAGACTCCTTTTTTGAGCTCAACCTAAAGAAAAGAAATCCGCTGAACCCCCAAAAATCGGACCGAAATCTGTAAGAACACTGAATCGTTTCAAAAATGCTTAAAATCCATTTTAGGCGTTCTGAAAAAGCCAAAAACGCTGTTGAAATCAGACGAAGAAACTTAAAAATTTTCAAGACCCCTTTTTTTTTTAGCCTAATCCAAACTTTGAAAACTCTCAAATGACCAGAGACCGCTCAAAAGTCACTTGAATCACCGCAAATCGAAAAGAATCAAAATAAACACAAAGAGACCAAAACAAAAACCGTCAAGAGGAAGAAGATCTTCTTGGTTGGTCTGGCCACGCCCACTTTTCTTCTTCAGGGTTTTTTCTAGGTCCTAATAAGGGCCTTCTATGAAAATCTACCAAAAAAAGCTTCCAAACTCAAGGAAAGTACCTTTTTTATCTTCAACCGGGAAAAAAAGCTTAAAAAACCGTTCTGACAGTACCAAAAATGCTCAAAAGAGGTTTTAAGACTCGAGCTGAAACTTTATTTGTATCTCAACCTATTGGAAAACATCCTGACACATTTTCAAGAGCTTAAAAAATCGCCAAAAGTCTCTAAATGACCTTGAAACTTTAAAACACACTTCTAGCCATCCTGAACGATTTTTCAGCCCAACTAGACCCTTGAAAACACCAAAAAACGCTCAAAAATCCTCTAAACCCAAAACAAGATAAACAAGACAAAGCGAAAATCAGAAGCGTCAAGAGGAAGAAGATCTCTTCGGGCTAGTCTGGCCACGCCCACTTTTTGTCTTCATCTCCAGACTCCTCTCTACGTCCAAACAACGTCGGACCGAGAGATTCTCGTGACACGTGCCCCCCTCTCTGTCAACGGAGACTCCGCCCACTTTCGAAGACACGTCAACGGCGGTCGTCGCCCGGGCGCCCACCCCAAAAGCGAAACGCCTCAGAGCATATTTAAGCGAACCAACGACGACCGCTGTCGCCAGCCATTCCCCTCTACTACTTCTGAATTAAAGAAAAAGAGTTCCCTCCTAAAAAAAAATGTACTGCTCCACCTGCTCGGTTCTATTCGCCCTGGTCGGCATGGCCTTCGCCTTGCCGCTGGCTAAGGAATCCGCCAAGGACGCCTCCTTCGGTTGGTTTCTTGTTGTTTTTTCTTTGTTCTGCTACTTTTGTCATGCCGTTTTCACTTGCTTGAACTTCCTTTAAATCTTCTCTTTTTACCTCACTGGATTCTTTAAAATGTCCCTTAGTGCGATATCGCTTTAGTTACAGCTTCTCAGACCTTCTGAACCTTCAGGAATGTCAAAACTGTCCCTAAACGCGATAACGCCCTAGCTACAGCTTCCTTAGATCTTCTGAACCTTCAGGAATGTCAAAACTTTCTCTAAACGCGATATCGCTTTAGCTACATCATCCTTAGAGTTTCCGTACCTTTAGAAGTGAAAGATTGTACCTAAATGCGATATCGCTCTGGCCACAGCTTCCTTAGACCTCCTGAACCTTCAGAATTGCCAAAAAAAAATGTCTCTTAAACCTCTTAAATGTATTGCCTCCAAATTTTGTTCGGACTTCAATTTTTAAGCTCTCATAATAACTTCCAAGCCTTCCTAATTTCCTAATACGTCTAGGAGACTTTTTTGAGTATCCTGATAGTTTCAAAACAAAATTGCCATTTATTTCGATGAATTTTAATTTTCCAGTGGTCCTCAATAGACACTCATTGCTTAACTTCGATGCTACAAATCCATTTTTAAAGATATTAGCCCTTCAGAGCTTTCGCAAAAATGTACTACCTTACTTATCCCTTATAAAGAACCTTATTACAATCTCGCTTGAGAGCCTCTGAATCCTTGAAGGTTAATTGACAAAGTCTAGCCTTTTGGCGTTGACTTCATTATCTGAATTTTTCTCTCTGGAACCCGAAAAAACGACATGAAAAACTATAAAGAAGTCCTTTACCTAGGACACTTTCCTTTCTCCCAAAGTCATCCGATAACTCTCTCATGTCCTCAATTTCCAGAATCCTTCCCCTTCGAAAGCTTCGACGGTCACTTCGCCAACATGGAGGTCGACGGCGTCGAGATGCCTCTACCCAAGAAGACGGAAAAGTTGCCCGGCCAGAAGAAGACGTCGAAATCCGCCTTCGATAAGCAACCGATCGGCGTGGCGCCAGAATTCACCGGCTCTTTCATCAATGAAGATTCCGACGACGGCAACAAGAAGACCAAGTCTTCCGAGTCCGACGACGACTACTTCTCCGAGGTCCAGGGGCCAGTGACGAACCCAGCTGCGACCTACCTCGAAGGCGGCAACTTTGACAAGGTTAGGGTGTTTGAAGACTATCGGGACTTTAGGATAGTATCTAGCTAAGCTCCACTTGTTCTAGGCTGTTCTGAATCTTCTAAGGGTAGCCATGCCAAATTAGCTCAACCGAACTTGTCTAGCCATACGAAACTTGTTCTGAAGCCTGCTTAGACGTACCGATTCAGACCAGTTAACTCAGCCGAGCTTGTTCTGCTAGTCTAGCGTAGCCATGCCAACTTAGTTCAGCCGAACTTGTTTAACCGTACCAAACTTGTTCTGAAGTATACTTAGCCGTACCAATTCAGACCAGTTAGATTAGCCAAGCTTGTTCTGCAAGTCTAGCGTAGCCATACCGACCTAGTTAGGACGAACTTGTTTAGCAACACCAAAATTGTTCTGAACCTTGTCCAAACCGATTCCGACCAGTTAGCTTAGCCGAAATCATTTTGAGCTTTCAGACCAGCCTGTCAGAAGTAAAAAACACTGTAGCCATACCAAACTATTCTCCCTCAAACCTAAACCCTCCGATTCCAGGTCCCGGCCCCAAAATGCCAGATGCTCGGCTGCACGGGCCCAGTCCCCAACGACGGCAGCTACGCCGTCCTCAGCACTGCCGTCGACAACAAGGCCTGCGGTCAGACTTTCGTTCCTCTGAACGGCTGCACCGACAACAAGGGCTACCCGATGGGCATGCTGTGCAGCATTTGCTGCGACTGCGACAACTCTTTCGTCGCCGAGATGAAGAAGACGTTCGGATACCGTGAGGGCTTCACCAGCTCCTCCTAATTTTTGTCTTGTGATGTTTATTTTATTATTTTTCTTTTTGTTGGAGGGGAAGTTGGGTGGAGGCTTGAGATAAGCTTGCAGAGCTTCTGAGACGCCTGGAGAAGATCTAGTGATGCTAAAAAAGATCTAAGGGCTTAGCCAAGCCAAAAATCGCTAGGGGAGCAAGACCTACTGAATCTGTAGGATCTAGCCAAACTCCCAGAAGCTTAAGAAAGCTTAGAGGAGTCGAACTTGTCTTCCTAGACCCAAAAATCGAAAAAACTATTCCGAAAAGCCTAGCCAAGCCAAAATTCTTTAGAAAAACCTCTAGGAGACTTCTTGATGTTAAAAATACCTGGCGATTCTTAAAAAACGTCCAGAGAGCTCTGTTAAAGCCTGAACTACTGAAAAAAGCTCCTAGCCGGCCTAGAAGCATTCTAAAGACCTCCAACCCAACCTCACCTTCACCAAAAAGGAAAAAAAAAACCTGTTAATAATTTCCTCTTCACCTTGTTATTTCCCCCCACCCTGTCCTGTCCGCTCGCCTCTTTTCCTTGCCGAAAACAAAACTCAAAAAATTCCTATTTTTAACACCGAAAACGGGTATCCTTCCAAAAAAACATTCCGTGGTCTCCAATCCCAACAAAAAAAAATTATGTCCCCTTCCCAAAATGAACATTTCTGTACATAACCGTCCAACGTGTAAATAAATCATCCACATGGAAAATTTTCGTCTTTGTACTGTATATTATTGTTATTTCTTCTTTTTTTCTGATTTCTGAATGAAAATTAAAGATTTTCATTTGATGATTCGTGTGTTTTGGACAGAAAGAGAAAGGCAAAGATCCGATTTCGGACTGATTTTCTGGGCTAATTGGATATTTTACACTAAAGCTTCCTGGTCAAAGCTATTCGAAGGTCCAAGGCCATTTCGGAACATTGGAAAAAAAGAAATTTTTGTTTTTGCTTCCTTATCGGGTCAAAAAAATCGAAAAAAACTTCCTTCCATATCATTTTGGAGATTATAGTCTAGAGAAAGTCTTCAGAAAGCTTTTTATTTTCAAACCAAATATATCTAGCACTTTCCCCAAGTAGAGTGAAAAACATCTCGAAAAAGCCAAAAAAATATCCAAAAAAATCTTAGTTTTTCTCATAAAACCTGCATTTTTTTCCTTTTTTTCTTAATGCTTCAAAGTCCATTTTTATAACATCCAAGCTTTAAAATTAATTAATTAATTGGAAATTTTGTTGAAAGCTATAAAAAAATGAACCCTAGAAGATGACAAAACATTCCAAATCGTTCAGAAATTTGGTAAAATCTTTTTTTGAGAAACTAGAGAAAAAGCCCAACTCTTCCTAAGACCATTTTCATTAAAAAAATTTTTTTTTCCTTTTTTTAATTTTCCAGTCTCAAAGTCTTGATCATTTTCATGATAGAAAAAAACATTTTTTTCCACATTTTATTGATTTTTTTGATCTCTGAAATATCAAAAATCTAACTTTTTTATCAAATAAATTAAAAACCAAAATGTTTCAATTTTTTTAAATCAACCGTTATCCCTTCAAGTTTTCTTCCAAAGACGCTCAAAACATCAAAAGAATTAGGAACGCCAGAGTGATCCCTATAGGGGTTAGGGGAACTAACTCAAATCTCTATAAGGGTCGCTTTGGAAAGTCTTGGTGGGCCATATAGGGGTTGGTAAAGTGGTCCCTAGAGGGGAACCTTCAAGGGCCCTATAGGGATCACTCAGACTTCAGGTAAAGCTTGAAGAAAACTTTCAGAGCCCCTAAAGGGTTCCCTTTCGCATTGGATAGCTGAATTTGCCCTTAAAGGGACCACTTTAGAGTCCTTAAAACAGTTAAGAGAAAAATCGACCTTTTCCGGGAAAATTCATGAGCTCAAAATATCATTAGATTATTTACACATTTATTTATTTATTTTACTATTTTCTTTTTGATCTTTGAAATCTCGTCATTTTACTCTTTTTTTCTCCAAACTTACCACCAAATCCCACTTTTTCCAATGATCACACCACCGATATCGATTCGACTTGATATCAGAAATCGATCGTTATCACACGATATCCATCCCTTTCTTTTTCGGCGCCCATCCCAAGAGAGTAATGCGTATTAACCCGGCTGGCGCCTTTTGGCGCTGACTGGCGCCCAATTCCTTTCTTTTTCTTTTCATGGAACAAAAAAAAATGCTTTTCAGTGGTATTTTGTCCGTTGTAGGGAAGATAAGGTACTGAAAAATTTCAGAAAAATCCATTTTCTTTAAAAGAAAAATGCTCTGTGATGCTTCTCCTTTTGTTATAGCCCGGAAAATCATCCACAAAATTCTGTAGATGGTGAAAAGTCGCTCAAGGTCGGGCGCAGTAGGATAGCTCCCAAAATCCAATTTTCAGCGCTAAAATGTCGGTTTTGCAATCTTTAGTGGCCTCTACAGAAAGAGGTAAAGTGGTCCCTAGAGGGAAAAATCCAATAACTTCTAGAGTTACCCCTTTAGGGACCACTCTGGAGTTGCTGAGTACAAAAAAAATTCAAAAATCTAAAAAACGGAATTTCGCAGAAAAAAATTCTTTGAAAATTTGTTTCTTCCAGTTTTCTTATCCAAAATTTCATGCTGCAGAGAATTTCTAGCTCAAAAATAACAGTGAAACATGAAAAATTGGAAAAAAAGTTGAAAAATACGCGTCTGCAGTGCACTGCCGCGTGCTTGCGGACTTCGCCTACCGTAATTTTTTAAAATAATGTCCGATGAAACGATTTTCATATTTTTCTTTGTGAAGCTCTCGAAAATTCCATTTTTCCATCTCTTGAAATTGAAAAAGGCGCGTAGGAGTCTGCAGTGCACTGCAGCGTGCTTGCGGACTTCGCCTACCGTAATCTTCAAAATAATGTCCGATGAGACGATCTTCAAATTTTTCTTTGTGAAGCTCTCGAAAATTCCATTTTTCCATCTCTTAGAAAATGAAAAATGCGCGTAGGAGTGTGCAGTGCACTGCAGTGTGCTTGCGGACTTTGCCTACCGTAACCTTTGAAGTTTCATTTTTCCTTCCAAACCTTTCAAAAACTTTCATTTTCCATCTCTTGATCTCAACCCAGTCAGAAAAGTTCTTCGCAACAAACCTTCCTCAATTAACGAGCCAGTAAAACGACCCACACTACAGCGGCCCAAAAATCAACATCAACATCAGAGTTCATTCAATTCGCGTAGTGGAAACGAATTCTTTGCGTAAGGTAGGAAACGGGTTTTTTCTCACACACAGAACCGTTCGCCATAAAAGGAAACACCGACAAACGACCCGCTGATAAATTTAGCGTCGCCAACTGTGTCACACAACCTATAGATCAATTGAGAAGGGCAACTCGAAACTACACTGAATGATGGGAAGGGCTTGAAATTCGAGGAAAAACGTAGGGAAGCCAGAGTGTTCCCTATAGGGGCGTAAGAGATCCAATAGGGGACTAAAAGTGCTCCCTGAAGGGGCTTATTCACAAAGAAGTGGTCACTTAAGGGGTAAAATGACTCTTTCTCAAATAAGTTCTAGGCAATAAAGGACTAGCAAGCTACCTCTTGAGGGACCACTTTAGCTTCTCCTATACTTCTGTATTTTCCGCAAGCTTTAGTGGTCCTTCTAGGGGTGAATCTTCGAGGGACCCTTTAGGGATCACTTTAAATGTTTTTGTCGAAACTACACTGAATGATGGGAAGGGCTTGAAATTCGAGGAAAAACGTAGGAAGGTCAGAGTATTCCCTATAGAGGCGTAAAAGATCCAATAGGGGACTAAAAGTGCTCCCTTGAGGGGCTTATTCTCAAAGAAGTTCTAGGCAATAAATGACGAACATGCTCCCCCTTAAGAGACCACTTCAACTGCTCGTGCGACTTCTGCAAGCCTAAGTGCTCCCTTAAGGGGTAAAATGGCTTCTCCTCAAAGAATATCTAAGCAATAAGTGACCAGCATGCTCCTCCTTAAGTGACCACTTTAACTGCTCTCCTAGGGGTGAGTTCTGCAAGCTCAAGTGGTCACTTTAGGGGTGAAAATGCTTCTTCTCAAAGAAGTTCATGACAATTAATGACAAGCATGCTCCCCCTTAAGGGACCAAGCTTTAGTGGTCCTTCTAGGGGTGAATTTTCAAGGGACCCTTTAGGGATCACTCTAAGAGTTTCAAAAACAGCTAATTTTTCCAGCCAATTTTTAAGTAAAAGTTTCGAAATCGGATACGTGACGGTCCAAACATTCCAATTTGTTTCAGTGAACCGCGTTCAATTCCTAGACACGTCCATCTAACACAGAAAAGAAAAAGAGATTCCAAAATTGATAGAATCAATGAAATTGACCGCCCAACATTCGACATCGAGAAAAAAAGGCTAGAGGTCATTTTTCTCAAGGGTCTCGTCTTTCTTTCTAGTTTGGACTCAAATCGCACAAGTTCATGAAAGTCGAGATATTTAAGGCTCAAAATGGAAGCTTAAATATCTAGGATCATTTTTCTTAAAATTCCTTCTTCGTCTCGATTTATTGTTCTCTCTAGTTTGAACTCAAATTCCACAGAAATTAGTAAAATGCCTTGAAACTTTCAAGTGGTCCCTGGAGAGATTTTGAAAGGAGGCACCCCAGTAATGACCCCTACGCCTATAAGGACCACTAAAGCATTAGGATTTTAGCGGTGCGCTCAGAGAGCACTATAGGGGCCACTTAAATTGTGTACCCCTAAGAGACCGCAAAATTGTTCCCTAAAGGGGTCCTTAGAACAACAGTCCCCTAAAGGGACCCCTCCAAAACTCCCCGTATTTTCGAAAATCGTTTTTTTTTAATGACGTCATTTCCTCATGAAGCTTCAAGAAAAATCACTTATTAAAATTTTCTGAAAAAAATTCTGAACCAAATTTCTAAGAATTTATGACGTCATACATGGCTCTCTCAAAGTGACGTCATCAAATTTTTTTTATGACGTCGTATTCAGGAGAAAGTGCCATATCCAAGATACCGAGAAAAATTTCTCAAGCTTCAAAAACTATTACACTTAAATGACGTCACTAAATTAATAAAAAATGACGTCATTTTTCACTTTATTCAGACTTGAAGCTGACCTTGGCAAAAAATAAACCCTTGAGGGACCACTTCAAAAAAAGGCCCAACCGATAGAAGGTCTCATTGGGGACGACGAGAAAAAAACGGTTTTATGATGATTAATGAGATGATAAGTGAGAAAATCGGGGGCGAAATAGCCGCGTCGGGGAGGGGGACAAAAATAGACGGAAAACGACGTCTTCTTCTGCTTCTATTTCACCGCATTCCGATCAGCCAAACAACATCGTCGAGTGCGTCGCGCACTCCGAAAATGAGAAAAAAAGGGGCCAAAACTTCCTTATAGCACAAAATAATTATAATTTACTTTTTTTTTGCGCTTTGCTGTCTCCTATAGCTGCTTTTTAAAGTTTTTAGCCGTGGAGCGCAGTTTTGTCGTTCAAAATAGCTTTCTGGAAAATTTTGAAAAAGAGTCGAGTGTCGTCATTTGGACTAAAAATGGAAGCCTCAAGTGAAAATTCGTCTTCAAACGGTGTATCGACTCGAAATACGGTGGTCGCATTTGGAATGGCTCGACATATTTTTTTTCATAAAGAAAAGCCGAAATGGCGGTATCTATGCTAAAAAACTGCCTCAAGTAAAAATTCAGCTTCAAACTATTCATTATCTCAGTTTCAACTTAAAATTCTAAAAGGGTCGCATTTGGAATGGCTCGAAGCGTCGCGGCTGAGTTTGGTTTTAAAAATCGCATCAAATGAAAAATCATCTTCAAACTGTATCTTTTCTCAGTTTTGACTTAAAATTCTAAAAGGGTCACATTTGGAATGGCTCGAAGTGTTGAGAGCCAAGATCGAGAGTTTTTTTTGACAATTTCCGAAAAGAGGGGCCTTCCTTATGAGGTAAAAATTACTACTTTTTGTTATCAAAATGAGCCAGAAAGTCCGTTATTTCTAAAAAATAAGTTTTGGAATGGCTTGGAGCGTCGTGGCCGCGGGGCGGTTCGCACCAACATTTAGAGCTTTATTCACTTAAAGCCAAAGCCGTTTCAGGTCGGGCGCGCCTTGAAGTAGTTTTTTCGCAGCACCGAGCGGCCTCGAATAAAAAATGTGAATATCGAAATAAAAATCTTCTGACACGAAAACAGGGATTCATGAAAATACTGTTTCAATTCTTTTCGAAATCCCAAAATTCTTACCATTCCTGAGACGGCTCGAAATTTGAAGCCAAATCAAAAATTTAAAAAAAATGCCTCTTTTCGAAAATTTTCAAAGCGTCGCGGTCGCGTTGGCCGTTGAGATCAGTCCATTTCCATTCAGCAATTTTTTATGACGCTCCGGGCTTCCGCGCGGAAACCGTTTCAAGTCGGGCGCTTTTTAATAAAACCTTTTCCTATCCGTTCAACCATTCCACATGCGACCATCGTAAAGTTATATCCATAGAAGAAATCTACTGAAGAAAAATGAACAGCTTAAAGTTATACTCATTCAGAAACAGCCATCTAATCTTCAGATTTTTTTTGGAAAATTTTCAAAACTCTGACGATTCTCTATTGAAAAAAACCGAAGTTTTAAACATCCTTTTGATTAAGAAATTCTTATTTTTTTCCTGAAAGTTTGAAAATGAGCAATTTTTGACCTTTTCTTTCAAATTTTTTGCAAAAAACCATCATTTTCGCTGAAATCACTACGCTAGGCCGTTGCAATAAAATGAGTAATCCAAAAAATGGCCAAAAAGAACTCGTTTACTTTTACGAGAAACCATTTCGAATCGGTCAAAAATCGGGTAGTTACGCCGAGATTTTTGAACTTTCAAATGGGAGGAAAAAGGTTGTTTCGAGTAGTTTCTCTTCGGTTTTTATCTCTATTTTCGTCCGAGACGAATTCTTGTCGGAGTTTTTGACACTTCGGGGGAGAAAATCGTCGAATTTAAAGGGGGAATTTGAGAAGAAGGGACCTTGAACCGAGACAGTTTTGGATGCACCTTTTTCTTTTTTTCGAGAGAGAAAACTTCTTTTTCAAGTTGTTTCAGAACCAAAATGAACCTAGAGATTAATTTTAACTGGCTCGGAAAAATCAAGGAAAATTAAAAGCCACTGAAAAAAGCTAACGAAGATTCCAGTCCCTTCTACGTTTTTTTTTAAATTTTCCATATTTTCCAAAGGTTTTCAATGACGACCTGGCGCGAAAAATACTCGAGATGGCTCTTCGTCTCGAGACCTTTAGCCTATGCTCCTTTAAAAAATAACAAACTTCTCTCAAAAATGATCTCAGAATCTTCCACCTGCAGTTAGATCATGCGATTCGAAAAAAAAATATATAGTTTGATCCAATTGAAAAAAGTCTATAGTTTGATCTTTACAGTCTCAACTTACACTCAGATTTCTTGAAAAAAATTTCCAAATTTTTTAACGGTTTTTTTCGCCTTGAGACCTTTGTCAAATCAATCCTTGCTCCTTTAAAAATTAAATTTTTTCGAAATAATCACCGAGAAAATTTCAGGATCTTCAAAACTGTAGTTTGATCCTATTGATCTTCAATGAAACAGAAAAGTTTGTAGTTTGATCTTCACAACCACCAGAAGTCTCGAAAAGTCTTTTTCAGGTTTTTTTAAAGGCGCAGGAGCCCTGCAAGGCCCAAAAACCCATGTAGAAAAAATGTATTTTGACCTCTAAAATCAATATTTTCAGCTCAAATAAAGCCAGAAGTCTCGAAAAGTACTTTTTAGGGTCCCTAAAGGGATAGAAGCCTGGAAAGACCGAAAAAAAAAATATAGTTTGATCTCCACAACTTCCATTTCCACCTCAAATAAAGTCAGAAGCCTCGAAAAGCCTTTTTTGGGTTTTTAAAGGCGCAGGAGCCCTGCAAGACCCGAAAAACCATTAAGAAAAAATGTATTCTGATCTCTAAAATCAATATTTTCAGCTCAAATAAAGCCAGAAGTCTCGAAAAGTCCTTCTTAGGATTTCTAAAGACGCAGGAGCCCTGCAAGACCCAAAAAAGTGTAGTTTAATCTCCACAACTTCCATTTCCACCTCAAATAAAGTCAGAAGCCTCGAAAAGCCTTTTTTGGGTTTTTAAAGGCGCAGGAGCCCTGCAAGACCCGAAAAACCATTAAGAAAAAATGTATTCTGATCTCTAAAATCAATATTTTCAGCTCAAATAAAGCCAGAAGTCTCGAAAAGTCCTTCTTAGGATTTCTAAAGACGCAGGAGCCCTGCAAGACCCAAAAAAGTGTAGTTTAATCTCCACAACCTCCATTTCCAGCCATCATTTCCCCTGTAATTCGGCTCATAAAAGTCGGCAAGGCAACAGAAACCGCGTCCATAAAAACGGGAGACAGGGAGCTTAGTGCCGGAAGGACAGGTGTACCACTGAGAGGAAGCCGTAAAAGTCGGCGTTGAACGTCAAAAAATGGTCTGAATCGCTCAAATGCCGGGCATTTTAGGGCCACACCATAAAAAGCTCAACCGACGAAGGATTTGTGGGGACGGATCGGAATCGACTGTCGAGTCGTAAACGGAAAACTTTTATATCCTTTGAGGAATTCAGAGTATTTCAAAAAGTTGAGGTATTTTATCAATGGAGCACCTTGACGGTACAGAAAAAGACCTAATTTTCGAAAAACACCTTCAAAATTCAAAATTGATCCTTTAGCCTTGGAGCACAATAACTACAAACGAACAGCCTTCTATCTCACTTAAAATAGCTTATCAACATTTATCAATGGAGCACCTCTGACGGTACAGAAAAAGGCCTATTTTTCGATAAACTCCTTCGAAATTGATCATGTAGCATTGAAGCACATTTACTGCAGAAAAATAGCCTCCAACCTGATTTATCCTATTTATCAATGGAGCACCTTTGACGGTACAGAAAAAAGCCTAAATCTCTGTACACTGTCATGAAAATCTTTCAAAAATTATCGTTTAGCTTTGGAGCACATTTACCCCAAAGAAATAGCTTCCAGCTTAATCCATTCCACATCAAAAAAAAACTTATCAATCATTATCAATGGAGCATCTTTAAGGGTACAGAAAAAGGCCTAATTTCCCGTACACTACTTTGAATATACTTGAAAAATCATCTTTTAGCTTTGGAGCACCATTACTACAAAGAAATAGCTCCAGCTTCTGTCCCACATTAAATAACTTACCAACTATTTATCAATGGAGCACATTTGAAGGTACAGAAAAAGGCCTATTTTTCGATACACTCCTTCAAAATTGATCATTTAGCCTTGGAGCACATTTACTGCAGAAAAATAGCCTCCAACCTGATCTATCCAATTTATCAATGGAGCACCTTTGAAGGAATATAAAAGACCTGATTTTCGATAAATAAGACTGCCACAATCTCAAAATTTCTACAGAACAAGGAAAAAGCATTAAAATTGATACTTTAGCCTCGGAGCACATTTACTGCAGAAAAATAGCCTCCAACCTGATTAATCCTATTTATCAATGGAGCACCTTTAAGGGTACAGAAAAAGGCCTATCTTTGGATAAATTGAACTGTCGAAACCTCTGAACCCTTTCAGAACAAAGAAAAGCTCAAAATTCACTTTGCAGATGCGGAAAATGGCCTCAAAAATAGCTAAATCTTTTTTAAATCAAGGAAAAAGCTCTGAAAACCCTTCAGATGCCAGAAATAGCTTTCAGAACGACCAAATCTCCTTCAACCACAAAAAAGCTCTCAAAATCATCATTGAGCCGTCAAAAAAAGCCTCAAAAACCGCAGAAAGTTTCAAAAATCAGTCTCATTTCAACACAGATTTCATCGCCATCAGATATCTCTAAATATTAATCAGAGAACCACGGCGATCCGACCTCGACGAAATCGCGGATGAGAACCCGATGGCCACCACCACCACACCCAAATGTTAGTTTAGCGAATCGAAAATCGCCTCCGAAGAAGAAAAAAAACGGCGATAATCGGTCAAAATCATATTAGGAGGAGCGAAAATCATCAAAGATTAGGGCGAACTTTTTTTTTTCTGAATCGTGAAAATGCGAGGAATGACAACGATTCGGGCCACGGAAAATGTTCTAATCAATCATTTATTTCTTTTTTTCTTACCAGGATCAAACTATACCCAAAAATCCAGCCTTAAAAATTCAACTTAGAGTAGGTTTTCTCACTAAAAATCGCTTCAAGGCCAACTTTTTCGTTTTTTTATCGATTTTATTCATCTTTTCAAAAAATTTCTGCACCCCTCTTCGCATGGAAAACTTTCTAGATCATAATTTTCTTACTAAGATCAAACTACACACATAATAGAGGCAAAAACTTCAACGTACAGTGGATTTTCTCGATAAAAATTGCTTAACTTCCAACTTTTTTCATTTTTTAATCAACTTGATTCAAATTTTTCAGATTTTCCAAAGTTCTGGTCTCCGAAAAATGGTTCTAACCTATCTTTTTTTCATTATTTGATGTCTTTAGATTATTTTAAAAAAATTGACTAGGCTTTCTAAAGATGATTTCATCATTATGAATCGCTTGAAAACCTATTTTTTTTTCTTTTTTTTATCAGTTATTCGAATTTTCAAGGTCTTCCCAAGCCTAGGAAGGTAAAAATGCAAGTGATATCAACTCTTCAAGCCAAGGAGAATGTTATAAATAATCACTTTTTCCTTAATTTCTCACTAGGATCAAACTACACCCAAAATCAAACCACAAGCTTCAACTTACAGTAGATTTTATCACAAAAAATCGTTTCAAAATCATTTTTCTTTCAAATTTTTGAGACTTTTACAAATCCTGACTCCAAAGAAGTTTTTCTAGTTCATCATTTTCTTACTGAGAGCAAACTATACACAAAATAAAGCCTTAAAAATCAAACTACAGTGAATTTTATCACCAAAAATCGCTTCGAGTTCCACTCTTCCATTTTTTTAATCGATTTTATTTAATTTTTCGAAAATTTTCTGCAGCCCTCTTCCCAAGGAACATTTTCTAATCCATCATTTTCTCAATAGGAACAAACTATACCCAAAATCAACCCATAAAATTCAACTTACAGTGGATTTTCTCACCGAAAATGGCATTTAATCGACTTTTTCCAATTTTTCAAAAAATTTCTGCACCCCTCTTCCCATGGAAAACTTTCTAGATCATAATTTTCTTACTAAGATCAAACTACACACATAATAGAGGCAAAAACTTCAACGTACAGTGGATTTTCTCACTAAAATCATTTCAAAATCATCTTTATTCAACTTTTTGAGATTTTCTTGAGCCCTGGTCCCCGGGAAAATGACCTATTCCATCACTTTCTTACTAAGATCAAACTACACACAAAATCGAGCCATAAAATTCAACTTACATTAAAATTACCACTGAAAACCGCTCCACAACCAACTTTTCTTTCAAAATTACCAGTTTTTTACGCAAAAAGCTCATTTTTGTAGAATAAGACCCGTTTTTCAGACTTTATTAATATCGTTTTTATTATTTTCGCTTATCGATAATTTTTTTTAATACTAATTTTTCAAATTTCCCAGTTCAGTCAACCCATTTTCAACCGAATTCACCTAAAAAGTGTTCATTTTTCAGAGGAAATACTAAAATTTCAAATTTCTATGACATTTATCCCAATTTTCGACTCATTATTCGAGCTCTAAATTATTTTTTTCATAGAAAATTTCATATTTTTTTCGAAGTGGCGCTTTTTTTAACCTATTAGGAAGCTATCAAATTTGATATTTAGAACGCTTGACTTAAAAAAACAGCAAAAAACGTGTCGTAAAAAATATAAAAACTAAAAAACGTACCTCAGAATCCGGAGAATCCGCCAATTTCTTCGAAAAATCGCCAATCCAGGCGGTCCAATCGACGAGTTTCCCGAAAAGTTGGGACAGTTGAGTCGGGACTTTGACCGAATCGCATTCGTACTGTAGAGAGGTCCTGCTGAGCTCGCTTTTCATGGTGGAACTGGAAAAATAAGCGGTTTTTCAGGGTCTATGATCCCTTAAGGGGCTCGGGGTCTCACCCTTCACCCCTAAAGCTCAAGGTCCCTATAGGGATTGGGGGGCTTGTGAGAGCCCGGAGATGAGAACAGGGGGCTTGTCAGAGACGGGGGGTGAGAACAGTGGGGGGAAGTTTGTTAGAGCCCCAGGGTGAGAACAGGGGGGGTGCTCATAGCCATTAGAGCCTGGGGGGTGAAATCAGTGGGAGGGGGGTTGTTTGAGCCCGGGGATAAGAACAGTGGGGAAGCTTGTTAGAGCCCGGGGGAGAGAGAACAGGGGGGTTGTTAGAGCCCGGGGATGATAACAGGAGGGGCTTGTTGGAGCCGGGGGGGGGGCGAAGTTTCTATATTCTCCTTTTTCCTGTCACACGAACCTCAAATTGATGTTTCCGAAGAGGACGAAAGCCTCGCAGGCGGCGAAATCCTCGACGCACGTCTTCAGAAGCTCCACACACTTAGAAGACGTCAGAATCGTCAGATACTTCGTCAAAACTTTGGCATCATGTCGGATTCGGCACAGTTCATTGGCGACGTCATTCAGGACACTCAAAATTGATTTTTATAAGATTTTTTAAACTCTTTCAGAAAGTTTTGCGTTGGAAAAAGGACAAATCTTCAACTAATTCAATGGAAATAAAACAGTCAGAAAAAAATGTAAATTCTACAGGTTTTTTTAGTTGATTTTTTTGGATAGAAATGGGCGTTCTGATCAAAAAAATTTTTCGAAAAAAATTCAAATTTTTTTCCAACTTTTTGGTGAGTTTTCTTAAAGAAAAGGGGCGTTTTGATGTAAAAAAATTATAAAAAAATTCATATTTCCAGTTTTTTTATCGATTTTTTTGAATGAAAAAGGACGTTTTGATCAAAAAAATTATCGAAAAAAATTCAAATTTCTTCAGTTTTCCGTTGATTTTTTTGAACAAAAAAATGCTTTCTGAACGTGAAAAAAATCAACGAATTTCATTATGAGATTCATTAAAAACTTTTAAACTTGTTAAAAAAATACTTCGTGACATCATTTTTTTCGAAATATCGATATAAAAAAACTGAAAAAAATTACAAACTTTTTTTCAAAAAAATATCAAAAAAATACGGTGAAAACTGTACATAAAATACTGAAAAACCTCATTCAAAAAAATTTTCTGACTTTTTTTTCACTTTTTGAATTAAATCTTTTTCTCAAAGTCCGGCCTATCTAAACAAAATCACTTCAAATACAGTAACCTTTCTTAAAAAATCATTTTTCGTTTCGAAAAACCTGCAAAAAGCATGAAAATAGGCCTCCAAATTGGCCGCCAAACTGCTCAACAAGTTTTTCATCTCCAGCGCCATGACGTCATCTTTGGTCTTGACTGGAAAATTCCAAAGAGCTTTCAGATTACGGTAAGCAAGGCTTACAGCAATTAGCGGCGGCTGAAACGGCGATCCAGAGGATTTTCGTGAGTCGGACGTGTTTGCAGCCGTCGTGGAAGAACTTCAAGAGATTCGTGTTGGCCGGACTTTTTCCGGTTTGATGGACCCAAACGGTTCCGTTTTCCAGGATAACGCGGACCGGGAGATGCTCCTGGGAATGAATACTTCGAAAAAGCAAAGTTTCGACGAGGAAAAAATGAATTCTGTATGAAAACGTAACGTGTACGTGAACGATTTTTTTTTTCGGCTTCCTAATTGGCTGCGCATCAACTGGAGGTCAAGAATAAATGAGTATTTTTCCACGAGTCTTGGATTAAGAACTTAAAAAAGAAGAACAAAAAGAAATCTTCATTTTCGCCAAAATCAGATTACGGTAAGCAACTCTGTGCAACGGCGTGAAGTTAAAACGTCCTAGGAGCGCCAAAGTGGCCCCTATAGGGGCACAATAAAGATTTCCCTCCAGTTTGACATCCCCTGTATGGGGCACTGAACTCCCCTAAAGAGTACCTGAACTTTTTGAATTTCAGGGAGCATTTTTAATCCCTATAGGGATCCCTCTGGCTTTACTGAGTTGAAAAAATACCGAATTTTGTGCAAAATCAAAAAATGTTTGAAAATTCAACAGGAAGCTTCCTATTATTGTCTCAAATTGACTAACTTCCTCAAAATTTTAACATTTTTTGTGAAGTTATATTTTTTTCCAACCTCTCTATATATTAATTCCATGAAAACTGCTCAAAATCAAAAATCGGACCTTTGACTTCAAAGGAAGTCGAAAAACGGCCGATTGACTGGCTTTAATCCCCTCGCCAGTCAGATAAACGGCCGTCGAAGTGTTCACTGAAGCGATTTGGATCGCCGCGTGGCTCGCAGAACATCTCAGGCCGAAGGCGAACTGATCAGCACCAATCTGAAAAGATTAGGAACTTCAAACAAAGCAAATTTTGTTCAAAAAGTCAAAAAATCGCTGAAATTACGGAAATAGGTACTCAAGATTTATAATTATAAAAAAATGACGATACAAAACTTTGAATTCAACTTGAAAATCCTAAACGAATTTAAAAATAACATTAACTAAGAACAATTTCTCCCCTAGATACGAATTTTCAAGACAAATATGAAGATCAAAAGTTTTTTCAGGTAAAAATCGGCCTTTTGGCTAAAATCAGTTTGTAGTTACCGTTCTTATCGTATTAACCTAAAAAGCAGGTATACTTTTAAAAAAAATTCCAGTATTTATAATTCAAATAAACCTCTCAACAACTTTATAAACGGTTTAGAAAAGAAAAATATAAGAAACTTATGAAAAAAGGCGAGAAATCGAAAAAAAAAGTTCTCGTAAAAATACCCCAAGAGACGAATTTTGGCGCAAGTTGCGCTCCAATGCGAAAATTCCCAGGGAACGCTTTAGTGGTTTTGAAATCAGTTTTGCGATTAAAAATATTGAATTTATGGTTTAAAAAAACTCGAATTTCAGAAAAAATGAAAAAAAAGAACTATACCCGAAGCGTTTTTGGCAGCAGAATCATTGGCTCGGCGGCCTGGCCGAAATTATTCCGGCCCCAGGTGAAAACCTGCGAAAAAAATAATATTATATATATTTTAATCCTCTCGAAAACTATATAAACTATTTATAAATGAAAAAAAAAAATGAAAACTTCCTGGAAAGGTCGAAAAATCTCCTAAAAAAAACCAAGAGACGAATTCCGGCTCAAAGTGCGCTCCAATGCGAAAGGGAACGCTTTAGTGGTTCTCAGAGTTTTCTTCAACCCAGAGTGATCCCTACAGAGCCCTTGAAGGTTCCCCTCTAGGGACCACTTTGCCAACCCCTATAGGGTACACTAAAGCTTGCAAAAGTGGCCACTCTAGGGAATCATAATATGAGAAGAACAGAGAACTAAAATTCCCCTATAGGGACCACTTAAACTTATGGGTCTGTTCTGAAACCTGAATTATAACCTTTAGAAGCTTTTTTTTCCCTTATAGGGACTGTTTTGTTCCCCTAACCCCTCTAGGGACCACTTCAATTTCACCTTGTAGATGTTTTTTTCACCCCTGGCCCCTATAGGGACCCCTCTGGAGTTTAATAATCGATAAATAATTCTGTTACTTCTCCAGAAGACGTCATGGCCATGGAAAAATCGTCGCCACAGGACAGATCCGTGACGAATTCCTTGTCCAAGTTGATGATCCTCGACGGTTGATGTCTGGAAAACCAAGATTGCCTTATATTTTTGATGGTAAGAACCTGCCGACGGTGTCCCCATGGCCCAACTGACCGCACTCATTCGCGCCCCAACTCCAAACTTCATGACATTCCCGCATTTCCAAGCACTCTTAAAATTGATTCTTGTCTTGAAATGTATTCAAAATAAATAATTAAATATCAAATTTCCCGCTGATTCTGATGATAACTTCAATTTCTTGAATAATCCCGAAAAAGAGAGTTCTTGCCCATCAAAAAAGCAAGACCTAATATAGCCCACGACTTGGAATTTCATAAAACGACATTCCGCTGTGCCGCTGCGCGCCTTTGCAAACCTCGGTCGCGCTTTTAATTTTTTTTTTTATTAAGGTACTCTACTTTCATGTGCACTCTCAGCAATAAAAATCAATTGAAAACCCTAGATTCGAAGACGCTTCGCGAAACAGCGGAATATCGTTGGGTTGAATTTAAAGTCGTGGCAAACAGACTATCAATACATTTCTTCGGTTCTAAAAAAAAAATCAATGAATCGATCATGTTAAGTTTTTAATTTTCGATCTTGCGAAGAAAAAAATCCAGCAAGCTTAAAAAATATCAGAATTTTTCGCACGGCGTTTTTGTTAATGGAAGAAAATGAAAAACCAAAAATGAAGGGGGCGTGGTCAAAACTCCCCGTTGCCAGCGTAAACAACAGGTAAACTAAAAGGCGCATGTTCAATGGGTCAAAAGACGAATCGACTTCTCATTTGAAACAACGCAACTATTCTGTTTAAACTTTTTTGAAGCACCTGCCGTTCTTAAAGTAATTTCCAGAAATTCAAAAAAAAAAAGTGAAAAATATAACTGAATTGCGAAAATTCAAAGATGATTTTGAATTTCAGGAAAATTACTTTGAACACAGAATGTGCGAGAGCGTCGCGGTGCATGCACACAAAACGTTACATTTTACGGAAAAAATATGCGTGGTTCGCTTAATTTTACTTTTTTTTTCAGTTTCCTAGAGTTCACGGAGACCTTTTTACAAGCCCAAAAAATTTTTGGAGGCTTCCTATAAGAATGGGAATGTTGGGGGCTTCGAGAAAACTGGGATTTCTGTTGGAATTTAAAAAAAAAATCTTGAAAAAACCATCTTTCCTTCAAAAAAAAAGCCCTTATTCATTGCTCAATAACCCACCAAAACCGGCCGTTTTCTTGCCCCCAATCCTTGTCCGGCTTTCCTGACTCGACGTGGTTTCGGCCTTGTCTAAAAAAACCACTTTTGATAAATATTTCGAAGATATAAGCTTAAAAAAAGCAAAAAGTTAAACCTATAAACTTGCTCCGGATCGATATCCGATCCATCGAAACGAAGGTGAAATGGCCAATTTCGGCATCGGGGAGACTAATGGCGTCTAAAAAATTGATTTTGAATGACTACGTATCCAGAAATGGCTGCGCATCAACTTAAAAACCCGAAAAAATTTCAAAAAAAATTAGGTCTTTGAGTATTTTTTTCAATGAGGTAGAAGCCAGAAATTTCGATAATTTTCCTTGATTTTTTTAAATAATTCGCTGCGCATCGACTAAAGCTCCAAAAAAATCACAAAAAAACCGGAAAAAAATTAGGGACCCTCCATTTTTTTCAATGAGATGGAGGTCTAAAAATTTCGATGATTTTCCTTGATTTTTTTGAATAATTCGCTGCGCATCGACTCAAACTGGCCAAAAAAAAAATCAAAAAATCATCGAAAATAGCTTCGAATCAACTGAACTTGAATAAATCGAAAATTTGGCTGAGCATCAGCTGAAGCTCCGCCCCCAAAAAAGCTCATTTTTTTGGAGCTTCAAATCATAGAAATTTTGGTAAAACTCTCTTTTTTAAATTTTTCACAATAAACTAGAAAAAACTTGTGGTTTCAAAGTTCTATAAACTTCGAAACTCCGATTTGAAACCTTTAAAAAGAAAATTTGAATCGAGATCAAACGATTCGGGAAGTTTTTCCATGTTGGAGACAGTTTTGTGGATCGCCGAAAGTTTGGGATTTTCCGGGATCTCGCCGGTTGGTGACGATGACGTCACCTCATCCTCCTCGATGACGTCATTCCTGGAAAAAGTGACGTCATTTTTAAATGGGAAAGTACTTTAATTTTCCCCTCAACGGCATGGTTTTAACTAATCAAGGTGCATAAGGATTATTTTGAGAGCTCATAATTTTGAAAAAACAAAAAATTAAATAGACTCCAGGAAGCTTTGTAGCATTTTACCCAAGTTTCTACCTTTAAAAAAAATTTGTTTAGGCCTGTAAATTAAACAATGACGTCATTTCTGGAAGTGACGTAAATTTTGATATTTTTGATAGAAATGACGTCATTTTTTGAACGACAGATTTTCTTTTACTTGTATGACCTCGTCGACGAGGGAAAAGAGAACACAGACAGGTTAGACAGTCAAAAAATTTTTGAAACTAACGAGCAACGAAATCGAGCAGAATGACAAAATTGAGAGACTCTGGAAAGGCGATCCGCATCTTCTCCCGTCAGCCGGAGTTCCTCGGCCATCTGAAATCGAAATTTATCATTTCAAAAGTTTTTTTTTTCTAAATTTCGATTCAGGTCATGAAAACAGAGATTTTGTAAAAGTTTCAATAAAGTCCACTCGTCCTACAGCATTCTAACTTCTCTCCGTCTCCTTTTCTCTCGCTCATTTTCATACTTCTATGACATCACCGGCGAGGGAAAAGAGATCTCAGACAGGTCAGACAGTTAAAAATTATGTCCCAAGTCCTATTCCACAAACTATGAAACGAAAATCCCAATAAAATAACTATTATTAACATTTTTCTCTGATCTCTCTGCGCTCTCTCGGCCATTTTCATCTCTCTATGACCTCGTAGAGAGCGCAGACAGGTCAGATCGTTTTTTTTTTTGAACTCCTCGGAAAAACTCTAGTGGTCACTGAAGAGGTTCTTTGAGGACTACTTGGAGAGGACTCTCAAGTGGCCACTAAAACCGACTCTACTGACGCCATTATTTTGCGTCTTAGTGGCCACTATAGTAGTTTTAGTGGTCTAGCAGTACCACTGAAACTTCTGGAGAGGCCGCTAGATTTTAGCCACTTGAGAGGTCACTAACTCTTTTACTATAGTGGCCACTGAAAGGTCAGAACCCTGAAGTGATCACTAAAAATTTCATCATTCAGCTTTGATTTCAACCTGAGATTGCCTCTCTTGAAGCCTCTATTTTGCGTCAAGTGGCCACTATAGTAGTTCTTGTTGGTCTAACAATATCCCTGAAGAGTCCACTAAGTTTTTGTCACTTAAGTGGCCACTGAAAGGTCAGAACCCTGAAGTGGTCACTAAAAATTTCATCATTCAGCTTTTATTTCAACCTGAGATTGCCTCTCTTGAAGCCACTATTTTGCGTCAAGTGGCCACTATAGTATTTTTTTGTGGCCTAGCATTACTCCTAATACCCCTAAAGAGGCCACTCAATTCAAGTCACTTGAGTGGCCATTAACTCTACCAATACACTAGCCACTAAAACGTCGAGCCCTAAAGTGGTCCCTAGAAATTCTCCTCATCGGCTTCAATTCCGAACCACCTCTATAGAAGACTCTATTTTACGTGTCAGTGACCACTAAAGTATTTTTTATTGGTCTAGTAATATCCCTAAAGAGTCCACTAAGTTTCTGTCACTTGAGTGGCCCCTAACTCTACCACTACACTAGCCACTAAAACGTCGAAACCCTGAAGTGGTCACTAGAAATTCTCCTCATCGGCTTCAATCCCAACTTAGCGCCTTAGTGGCCACTATAGTAGTTTTCGTACCCCTCAAGCGGCCACTTATTCGACTACTATAGTGGCCACTGAAACGTCGAGCCCTAAAGTGGTCACTTCCCAGTCCAACCTGATCCGCTTCGATCATCAGCGTCGATAACCTCAATCTGGAGCTCTGCCGACAATCTTCGCAGAAATATTCGTCCTCCCCCTCTTCAGACTTCCGGAAAGTCTCCTCGGACCTTCTCCTCCTGACCAGAGCCAGGAAGTGGGACCTTAAGGGGTTATTTCATCACTTTTTTGAGTTTTTCTTTCCTACCGTCCGGCGCAGATCCGAACGCAGAGCAACTGTTTCGACATCGGCAGCTTTTTTACATCGACCGAAGTTTCTTCAGATTTCCCGAACGGGATCGTCTGAAGGTCCAGTTTCCATAACCGACCGGAAACATCGCAAAGAGCCGCCTCCGTGGAAGATATCGACAGGAATTTGATTTTTAGGGGTCTGAAAATTTGGAAAATACGGCGAGATTGACTGAAAAGGAGCTGAGAATGACTGGAAAAAAGCTGAAAATTTTTTTTTTCGGATCAAAATTAAATTTTTCAGATGAAAATATGACCACTTTTGATCTACAAAAAAACGAGGAAACTGAAAAAAATTGACAAAAAAATTAAATTTTTGAAAAAAATTTTTATTGATTTTTTTATATTTGAATTTGACTGAATAAAGGCCAAAAAAATTAAAAAAATTTTTTTCGAGAGTTACGGAATTAAAATCAATTTTTTTTTAAATGATATTATGCCCATATTTGATCTACAAAAAAAGCGAGGAACTTGGAAAAAAACTTTAAAAAAACGGCTTTTTTTGAAGAAATTTAGTGATTTCTATGAGTGGATAAAAGCATTTTTCGGACTATTTTGACCCCCAATTCATTTGAAACAGTGAACATATTTAATTTCTACCCGTTGGAATTAATTACGAAATATGAAAAATCTAGGCCAAAAAATAGATTAAAGTGAGTCCAAAACTTTCAAAAATGTGTCTTTATCTTGTAAAAAAAAAATTTTCCGCTTTTCCTTTAAATTAGGCTTTTTTTAAAAGGTCTTGAAGTCTCCTAGTTTACAAAAAAAGTATAATTTCAATTATTTAATTAAATTTTTCCGTCAAGAGCTCAAAAATTCTTCATTTTACATGGGAAATTTTGAGAATTACAGCTATTTTTTTACAATTTTTCATAAAATTTCAACTTATTTTCAGTCGTTTTATTGATTCAGATACTACAGAAACATAAAAGTGAGTAAAAACCAAGATTACGAAACCTCCTTTTCTTAGCCGTCGATCCATGGGGACACGGTTTGGCGATGGGTATCACCGAAAATGAGCAGGAAAAATCGTCGGCAAGTCTTTTTGCCCATAAAAGTCCGTTCGGAAGCAAGTTTATAGTATATCCGTAGTTGGTCTGAACCAAAAGACACTTTTATTCTCTTTAATTATGGTAATTTCTTACAAATGAGTTCAAATCCACTGGCTCCTCAACTCCGACGTAGGTCTGTTCGATCAAATTCTCGATGGAAAACTTGGAGAGAAGCAATTCTGACGGTTCGCTCATAAAACTGAAAGAAAAAACGAATGAAAAGTGTAAAAAAGTGGGCAAAAAGGGAAGAAAGGTCACGATGATTCATTGGTAAACAGGGGAATTTCGGGCAGTAAGCGGGAAATTTCACAATTAAAACAGCTTCTGACTATTTGAAAACCATCAAAGCTTTCAGAAAACAAGGATAACTGTGAGAAAACGTTCAAAGAGTGTTGAAATGAACAAAAGCTTCATTTAAAATAATTATTCACCCTGAAAAAGTCAGTATATAACCTTAGGAGAAAATATCAAGAAGCTCCAGCGTTTGGAAATGTAATCTTAAAAAAAAAAAGACAAAACTTCGTGACAAAAATACAATTTTTTTCAAGAAACACCAAGAAAAAAACAAGATGAAAAAAACAACTCTCTCGTAAATATCTAGAAAACGGCTCTTACGTTCCTGCCGCAGATTGCCGATAAGCCACGCCCACAAAAGTACGCCGCCGCTTAAATCCACAACAGGCGGCGTCTCTTGATATTTCTTGTTTTCATTTTTCATTTTTCTTATTCATTTTATTTTTAAATTTGTTTTATGCCCTTCAGAAACATGCTGGAGACTTTTTTGAACATTGATTCGCTCTATTTTCGCGATATTTGTCGTTTTTTCGATGCTTTAATCGCAAAAAAAGAAATCCATGAAAGTCTTCAAATTTCCCGTTTCAGATGTGGTTTGAGCAGTTCTACTCGGGGATTATCACCACGGCTTTCGTCGCCGGTGCCTGTTATATGAGCTATCCATTTAACAAGTGGGATGTGGGCCGAAAGTTCCGCCGCAACTATTGCACTAAGCAAAGGTTTAAAGTTTTTTTTTTTGAGTTTTATGCCGTGTTCAAAGTAATTTCCGCGAAATGCGAAATTGTCTCTGACCCTCCAAAATTTAGTTATCTTTCTCTTTCTCTGACGGCTATTTTGAATTTCGCGGAATCACTTTGAACATGGCATTAACTTGTGATATTTATTTTGTTAACACGCTGTCTCCGTAATTCTCAAAAAGAGTGGGTACAATAGAAAAAATATTTTTTGATTTTGATGAAACTTCACCCACTTTGATAGTCTGTCATCAGGAATGCCGACGCAAGTTTTCAGACCGATTCCTCCTACCGTAGCTAGGTTACGGTAGGCAGGTGCGTCTTTTCGTATGTAAGAATCTACGCGTTCTTTCTAGGCGTATTGTATATCAATCGATAGGGATTGCAATTTTAGGAACTTTTTCAGTACATACCATCATGGGTTACTGTAGAAATTTTTTGAGTTACGGTAATTTTTGTGTCTGCGATTTTGGTTTTTCCGTCACTCTGTGTGTTCGGGGAGAGACCACGGCTGGTAACTTTCCTGAAACATTCTTCTCAGCAATACCTACGGAGAGATACCACTTTGAAATGGATCTGTCCTACCGGTCATTTCGAAAAATCGCTTCGAAGAGGCTCAACTTGGCATTTCTCGGGGAAAAAGCGCCCGCGGTTAGAGATTTCTACCTCTCTTTTTCTCGTCAGATCCGGTGCTAAAGTTTGTTTCACTTGTTAGTGCAGGGTTGTACTTCATAGATGATAATGTTCCCTCCGACTTTCAGCCTACCCTTCTACCATAAAATTCAGTTTGAAGCCGATTTTGGCCTAAAAACAACGATTCTCAGATTTCAACTTTTTTTTCTGAGCTCAGTCCTACTGAGGCTGGGCTCCAAAGTGTCTTTTATTACTTTTACATGCTACATGAGCTATTTGATCAAGAAAAAACTGTGTTTGAGCCTACCCGTCAAGCTCAAAATTCAGTTTGAAGACAATGTTTGGCCTATTCTTGCTTGAATCCCTGATGAACGAATTCACAAAAGAGTTTCTCAGCGCCTTGATACTAGAACGTATTCCAAATTTTGTGAATGATATGTTTCGAGAGCAGAAAAGTTCATGAAAATATTTATTTTCTCGTCAAAATCTTCAAAGTCGAAAAGCGCTCGAAAAACAGGTTCAATTCGGATTATTTCAATCTAAAGCAAAATTCAAATTTTAAGAGACAGATTTTATCTATCAATAATTTCTCCAGAAGAGTGATATAATATCGAAAACCACTGTTTCTAGGCCAGACTCGGCTTCAAGTTGAATTAAGAGCTAGACGGGTAGGCTCAAACACAGTTTTTTCTAGATCAAAAAAATCATGTAACATGTAAAAGAAATAAAAGACACTTTGGAGCCCAGCCTCAGTAGGACTGAGCCCAGAAAAAAAACATGGAAATCTGAGAATCGCTGTTTTTAGGCCAAAATAGGCTTCGAATTGAATTTTGAGCTAGACGGGTAGGCTCAAACACAGTTTTTTCTTGATCAAATAGCTCATGTAGCATGTAAAAGTAATAAAAGACACTTTGGAGCCCAGCCTCAGTAGGACTGAGCTCAGAAAAAAAAGTTGAAATCTGAGAATCGTTGTTTTTAGGCCAAAATCGGCTTCAAACTGAATTTTATGGTAGAAGGGTAGGCTGAAAGTCGGAGGGAACATTATCATCTATGAAGTACAACCCTGCACTAACAAGTGAAACAAACTTTAGCACCGGATCTGACGAGAAAAGAGAGGTAGAAATCTCTAACCGCGGGCGCTTTTCCCCGAGAAATGCCAAGTTGAGCCTCTTCGAAGCGATTTTTCGAAATGACCGGTAGGACAGATCCATTTCAAAGTGGTATCTCTCCGTAGGTATTGCTGAGAAGAATGTTTCAGGAAAGTTACCAGCCGTGGTCTCTCCCCGAACACACAGAGTGACGGAAAAACCAAAATCGCAGACACAAAAATTACCGTAACTCAAAAAATTTCTACAGTAACCCATGATATTATGTACTGAAAAAGTTCCTAAAATTGCAATCCCTATCGATTGATATACAATACGCCTAGAAAGAACGCGTAGATTCTTACATACGAAAAGACGCACCTGCCTACCGTAACCTAGCTACGGTAGGAGGAATCGGTCTGAAAAACTTGCGTCGGCATTCCTGATGACAGACTATCAAAGTGGGTGAAGTTTCATCAAAATCAAAAAAATATTTTTTTCTATTGTACCCACTCTTTTTGAAAAACTTTTTGAAAAATTACAGAGACAGCGTGTTAATACGCTTACCTTGATCAAAAACCGTGGGCTGAAAAGAAAAAAAGCACTTTTTCGGCTTTGTGAGTTTCAAATTTGCACTACTAGAAATGACTGGAAAATTATATTTTTTAGGAAAAATTAATTTTTATGCGTCTAGAATTAGACAAAATCCCACTTTTAAAGCAAAAAGTAGCAATGTTTATTCAAAATGGTCACGTCTAAGCAGAAAAGGGAATAAATTTAGCGAAAAAAAAAGAAGTTATTTTGACTTTCCTCATTTGCACGTAGTACAACGGAAACAACTAGACATAATTAAAAAAAGTCATTTTTGGGAAAAATCAATTTTTTTAAACCATTAAATGTGTAGGAATTCAACTTCTGAACCAAAATCGCAATATATCAAAGTTATTTCCGCAAAATGGAAAATTATCTGACCCTCCAAAATTTAGTTATCCTTTCTTTCTCTGACGGTCATTTTGCATTTCGCGAATCACTTTGAACTCAAAATTGTCACGTTCAAGCTGGAAAATGTGAAATGGGCAAAAAAGTCCTTTTTTAGGTTTTTTGCGCTCCAAATTTGCACATAAGCTAGAAATTTATAGTTTTTTAGGAAATTTTCGCTCCAAAATGTACAAAATCTCAACATCAGGACCAGAATATTTCCATATTTTACTTACGTTCCCCGTTTCAGGGTGGATTTATGCAAGCGCGACCACCGGCTGACCGGAAACCAGTACACCATTTCCGGGCTCGAATCGATCCGCGATTAGGCGATTTCTTTTTATTTTCGTTCAAATATTTCGCCTTGTCAATAGATATTTAGTTTCGAATAACACGTTTTTATTCACATATCAAATTTCGATTTCTTCGCCGAGATTCGCGTCGAATTTGCACTGATATTCCAACTTCCAGCCGTTTTCGTCGGGTTTCGTCTGCTGACCGGAATCGTAGGAGAAAAATACGGTATTTTTGGTCGATTTGAAGTTTTCCGTGGGAAAGTTGGTGATCTTCGACGAGGTCGCCTTGTACCTGAATCTTAAAAATTCGGCTTGAAATTTGGAAAATCTACATTTTGATGACGTATTCTTGATCCGATGAGCCTTGGTAGAACTTCAAGGTGTCGTCAGCGTCCAGTTGAACGCCTAGAAATATTTTTTTTGAGAATAAAACGATGAAATTATTATTCACAATGTATCAAGAGGAGAAAAAGGCGTTAAATTGGCCAGAAACTATAGTCTGTTCAGATTTTGAATGTCAAGTCGTCGCTGAAGCCCCGCCCCCTAATGGCGCGATAAACCAATCAGAGAGCGAGCCATCCACAGAGCGTTTTCGAATGACGTCATTGCACTTGACATTCAAAATCTGAACAGACTATATATTTTCTTTCAAATTAATACATATGATGACAGAAATTACTTATGAAAACCTTCAAAATTACCACTAAAAACGACTTTTCGGCTCGGGACCTTGAAAAAGAAATTAGCCTATGCTCCTTTAAAAATCCCAATAACTTCTTTTTAACAAGTGATAGCAAAAAGTCAGGTTCCGATCGAGTAGAACCCTAAAGTGGCCTTTTTCAGGTTTCAATCAATTGAATCCCTTAAGAGGCCCTTTTCTGACTTTCCAAGGTACAAAAGTAATCGATCTACCGCCCTTCAAGGTGGAAAACGGAGTTTCTTGCCTTTTCTAGCCACTTTTTAATAAAGTATCCGATTTTTCGAATTTTTATCACGCTCTAAAAGCTTTGAAAATGTCTTAAAATCCCAAAAATTGTCTTTTTTCTACATTTATTTACGCCTTTTCCTCACTTCTTAACACCAGAGTGATCCCTATAGGGTTTAGAGAAAAACCAGCCATTATAGGGGTAAAATTTAGGTGGTCCCTAGAGGGGTTAAGCAGTTTAGTTCTAAACAAAAACAGTAATTTATTGATTTTTATCAATTTCATGACAATAATCGACCAGAATGTCCCAGAGGCCGCTTTTGCAAGCTTGAGTGGCCCCTATAGGGTTTGGTGAAGTAAAAAAAAAAAAAGAACTTTCAAATTTCGAAACCCTTAAGGGCCACTCTGGAGTTTCTAAGTCTAATATATTTTCTTTTCAACCCCCAAATTTACCTGAAACCGTAAACTCGACATGAAAGTCCGGCGGACATTCGATCAAATAATCTTGCAAGTAAAAGGAGGCGGCAGGTTTTGGGCTGGAAATCGTCTCGAACATGCTCGAATAGTTCTTCAGCTCATTTCTCATCCTGAAAAATTCCCCTAGTCTATTTGAAATAACTACAGTAACCCCACAGTATACTGTAACGGGCGGAGAAGCCAGCGGCTACCGTATCCTCGTCGCTTTCGAACCTGACAGCCATTTCATGGCTACTGGAAAGGAAAGATCGACTTTCCGGGATTTTTCCGGAAAGCCTAGAAATTTCTCGATTTTTGAATGATTTTTTGATTTTTTTTGAAACTTGGCAATGGTTCGACTTTCCTCCGAATGACCGTCGAATACCGTAATCACATCTTTTTCGGGTTCTGTATCGATTGAAGTGAAGGTGAGGAGGATTCTTGAGCCGTTTTCAACCTAGAAAAAGGCTAATTTCTTAAGAAAAGGGAGTTTTTCAACTTTAAAAAACTTTTAGTGGTCCCTTTAGGGTTTTTATGGTCCCGCTAGTAGTTAAATAGTTGGCTGAAAATTAGTTAAAAATGGTTTTTTTGACTTTTTTTGAAATTGAGAGGTTATTCCTGATAACTTTTGAAACAATTTCAGAAAAACCAATAAAATCCGATAAAATGGTCCTGGAACAATTGGCGAAATAGTGTGCTCCAGAGAGTTTTTAGAGAAAAAAACGAGGTATTTATTAATAATTTCATAGCAAGGAGTATATAAAAAAATATTTTTTTCGAGCTTTTTCTCATTGATTTTCAAAGCCACGCCCATCTGGAGTATTTTTTTAGTGGACACTGTAGGGTTTTGACATTTTAGTGGCCACTCTAGTAGTTAAATAAGTGGCTGAAAAAAAAAAGTAGAAACGACTTTTTATTTCAAACTGAAACTATATTATTGTGAAAAAGCATAAAAGATCCATGAAAATTCGATAAAATGGTCCTAACACGATCGGCGAAATAGCGTGCTTTAGAGAGAGTTTTAGAGAAAAACTAGGTTTTTATTATTAATTCCATAGCAAAAAGTATAAAAAAAATATTTTTCAAGCTTTTCTCATTGATTTTTGAAGCCACGCCCATCTGGAGTATTTTTAGTGGACACTGTAGGGTTTCGACATTTTAGTGGCCACTCTAGTAGTCAAATAAGTGGCCACTTAAGTGATTAAAATCGACTGGAATTTTAGAACTCCAGGTGGTTTTATTAACCCACTAAAACTGCTATAGTGGCCACTAAGACGCAAGATAGTGGCTTCTATAGGGGTTTTTTCAGTGTCCTCTCCAAGTAGTCCTTAAGGAGCCCCTTAAATGGCCACTAGAGATTCTCCCAGTCTTATTTCTATCGGAAAAAGACAGAAAAAGCCTCAAACTGATCATTTTCGATGTTTGCTAGACGTAAATTTTCTTAACCTGAATGAAGAAATTGCGTTTCATCTCGTTTTCGTAGGCTTCCGGGAAACCGGGACTCGAAAATTCGCCTTCATCCTCACTAAACCAGGCGGCTCGTTCACTGAAACAGGAAAAATTCCTAGCAAGATGAAGCTTCTTAAAGATAGTTAGCTTAAAAATTCAAACCCCTCGGCACCCTTGCGACAGAGGAAAAATTGGGAATAATCGCAGTTTATAGCCGCCCAGCCGTCGGTTCCCTCAGTCAGCGACCAGGCGATACAGTCTCCAAAATCTGTGGGTTCGTCTGAAAATTGATAAGACTGAGAAAAAAGCTATTTTACTTTTTCTTCACAAAACCACGCGATCTTGAAGCGCATCTGTTCCAATTTGGCATACGGTCATTTTGGCAAAAAAAAAACTTTGAAAAAAAATCTAAATTTTTCAAAACAGAGTAAATTAAGTTGACTGGTTGAATTCATAGAGAAACTGGGAAAACTCAGGAAAAAAACTGTGTTCGTGGTGGAACTTCAAAACAAAAAAAATTACATAATTTAAAAATTTTTGAAATGACACCAAAAAAACTCAAGAAACATAGATTTCCTTGAGAATATAGTAAATTCCTAGACACTTATACCAGTCCAGGGTAAGTTGGAAGCACTACAAAACAGCTTTTTATCAATTTTTTTTCTTTTCCAACGTCTTCAAAAACGAACTTTTCTTGAAAAGTGCAAAGGAGAAGCTGGAACCGTCGGTCCACGAAAATTCCTGATCGATCGGATTTCGTCGGAGTCCGATCCAGTTGAAAAAACTCGGGTTTTCTCGGACCAAAAGTGCTGGAAAGGGGAATTATTGAATTTACAAGGTGATAGTAAGAAATTCTATAACAATAACTGTTAAGAAAAAATCAAAAGCAAACAAAAACCGAGAATACATCTTATTATTGACAGGGATTTTTGAGCCGGCGCGCCCTTGAATATGGTCAACTAACTTGGAGTAACGCGAATTTTTAGTGACCACTTTAGTAGCGTCAGCACTCTTAAGTGATCCCTAGAATCGCTTAGAAACGTCAGGAGCACGTCTTTTTTGCGTTAAGAATATCTGAGTAGGTTGAAAAATTCCGGTAACGCAAAATTGATCCCAAAAAATGATAAAAACACCTAGTTTAAAAAAATAAAAGAGTGGAAACCCAAAATAATAACTAAAAATACATTAAATGAGCCATTTTTTAACACCTTTTTTGTTTTTAACTTACCAGTGGACTTCTGAATGAGACTAGGTTCACTGTTTTTTCAAAAAATGAACCTTGAAATCTGTAAAAAAAAAGTTAGGGGCTCTCAAAGGTCGGAAATTTCGAGAGCCCTTAACTTTATTCACAGGCCTTGAGGGCAGTTTTTAAGACCAGATTTGGAATCAGCGTCAGAAAATACATCTAGTAGTCTCATTCAGAAGTCCCATTGTGAGATCAGAACATTCCCTGATGAGTTAAAAAAATGATAAAAATTTGATAAGATATAGATAAAGATAAAAATTTCTTGATAGAAACAAACTTCGCAAGATAGAAGCTTCCTCGGGACTTCGAACCGAAGCCAAATGTCCACCAAGCTCTATACAGTGCTCTTCAGCTTCTTCCCACTCGTGGGGATGAAGTGGGGAGTAGAAGCAAGAATGGGATTGGGGCATGTGGAACCATCGGTCCGGACACGGGTCCACATCGGCCTTGGAGCCTGGAGAACGGGAAAATTTCAGGGGGCACTTTAGGGTTTTGACATATAGGTCATTCCGCACCAGCGTGTCACGATTTCAATTTTCCTCGGAGCTACAGAACCCCTTTCGGCGCTTCGCTTCGATGCTCTCGGTGTGCCCCCTTGCGTGCGCCTTTAATAAAACATTATTTCTGATCAAGATATTGCTTCAATTTCCGCTATCTCTTTCATTAACGAGGTTTTTTCAATGGATTGATTTCATTTTTCGCTTCAACTATACACACTCAGATTCTGTGCTGGATTTGTAAAAAAAAAAATCAAAAAGATTAATTCAATAATTTTGATTGTTATTGATGAAACCGACTGTTCGAGCTTTTCTGGCATATAATTTTTGGGTTAGTTTGATACAAAATTTGATGTCACAACTGTTTTTGTAGAATAAGAAAATTCCAAAGTTCGGAAACAATGAGTTTTATTAAAGGAGCACGCAAGGGGGCACACCGAGAGCATCGAAGCGAAAAAGCCGAAAAGGCTACTGTAGCTCCAAATAAACTGGAAATCGTGACAAGCTGGCGCGGGCCACTTTAAAAGTCTAAAATCAACAAGAGTGAATTCTAATGAAAATCGCAATAAATCTCAAAACTATGATCTTATTTTGAACTATCAGATGCTCATAAAAAGGCTAAATTTCAAAAAAACCCCCTTCCAAAAAGTTTCCTCACCTCGACGAAAAACAAAAACCAGTGAAAACAGAAATATCGACAGTAAAGACGAAGAAAAATCGGAAGCCATGCTTGTTTGTTGGATTTGCGATGGATTCGGTTCGAAATGAAGGCCCCGGGTCAGCTGACTCACCGAACAACAAGAACATTTATCCTCAGGGCCATTAAAGTCCTCTGGTGCCAAACTTTACACCTGTTCTATAGGTTTCCTTGGCTTCCCTGTTGCAGAAGTTCACTTTTTCAACGGGAAATTATAGTTATCTCAGCAATAAATAAATCAATTGATGGAAAAACGAAGGCAATCCGTTAAAATACCGCATTATTCATATATTTCTCATATGAGCACTAAAATTTTGATTATACGCAGAACGAAAAAAAAACATATGACAGAGATTTCAAACTATGAAAAAGGTTCCTCGGACAAAAGAAAATTGTTTCCCGAAAAGAAAGGAAAATACTTCAAAAAAAGTACCGTTTCAGAGCTACCTTATGGAGTATACCGTTTCGCATAAAACCATGGTCTGAATCCAGTTGAACACGACATGAGATAAAAAAAGATTTTTAAAAAAAGGATAAAAATAAAAAAATTCAAATTTTATTTCCAGCGAACGAAACTCCAAATGACTTATCCATGGCGCGCAAATCCAACTTTTTCCCATTTTTTTAACTTGCCAACAAGATAATTTTTATATTTCGAAGTGATTCTATTTCAAATTTTTTTATTTTGTTTTTTTGAAGAAGGAACATTAAGAAGTCAAGGATGGAAGAACTACCCGACGAGCAGTTTCGAAACAACTTATTGGAAGCTATTTATAATGGAAATTTGGATGAATTGAAGGTAATTTTTATTCCAGGAAAATTTTTATGTGAAATTTTGAAGAAGGTAACGGACGGGAAATCAGAAGAATATCTTCATCGATTTCTCAACGAGCCGGCGGAAAAAATCCCCTTGATCGTAGCCTGCAAAAAGAGCCTATTTGATATTGCGCGCCATTTGGTAGGTTTGAATTTGCCGAAATTTTGATATTTTATTCAGATAAATCTTGGCGCTGACCCATTGGTGTTCATTGAAAGCGATCCGAAATCAGAAAAAGGTTTTTTTAAAGATATTTCAGAACTTTTTTTTTTTAATTTGTAATTTCAGACCCAGAAACCGCCTTGCGATTGACTATCGAAAAAGCTTGCGCCAGAGATATTTATGACTATTTATTGCATGGACCTTCTTTCAAGGTTGTCATTTTTTTTTTTTGAACTGAAGGTATTGTTTTCAGTTCCTCAAAGTGCTTGTAGAAGAAGCGAAAATTAATTTAAAAGAGGCGCCTGGAATGAAAAACGAACCGCCCTTGTTCATTGCGTGCAGGCAGGCCGAGTTCAAAATATGTTCGTGTCGAATTTTTTTTTCTAGTTTCAGAGTGATTTTACGAACAAAAAATAATGAAAATAGTTCAAAATATAGCAAAAAATTGAATGAAACACGATTGAATAGGTTGTTTCAAAAAATTTTTTTCTCATATATTCCTTATATTTTTTTTTTCAAAAATAATTGATATTACTATAATTCAGAGGGAACAAACAGAAACTTAAGTTAGCCGAAATTTTCAGAGCTTTTCACAGGATTTTACCAAACAAAAAAATATATACATGGAAACTCATAAGAAAAATTTCGGAAAGCAACTTTTGATGTTTTAATTTCGATACTTTTTTTCGTTATCTGTCCTCTTGCTTGTTTTTTTAAATCAAATTTTTCTTCACCAAATTATAATTTTTGTTAAATCACTGGTTTTTAAAAACCCATTTTAAAAAAAGTGTCGTAAGTTATAGTGTTTAGGTTGTAAACACACCGAGACGCAATATCGCGTACTCCAATTTTTTTTTTCATTTTTCATGTTTGCAATTTTAATGCCGTCTTCAAAGTGATCCCGCGGAATCCAAAATAACTGTCAGAGAAAGAAAAATACAACTAAATTTTGGAGAGTCAGAGATAATTTTGCATTTCGCGGAAATAGTTTTGAACACGGCACAAGATCCGGAAATTTTCAGAAGAGTTAGTTTTTAATATTTTTTCTTAATGCAAAGAACGCCGTGTGGCAATACAATAACTGAACCTTTAAAGCCATTAAAAAAAGAAGAAATCCGAAATTTCCAGTCAAATACCTCTGCGAACAGGGCGCCGACGTTTGTGAACGAAATTCGGAGGGACTGACACTTTTGATGAAACCCGAGTTTTTCGTCGAAGAATCTCCTCATTCTTATCATTCAGTACTATGAAATCAGTAGTTCTCCTGGAATCAAAATGTTTCAGAGAAACATTTTCAACTTGATCATCAAGCAAGGCCTTTCAGTCAACGCCGTTTCTCCTACTGGTTAGCCTACCTTTTTGAAAAACTCGGAATGATTATAATCTTGTGACAAGTTATACTAGCTTAGTAATTTCAGAGTGGTCCCTATAGGGGTTAGGGGCAAAAAAACCTCTAGGGGGCCGAAAAAGTGGTCCCTATAGGGGCTTAGGGCCCTTCAATCCTATAGGAGCCGAAAAAGTGGTCACTATAGGGGTTTAGGGTCCCTCAATCCTATTGGAGCCGAAAAAGTAGTCCCTCTAGAGGTTTACTGTCCTTTAATCCTTTAGGAGCCGAAAAAAGTGGTCCCTATATGGATTTAGGGTCCCTTAATCGTATAGGACCCGAAAAAGGGGTCCCTCTAGGGGTTTAGGGTCCTTTAATTCTATAGGAGCCGAAAAAGGGCTCACTATAGGGGTTTAGGGTCTCTTAATCCTATAGGAGCCGAAAAAGTGGTCACTATAGGGGTTTAGGGTCCCTCAATCATATTGGAGCCGAAAAAGTGGTCCCTATAGGGTTTAGGGTCCCTTAATCGTATAGGAGCCGAAAAAGTGGTCCCTATAGGGGTTTAGGGTTCTTTAATCGTATAAGAGCCGAAAAAGTGGTCCCTATAGGGGTCTAGGGTCCTTGTCTCGCCTATAGGTGATATTTTCAAGTTTCTCTGACTTCTTAGATTAGAGGGAAGAGGGCGCAGACAGGTCAGGCAGTTCAAAACGTGTCAAATTATTCTTTAAAATCGAAAATTTGAATAAAATTTTTCTGATGCTTGAAAAAAGGCTGTTGTGCGTCAGAGCGTCTTTTTGGGGCGTGTTTTAGAGAGCATCTTTTTTTCTTCAGTTTTCAGCAATAATTTTTCAGTTTTAAGGTAAAAAAATCATTATTTTTAAGGTTTTTTTAAGACTCTCCGTGTCTTCTAGAGTAATATTTGCGTTTAGGATTCGCGCCTTTTGAATGCCAGAGTGGTCCCTATAGGGACAATTATAGGGGCTATTCAAGGATTCCCTTCAAGGGCCGCTTTACCTCCCCCTACAGGGCCCCCTTGAGCTTCAGAAGCTCAGGAGTTCCAGTTTAAACCCCTATAGGGACATTCGAAATTTCAACTCTTGAGGAAGGAGGTCCCCTAACCCCTATAGGGATCACTCTGGCGTCCTTAAGGTCTCTCAAAAATTACTTTAGGAAAGACAGCGCTCCATTACGCCGTGGAGTCTAAAAATCTCTATTTCATGAGGTGTCTCCTTTTCGACGGCGCAAACGTCACCTGCGACAGTAACAATGAGAATCCGCTTTTCACGGTTGCTGTGAAAGAGGATGAAGCGAGTTTTTGATTGCTCAGTTGAAAGACGATGAACGCAGGTGTACTGTAGTAGCTTGTTGCGGTCGCGACGCGGCTTTTGGCGGGAAATTATGAATTCAAACTTTTTGCTGCTTTCTTGTTCTTTCAGTTGAATTAACAATGTTAGAAAGTCTTAGAAACGACAGAGTGCTCCCTATAGGGGTTAGGAGAATGCTTGCCACTATAGGGACCACTCTGGAGTTCCTAAGTTACAATTTTCCCTCTTCTATCTATGGGAGGGTTACTGTAGTAGCTTGTTGCGGTCGCGACGCGGCTTTTGGCGGGAAATTCAAACGCGAACAACAGTTTTGGGCGGTTCCTTGTTCCTCTAGTTGAATGAACAATGTTAAAAAGCCTTAGAAACGACAGAGTGGTCCCTATAGGGGTTAGGAGAAAGCTTGCCACTACAGGGACCACTCTGGAGATCCTACAATTTCCCCGTTAAGGGTTGAAAAGGGTTGCATAGAAATTTTCTTTTTTTGCTGCCTTTTTGCGCCATTTTTTCAACCCTTATGCAGCATTTTTGGCCTCTCCTTATTTTTATCATTCCTTGAGCCTTTAAAATCCCAGAAAAAATGGAAAGCTCGATAAAGGGACCCTTTTTGCGGCCTTTTTGCTGCCTTTTTCCTGCCTTTTTGCAGCCTTTTTGCTGCCTTTTTGCGGCCCTTTTGCGGCCCTTTTGCGGCATTTTTGCTGCCTTTTTGCGGCCCTTTTGCGGCCCCTCTTCCACATTTTCTTTCCCGCCAAAGTTTACTACGGTAGATCTGCGCATAGAAGAAAAAAACTGAAAAAATTTATCTGAAGGATCTTTTCCGCTGTTTGTACGAGCACGTCGAGGACCCGAAAACAAAGAGAGACGCCATGTTACTCATGGCTACCGAGGAATTTTTGGAGGGCGACAATTTTTCGGCCGTGGATGATTTCAAAGAAGCTTTTGCGGTACCTCCAGTTCGAAATGAAGTTCGAATTTTGCCAAAAAAGGGACTTTGATCAATTTTTTGTAGGAAGAAGTGGCTTTGAACCCGGCTTACGACTCCCTTCGTGAAATTCAGTCTTTCAACGACTTTAAAGATGGAAATGAGAGGTTCAAGTTCATGCAGGTGAGTACTATAAGAAAAAAATAAGAAAAAAATTGTAGAAAATACGGATTTTGGCCATATTTAAGTGAAAAATATCGAATCTTGATCGTCGTCTTTTTAAACACGCCAGAGTGGTCCCTATAAGAATGAGAAAACAACCCAATAGGGGACAAAAAAATGGTCCCTGTAGGGGCAAAGGTCCCTAAAGCTTAAGTGGCCTCTATAGGGTAAAGATTCTCATCCCTAACGCACTTAAAGCTTGAGGGGTCCCTATAGAAGTATAGGTTCAGATCCCCCAAAGCCTCAGAAGCTCAAGCGGTTCCTATAGAGGTTTATGTTTTGTTCCACTAACCAGGCCCTTGAAACTCAAGTGGCCCCTATAGGGGTTTAGGTTCAGATCCCCATGCCAAACTTCTGAGTGGTCAATCTGAGGATGATATCAACGTTCTAAAAACCTCTGATGGAGAGGCACTTACCTGCAACTTCGCTAAAGCTAACCTCTTATCTACAAAATTTCATTCATTTTTCACAATCGATGACGGAAAAACTCCGCCATGTGTTTCTAAAACATCTAACCGTTTATCTGTCATAGATCTCCCAGCGCACAGAATAGAAGCTTTTCTTCGTAGAATGCCCTCTAAATGTAACACTACTCCGGATGAAATCCCCTCCATTTTGCTCAAAAACTGTTCCACATCTCTCGCCTATCCTCTTTCTATTATTTTTAACGCCTCTCTCCGATCTGGTCAAATTCCATCTGTTTGGAAAAAAGCCATTATCAAACCCTTACACAAAAAAGGAAGTAGATCTGACCCTTCAAATTACCGTCCAATTAGTTTAACCAGTTCAGTTTGCAAATGTCTTGAAAAAATAGTTGTGCATGATTTCAGCGTTTTTCTCAACTCTAACTCTTTGTTAAACTCTAACCAATTTGGATTCCGCCCTAAATATAACACGTCTATTCAACTAATTAAATATTGTGCAAATCTTTTTGAAAATGCAAACAGTAACCTTTGCACGGACGCTATCTATATTGACTTCTGCAAGGCTTTTGATACTGTCTCTCATGCTAAACTTGTTTACAAGCTTCAATTTTACGGCATTTGTGGTCCTCTTCTTGGCTGGATCGAATCCTACTTGACTAATCGTGTGCAGTGTGTTTCTCTTTCTGGAGTACTTTCCGACCCCGCTCCTGTACTCTCCGGCGTACCCCAGGGGTCGGTCATCGGACCACTTCTGTTTCTACTTTTTATTAACGACATTACGGATAACTTTCGCTCTGCGCCCCTTCTCTATGCTGACGATTTAAAAATTTTTTCTTCGCTCACAAAAACCTCTAGTTCTACTGTCATCGAAGAAGACCTCAAATTACTTCAAAACTGGTGTTCAACATGGCAAATGGCTATAGCTCCAACTAAATGCTATTCTATTCATTTCGGAAAACGTAACCCAAATATTTCTTATAAAATTTCAAACATGGCTTTACAGCCTAAACTTTCAGTTCGAGATCTTGGTGTAGTTTTCTCAAATAACCTTAAGTTCAATGATCATATATCTGAAATCTGCAGACGGTGTAAATGTCGCATAAATGTTATGTTTAACGTGTTTCGATCCACTGAGCTTTCATTGTATTTAAAAATGCTTTGAAGTGTATATTCGTCCTATTATTGATTATTGTTCTGTAGTCTATGCTCCAATTGACTCTCACAATATTTGTTTGATTGAAGGTGTTCAGAAAAAGTTTCCTTTTCCGAGCTTACCATCGTTGTGGCTTTCCCTACCACTCTTATTTCACTTGTTTATCTGAAAAATAGTCTCAAAACTCTTGAGACAAGACGCCTCATCTTTGACATGTCTCTTGTTTATAAAATTGTACTTAGAGAAGTCCCCATTGAATTTCGATAGTCTCTTCTTTTTTTCCCCCGTGTCCGTGCGCTGCGTCGCCATCGCTATTATTTACGTTCAAATATAAGACATAATAGTAACATCGTTGCCTCGTTTTTTAGTATCAGAATAATTAATGTTTGGAACTCCCTTCCCGATGTTGTATTTGATCTATGTAATGATTCTATGCGATTCAAAAATCTATTTAGAAAAACAACCCCGATCTTCTGGCTGACTTTCTCAAAAATATCTTCTAACTTTTTAAACGGTTTGTTGCTGTTTTTCAATGTTTAAATTTCCCTTTTTTTAAAAAAATTGGTTCTGTTAGAGGTCTTTTTCGGCCCTTGAACTGTATTATTATTCGTATTGAATAAATGATGATGATGATGATAAGGCCCCTGAAGCTTAAAACTGTTAAAAAAAAACTGTTTATTGCATCTTCAATGTAAGAATACATGTGCAATCGACTTTCATTGATTATAACTGTGTTTAAACGGCGGCAGGAGCTGTGGCTCAGGCAGAGAAGTTGTGAATTTCGCTCGTAGAACATCAGGTACAAGAGAGGTCGTAGGAAGAAGTACGCTGCCGGCTTTCCAAAGGCCGATGGCAGAGGTTGAGCCTTTTCGCTGCATGCAGCTCCCAATTTTATCTACCCCGGAGGGATGAAAGGCTTGGTCGACCTCGGGGGGACTCGAACCTACGACCTTGCGGACGTTAGAAATGAGTTATTCCAGCTGAGCTATGCCTGAAGCTTAAGTGGTGCCTATAGGGGTTTAGGTTCAGATCCCTTAAAGCTTCTAAAGCTTAAGTGGTCCTTATAGGGACTTAGGTTATGATCCCCTGCAGCTTCTGAAGCTTGAGTGGTCCCTATAGGGGTTTAGGCTCTGATCCCTTGAAGTCACTGAAGCTCAAGTGGTCCCTATAGGGGTTAAGTTAAAGCTTCTAAAGCTTAAGTGGTCCCTATAGGGGTTTTCTAATTTTTTGTTCGGATTTGAGAATCAAAAAGAATTTGGTAACACCTGTTCAAATAAATCCATGTTCCCGAGCTATTGTGCCCCTAAAGGGGAGGTGAAGTGGTCCCTTGAGGGGAACCTCAAAAAAGCTCCTATAGAGACCATTCATTCGCTCCGAAATCAGTTTTATTTCTCTGTGCTCTCTCTTTTTTACGTCCTGTCTGCACACCTTTAAAACCTCTGAGGTTAGAGAGTAGAGAGCGCAGGCAGGTCAGACTGTTTCAACTGAAGTTTAGAGGGTCTCTATCTCTCTTTAAAAAGGATATTTTGAGGAAAATTGTTTCGAAATGAAATTTTTTCAAACGTGGTGATGGGAAAGTTAAACAATTTTCTCGAGTTTCGAAGAAAATTTTTTTGAAAATTCTGTTTTTTCTTTTTTTCATCTTCTTTTTGGTTCATCAAAGGCAACGTAAAAATTATGGAATTAAAAAAAAATGAAAAATTACCGTTTCAAACTCTGATTCAGTGCTTCATCATCCGTGAGAGGATCCTCGGTCAGGGTCATCACAGGGTTCGGGACGCTTTGTATAACTACCTGGGAAAACACCTGGCCTCAGAAAATTACCAATTCCGGTAGATTTGAAAACAAGAAACATCGAATATCTTATTTTGAAGGGACAAGGCGATCTACTGCTACACGCTTTCTCTCTTTGAAAGGTTACTTTTTTGATGAGGTCTTGGGAAAGAAACATGTAGAAAGATTATTTCAGATGACTACTTGAAACCTCTCGAAAACCCCAAAGATGGAAAAAAAAAATTTTTTTTTCTTAATCTTTCCATTGGAAAAGCTTTAAAATACCGTCCTCTGTGTTTTAAAAAAGTCGATTCGTAAACTAGGAGACCTACCGTAACCCAGTAAGGGGGCGGAGCTTCACAGTAACTAGCCTAAAAGTTCCCTTTTCTTGTACTAACGGTCAGGACGAAAAATTAGACTCTATTGAAGAAAATTTAAGGGACCCCTATAGTGAATTTTATAAATTTAATCAAACTTGATCGAGAAATCATCTGTTGATATTTTTCTTTCAAAAAACACTATCTTATTTTTTTTTTTCCGTGAGAATTCTTCTACTAACTAAAATCACTATAGGGGCCACTTTTGCAAGCCCTAGAGAAAAACCTTCAAGGACCCTCAGCTTGCCCCTAAAGGGACCACTCTGGAGCTCCTAAGTCCATTTAAAAAAAATGAAGTGAAAGACATGTTTGAAAAAAAACGCGCTGTTCTTAGGAATTTTAGAGTGGTCCCTATAGGGGTTAAGGGCCAAAAAGTGGTCCCTAGGGGGTTCAGCGTCTGGTCCCTTGCTCTCTAAAGCTTGAGTGGTCCCTATAGGGGTCGTGCAATTTTATTCAAAAAAGCTTATTTTTTTCGCATGGAAATGCTTTTTCTCATAGAGCTCTTAAGAATTATTGATTATCATGCCCCCTATAGGGACCACTTTTGCAAAATTTAGTAGCCCCTATAGGGGTTGGTGAAGTGTTCTTGAAGATTCTTCAATTCCCTGCATACGTCGGCTAGATCCCACCCCGGAGAGCGGCCTACCACCCCCAAACTGCGGCCTACCCCCCGAAAAAGTGCGGCCTACCTCTCAAAAATTAAATTTTTTTAAAAATTTCTTTGCGCGCAAAAAGGCTGAGATGGGATCCAGCCGGTGTATGATTCCCTGGACACCTTGTTCCTTTCAGATACCCTGAACCGCTCTCGGAACCTTTCAAAAACATGATCGATCTTCTTTATGATGTTCTCGCGCAGGAGGACGACTATCTCAACTCATTTTTTCCTCATGAGGCTGATATCGAGAAAGATCATAGTGGAATGGTCGAGCTTGCGACACACGTCTTCCACCAGATCCACAATGTTCTGGAGAAAGTTAGTTTCTCTGAAGGAATAATCGAGATTAGGTGCATTAAAACCGTTAAAACTTTAATAAAATCCGAAATTTTTTCTTGAAAACGGAAAATATGCTCTTTAGCATTCCGGTCAGTGTTCAGTAGCATCCCAGAAGAAAAATTAGTCTCCTTTGATGTTTTTTTCTACTGTATTCCCTCACTTCAGTGTTACAAAGAGAAGGGAGAGCGGAGCGGAATGGGGGCCTTGAGAATCACGAACACAGCCGTCGAACTCATCTCCATGGTTTTTTTTTCTTCAAGATACGACTCAGGCGATTCCTGGGAAGGTGCCTGGAAGATAGCCCTCAGCAGCCTGCCAGCAACCTGCTGGAAGGCTTCCCGCGAATTTTTCAATTTTTTACCTTCCAAGGACCTTCTATAGCTGATTCACGGCTGGCTTGAGCCATCGAAAAAATGGTCCTGACACGATAATGCATGAGATAGCGCCTGGCTCGTGGAGAGCGCAGACAGGACACGCCCCCTGAGCGTCCCAAGCTGGCCGTGAATCAGTTATAGCTCCCACTCACCTTCTTCCGATTACCTTCCCAGAAATAGCCCGAGAAGAAAGTATTCTTTTCCAATCACAACGTTCTCGTATGGAGCTCTGTAACTTTCTGATGATAGTTTTTTTAAACAGTGGTATAGCTCATTCCGCGCCAACTTGTCACGATTTCCGAGCTACAAGACTCTTCCCTTCGAGACGCGTGGCCTGTCTGTGGGCATGCGCCTTTAATAAGGCGGAAATTTTAGGCTGAATTGAAGGCGCATGCAGAGAGACAGGCCGCGCGTATCGACGCGAAGATTTTTTTTTCCTGTTGTATGCGCCTTTAATAAGACAAAACTTTTTGCCTTATTAAAGACGCATACAGAGAGACAGGCCGCGCGGGAAGCTTTTAGCCTGTCTTTTTGTATGCGCCTTTAATATGACGGTAGTATTAGGCTAAATTATAGGCGTATGCACAGGGACGGACCGCGCGTGAAGCTTTTCGCCTATTATTTTGTATGCGCCTTTAATAGGACAGCCACTTTGGGCCTAATTAAAGGCGCATGCAAATAACGGACCGCGCGTACCGTCGCCAAAATTTTTTTTCTTCTTCTTTTGTATGTGCCTTTAATATGACAAAACTTTTGGCCTTATTAGAGGCGCATGCAGAGAGACAGGCCGCGCGGGAAGCTTTTGGCCTGTCTTTCTGTATGCGCCTTTAATATGACAAGGACTTTGGGCCTAATTAAAGGCGCATGCACAGAGACGGGCCACGCGCATTGAGAGAAAGCTTTTGGCCTGTCTTTCTCTATGCGCCTTTAATATGACAAAACTTTTGGCCTTATTAAAGGCGCATGCACATAGACGAGCCGCGCGCGGGAAGCTTTTCGCCGGTCTTTTTGCATGCGCCTTTAATAAGACGGAAATGTTCGGCTAAATTAAAGGCGCATGCACAGAGACAGGCTCCGCGGGAAGCTTTTGGCCTGTCTTTCTCTATGCGCCTTTAATATGACAAAACTTTTGGCCTTATTAGAGGCGCATGCAGAGAGACAGGCCGCGCGGGAAGCTTTTGGCCTGTCTTTCTGTATGCGCCTTTAATATGACAAGGACTTTGGGCCTAATTAAAGGCGCATGCACAGAGACGGGCCACGCGCATTGAGAGAAAGCTTTTGGCCTGTCTTTCTCTATGCGCCTTTAATATGACAAAACTTTTGGCCTTATTAAAGGCGCATGCACATAGACGAGCCGCGCGCGGGAAGCTTTTCGCCGGTCTTTTTGCATGCGCCTTTAATAAGACGGAAATGTTCGGCTAAATTAAAGGCGCATGCACAGAGACAGGCTCCGCGGGAAGCTTTTGGCCTGTCTTTCTCTATGCGCCTTTAATATGACAAAACTTTTGGCCTTATTAAAGGCGCATGCAAAGAGACGGGCTGCGCGTATCGCAGGGAAGCTTCCCGGAAGGGTTCTGTAGCTCGAAGGAAAAGAAAAATCGTGAAAAGACTCAGAATGGGCTTTAAAGTATTCCAGAAGAAGCCCGGTTTTCGAATTTCAAGAAGATTGGGCTCCATATGAGAATTTTTTTTTCTGACCGTAAGTCGAATTTTTAGATTTACGGCTTTCACGATATGGAGGACGAGCGTGAACGGAAACGTTTGGGTATCGATGTAAAATTGACTTTTTACGGAGTATTTGATTTAAATATTTTCAGTTGCCGCGTTTTATTGATGTCGCCGATTTATTGCACATCCCTCTTTTGCATTCGAAAGCATTCATCGGGTATTTTTCAGTTTTTGTAAATTTATGTCCTTTTTTCTTAATTTTGTAAGATTTTGTAGCTCCGTAAATGTCACTTCATTATTTGAAAAAAGGAAACATGGGGGTTTTTCTGAAGCTTGATATTATTCTCTAAAATTCGACCGCACGTAGAATGGCTAGACGCGTAGCGGCTGCGAAGCGGTCGGTTTGAAATTCAGCCGACTTGAAACTACTTGAGCGCGGGTGCTTGAAAGAAGCTGCTATAGGGAAAGTATGCTCTACTGAGAAACTTTGAAGTGGTCCCTTTAGTGGAAATTAAAGCGTTATGGTTTTAATAGACCGCTCGGAAAGCACTATAGGGGTCACTAGGAATTTCATTTTCAGAGGATTCGAAAAATCAATCTCTATAAAGGTCCTCAAAACAACAAAATCCTAAAGGGACCCCTCGAAAATTCCTCCGTTTGTCCAAAAAAATTTTTTCAAAGACTTGAACTTCATTTTTTTAGATCAAGAAAAACAACGAAATATTCAGTTTTTTTATAAAAAAATATTATTTTTTTTTGAGGTAATGAAGAAGTATGCAACCACTTTATTGAAAAAAATCACAATCTGAGAATATTATGAGACGTGGCTGAAACGTATCTCGAAGCACTATGAAATCAACTGGAGAGTATTTTTTTCCAATCTTATTTAGTCGAGTTTTTTAGAGTTTGGTTGCTCTAAAGGGCATCTAAGCCAAGATAATCCTTGTAATATTCTCAAAGAGGTCACTTTAGGGATAAGCGATTAACTTTCTACTTTTTCAGCTTTCAGATGGTTTTTTTATTGGAGTCGGGGGGGGTTGAAAAGCTCATTTTAAGTTAATTATCAAAAATCTCAAAATTTAACTCCTCATTCTTAGATTTTCCTTATTTTTATTCAAAAAAAGAGGCAACTTTAGGGATAAGCTACTACATTTTTTTGTGAGCCTTGACTCGACTGAAATAAAAAAATTCTAAAGAAAAATATATGTTTATTTGGGTCAGGATGCTTTAATCTACACCTAAGCCAGGATATATCTTTTTTTATTCAAAAAAGAGGCCACTTTAGGGATCAGCGACTGTTTTTCGATTTTTTTATGAGCCATGACTCGACTAAAATTGAAACTTCTGAAAAAAAGAATTTTTCTATGTGTAAGGACGCTCTAAACTACGTCTATGCCAAGATATTCCTTGTTTTATGCAGAAAGAGGCCACTTTAGGGTTCAGCGACTGGATACAACTTTCGTGAGCCATGACTTGAGCAAAATGAAAACTTCTGATAAAAAATATTTTTTTTTGGGTTAGGATGCTCTGAACTACATCTGAGCCAAGATAATCCTTTTTTTTATTCAAGAAGAGGCCACTTCAGGGACCAGCGAATAATTTTCTATTTTTTTCAGTTTTTAGATAGTTTTTTATTGGAGTCAGGAGTTTTTTTTTTAAAAAAGCTCATTTTCACTTGATTATCAAAAATCTTAAAAAAATTAATTTCCCATTCCTTGATTATTTTTTTGTTATATTCAGTAAGTTGTCACTTTAGGGACACTGGTTGCGATTTTTGTGAGCCATGACTCGACTGGAATGCAAAATTTTGAAGAAAAAATTTTTTATGTGGGTCAGGATGCTCTAAACCACATTCAAAACAAGTCTTATTTGTTCTTTGTCTTTGTCTTTGTCTTTGTTTCATCCAAAAAGTTGTCACTTTAGGGTTCAGCGACTGTTTTCGATTTTTGTTAGCCATTTCACGACAAAAAGGCAAAATTCTGAGAAAAATATTTGTTTATTTGGGTCAGAAGGCTCCAAACTACATCTCAGACAAGTTAATTCTTGTTTTATTCAAGAAGAGGCCACTTCAGGGACCAGCGAATAATTTTCTATTTTTTTTCAGTTTTTAGATAGTTTTTTATTGGAGTTGGGGGGGTTGAAGAAAGGCACATTTTCAGTTGATTATCAAAATCTTAAAAACTAAATCAACATTCTTAGACTTTTCTTCTTTTATTCAAAAAGAAGCCACTTTAGGGATCAGCGACTGTTTTCACTTTTCGTGAACGCCGGGGCGAACATCCACGGCAAACACTGGGAAGAGCAAACCCCTCTGACGGCCCTGACTTTCGACCGTTTCAGCGTCAACTCGGAGAATTACTACTTTGATGGAGAGTCGCCCTATGAGTTGAGAACTTGGTCGTTTCAATTTTTTGATCTCGTTGTTCTAGTTGGTGCGACCCGGTCCGCGAGCTGATCCACGCCGGATCACGGCTTTTCATTCGCGATTCAGATGACTGCCGGGTTTTCGATTCGTTGCAAAACGCCCAGAAAAAGCACAAGTACAAGGACCCCATCGTTTTGGGTCAGTTTCCCATTGACATACGCCTGAGTGGTCCCTACAGGGAATAAAATAATGTGCCCTGAAGGTTGAATCTCCAGCAATCCGATATTTCTGACGTCATTTTAGAGAGTCATGACGTCATTTTTGAGAGTGATGGCGTCGTTTCAGAGAGTTATGACGTCATTTACATTCTAGATTTTTGACGTCATTCACATTCCAAATTTCTGACGTCATTTTAAATAGCTATGACGTCATTTACTTTCTACATTTCTGACGTCCTTTTAGAGAGTTATGACGTCAATTTAGAGAGTTATGACGACATTTTGGAGAGTTATGACGTCATTTTGGAGAGTTATGACGTCATTTTAAAGAGTTATGACGTCATTTTAAAGAGTTATGACGTCATTTTAGAGAGCCATGACGTCATTTTTGAGAGTGATGACGTCGTTTCAGAGAGTTATGACGTCATTTACATTCTAGATTTTTGACGTCATTTTTGAAAGTTATGACGTCATTTTAGAGGGTTATGACGTCATTTACATTCTACAATTATGACGTCCTTTTAGAGAGTTATGACGTCAATTTAGAGAGTTATGACGTCATTTTAAAGAGTTATGACGTCATTTACATTCTACATCTTTGACGCCATTTTTGAGATTTCTGACGTCATTTACATTCCAAATTTCTAACGTCATTTCTGAGTTTCATGACGTCATTCCAAAGTAGTTTTTCAACTATAATTCATAAATGAATCCTTCCAGAGGTTGAGAAAAAAGCTTTGGAAAATTGAAAACTAGAAAACTTCAATCTGATGACGTCACATAATGGCTTTATTTTCTGCTCAAGAACCATAGTTTTTAGCAAAAAAACCGAATTTTCAAAAATGATTTCAGGCAAGTTCATCTCCCTGAAAGACATGGCCGCAGAAATCGTCGAAGCCAATTATTCGGCCAAATATTTGGAATATATTTTGCCGAGAAATTTGAGGGTTTTCCTCGATTTGAAGGATGGTAGCTACAAATGTTCGTGTTGTGATTTCTAGAATTTTTTCTTTTCCAGAGTGGTCCCTTTAGGGGCAACGAAGCTTCCACTCTAGGGGTATTTTAGTTAGTGACCTCTTTAGGGGAGCATGGGCTCTATACGCTTTTACTCTTCAAGTCTGAACGAAAAATGAAAGAACCCTATAGAGACCACTTATTCAACCCCTTAGGAGGCTTTTTACCCCTAACCCCTATAGGGACCACTCTGGCGTACCTAAGATACTTGTTGTCGGGTTTTTTCACTTGTTGTATCGTTTTACCGGGTTTTTCTCTTTTTAATAAATTTTCTATAGAATTTTTTTTCGTCTCCAGAGTGGTCCCTACAGGGGCAACGAAGCTTCCACTCTAGGGGTATTTTAGTTAGGGACCTCTTTAGGGGAGCATGGACTCTATACGTTTTTTTAGTCTTCAAGTCTGAACGAAAAATGAAAGAACCCTATAGGGGCCACTTTAGGGGCTTGCGGGGTTAGACCCTCAGTCCTCGTAGACCAGCCCATTTTTACCTCTGTAGGGGGCACTATAGGGACTGTTTTTCCACCAACCCCTAAAGGGACCCCTCTGGCGTACCTAAAATACTTGTTGTCGGGTTTTTTCACTTGTTGTATCGTTTTACCGGTCTCTTTTCTTTATTAATAAATATTTTTTAGAATTTTTTCAAATGAGCTTCATTCCTTTCAATAATTGACTACAAAGTCCAAAGACTAGGCTCCATATCTTCGGCCCGGCACATCATGGAGGTAGCCCTCCTTTTGCCCTATCATTACCCTCACAATCTCAACTCCCAGCCACTTTCTCTCAAGCCTAGCAAATCGACACATATTTTATTCTGAAAAAAATGGGTGCTTCAATACTTTTTGTCGTCCAATTGGTATACGGTATTCCGAGCTTCATCTTGCTCATTTTTATGTTTTGTATACTGTCGGCTACGGTATTTTTTCGGAGTTCTTTTTATCGAATGGTTCAAGTCGACATTTTGGTGGTGAGTTGGGAAAGACGGCTCGTGTTGGGATTTTAATTGAATGACGTCATTTTCGAGATTTATGACGTCATTTTTGAGTCTGCTGACGTCATTTTTGAGTTTCATGACGTCATTTTAAAGCCTTTTTTTCAACTGTAATTTATGACTGAAGCTCAATTTCGTAAAGGAAACTGGACGCGCCATAATTATTTTTTTTTGTGACGTCATTTTCGAGAGTTATGACGTCATTGCGAAGCCTTTTTTGTCTTATCATTCAGGAAAAGACGGCTCGTGTTAGAATTTTGAATTTTATGATGTCATTTTGACACCTATGACGTCATTGGAAAGTATTTTTTCCATTAAAAATAATAAATAAGTCCCAGAAAAAGCCCGATTTTCGAACTTGAACCAAATGCTTAAAAATATTCGAATATTCTGACGTCATTTTAGAACTTCATGACGTGATAGCAAAGATTTTACACAAATAAATTCATTAATGAGTCCAGGGAAAGCTCAAGAAAAAAAAAATACGCGTCTTGATTTTAGACTTTCTGACGTCATTTTAGAAAGTTATGACGTCATTTCAGAACCTATTTTCAACCGATATTTACGCCTCAATTTCCGGATTTAGTGACGTCGTTTCGAAGGGTTATGACGTCATAATATAAAAATGATTCCCTCAAGCCACATGAGCAAATTTGAAATGAAAGATGGAGAAGACAAAAAAATAGTTAAAAAATCATGTATATTCGCAAAAATGACTGTAGCTATAGCGATAAGAGAAGTTTATGTCCATTTTCCGGAAAATTTTGAAATTCGGATAATTTGAAAAAAATATCTAGATTCATGAAGTATGAAATTTAGAAATTCAGAATATACTGTGCTACCTCAACTCTTGGATAAGTATCCGTCTGAAACTGGAAACTTTCGGTTCGGAAATCCTTTTCACCTTGGAAAGATTGTTTCCCGGTTTGATCTTCACAACCGCATCGTTATCCAGTTGGTTGGTAAAAAAAATTTCAAAAGAAAATTCATTTTTCTCGATCTCAAACGGGGGCGAAGCGGTCGCGTTGCGGTTTTGGCGCCAGTTCGGAATTCCCGCCGTTGTTTTCAATTCAAAATCCACTGATTTATTTCCATTGGATACATTCAACGTAGACTCTCGGGCCCTATTATTCAGAAAATTCCCTTAAAATCGACAATTTTCAAATTGGCGCCAAAAAACGCATCGCGACCGCTTTGCATGCGAATTTTAAATTACCGACTTTGGCGCCAATTCAAATTTTCCGAGTTCAATCCCTGACTCTCACACATCAGATACATCCAAAGAAAACTTTTTAATAGAGGAAACAGATATAGACCTCAAAAAATCGATAATTTTCAAATTGGCGCCAAAAACCGCATCGCGACCGCTTCGCATAGATTTTTCGCATGTCGTTTATGGCGCCATTTCAAATTTCCTGCTGTTCTTCTTATTTTTCTCGTGTTCCCCATGTCATTCACCTCAATTTCATTCTAAAATCACATAAAATCGATAATTTTCAAAAACTTTCGGGTCCTGAAAAAGTCACTTTTATAACTTTTTTCAAGGTTCCTTCACATGCAAAGTCTGTCTTCATTTTTCCTATGCCTACACAGATTGACTTGCACTACAATGATCACTCAGGACTCGGTGGGTTTCATTTTTCGAAGATATTGATTTTATCGATCGATTCCAGTTCTGGGGCAAATACTACCTACTGATCGCTTTCTGTTGTGCTCTCTATAGTACATTCGTCCAGGGATTCCTTGTATTTCTAGGCCTCAGACTGAATGTTTGGGTGCAGAACAATCAACTCGTCTGGATTGGGGTTTTTTGACTTTTTAAAAAATCCCGAAATTCATATGATCCTTCAGAAAAACGTTGGCTACATGTATACTTCAAATTTGATTCATGGAGTATTTTATTTCTGCATGATATCGACTGTGGGAATTTCGACCGTTTTCAAAGTTAGCCGGAACTTTCACAGTGAGTTTTCTTCTTTATTTAAAGAAGGAAAAATGGCAAAAATACCAATTCGTCAATAGGAATCGAACCCTTGACCCTTTTGGTTCTACTAAAAGATCAAAATTGACAAAATCGTCTTTTTAAAATTGTTGAAAATACATTTCTAGCAGCTTTATTGAGCTAGAAACGAGAAAAATTGTTTTTTTGAGCTTTATTCGAGAAAAAATCATGGAAAAGGTCTGCAAAAATGGCAAAAATGCCGGTTCATCAAGAGGAATCGAACTTGTGACCCTTTTGGTTTTATCAAGAGATTTGATGTGATGGAATCTTTTTTTAACGGCCTTAAAATCTATTTCCAGCAGCTCTTTTAAGCTAGAAACGAGAAAAAATTATGAAAAAAGGTCTGCAAAAATGGCAAAAATTCACGTCCGTCCATAGGAATCGAACCCGTGACCCTTTTTGATTCTACTAGAAGATCAAAATTGATAAAATCGACTTTTTAAACATGTTGAAACTCTAGTTTCAGCAGCTTTTTTTAGGCTAGAATAGAGAAAAATTGTTTTTTTGAGCTTTATTCAAAAAAATCATGAAAAAAAGGTCTGCAAAAATGGCAAAAAAATACCAATTCATCAAGAGGAATCGAACCCATGACCCTTTGGTTTAAAAAAAGGAGGTTGAAAAATAATTTTAAAAAATTTTAACATGTTGAAGAACTAGTTTTTAGTGACTTCTTTAAACTAGAAACGAGGAAAAATTGTTGAAAATAGGTCTGCAAAAATGGCAAAAATATCTTTTCGCACGTAGGAGTCGAACCTTTGACCTTTTTAGTAGTGATTCGAAGTTCAAAATTGACAGATTATGGCTTCAAAGTATATTTTTTTTTTCTCTATTGACCGAAAAATAAGGGACAGTAAACTTTTTTCAAAGAGAAGCGTTCCAAAAAATCGGGAAAAGGTATAGAAAAGCTTTAAAAATGGCAAAAACCGTCTCGGGGATCGATCCAACGACCTTTTGCACTTCATTCAAATTTCTTAGCCACTTGACTAACCGCTTTTTTCCAGCCGTCGGCTACACCAACTCTACACACGTTACGAGAAAATTGGTCAAAATCGCCGTCGCCAATAGTTTCCTAATATCTGGGAATTTGCTATATACGGTAAAGGAAAAATTGAAAAATCAATGATAATTCTGGTTTTAGGTTATTCTTGGATTGTTGAAAATTTTCTATCCTACTTCAACCGATTCGCATAATTTTGTCATTCCTTTCGTTTCTGACATGGTGAGTTTCAAAAAAAAAGCGATTACTCTGAAAAATCCTGAATAGTCTTTAAAAAATGTTTGAGAAACGTGCATTTTTCAACTTTCTATCAAAAAAATGACTGAAAATGCTTGTTTTCTTGAATTTTGCGTACCATTTTTTAAGTTAAAAGATTCTCAAATGCCTAGTCTCTGTTTTTTCAAAGCGTCCGCACTTTAAAAAGGTCCATTTCAGATCACTCTAACGATGCCTTATATCCTTCTAGCCTTCGACGAAAAGGTCCAGCAATGCTTCAGGATTCGCAAAAAATACTCGGAAATCGTCGTTATTTCAAACTGAAAAAAATAAAAAAATTTATAAGTTATATGTTATATTTATAAGTTTTGTGTTTTTTTCTTTGGTTCATTACTGCTAATAAGGTTAGCGACGTCATTTCGAAGTTAGTGACGTCATTTTGAAGTTGATGACGTCATTTCGAAGTTAGTGACGTCATTTTGAAGTTGATGACGTCATTTCAAAGTTAGTGACGTTATTTTGAAGTTGATGACGTCATTTCGAAGTTAGTGACGTCATTTTGAAGTTGATGACGTCATTTCAAAGTTAGTGACGTTATTTTGAAGTTGATGACCTCATTTCGAAGCTGATGACGTCGTTTTTAGGTAAGTGACGTCATTTTGAAGTTGATGACGACATTTTGAAGTTGATGACGTCATTTCGAAGTTGATGGCCTCATTTTGAAGTTGATGACGTCATTTTGAAGTAGGTGGCGTCATTTTGAAGTTGATGACGACATTTCGAAGTTAGTGACGTCATTTCGAAGTTAGTGACGTCATTTCGAAGTTAGTGACGTCATTTTGAAGCTAGTGACGTCATTTTGAAGCTAGTGACGTCACTTTGAAGTTAGTGATGTCATAATCCAGAGTCCATTCACCGCAATGTCAAAGGTATTTTCCCATGAAAAATAATAGTAAGTTTCAAAAAGTTCGCCTATTCTCACCATAGAACAAATAGGTACCCTCCTCTTTTCCCCTATCATTTTCTTCTCAACTTTCGAATCTGCAATTTAGCCCCCTTCAAACTTTTCTGCTTCTTTTTCAAGGTTCAGCAATTTTAAGAAAACCAAAAATGGGTGCTTCAATTCTTTTTGTCGTCCAATTGGTATACGGTATTCCTAGCTTCATCTTGCTCATTTTTATGTTTTGTATACTGTCGGCTACGGTATTTTTTCGCAGTTCTTTTTATCGAATGGTTCAAGTCGACATTTTGGTGGTGAGTTTGAAAGTATGGCTTGTTTTATGATTTTAATTGAATGACGTCACTTTTGAGTTTCATGACGTCACTTTTGGGTTTCATGACGTCATGTTTGAGTTTCATGACGTCATTTTTGAGCTTTCTGACGTCATTTCGAAGACTATTACAACTATAATTTTTAACTGAGTCCAGAAAAAGCTAAATTTCGTTAAGGAAACCTCCTGCGTCATAATTATTGTTACTGTGACGTCATTTTTGAGAGTTATGACGTCATTTCGAAGCCGTTTTTTTTTATAAACCTCGTGTATGAGTCGAATACAAGCTCGAGTTTCAAAGGGAAAAATTAGACGTGATAATTTTAAATTTCCTGACGTCATTCTAAAAATTTATGACGGCATTTAAAAACGGGTTTTCAAGGCATTTAAAAGCGGTTTTTTCAACTTTCAAAAAAAAAAATTTTTTTTAACGTTTTCCAGCCCCTTTTTAATGAGAAACTGGGAAAAAGAGCTTTTTTTGGAAAGAAATTTTGTTTTTAAATCAAAAATTAAATCCTTAACTGTAGCCTTTCATCACAGAGAGGCTTTAAAAAAGAAATAATTTTTAATTTTAATGACGTCATTCTAATTTCAGGAAGTGTGACGTCATAAAATTGACCATTTTTCATTCCGTTTTGAAACAGGAAAAGTAACATTCAAGTGAAAAAAAGAAAAAGAAGAAGATTCTTGCAAAAAATATTTTTTCACTCCCACTTCTTTTAGTAGTTCAGAAATCATGTAAGCTGCAATTATTGGAATTTTTAACTTTTAAAATTCCTATAGAAAGTCATAATTTTCAGAATATAATGTGCTACGTCAACTCTTGGATAAGCATCCGTCTACAAATCGAATATTTCGGTCCGCAGACTTTATTGTCCTTGGAACGACTTTTTCCTGGCTTGATATTCACCAGTGCATCGTTATCATGTTGGTCGGTAGTTAATCTTCGGATTTTCATAGTTTTTCTAATTTCAAGACTTGAGAAGTCGGTTGCGACGCGGCTGCGTGCGTTTTGGCGCCAATTTAAGTTCCCCGCGTTTTTTGAATTTTTCTTCTTGGAAGAGAGGTGATTGTACTTTGTGGTTGGGAATTCGCTGAAAATTATCCATTACACTCCTTGATGTACCAGAAAAAAACCCTAAATGTTTCAAACCGCGAATCCAAAAAAGGTCACCTCAAAATCAAAAAAAAACTTTCAATTTCCATCAAAATGGTCTTTGAGTTTTGAGCCCTCATTTTTCGAAAAAAAAAAAATTTTGCATGTTGGGATTATCACAGAGAAAATAGCGATGATTCTCAAAAAATCGATGATTTTTAAATTGGCGCCAAAAAACGACCGCTTCGCACAGATTTTTCGAATGCCATTTTTGGCGCCAATTCAAACTTCTCTCGTTTTTTGAATTTTTAACTCGTTTTAGATTCATTCACATTCATTTCATTCAAAAAAGACGAAAAACCGATAATTTTTGAAATGGCGCCAAAAAACGCGTCGCGACCGCTTCGCATTGATTTTTCAAATGTCGTTTTTGGCGCCAATTCAAAATTCCCGCGTTTTTTTGAATTTTACTCATGTTCCCTGATTCATTATAAGCATATACAATCAAAAATTACTCTTCGACATTTCTTGAGAAAATGTCCCACAAAGTCGATAATTTTCAAATTGGCGCCAAAAACCGCATCGCGACCGCTTTGCATACAAATTATGGAGACGCAAAAAGTCATTTTTTTGGAAATTTTCAAGGTTCCTTCACATGCAAAGTCTGTCTTCATTTTTCCTATGCCTACACAGATTGACTTGCACTACAATGATCACTCAGGACTCGGTGGGTTTCATTTTTCGAAGATATTGATTTTATCGATCGATTCCAGTTCTGGGGCAAATACTACCTGCTGATCGCTTTCTGTTGTGCTCTCTATAGTACATTCGTCCAAGGGTTCCTCGTATTTCTAGGATTTCGATTAGTTGTTTGGGTGCAGAATAATCAACTCGTCGGCTTTGGGGTTCATTTGAACCCATCAAATCGGAAAAAATCGATAAATCCTTCAGAAAAACGTCGGGCTACTGTATACCTCAAATCTGATCCACGGGATTATCTATTTTTGTATGATATCTACTGTGGGAATTTGGACGGTGCTCAAAGTTAGCAAAAATTTTCACTGTGAGTTTTTTTTTTTCACGTTTCACTTGTTCTGTCGAATCTAGTTTTTGGCAAAAAAATCTCGCGTCGATGGGGATTGAACCCTTGACCTTTTAGACTATGAAATGGCTTGTGAATATACGTTGCAAAAACGTCGAGAGGGGTCGATCCAGCGACCTGTTTGGTGACGTAATAGCTCTCAACCTCTTGGCCATGGATATTCATTAATATAGTCCGTTTTTCGCGGCTTCTCTGCGCCCTCCTTGTGTCTCTCATGTTTACATGCTATTTTCATTTTTCTCTGACCTCGCCGGTGAGGGAACAGAGAGCGCAGACAGGCTGACAGCCTTACTAAAAAACGACTGTTTTTCTCTGCGCCCTCTTTATCTCTCGACGTCCCTCTCATGTTTACATGCTATTTCCATTTTTCTCTGACCTCGCCGGTGAGGGAACAGAGAGCGCAGACAGGCTGACAGTCTTACTAAAAAACGACTGTTTTTCTCTGCGCCCTCTTTATCTCTCGACGTCCCTCTCATGTTTACATGCTATTTCCATTTTTCTCTGACCTCGCCGGTGAGGGAACAGAGAGCGCAGACAGGCTGACAGTCTTACTAAAAAACGACTGTTTTTCTCTGCGCCCTCTTTATCTCTCGACGTCCCTCTCATGTTTACATGCTATTTCCATTTTTCTCTGACCTCGCCGGTGAGGGAACAGAGAGCGCAGACACGCGAAAACTGTCAAGTCGCGGCGAATGGACTATAAATGTATGATTTCGCAAAAATTGTAAAAATGGCGAAAACGATCTCGGGGATCGATCCCTCGACCCTCTGTCCTTTATCCGACTCTCTTAGCCACTTGACTATCCGCTCTTTTTTCCAGCCGTCGGCTATACCAACTCTACAAACGTCACGAAAAAACTGGTAAAAATCGCCGTGGCCAATAGTTTTCTAATCTCTGGGAATTTGCTCTATACGGTGAGGGAATGAATTTTTCTGACTGCCTGGGCTCTCTTTGTCTCTCATCAGAGCTATCGCCTAGAGAGAAGAGATCGCAGACAGTGAGACAGTCATTTTTCAGGTTTTCCATGGGTTGAGCGCTATATTTCATCCAGATTCGATCAATTCTCACAGATTGGTGATCCCTTTTGCTTCGGATATGGTTAGTTTTTGTTAGAAAAAAAACGTCCGCATTTTACAGATTTTTGAAAATCTTTTTTTTCAATTTTGAACTATTTGAAATATGCCTTTTGGGAAAATAAAGTCATCCAGAAAAAGAAAAACTAAGAAACTAAAAAAAAATTTCCAAAAACTTGATTTTTGCGAGCTTTTATGAAGACTTTCGACAGGTCCTTTAAAAAATCAACGTTTTTGAATTTGTAAGATTATTTTCAAGGCTCTTGAAACATTTCTTTTTTTGTTGAAAAATACAGAATTTGGTTTTTTTCATCTTGTAAAAAAATAGAACAATTCCAAGAAAAACTGACTTTTCCAATTTTTTTCTGTTGAGAAAAAAAGACTGAAAATGCTTGTTTTCTTGAATTTTTTTCTTACAATTTTAAAAGTTAAAAGCTTCTCAAAATCCTAATCCTTGATTTTCAAAGTCTACGAATTGAAAAAATGTTCATTTCAGATCACCCTAACCTTGCCTTTCCTTTAAAATTCCGGAAAAAATCTCAAAAAACGGACTTTTCCAACTTTTCTGTTGAAAAAATGACTGAAAATGCTTGTTGTCTTGCATTTTGCATACCATTTTTAAAGTTAGAAGCTTCTCGAAGGCCTAATCTTCACTTTTCGAAACGTCCGCACTTTAAAAAGGTCCACTTCAGATCACCCTGACCTTGCCTTGCCTTCAAAATTTCTAAAAAAAATCTCCAAAAACTGACTTTTCCAACTTTTCTGTTGAAAAAATGACTGAAAATGTTTGTTGTCTTGCATTTTGCATACCATTTTTAAAGTTAGAAGCTTCTCGAAAGCTTAATCTTCACTTTTCGAAACGTCCGCACTTTAAAAAGGTCCAGATTGCAGATCACCCTGACGATGCCTTATATCCTACTGGCTTTCGACGAAAAGGTCCAGCAATGCTTCAGGATCCGCAAGAAATACTCGGAAATCGTCGTTATTTCTACTTGAATTTTTTTGATAGAGAATAAAATTTACTTTTTCAAGAAGGGAAAAAAGATTATTGGCACGTTTTTCTTGCAGAAAAAAGGTCAAATCGTCATTTTTTTGAGATAAAGATAATCCTATTGTGGCAACTCGTCATTGTGGTGTTTCATTCACACATATTTTCTTTGATATTAATGAAAAAAATTGCAAAGAACAATAGATTCAACGGAAAAATACTACAATCAGTGTTTTAAGCCCTAAGAAAGAATATTTATCACGAAAAGGTTGTTTTTTGTTTGGAAAGGGTGCTCCACGGACAAAGATGATGAATTAGATGGAAAATGTCAAAAAGAGTCCAGTGTGATCTCTGGAACAGGTAAAGTTTAAGAATTACCTTTTTTGAAAAGTTTAAAGGCGCAGGGCGTGGCCTAGACTTGAGAACCTTCTTGTCAGGACACTTTTTCGATTTCTCTTAGTTTTTTTTTTGTGAATAAAAGACCTCGAAGGGATTATCTTTGAATTTTATTGTTTATAATCCGTTCACATGGTCCATTTCGGTAATTTTTGAGGATTACGAAAATGGCAAAAAACTCCTAGACCTGGCCGGGATCCGAACCAAATACCCTTTTGCTATCTACCAAAAGCCATAAAAGTCTTCCCAGCACTTTCCCCACCAACGTCAGGTTCATTTAGCACGATTTATTGGTGAAAAGTCGGACCTTAAAATGGCAAAAAATCCCTCGACCTGGACTGGACCCGAACCAAGGACCCTTTTCTACCTTTGAACCGCCAAAAAAGTTATCCCAGCACTTCCTTTCACCCTTTTTTTCTCAGTTCTTTTTTCAAGGCTATTAGCTCGTTAACCCTCGAGAAACTCAAAAAAGCCAAGTTTTGGAAATGGCAAAAAACCATTCGACCTGGTCCGGATCCGAACCAAAGACCCTTTTTCCACCTTCAAACCACCAAAAAAGCTCTCCCAGCCCTTGCTTACACCTTTTTTTCCTCAGTACATTTTTTTAAGATACCTAAAATTGCATTTTTTTCTTACTATTAGCTCGTTAACCCTCAAAAAACTCGAAAAAGCAAAATTTGAAAATGGCAAAAAACTCCTCGACCTGATCCGGATCCGAACCAAAGACCCTTTTTCTACCTTTAAACCGCCAAAAAAGCTCTCTCAGCCCTTGCTTTCACCCTTTTTTCCCAGTTTATTTTTTAAGATACTTGAAATTGTGTTTTTCTTATTATTAGCTCGTTAACCCGCCAAAAACTCTAAAAAGTCAAGTTTTGAAAATGGCAAAAAACTACACGACCTGGTCCGGACCCGAACCAAAGACCCTTGGATATCTACCAAAAGCCAAAAAAGTTCTCCCAGAACTTTCCCCATCAATGTCAGGTTAATTCATCACAATTTATTGGTGAAAACTCGGCCCTAAAAATGGCAAAAAACTACTCGACCTGGCCTGGACCCGAACCAAAAACCCTTTTTCTACCTTTGAACCGCCAAAAAAGTTCTCTACATCAATGTCAGGTTCATTTTTCACGATTTATTGGTGAAAAGTCGTCTTTGAAAATGGCAAAAAACTACACGACCTGGTCCGGACCCGAACCAAAGACCCTTTTTCCACCTTCAAACCGCCAAAAAAGTTCTCTACATCAATGTCAGGTTCATTTTTCACGATTTATTGGTGAAAAGTCGTCTTTGAAAATGGCAAAAAACTACTCAACCTAGACTGGACCCGAACCAAAGACCCTTTTTCCACCTACCAACAGCCAAAAAGCTCCCCCAGCACTTGCCCTTGCTTCCCCTACCAATGTCAGGTTCATTTTTCACGGTCCACTGGTCGAAAGTCGTCGGCTTTTGCAGAAATTATGGATGATCCATGAACATTCACTCGAAACGAGAGTCACGGAAAGGTTGAATTTGGGCCCGAGACTTTTGAATATTCATCTCGATTGATGGATGACCGACGCCTATTTGGATGGATGGATGGATGGAAGAAACTGAATAAAAGTTTGTCGACTCCCGATGACGTCCCCAAATATTTCCAAATGTCGCACATTCGTCTTCAAGTTCCTATTGGGTTACTCGTTCGTTTTGTTTGTTCTTTTTTCCAAGTTATTATGGGAAAGTACAGACGTCAGGAGGGTGAAGTTTGAACTATGCTCTATTCAACTTGACTTAAAATAACTTGGTCGCATTTGGAATGGCTTGGTCGCATTTCCAATGGCTTGGTCGCATTTGGAATGGCTTGGTCGCTTTTGGAGTGGCTTGGTCGCATTTGGAATGGCTTGGTTGCTTTTAAGAATGGCTTGATAGCATTTAGAATTATTTGGTCGCTTTTGGAATGGCTTCGTCGCATTTGGAACGGTTAGGTCGCGTTTGGATTGGCTAGGTCGCGTTTGGAATGACTTGATAGTATTTAGAATAATTCGGTCGCATTTGGAATGGCTTGGTCGCTTTTGGAGTGGCTTGGTCGCTTTTGGAATGGCTTGGTTGCTTTTAAGAATGGCTTGATAGCATTTAGAATTATTTGGTCGCGTTTGGAATGGCTTCGTCGCATTTGGAATGGCTTGGTCGCGTTTAGAGAGGCTTGGTCGCATGTGGAACGGTTAGGTCGCATTTGGAATGGCTTGGTTGCTTTTAAGAATGGCTTGATAGCATTTAGAATTATTTGGTCGCGTTTGGAATGGCTTCGTCGCATTTGGAATGGCTTGGTCGCGTTTAGAGAGGCTTGGTCGCATGTGGAACGGTTAGGTCGCATTTGGAATGGCTTGGTTGCTTTTAAGAATGGCTTGATAGCATTTAAAATTATTTGGTCGCGTTTGGAATGACTTGGCCGCGTTTGGAATGGCTTGGCCGCGTTTGGAATGGCTTGGTCGCATTTGGAAAGTTTGGGGGCATTTAAAATGACTTGGTCGCATTTGGAATGGCTAGGTCACTTTTGGAATGGCTTCGTAGTGCCTTGGTCGCGTTTGGAATGACTCTAAGCCGAGTCAGAAGATGCCCTTCCCGCCATACTAAAGTGCGGAAATCGTTTGAAGTCGGGCGCATCTTGAAAAACCATACCATTGAGCCATTCCAAGTGAGGCCATTGAAACTTAGGCGTTTCGAAATTATCTCTTTTCTATCCTCCTTTTCAAAAAGCGTGCTTCGATAAAGTTGCAAATTCCAAAAAAAAAGGCACTCTTTTTACTTTTTACGGTGATTCACATTATGTGCTTGAAATGACGCGGAAATTTTTGATCTCGAAAAAAAAAATATTTTTTGGGATTCCTGCTACATTTTTCCACTAGACCGGAAGTTATCATTCAAAATTTGTATTGGTTTTTTTGTCCTCGCTCTTTTTTATTCATTTTCCTTTATTATCTGATCAAACTACACTATAGTCGAACCTTGTTTGATGGTCGAATAGATAAGAAGATTTTCCAGGATCATATTTTTTTATAATTATTTCAGATCCATTTTTTTAAAGGTATATTATCCAAAAACTTGCTCTTCTAATACCCTGAATCTGAAAGAAACAGGAAAAAAATTTTAAAAAAAGCAAATTTTTTTTCCGATCATAATTTTTTTCATAAGTCTTTCGGAACCATTTTTTTCAAAGGTATACTATCCAAAACTTGCTCTTCCGAACCCCCTGAACCTAAAATAAAACGGAAAGGAATGAAAAAGCGAAGTTGTTATTGCGTTGAATGACTACTGCCCCACGGGTAATCCATCAATCGCGCATAAAATGGAAATTCATCCGAAAAGCCTTTCCCTCTTCCCTACCGTTTTTCATGGGAAATTTTTCCGATTATTTATTCGTCTAGGAAAAAAAATATCCCTACTTCTCACTTTATTAGTGGAGGAAGTGAATGGCCGATGAGTTTAGGAGGAATTTTTGGAAAGCCCAAAAAATACTTGTAGGTAATTAAGTTTGGATTTAACGAATTTCGGAGAAGCTTTGACGTTTTTTTGATTATTTAGAGCTTTGAAATTGAATTTTTGAACAAAAATTAAGGATTTTGAAAATGAAAAAAATAGTTAAAAAAAATTTTTTTCAGTTCATTTTTTCAAAAAGCCAAATTTTGATGACCCCAGCTTCATTGAGAGCTTTGACTCCAATTTTAAAAAAATCCGTGACCGCATTTGGAATGGCTCAGACAGCGTTGCGGTTGCGTCGCAATCCCAAAAAAATTTTTCCCAAATTAAAAACTACTCATGCATATTTCCCTGTTTCAAAGACAAGACAAAAAAATAAAAAAACAAGGAAATTAAAAAAATTTCCACCTGTCCAAGCGTGAAAATGTTGTCGTTACCGTCAACAATTAAAAAAATTGAGTATTTTTTTAATTTTTGCAAAAAAATGGCTAAATAATGAAAGATTTATTATTTTTTTGAGCGAGAAATTGGATTTTTTTTCGATTTTTTTTAGAGCGGGTTCGACTCCCCTCGACGCCAGGATTATTTTTTTGCCATTTTTTCAGTAGGTAAGCTACTCGGAACTTCAAATAGTGTTCCTATTTGTAAAACCTGAAAGAAAAAAAATATCCTTTTTTGAAAATTCTTCGTAAAAAGTATATTTTTCTTTCGAAACCACCCCCGAGATGAAAAATTACTCGTCTCTGAATATTCAAAACTATCTCATTACGCCGCAAACTCTATAAATAATCCCCCGGAGGGCAAACATCATCAGGGGGAAAATTTTCCCAAATATGGACTCTTTTTTCTATTTCTCCCCTCCCCCAACGTGTGCTTTTACGTTTCCACGTATTTTTCTTATCCTTTAAAAACGTATTTTTAAATAACATCTCTGAAAAAATGGCAAAAAAAATTCTTTCTTAGAAGATTCGAACTCGCGACCTTCTGTCTTGTAGTCCAGTCTCTTAGCCACTCGGCTATAATACAATCATTCGTTTTTTCTTTAAAAGATAGTTCCTTTTGATAGTTACCCTGGCTTTCGATGGTTTTTTGACTCAAAAGGTCCCACGTTCGATTCCTCTTCTCGCCCTGGAATTTTTGCCATTTTTTCATTTTCAAAACCTTACTTTTCGACCCAAAAACTTTTTCAAGCTCCTAAAGTGCCTTTTGACATCATTTTTCGTCATTTTCCCCTAACTTCTTATCATTTCGTTCTGTATTCTAAAGGTCACAGGTTCGGCTTCTCATCACGCCAAGTCATCTTTGCCATTTTCCTATTAGGGAATTTTCGGTTGATTTTTCCATTTTATAAGTAGGTCGGGGCTCCAAAAGCGATAGATTCGAATTTTCACCTCATTTTTGTCATCTTTCTGAGAAAATTCCATTCATCCCTGACCCCTTATCACTTCATTTAGTCCTTTAAAGGTCCCAGGTTCGACTCCCCACCACGCCAAGTCATTTTTGCCATTTTTTTCTAGGGGCTTTTCGGGAGGCTTTTCTATTTGATAGATTCACTGAACGTTCTATAAAACTTTAACTTCAACTTTTCGATTTTCGAGAATTTTCCCGGCCTATAGCTTTTCTCAAAGTACTCGAATGGCTCATTTTCCCACGCCAAGATTTTTAGTCTCAATTTGTTTGTATAATAGATGAAAGGTTTCGTGTTCCTAATGCTAAATATGGCGTGAAAAATAAGATGATAGTAATAAGCTCCGCCCCCGGAAAAGTGGGCGGAGCCAAAAAGCTTTTTTTCCCGGCAAAAATTGTCTTTTTATTATTGCCTTTCATTTTCGGGCAAGGCTGGTCAAGCTCTATATTCTTTGTTAGGTACCGTAGGAATTTAGATACCGTATACCTTGTTTTGAAGGTACAGTAGCCAAACATTAAGGACTTTCTTTAATTCCTTGGGATTTTTTTATTTTGCTAAAAAAAATTGTAATTTCTTGCGAGGAGCCCCAAAAAGTCTGCTGAAATTAGAAAGTGCAGATTTAAACAAAACCATTTTTTGGTTTTATTTTCACGTCTTGTTATTGAAAATGACGGAATTTCGAGCCATTTTTGATGTTTCGAAATGTTTGGAAAAGGTTCAAAAGATCGAAAATACAGAAAATAGGTTAGTTCAGGAGAAAAATATGAGTATAAACTTTTGAAAAAACTTGTTTTTAAGGTGCGCAGGATTTTTCAACTTTAAAGGAGCATAGATGAAAATCATAAAGGTCTCAGAACGATCATTTTTTGATCAATTATACCTTCTCGAGACACGCTGATTACTAACAGGTCAAACGGCGCAGTCGGTTGCACAGTAGCTTCAAAAGTTCATGACCAAGGCTCGAACACCGTCGCTGTAAAATGAATTTTTATAATTTTTGCTGGCCCTTTTCCGAAAAAATCTTTTCATCTATTTTGAAAAAAAAAATGATAAAATCCGTCATATAGGATAAAGGTCTCAAAGCGAAAAACCGTTTTCTGCGTTGTTTACTTTTAAAAGGTCAAAAGAGCATTTTAAATGAATTATTTCCGTTGAGACACACTTGATTGTAAGCAGATCGAATGGCGCAGTCGGTAGAGTTCCCGCTTGCAATGTTTATAACCAAGGTTCGAACCCTGCCGCTGTTAAATGAATTTTTGCAATTTTTTTTTATCATTTGTCCCTTTTATAAGCTCGAGAAATATTTTTTTGTTATGTTATACCCGTCGAGGTCGATTGGTGAGCCGAATGGCGCAGTCGGTAGAGCTCTTGCTTGCCAAGCCCATGACCAGGGTTCGGATCCCGCCGCTGTAAAAATAATTTTTTTGCTAAAGCTTTTTGAAGAAAAATTCACAATATTCTTTTTTTAAAAAAATGATAAAATCTTGCCAAACTTTGCCAAATCCGGCCAAGTTCTCAAAAATTTCACAACTCGGCAAAAAGACCTCATCCAAGTTGCAGATAACTTGGGTTCTGGGGGCGCGTGGAATATATTAGAAGACCTTTTTTTTTTGAAGAAGATGGATCGACGTCGACATTTTGTATGGGTTTTGAGTGGGCGGAGCGTCGCGCGCCGTGCAACTTTTTACTCATTTTTGCAGGTTTTTCGGCGGACTTTGAGGGAATTTTTGCAGATATTTCCAATTATGGACCTTTTTTCTCACTTTTATTATATTTTCTGAATTTTTTCCTTTTTTCTAGGTGCTCTGACGGAGTTTTCTTTCAAGGTTACGGTAGCTTTTCGAGACCCAACTATCAAAAAAAAAAGAATAACCATTTTTTATCGTTAGATAATTACTCCCGAGTACCTTCCGGCTGAGGCGGACGTTTTTTGCATTTTGGCCGAGTGGCTAAGAGCTTTAAACACAATAAAATGGGTCACAGGTTCGAGTCCTCTCCGCGTTTTTCGATAATTTTGGCTTTTTGCCATTTTTTTCTGCACTTTTCTCTGCATTTTTTTGACATTGTGCTTTTTCTAAATCTCAACAAAAATATTAACTTTTTTGGAACAGTAAAATAGGTTATAGGATCAAATTCTTGTCGAGAAATTTTGGAAGTTCAGATTTTTTTTTCAGATCCTATAAACTCCATTTTCTAACAAGTTCATATGCTTTTTGGACCCCTAAAAGCCCAAATACACTTTGTCAGACCGGCTAAAAGTTTTCGATCTGTAAAAAGGGTCAGTGGATCAAATCCTGTCCAAGATATCTTTAAAAACTTTTTTGCTGAGTTTTCCTGTTCTTCCACGTGTTCATTCAACTTCATTCAAGCCCCTAAATAAAAATGAAAAAGTTGGTCAAGTGGCTAAAGGCTCCTCACGCCACCAAAAAGGTAAAGAGTTCGATCCCCTTTAAGAAAAAGTATCATTTTTCAATTTTTCTTCGATATTTTGCTTCATAATCTTATCATTATCAAATCACAACAAAAAAACCAACTTGGTATAGTGGTTAAACGTTCCAAACTCCACGGAATAGACCCGGGTTCGACTCCTCATCTCATTTCTGATCATCTCCTACCCAAATGTTCATAAATTATGAGTAATGTATACGTCAAAAAAGCTTCCTCCTTTTGATAAAAAAGCAAAAAATCTCTAAAAAGCATTCAGATGAAATTTCAAAGGAAGAGTATACATATTTACGCGTTTTTTTATGTTTGGAACGTTAAAAGGTGTGTTTATAGGTTGGTTATTTCCTTTTTTCTGCCTCGGTTGTTCTTTTTTTTTTATTTATCAGAAATATTATATGTAAACTAGTTTATCAATAAGAACTAGAAAATCAGGTTTTCCTTATATGAAACTAATTTTAAAAGCTTTAAGCCATTCCAAATGCGACCAGGACTCAAAGCTTTCGATTCAGCTAAAAGTTGAAAAAAATCTCAACTTGAAGTGCCACCGTGTTTTTTTAATGGTTTACCAAACGTAAGCGCGCAAGTCGTTTCGAGTCGGGCGCAACTTGAAAAATCGTTTTTTGCGCTTGTCCATTCCAAATGCGGCCCCATTTGAATGGCTCGAAGCGTTTGATCGAACTGAAAATCAAAAAAATCTCAATTTGAAGTATCGGCTTTCTTTCTAATGGCTCACGATACCACAGCGCGCAACTCGTTTCGGGTCGGGCGCAACTTGAAAAAAAAAAACCGTTTTTCGCTTGTCCATTCCAAATGCGACGCCCATTAGAAATGGCTCAAAACTTTCGGTTCAGCTAAAACTTTAAAAAATCTCAACTTGAGTATCGGCATTTTTTCTAATGGTTTACGATACCGCAGAGCGCAAGTCGTTTCAAGTCGGGCGCAACTTGAAAAACCGTTTTTTGAGCTTGTTCATTCCAAGTGCGGTCTGTTAGAGCTGTTTTCATTCTCAATTTTCTACTTTGAAACCTTTTTTCTGATTATCATGCTTTGTTTTTCGAAAAACTGCTCCGATATCACTTTTTGATGCTTTATTAACCTTGATGATTGATTACCCAATTAAAAAATTAATTATTGAACCTCAAGTTAATTGCTTTCGTCAACAAGAACTCTTGATGTAATATTTTCGCGTTTTCCTGGGTTTCTTAAAAAAATTTTAAAACAGTGATAATTTCAGGGAATGCGGATCCTCATCTTCTTCTCGTGTCTCCTTGCCTGGGTCCTTGCCGCGCCTTTATTCGAAACCGAAGATCCGTTCAGAATGTGTAAGTTTGTTGTGATTTCAAGAAAGATCGCTTAAAAAAGCGATAGAGCAGCTGGTAATCGACTTATTTTGCTTAAAAGGGTCTCTGGTTCGGATCCAGTTCGGGTCGATTTTTTTTTGCCATTGTTTTGGGTAGCTTTCTTAGATTTTTTAAACCTGTGAGCAACTCATTTTACTTCAAGAGGGTCTTTGGTTCAGATAATAACCGGCTAATTTTACTAAAAAACAGGTCTTTGGTTCGGATCCAGCCTAGGTAGATTGTTTTTTTGCCATTATTTTGCTTCGCTTATTTTATATTTTAGAGGTTTTTCACTGTTTTGAAGTGTATCTTACTGCATTAAAGCATGTTTTCGAGTGGATCGTAGGGAAAATATTCGAAATATTCAGAAAATATGATCAAAAAAAGCAATAGAGCAGCTGGAAATCGGCTTATTCTGCTTAAATAGGGCCTCTGGTTCGGATCCAGGATACGGCAATTGGTTTTTTTGCCATTTTTCAGTCTCGCTTCCAACTTTTATGAAAGCGGGAATGCTTTTATCCTAGTAAATTTTAAGAAATACGGAAGATTTTTGGAGGTTTTCTTGCTTAAAACAGGTCCCTGGTTCGGTTCCTGTCCTGGACAGCAACTTTTTTGCCATTTTCTTAAGACAGCTTCTTTTCAGTTTTTGAGTTTTTCTGCCTTTGCTCAGAGGTAGATTCTCACAATATCTCGATTTACCAAGTAATTAGGTTTCTAGTTCGGATCCCGTCCTGGCGGAAAACTTTTTTGCCATTTTCACCGTTCAAAAAATACTTTTCCCAAATTTTAAAGAGGTAATCTAACATATCTATCTTCAAAACAGCTCTCTAGTTTGGATCCTGTCCAGGCCGAGAGCTTTTTTGCCATTTTTTACAGCTCAAAAATGACTTATTCTCAGTGGGTAAATAATAAATCTACCATTTCTATCTTTAAAACAGCTCTTTAGTTCGGATCCTGTTCAGGCCAAGAAATTTTTTGCCATTTTTTACAGCTCAAAAATTACTTTTTCTCCAATTTCGAAGTGCATATCTAACATTAAAGGTCTCTAGTTCGGATCCTGTTCTGGCCGAAAACTTTTTTGCCATTTTTTACAATTCAAAAAGTACTTTTTCTCCGATTTCGAAGTACATATCTAACATTAAAATAGGTCTCTAGTTCGGATCCTGTCCAGGCCAAGAAATTTTTTTGCCATTTTTTTTATATTGAAGGTCCCTAGACAAACTCTAGGGGTTATTTTGGCTGAGAATTTCGGATCGAGACGAGATTTCCTAAAAAGGATAGCATCCGGCGAGGAAAAAAAGGCATATGACGCGTTGTTCGGCACGAGAATAGCCGTGGGGGTGTCATTAACATTTTGTACGAGTCGATGTTTCCGGATCAACAACTCCCCCACGCGGCCGCCAAGGGAATTCATTAATTTCTAGACTTTTCTTTGGCTTTTTCTTTGGAAAAGTTACTGAAAATAGCTAGGATGAAGCTCAGAATAGCTTATTCCACCAGGTAAACGTATAAAATATCAGGTGACTTCCTGAAAAATTTAACTTATCTTGAGCTTTTTTGCTTCATTTCGTCAAAAAGGTACTAAAAATAACTTGGATAGAGCTCAGAATAATTGATCTACCCAGGTAAACACGAAACTCAGGTGTCTCTGGGGTTCAAAACAGAAATTTGAAAAATGGCAAAAACGTTGAATATTGAATATTTATTTCACTCTGATACATAAAACAAAATGAACTACAAATAAAGATACATAGCTTGAGCAAGAATTATATTAGAGTGAAATTAGGACCGGTTTTAATACGCCCTCACGAGCGAATTTACCGGTATAGAGAATAGGACACGTAGTAGGATTTATGATCACAGTAGACGTAAGGGAATGTTGGAAAAGAGTTCTTCGTTGCTTAGCGAGTCGAGAAACTTTCTGAAACGGGTGGTAGACGTGTTAGGGTTGAATCTTGAGCAGAGTCTATTCCATAGAGGAATGACAGTGCTAAAAAAAACTATTAAATCTGGGACCAGTCTGAATCAAACGAAAAGGATACCGAGGTGAACGACTTCTACTGAAAAACTTTTCTGCGCTAGGAAAGTGGTAAATGCCCAGGACGATTTTTTGAAGCGTTACTAGAGCAATAGAAGTTCTCCTACGGAAAACGTGAGTAGAACCGAGTACATCAAGGCGATGGGAGTATGTGTCAAAGGATTTATTACGTCTCATGAAAACTTGCCTAGTATAATGACGGTAAGGTTTTTCAAGTAGCACGGACAGTTCTGAATTTATAGGCGGTGAGAAGATTTCAGAGCAATAGTCAAGATAGGGTCTAGCGTACATGTTGAATAGTAAATTATACTGCTGGATGTTCAAGTGAGCAAAAGCTTTGAGCAGCTGTTTAGATTTGAGAGTGGCAATGTTGACTACATGATTAATGTGAGGGCTGAAACACAAATTTTTATCGATAAGGAGACCGAGGTCTCTGACAACAGTTTCAGATCGAATAGGTGAGCCATTAACATTGTAAACATGTTCAGGATTGTTCCTGCCTAGATGAAGAACAACAGTTTTATTGGCCGCAACTGGGAGGCCCCAAGTTTTAGACCAATAGGCCCCAAGTTTTAGACCAATAAAACGTTGATGGCCTTGGGAGGAGCCGAACCAGAGACTTGATTTTTGCAAGACAGGCTTTCTACCAGCTGCTCCATTTCGTATTATTGTAATTGATATCATTTCTTAACTCCATTCAAGAAAAAAGTCTGATTCATTAAAAAAATAGAATTGGCAAAAAAGGTCATGAGAAGAGCCGAACCAAGGACGTTTACATATAAAACAAATCTTCTACCAGCTGCTCTATTTCGGTTTTATAAACTTTAAAATGCCTGAATTTGCATAAAAATCGTCTTGAAAGCAAAGACTTAAGAAACGATTTAAAAAATGGCAAAAAAGTGTTCGCCCTGGTCAGGATCCGAACCAGAGACCTATTTCCCATAGAAGGCTAATCAAAACTGCTCAACGTTATTGAAAAATCTCATTTTCAAGCGAAAAGCTTGAGAAATCCTTGTTAAGAAAAAAGGAAAATGGCAAAAAAGGTGCTCGCCCTGGTCAGGATTGAACCAGAGACCTATTTCCCACAGCAGGCTACAGAAAACCGCTGAGCTGTATAAAGAAAACCCCTCACTTTGAGAATTTCTTTAAAAGAAAGATTAAAAATGGCAAAAATGTTTTCGCCCAGGTGTGGATCCGAACCAGAGACCTATTTCCCATAGAAGGCTATTCGATGAATGCATTACTTTGTTGAGAAAATTCTTCACTATAAAAAAAATCCTTAAAAAGAAAGGTTCAAAATGGCAAAAAAGTGTTCGCCCTGGTCAGGATCCGAACCAGAGACCTATTTCCCATAGAAGGCTACTCAAAACTGCTCAACGTTATCGAAAAATCTCATTTTCAAGCGAAAATCTTGAGAAATTCTTGTTAAGAAAAAAAAGAAAATGGCAAAAAAGTGTTCGCCCTGGTCAGGATCCGAACCAGAAACCTATTTTTTCACAACAGACTATCCGATGAGCCCATTACTTCATTGAGAAAACGGTTCTTTTTGAAAAAATGTTCAAAAAAAACTCAAAAATGGCAAAAAATTTTTCAACCTGCACGGGATCCGAACCAAAGACCTCCATTTTTTTTCAGTAAACCCGTACCTCCGACGGTTTGACAATGATGACTACAACTTTATCGTCGTTCGCGATGTTGGGTTCGTTGTTTTTTTCAGAAAAAAAAGGAATATTTGAATAAATATTCATCAACTTATTCAAACTCGTGGGGCAGGCTCATTATGGGGTTCACCTTTGGTCGGTTTTTTGATCGGGAGTTTGGAGTTTTCCGAGAATTTCTCTCGTTCTCATCAACGTGAAAAAAGAAGAGAGGGCTGTTTCCTAAAGTAAAGTGATAGCCAAAATTTCTGAAATGACACAAAAAGTTTGCCTTGGAAGGATTTCAAAAAAAAATTACCTTTTTCAGAACTTTTTGATATTATTATTGCGCCCAAAAAGCGTTGAAAAATTATCAACAAACTTCAAAAAAACATTAAATTCAGTTTAGGTTGTAAAAAAAAAACATAGACTCCTCGAAAATGATAATATTAGACTAACTAGAAATCATTGAAAAAAAAAGTGGAATATGAGAAAATCAGCATTTTTTACTACGACACTCCGTTAGTACGGCCCAAAAATAAAAAAAATATCAGAGTTCATAACTACGACACTCCGTTAGTACGGCCCAAAAAAAAATACCAACATTTAAAACTACGATACTCCGTTAGTACGGCCCAAAAGGAAAAAAATATCAGCGTTTAAAAATACAAAACTCCGTTAGTACCTCGCGAAAAAAAAAAATTATCAGCATTTAAAGCTACGACACTCCGTTATTACGCCGAAAAAAAAACTCTCCTACATCAAAAAATCATTGAAATACTCACACAACGGACATTTTCTCGTACGAAACTCCGCTAGAATAGCCAAAACCCAATTTTTAAACCTTTTATCCATTCTAAATGCGACCTTGGTTTCACGTCAAATAAGCAAAACGAGACCAACAAAATATTCAAAAATCATTTTAAAATAAAATAATCATATTTCAGAACGAAACGAGGCGTCGGCCCGCGTCCACTACGCTTCGGCAAATAAAATTGCCAAAGGCAGAAAAAATCGATCAAAAAATCCCCAAGTCGATAAACCATTTCTTCGCACAATGCCCCTAACTATCTATCTCATATGTATTTTTACCTTTTATTAGAAAGTCCGAAAAACGCTGCGGAAACGTTGAAATAAAGTGATGATTCCTGTTGTTTGTTTCATTGTTTTTGACCCAACAAAAAGTGACGTCATAGAGCCGCGACGCGTGCTAAGGATTCTCAGCCCTAATGACGTCATCGGATTTCGAAAAATCGAAAAAAAGTGTTAGTGACTAAAAAATCCGAAAGAGCTTTCAGTAACACTTTCTGGTTGCTTCTGACAACAAAAATCACAAAAGGTGACGTCAGAGAGCCGCGACGCGACCGCCGACGCGGCTAAAAATACTCAGGGCAGTGCTAATGACGTCATCGGAAATCGAAACATTCGAAAAAAAGTGTTGGTGACTAAAAAATCCAAAAAAGCTTTCAGTAACACTTTCTGTTTGCTTCTGACCTCAAACTTCACAAAAAGTGACGTCAGAGAACCGCGACGCGACCGCACGCGCCATCTATATGTCATGGAATTTTAAAAAACAAGAAAGTTTTATTCGGACCTGAAAGAGCTTCATCATCTATAAATATCAATTTTGTTAGATTGAAATGAAATAAGTGACGTCATTCATTAGAACCGCGACGCGACCGCCGACGCGGCTGAAGTTACTCAATTCTAACGACGTCATCGAAACTTTGAAAATCTAGAAGACTCATTATTATATCAAAACTTTCATTTTGATGAGATTCAAATGAAATGAATGACGTCACTTTATTGAACCGCGACGCGCCAAATGACGTCATCCATTCACAGTTTCATATCTTTAAACTCAAGAAAATCCCCAAAAATCGTTCATTTCTCACCAGCATTCCTTCTTTTTGCGTCAAATGATGAAAGTGATGTTCTTTACAAGTCCTGATTCTGATCTTTTCAATCCTAATTTGGAGCCGATTCATCATATTTTCTATAGAAAGCTTTTCCGTAGGCGAGTGTATGACTGATTTTTGAATGGTTGGTTTTTCTAGAATGTCTCAGGACCGCCAGAGTGGTCCCTAGAGGGGCAACCTACAGCGCCCTCGAAGTATCCCCTCTAGGGGTATGTCTAGGGATCACCTCCCCCTATGAGGACCACTAAAGCTTGCCAAAGTGATCCCTATAGGGCACATAATTCTATGAACTCTATGCGAAGAAGCATTTCCATGGGAAAACTGGATAAAAAGCGTTTTTTGAACGAAATTGAACCTATAGGGACCACTTAATATTTATGGGCTGAGGGGTCAGATCCTTAATCCCTCTAGGGACCATTTTGATTTTACCCCTACAGGGATCCCTTAAATGGGCTGTTTTTCTCCTTAACCCCTATAGAAGTTCCAAAAAAGACAAAAATGCAAAGACCCACAAAGGGAGCACTATTTTGTCCCCTATAGTGGCTGTTTCACCCCTAGCCCCTGTAGGGACCACTTTAACGTTCTTAAGTTGGCTCAATTTTTCAAAATTTTGATTAAGCAGGCACTATAGGAATATTGAAAAATGATAGAAATGTGATTTTAATTTTTTAATCTGATCCCTTTTCCTAAAAATCCAATAGTTCTGAACCCTCAAATTTGAAAATATTCTTGACTCACGTCATTTTTTTTTCTCGGTTTCAAATCGCTCTTTATTGAGCGAAAATAGGAAATACGGGTAGCTAGCCTTTGAAAATTTCGGGTTCTTGTGACCGGAAATGGCCGCATTACACGCCCCTTTGGACTCGAAAGAAGAAAAAGAGAGAAAAAAATATTTAAAGTTGCAGGACTGCAAAAAAATAAAATCAAGGAGAAATATATGAGTTAAGGACCGCGACGCGACCGCAACGCTTCGTTGAAATTTCTCGATCTGTAATTTACTTTTGTGTGTGAGAAGTAAAACATTTTGATTGATTGATTGATTTGTCGTAAAAAGCGGTCAAAGTTCATATTGTACCATTGAAAGGTGATCTGACCCGCTTGAACGAAGATTTTTTCGATAAAAGCAAAAAAACCGCGACGCGACCGCAACGCTTAACCTCTGAGTTCGTTTAAAAAAGCGGCAATGTCCTTCTTTCATCAGTAGAATCGATCAAACTGAAGCTAGGGCTGAAATTTTTGGACAAAAGTCAAAAAGACCGCGACGCGACCGCAACGCTCCCCCTTTTAAGTCCGTTCAAAAAGGCGGTAACGGTCCTCTTTCATCAGTAGAAACGATCAAATTGAAGCTAGGGCTGAAAATTTTCGATAAAAGCAAAAAAACCGCGACGCGACCGCAACGCTCCCCCTTTTAAGTCCGTTCAAAAAGGCGGTAACGGTCCTCTTTCATCAGTAGAAACGATCAAACTGAAGCTAGGGCTGAAAATTTTCGATAAAAGCAAAAAAAACCGCGACGCGACCGCAACGCTCCCCCTTTTGAGTCCGTTCAAAAAAGCGGCAACGTTCCTTTTTCAGCAGTAGAAACGATCAAACTGAAGCTAGGGCTGAAATTTTTGGACAAAAGTCAAAAAGACCGAGTCTGTTTCAAAAGATGGCAAAATTTCTCTTTCATCAGTAGAAACGATCAAACTGAAGCTAGGGCTGAAAATTTTCGATAAAAGCAAAAAAAACCGCGACGCGACCGCAACGCTTCCCCTTTTGAGTCCGTTCAAAAAAGCGGCAACGTTCCTTTTTCATTAGTAGAATCGATCAAACTGAAGCTAGCTTTAAAATTTTTGGATAAAAGCCAAAAGACCGCGACGCGACCGCAACGCTTCCCCTTTTGAGTCCGTTCAAAAAAGCGGCAATGTTCCTCTTTCAGCAGTAGAAACGATCAAACTGAAGCTAGGGCTGAAATTTTTGGACAAAAGTCAAAAAGACCGCGACGCGACCGCAACGCCCCCATTTTTGAGTCTGTTTCAAAAGATGGCAAAGTTTCTCTTTCATCAGTAGAAACGATCAAACTGAAGCTAGGGCTGAAAATTTTCGATAAAAGCAAAAAAACCGCGACGCGACCGCAACGCTTAACCTCTGAGTTCGTTTAAAAGACGGTAATGTTCCTCTTCTATCAGTAGAATCGATCAAACTGAAGCTAGGGCTGAAATTTTTGGACCAAAGTCAAAAAGACCGCGACGCGACCGCAACGCCCCCATTTTTGAGTCTGTTTCAAAAGATGGCAAAGTTTCTCTTTCATCAGTAGAAACGATCAAACTGAAGCTAGGGCTGAAAATTTTCGATAAAAGCAAAAAAACCGCGACGCGACCGCAACGCTCCCCCATTTAAGTCCGTTCAAAAAGGCGGTAATGGTCCTCTTTCATCAGTAGAAACGATCAAACTGAAGCTAGGGCTGAAAATTTTCGATAAAAGCAAAAAAACCGCGACGCGACCGCAACGCTTAACCTCTGAGTTCGTTTAAAAGACGGTAATGTTCCTCTTCTATCAGTAGAATCGATCAAACTGAAGCTAGGGCTGAAATTTTTGGACAAAAGTCAAAAAGACCGCGACGCGACCGCAGCGCGTTATCTTTTCCAATGACGTCATAAAATCCACTGATCAAAAAAACACTGACTATCCTGCTTTTTTGGTTCATGCTCTTAAGCCCGCCTGCCTAACCAGGATTCCGTTTTCTGACCACCTATTTTTATGGCTCAAAACCTTCTTTCACAATTTTCCTCTACGAATCTCACTGTCAAAAACTAAACTTCAGTAAATGACCAGATGGCAAAAAAAAGCTTCTCAGGTCACGTTTTTTTCATTTTATTACCCTTTTTTCTGAAAAACGTCATTCCAATAAGACTATTCATGACCCATAAAAAAAGGTCACCAATTTTTCTGCAAAAAAGTTTCTCAACAGGGATCGAGTCCATGGCCGCTGCAATTTTATATATTTTTTTATATATTTATCAAAATATATAGCTCATTCCTACCAAAAAAAAATCAATCAATCAAAATTTTCAATTCGTCCAATAACAAGTGAGACGGCTGATGAAAATGACGTCATAATCGTCGGAGCCGCGACGCGACCGCGCACGCGTGCGAACCTCTATGAACCTTATCAGAATGGTTAGAACTGTCTTAATTAATGATAGTTATAAATTTTACAGATAAATTCAAAATGACGTCACTTTTCGCCACAACTTTGAACAGTCTGACCGTCTGCGCTCTCTTCTCTCTCGCCATTAAGGTCGTAAAAAATGAGAGATTAGAGGGCGCAGAGAAGTCAGATTGTTTCAAGAGACGACCTAGGAAAACTTTCAGTGGTCACTTTAGGGTTCTGACGTTTTAGTGGCCACTATAGTAGTCGAATTAGTGACCGCTTAAGTGGCTGAAATTTATTGGCCTCTTGAGAAATCCAGTGGTACTTCTAGATTGATAAAAACTACTATAGTGGCCACTGAGTCGCAAAATAGTAGCCACTTAAGTGTCCTCTCCGAGTAGTCCTAGAGGAGCCCCTCAAGTGGCCATTTAAGTATTTTTTCTCAAAAAGGCCGAAAAATCGTCTTCATTGACCTCGAACCCCTTCGATTTTGACAAAAAGCCACATTTTACCCGAAATTTTTGCAGCAAAGAACCAAAAAGCCTTAATCTTGGCATGGACCTCCGTTGGTGAATAATGCATTTTCCGAGCGTGTGTTCTCAGGCGCGAATTTTAAATTTCGATGCCGTCCCACTCGCTTCGAAAACTTCCAAAATTTGCTGGGCAATTTTCTGAGAAATGGCCATTTTTTGAGTCGACTTGACGTGCACCATCTCCAGGTCAAAACAGATGACGTCATGGCTCAATTGGTAGAGCGATCGGCTGCTGTTGGGAAGGTCAGGGGATCGACTCCCGAACCGAAAAACTTCCAAAATTTTCTGAGAAATGGCCATTTTTTGAGTCGACTTGACGTGCATCATTTCCAGGTCAAAAAAGATGACGTCATGGCTCAGTCGGTAGAGCGATTGACTGCTGTTGGAGAGGTCAAGGGATCGATTCCCGGATCGAAGAACTTTTAAAATTTGCTGGGCAATTTTTGAGATGACTTGACGTGCACCATCTCCAAGTCAAAAAAGATGACGCCATGGCTCAGTTGGTAGAGCGATTGGCTGCTGTTGGGAAGGTCAGGGGATCGACTCCCGAACCGAAAAACTTCCAAATTTGCTGGTCATTTTTTGACTCGACTTGACGTGCATCATTTCCAGGTCAAAAAAGATGACGCCATGGCTCAGTTGGTAGAGCGATTGGCTGCTGTTGGGAAGGTCAGGGGATCGACTCCCGAACCGAAAAACTTCCAAATTTGCTGGTCATTTTTTGACTCGACTTGACGTGCATCATTTCCAGGTCAAAAAAGATGACGCCATGGCTCAGTTGGTAGAGCGATTGGCTGCTGTTGGGAAGGTCAGGGGATCGACTCCCGAACCGAAAAACTTCCAAATTTGCTGGTCATTTTTTGACTCGACTTGACGTGCATCATTTCCAGGTCAAAAAAGATGACGCCATGGCTCAGTTGGTAGAGCGATTGGCTGCTGTTGGGAAGGTCAGGGGATCGACTCCCGAACCGAAAAACTTCCAAAATTTTCTGAGAAATGGCCATTTTTTGAGTCGACTTGACGTGCATCATTTCCAGGTCAAAAAAGATGACGTCATGGCTCAGTCGGTAGAGCGATTGACTGTTGTTGGGAAGGTCAGGGGATCGACTCCCGAACCGAAAAACTTCCAAATTTGCTGGTCATTTTTTGACTCGACTTGACGTGCATCGTTTCTAGGTCAAAAAAAGATGACGTCATGGTTCAATCGGTAGAGCGATTGGCTGCTGTTGGGAAGGTCAGGGGATCGATTCCTGGACCGAAAAAGTTCCAAAATTTTCTGAGAAATGGCCATTTTTTGCCTCGACTTGACGTGCACCATCTCCAGGTCAAAAAAGATGACGTCATGGCTCAGTCGGTAGAGCGATTGACTGTTGTTGGGAAGGTCAGGGGATCGGTTCCCGGACAGGTTTTAAGACCATTTTTGCCGTCCTTTTTTTCTAACCTTTTTTTCGTCAAAAGGTGTCATGACCCTACGAGGATATGAGACATCAAACAGGGTTCTTTGAAAAACCAACAGGTGTTCCGCTCAATAAGTTTACCCACGAACGTTTCTTATCATAAAAAGGCAACACGTGGTACAAATTTGATTTCTCGATCTTTGGAATAAATTTAAAAGCTTTCAAGAAATATGGTCTCACTTGCAAGTAAAAAAATATGAAAATTACTTTTTTTAAAAAAATGGCAAGAAACTGGTACGGAATCGATCCCGTGGCCTTCAGATTGGACTCTAAAATCTATCCGACTGAGCTATTAATCCTCAAAGAGATTCATTTAAACAAACTTGAGAAAATGGCAAAAATTTTTACAGCGGAGTCGAACCTGTGACCTCTGGAGCAAGCTTGGAAAAGCAACCAACTGATCTATATAACCATTCGATTCCTAGTGCAAACGCTCTAGCTAGAAGTCAGAAAATAGCAAAAAATGTGCAAGAAAAATTGAACCTTGATCCTCAAATTGAGGGTCAAGAATCTAACCAACTGAGCTACCAATTCAATCAACCCCCAAGTGCAAGAGACCTACACAAACTCAAGCTTTAAAAAAGCAAAAATTTGTCGAAAATCGGGTAGAGTTGATCCTGGGACTGTCAGATACAAGATAAAAATCTAACCAACTGAGCCATCGATTCAATCAACCGCCAAGTGCAAGAGATCTACACAGTCAATAGCTTTGAAAAAGCAAAAATCTGTCGAAAACTAGGAAGATTTGATCCAGAGACCTTCGGATCCAAGATAAAAATCTAATCAACTGAGCTATCCACCCCATCATCTCCCGTACACAGATTCTCTACATAACTTGCAATTTTCGAAAATACAAAAAGAGTTTCTTTTTCAATATTGACTCACCTATGACATCCTTCTCACAATAAGAAAGTTGAAAATTAATTCTTTGCAGAACTCATTTTATTTCACGCGTTCCTGCGCCTTTAAAGGTTGACAAAGGCGGTCGACTGTGACAATTTGTTTCATTTGTCATTTTCGCAACACAATATTATTTTTTAATCACTTGAGTGGGTGGATCAAATTTTGCAAAACTTCAAAACGAGCCCAGGAATCGAACCATCGACCTTTTCCATCTTATTCAAAGCTTTTACCGACTGAGCCACGATCTTCTCGAGATTTCAACTTTCAAACCAAAGAAGAGAATAAAGAAATGCATTTTGAAACAATTTCTCTGTTTCTCTGCGTCTCTCATTTCTCAAAAGTATTTTTTCCTACTTAAGATCGCCAGAGTGGTCCCTAGAGGGGTTAAGAAGTACCAACAGGAAACAATATAGTGACCCCTAGAGGACTAAGTGGTCCCTATAGGAATGTAGGGTCTGTCTTTGAACCCCTAAAGCTCAAGTGGTCCTTCTAGGGGTTTTTCAATTTTTGTAATGATTTTAAAGATAGAAAGGCGTACAATGTTCATGCTCCCCTAGAGTGACCACTTCAGTGCCTTTTAGGGGGAGACAAAGTGGTCCCTAAAGGGAACTTTCAAGAACTCGCTGCCCCTATAGAGATCACTCTGGCGCTTCACAGCACTTTCACACTTTTTATTTCATTTTTTTTTCCAATCATCTCGAAATTCATTAATCATTCATAGAACAAAAAATGTTCCTACTAAAATAAGTGAGTCTAAAAGGCAACTCAAATAAGTCATCCATTTTTTTCTAATCCGACCGCATTCTATAGAAAACTAACATTATTAGGATTTTTCGAAAAGGCTTCCTGCGTAGATTACTTTTGCCATTGAATAGAGATTAACATTTCAAATAGACATATGTTAGAATATTATATAGAGAAACGCTCTTTGTACTCATCTATCAAAAAAAAATTTATAGGAAAGTTCTAGTGAACTCTGATATAACGTACTTCATCAGAAACTTGAAAAAATTTAAAGACGCAGCGCTGAAGAAAAACCATCTCTAAAATGAGCAATTCTTAGCGAATTGTTAGTTTTTAAAATGTTCCTTTCTTGGCCTGTCTTTTCAAAAATGTCGCTCTAACATAAGCAATATCAAATCCTCAAAACAATCGATTTTATCAGAAACTTGAAAAAAATTTAAAGGCGCAGGGCTGAAATCAATAAAAGGTTCTGGCTCCGCCCTGCGCCTTTAAAAGCTTATTTATTTTTCATCTCTATGTTCAGTAATAGTAACGGAAGGTCCAGAAAACTGAGCTTCTCCCAGAAAAAATACCGAAAAAATGAGAGAAAAACCATCACTAACATGAGCAATGCTTAGTAAATTATCTTCATTTTCAAAAATTCCAAGTACTTTTTGAAAATTCCCTCTAACATGAGCAATAACCCCCCAGCCACGCCCACTCCTCCTCCTGACATCATCTTAAATCAATCGATTTCATCAGAAACTCGGAAAAAAAGTTTAAAGGCGCAGGGCTGAAATCAAAAAAACGGTCCTGGCTCCGCCCTGCGCCTTTAAAAATTTCGTGTTCATTTATATATTTTTTTTATATACCACAAGGTCCAGAAAAATGACATTACTGAGAAATTCAAAGAAAAACCATCTCTAAAGTGAGCAATGATCAGTAACTTATTATTTTTCCAAATATACCGTTCTTTCTCAAAAACGTTCCTCTAACATGAGCAATATTCCCAAAGCCCCGCCCACTCCGTCTCATGACATCATCTCAAACTCGTACAGCACTCGAATGCTCCAAGAAACTGGAAAGGAATTTCAAAGGGGCGGAGCCTAGGCCGAGCTCCGACTCCGCCCACTTTTCGGCTCACTCCTTTTTGGGATCTCCTTCGATCACGCGACTTATTATCTTCATCTATACTTTTAATTCGTTCCTGATACTCTAAACTCATCGTCAAGTTCTTCTGAATTCCTACAACGTCATCTGAAACCAGACTTCTGAATCCAGATGTCGTTGGTCGACCGACGGCACGCCGTTCTGTGGCTCGCCGTCTTCTGCCTCTTCTCAGCCGCCTCAGCACAGCCTTTTTGTGAGTTATCGATTGATTGATTAGATGAAGTCATCATGGTGATAATATGACGTCATTATTGCGATATGATGACGTCATTATGCCAATTTGATGACGTCACCATCAAATTTTCGTTTATTTGTTCAGAGATATTGTACTTGAGCTTCTCTCTAACTCCTCCTCCATTTGGAACTCGAATGGGAACTTTATTATGACGTCACCATCTTAAGAAAATGACGTCATCTTGAACTTTTTCGTAGGATCTCCTTATGAAGCAAATTTGAGCCAAAAAATTTATAATGACGTCATTCTAGGACTGTTTTCATGACATCATTCAAAAAACTGTTTTCATGACGTCATTAAAAAACTTTTTTCATGACGTCATTGAGAAAACTTTTTTTATGACGTCATTACGTTCCTTCACAAAACATCCTTATCATTTTCCACATTTCCAGTTACATTTTTCATTTTTCTCAACCCTCTCCTTTCCACACACTCTCTCTACAGTCTTCAATTTATGACGTCATCTTCTCGCCTCTGATGACGTCATCATAATTTTTCATCAGCTTCGGTAATGATATAACACATCAAAACACCTTTTCTTCCTTTCCGAATCATTTTTTTGATCCGTGAGAATCTAGATTCTCATTTTCCCATCTGACGTTTACATCACAGTTTTGATGACGTCACTTCTCTTGAAGACGTCAAGTTGATCTTTCTGTTTCTGTCATGATCTTTCAACTCAACTTTCTCAAAATTTTTTTCACCATTTCTCCGGAAATTTTCAAAAATGACGTCATCATTTTCCTCCAGATCGTTTTTAAGCTTCAAACTGAGTTCAAAAAAAAAATTTTTACTTTTCTCTTCGTAATTCGAACCCCAATAGTCAGGCTACATTTGGAATGGCTCAAATATGTTGATTTAAGACGCGCCCGACCTGAAACGGCTTACGCGCTGGTGTATTAGAAAGCAAAAGAGCGAACCATTTTCGCTACAAGTTTGCCAAGATTTGAGCCATTCCAAGTGCGACCAGAAATTCTCAATTTGAAGAAAGATGACGTCATTTTTTTAAATCATTTTCAGTGTCATTATAACAATCAAAAGTGACGTCATAAAATTTGAAAAATATTTTGATTATTTCACACTGTACTAGAGTATCATGGCAATGGTGAACCTTGATTTTATAACGTATTTTTGGATTCTAATGACGCCATTTTTAATATTATGAATGACGTCACGAACTTGATATTTTTCCTGCACTCGGGGATCATGTCGAAAGTGATCTCGAACTTTTTTTTGTCCAAAATCCAATTTTTCAACCCATAGATCATTTTTTTTCTCATAGTTTCGTGACAATTAAATCGAAAGGTGATGTCATTCGCACCTGGGCTCCAAAAAAATCTCCAAATCGAGTTTAATTATCGGGTTGAGTCAGTGGAAAAAAAAAATGTTCTAAAAACTTTTTAAGTGGGCGTTTTTTTCATATAGACAGATGACATTTGAACTTACTCAAAATGTCAGAAAATTACAGATAATTGTAGATTTCAAAACAAAAATTGTTTTCCTAAAGGCAATTCATTTCACAGAGTAGTTTGAACTGAAGAAAAATGAATACTGAAATTTTTAAAGTGAAAAATGGGCAAAAATCGATTAATATTAATGGCAAAAAAAGTCTCGCTGTTGAGCGGACTCGAACCCTTGACCTCTCGAGTAGCGTTCCAAGCACTTCTTACCATCCTCTAGCTTCAATTAATTTAATTGTAAAGTGGAAAACATCTTATATGGACAAAAATGAAGTAAATACGATAATGGCAAAAAATCTATAACGCGAGGAGGAGTCGATCTCGCGACCCTTTGATTTTCAGCTTAGGTCCCTACCAGCTGAGCTAACGACCATTCATTTTTTTTTCAATCCACCTTTTTGAATAAAAAATACCTCTGAAACCGTAAATCGTTTTTTTTTTCATCTTGATGCTCAAAAAACCTCTCCAAAACTCGATCCCTCGACCCATCCCACCTCAGTTCCACTCTTAACCATCTGAGCCGCCTTTTTACTCTTATTTTTTCAATTTCTATCAATGATTTTTCTACAGACCGACTACAGCGGATAGCACGGCTACAGTACCCCTCAGAAGCGATTTTCTACCGTAATCTACGTTCAGACGACGACGAGGAAGACAAGTGAGTCACGATGGGTTACGGTGGTCGCATTTGGAATGGCTCAGCTGCAGTTTGAAGTTGCACCCGACCCAAAACGACTTGCGCCCAAAGTGTTGAGAATCTTAAGAACTTGAACTCAACCGCAACGCGACCGCGACGCACTTGAGCCATTCCAAAAAAAGAAAAACTCACGTCATGTCTACGAAATCTTCTCATTGAAATCAGCTGACTTTTATTTATGTACACTATACTAAAATTAAAATTTATGGCTAGCCCAGGCCAATTATTTCAAATTGGATTCGAAATCCAGACGAAATTCGTATTAGCCTGCTCGGCAGGAAAAACGTCATGGAAAAGGAAAAAAAAACAGAAAATTTTGAAAACCAACAAATTTTTATCAAAGTTGACCATGCAAAATCGCTTCCCAAAAAACTTGATATTCAAATTTTCATCTTTTCTTTCGGATTTTCTGGTCTCTGATTGCTTCAAGTCATATTCAATAGTAAAAAAGTATATATAAAGTGATTAAATAATTGCTAACATGAGCAATAACTTACAAAACATTCCTGCAATTTTCTACCACTTCCTAATGATATAAAGTGATTGATAAAATGCTAACATGAGCAATAGTTTGCAATAAATGTGAAAGGGTTTTTTTCTTGATTTTTTTGAAGTTGATTTTTCTTGAAAAAAATGGCCTTTTTTTCTTTTTTTGCTTAAAAATAAAGATCTTGCGTCTTGAAAGTATTCTCACATACTTTTTAGAAGATAATAGCCCTCTTTGAAAAAAACACAAAAAGAATAACAAGCCCCACGCATTTCCGTAGTTGTTATGTTTGAAAAGGGACAAAAAAATTATCCAAAAAAACTTTTTCGAACATTTTTTGAGAAAAAAATCATAGATATTGAAAAATTGAAAAACTGATTATAAAATTTGTCAAAAAAATGGTTTTTTTCTAGAAAATTTTGACGAAAAATCAAGAATTTTGATCATTTTCTCTGAATTTTTTTCTTGATCCGTGACATTTTTTTGAATTTTTTTATGGCAAAAATATTGAAAAATAATTCAATTTTTATATTATTTTTTTGTCACAGATAATCATTCAATTTTATTTTCTCGAAAAATTAAAAATTATCCTCTTGATAACTAATTATTGCTCATGTTAGTCGGTTTGCAACTTTTTAAAAAGGATTAAAAAGTCGGGAATTCATGTGGGAAAAAATAAGTGAAAAAAATAAATTATGTATTGCTCATATTATCTGCAAACTGCTCACTCTACTAAAAAAAGGCAAATTTTGTCGTTGTCCAAAAAGAAAACTTTCTCGCCATTTTCTTGAAAGATACAAATCGATAATTATTGCTCATATTAGCTTTCCCATAGCTCATGATACCGGAATATTTCAAAAAACTGGGTCATTATTGCTCATATTATCTGTGAACTGCTCACCAAAAAAAGCCAAAAAAAGCAAATTTTACCATTCAAAAAAACTTTTCGCCGTTTTTAACCTTAAAATCGATAATTATTGCTCATATTACCAAAAATCTTCCCATAAGCTATGTCATTATTGCTCATATTATCTGTAAACAGCTCACTCTTTCAAAAAATTACAAAATTTGCAACGTCTACAAAAAAAAACTTTACGAACTTTCTTAAGACACGAATCGATAATTATTGCTCATGATAGCTTTCATGTTGCTCATAGTACCGCAATCATTGCTCATATTAGCTGCAAACAGCAAAGAAGCCAAAAAGGCGATTTTGCAGCGAAAAACGAAACTTCCGCAATATTTCCGAAATAGTTTCCAAATCCATATTTCATGAAGCCAAAGCTAACTGAACTAAACTAAAAAACGGGGGGAATTTTTGGGAGCGGGGGCGCCAATTTTTTTCCACATGTCCGAGTTCTCTTCTGACACGCGCCCACTCAGAATTCTCCATTCTTTTTTCTTTTCATCTCATTGTTTTCTGAGACTCGAATGTGATCCAAACTCCATTATTCACAATATTTGTCCGGATTCTGCTAAATATATTCCGATGTAGTAGGCATAAAGTAGTGAAGAAAATGACGTTGAAACAAAGTTAGGAGCGCCAGAGTGGTCCCTATAGGGGTTAGGGGAATAAAAAACCATCTAGGGGTCCGAAAAGGGGCCTTTTTAGGGGTAAAATTCAGGTGGTCCCTATAGAGGTTCAGAGTCTGAATCATGAAGCTGAAGTGGCCCCTATAGGGGTTTGGGGAATAAAAAACCTCCAGGGGCAGAAAAGTGCTCCCCATAGGGGTAAAATTTAAGCGGTCCCTATAGGGGCTAGGGGAAGAAAAAGAAACCCTCCCGGCCACGAAAAAGTGCTCCCTATAGGGGTGAAATTTGAGGGGTTCCTTTAGGGTTAGGGGTAGAAAAAAAAACCATCTAGGGGACAGAAAAGTGGCCTTTATAGGGGTAAAATGGAGGTGTTCTCTACAGGGTTAGGGAAGAAAAAGAAACCCTCCCCAAAAAAAAGAGCTCCCTATAGGGGTAAATCTAAGTGGTCCCTATAGAGGTTCAGAGTCTGAATCATGAAGCTGAAGTGGTCCCTATAGGGGTAGGGGAAGAAAAACAAACCCTCCCGATCACAAAAAAGAGCTCCCTATAGGGGTTAAATTGAGGTGGTCCCTATAGAGGTTCAGGGTCTGACTCATGAAGCTGAAGTGGCCCCTATAGGGGTCTCTTCATATTTTTTTTCTCAGATTTGAGAATTACAAAATAGTGACCCCCACAGTGAGGCATGGAAGGTAAAGTAGTCCCTAGAGGGAAATCTTCAAACTCCCCTAATATTGCCACTAGAGGGGCCACTCTGGCGTTCCTAAGAAAAATGCAAAAGATCAATTTTTGATAAAAAGTGGTCCCGACACGATTAGCAAGACAGCGTAGGAACATCAGAGATATTAGAAAAAAAAACTTTTCTCGAAAAATAATTCAAATTTGCCCCACTAGAGCCTTTCAGAATTTGAATATCAAATCATTGCTCAAGCTCCGCCCCTAGTGACGCAATAAACCAATCAGAGAGCGAGCCGTTTTTAACAAATGACGTCATTCTAATTGACGTTCGAAATCTGAACAGACTATATTTTTTTCTGAGACAAAATACGAACCAGATGGAAATTTGAGCTGAAGAAAAATGAAAAATGATTATTTTTTGCCTTGTCTTCGAAATCTTATCAAAAAAGTATAATCTTGGAACTCTCGGAATGTTTTTCTTTCAAAATTCCTGAGACGTTTCTCAAATCCCTCGAGGGACCACTTCATTCATCTCTATGATGTCATAAAATCGAGGTGCCTCCGTTCTTTTTTACTTTTTTCTGATCTTTCCAAAAGATATTCGAAGTCCCCTGGCATTTCCTCAGCCTCAATTATACTAGATAATTGCCCGGGCCGTTTTTAAAGGTCAATAAAAAGTTCAAATTGGAAATTACGTTGAAATTGAGCTTTCGTTTCGAATTATTCATCAAAAGCTGCAAAAAGAAAGAAAAAAATTGACTTTTTGAGCAAAAAGGTCCCGACACGATTAGCAAGACCGTGTGAAAATGGAAAGAAACATTTTTTTAAAAAAATTGGCTGAAAGTATTTTGGAATCGCCATTTTTTTAAAGTGATATAATCTATTATAATTTTTTTAAGCAAACTTTATATTTTTTTATTAAAAAAATTCAGTGATCCTTTAATTGACCTGAAAAAGCCAAAAAAAGCTCATTGAAAACCACAAAAAAATCAACTAAAAAAATCAAAAAAATCGTACTTTTAAAATTACGATTCTCATTGGAAAGATTCTTAAACCAGATAAAAAATGTAGAAAAACGAGGTTTTTAAGGTAGTAAAGTCGAAAAAAAGAAAACGTCCACTTTTTAAAGAAAATTTCGTTACTATAAATTTCCCTAAAGCTTAAACTTATTTTTAAAAAACGATTTGAACTTGGGAAAAATCAAAAAATTCGAAATTTAAAGAAAATGGCCGCTCGAGGGCTTCAAAACTACTAGAAAAAAAAAACAATATTTCTATTTTTAGTATACAAAATTTCCTTACAAAGCTTGTATGAATGTTAAAAAAAATCAAAAAAATAATCAAGGCTGGGAAAAAATCATAAAATAATCAAAAAATCAAATCACTCAGAAAACTAAAGATCCGCACTTTGCAGACACGAAAAGCCGCGACCGCTTCGATTCGGGTAGAACAACTCCAGAAAGACGACAACACCAACAAGACAACCCAAAGAAATGTGCTCAATTTTTTGTCCAATCGATAAATCGATAAACACCGTAAGAGAGATCACATTCATTGTCCGGAACCGAGTTGAAACGCGAGGAAAAAAAGATCACAAAAATAATAAATAAATCAAATAAATCATCAATTACCACAATCAATGATTGAACAAATTCACAAAAAACAAATGAGTTGACGAGATGCAAATAATCTGATTTTGGTTGTGGTTGGGAGGAATATTTCTTTTCAAATTCGGAAAATTAAGCAACAGTTGTCGTGTTTCCACTGGTCGTTGGAACTTGGCCGTCTTCTTCAATTTTGGTGGCCTGGAAAGCAAAAAAAAATTTGGAGAGTTTGTATTGGACTCGGATTTTTAATATCACGTCATTTCTATTATTGATCGTAGCATTCTAGATTTTTTAAAAAAACCTAACAATCGAATCAAGTTCAACGATTAAAAGCTTGATGAAAAGAGACAATTTGATTTTTAAAAAATGAAAATGTCCGAAAAATTTATTACTCTAGTGTCCACTTAAAAATTGTGTTTATTGAGAGTGAAAAAAAGTTCTTATTTTATTTATGAAAACCACATGTTACTGAAATTAACCTTTGCGTATTTGGGAAAAAGTCCTAGTGGCCACTTAACAGGTACCTCAAGGGCTACTTGGAGAGGTCTCTAAAGGGGCTACTGAAACCACCTCCGCTTCTGTTTAACGTCTTAGTGGCCGCTATAGTAGTTTAGGATGTCAGGTAGTACCACTTAGACTCCTGAAGAGGCCACTCAATTCTAGTCACTTAACTGGTCACTAAGACGCGGAATAGTGGCTTCAGTGGTCACTCAAGTGTCCTCTTCGAGCAGCCCTTGAGAGATCACTTAAGGGATCTAGATTTCTGCCCAGATTTTCATAGACCCAAATGAGCTTCTAAAAAATGGCTCGAAGTTCAAAAAAAAATTTGAAGAGTTTATGAATAAAAATCCCGAAAATATTCCAAAACCAGACTTGTTCGAAACCGATATTTCATCATTTAAAAATTTAAAATCACTCAATTTTTGTTTATTTTTTAACTTTTGATCAATCCTAACCTCAGCATCTTTCTACACTTGTGAGGGCCACAATCGCCATTTACACTAAGAATAACTGCCGAGATAAACGCGAGACACTGGCAGTACATTGACGAGCTCGCAAACATCTCGCTTTTTTTTCTCGCGCCGGTCTCGCATTTTTCTGGGCGCGAGCTCGCATTTCTCTCGCAATTTGAAAATTTCCGAAATGCAAGATAAATGCGAGATGGCGCCGAGAAAAATGCGAGGTCGCGCCGAGAGAAATGCGGGATCGCGCCTAGAAAAAAGCGGCATTTTTGCGAGTCAGTCAATGTACCGCCACCGAGCTCGCGTTTATCTCGTCAGTTATTCTTAGTGTATTTAATTCAAGCTTTATTTTCAATTTATTTTCATTTTTTAACCGTTTCTGTGTATGTTATACTGTCTGCCTGTAAATGAACATTATTATTATAAATACCAACATGATGGGAAGCTTGGGGCTCGGGCGGAGCCTCGGAAATCTTGGCGAACATGCTCTTGAACCGTTTTCTGTCCTTTTCGTTCTCCTCGCGGATCTTGTTTTTGCAGACCAGAATCTGTTGAGCGGCCGCCTAAAAATCATCATTTTTTCTGGATTTTTCTCCCGGAAACCTTATTATCGGGCTCGATTTCGACAATCTTCTCATAAATCTTCTGGGCGTCGGCGAATTCGGTCATTGTGAGGATGGCGGTCGCCTTGCGGTAGAGGGCCTTCACACTCTTCGCATCAACTTCCAGAGCCTTGAAAATTACTTTTTTTTTTCTTTAAAATGCGGACAGACGGACCTTGTCGCAGTACTTGATGCAGTCGAGCTGTTCGTTCAATTTCGAGGCGGTCAAGCTCAAGTTCAAATAGGCGCTCAGCAGCAGGGCGTCACGGTTCTGAAAAACGTTATTTCAAAAATTCTCAAATAAAAACTGAAGAATAAAGCCAAAATTCCAAAAAAACGTGCAGAAACATCAGTTAAACCATATCAAACGACTAAAAACGCTTTTTAAAATAAAACTAATTTTTCAAACATCTTGTAAACTGATTAGAACTTCCAAACATGTGAAAAATATAATTCAGCTGAAAAATCGTAAAATAATTTCAAATCTGTGTGAATGGTCGTTTAAGGTTTGAACTTTCTCAAAATTTACATGAAAAGAACCATTTGCATTATTTTTTTTGAGCAGTTAAAATTCTTAAATGATGAGAAAATTTTATGAAAACTCTCAAGAAGCTAATATTTTCTAGGAATATCCAGAAAAAGGTGAAAATTCGGCATGAAACGGTAAAAATTCAATATTTCAATGCTTGTTTTTGTTTTTTCTTTGTTTAACACTTTCTACGTAAAATAAGTATAAAAATTCCAATATTTTTTGAATTTATAAATTTTTTCCAGGTTATTAAAGAGTAAATCTACGTTGACTCCTAATTGAGAAAATCATAAAATATTTTAAAAAAATCGTAAAACCGGCAAAGAAAATCGTTATAACAAGCCAAGAAAAATAGGGAAAGTTCTATGTTAATCTTTTTTGATTTTAAATGAAAGAAAAAAACGAGGAAAAGGTTTTAAATGATCTGAAAACGCTTAAATAAGGTGAGAAAAGCCACGAATGAATAAAATATCGAAACAAAACAGTAGAATCTATCGTTACGACCTGTTCAATGTAACTTGCTCAAAAATTATAAAAATTGGCAGTCCCAAAAATTTTGGCAAGAGTTCCATACCGTGTTCAAAGAAACTAGCGCAATATTTTAGCTGAAAATTACGTCTGACCCTCCAAAATTTAGTGATATTTTCCACTCTCCTTTGCGGAATCACTTCGAACATTTTCAACTCCCCACACCTTTTTCTCCTCCTCATCAAGATTCTTCTCGTACTCCAGGATGTCCTCGACGCGCTTGTACTTGTTCCAAGCGAGGCGCAGTTTTCCCTGTTGGAGGAACTCGGTTCCGCGCTCCTTGGCCGCCTTGGCCGACGTCATCTTCTCCTCCGTGGACATCTCCCAGGTCGAGGGGACTTTCTCGAAATCTTTCAGGAAGATGGTGAATTCCAGAGGGGCGTTGGGCGGAAGGCCGTATTCTTCGGGTGCCGTCGTTCCGTAGGTGAATCTCGTGCCTTTCAGTTCGATTTTTGATTTTTCGCCCTTGCAGAAACGGCGAAGGGCACGGTCGATTCCTTCAGGGAGACCGGCCTGAAAGTTGGAAAGTTATCACCAAAAATCAATAATTTTTAGAACCATCTACTACTTGAAAAAATGGCAAAGAGGCTCTTTTTTTGTTTCTGAATTTGCAAAAAAAAGAAAGTGCGCGATCCGGAGAAAATGACGTCATTCTACGTCACAAATTGCACTGAGTATTCAACGTTAATAACTTGTTTATTCGATCGCCTTTGGCTGCGTACTTGAGGTTTAAATTTTCGCGCCCAAATTTTTTTGACGTCTCCCCACCCCGTTTGGGAAACGCCGTGTTGAAATAAAGATGACAGAAAATATTTTACTTTCTAAATTCTTTTTTGTTTCCAGAAAAAGCTATTCCTTATTCTGATACTTCTCTTGAAACTCTCAAAACTTCAAATCCTTCATCCAAAAATTTCCATATTTTTTTCAGTTCTTCCCTTCCTGAATTTGAGGAATGTTTACTACTACAAAAAAATCAAAAAAACATGAATGATCTATAAATTTAAATGTTCAAAACTTTTCCTCAAAAAAATTATCAACTTTTTCTTTTTTTGAAAATTAAAAAAATTCCAACACCCACACTCCCAGACGGAAACATTCTCAAAAAAACATTAAATATTTCATGAAAAACTTTTGATCGCCTAGATTTTTTTGAGAAATCGTTTTTGAAAAATCAGGAAAGAGACTTCTTTTGGGTAAAATTGAGGGAAATGCTCGAAAATAACGGAAAAAGTGAAAAATTTTTTTGAGAAAAACTTCAAAGATGTAATGAAAAATGAACTACGGCTGGAGAAAAAAACAAACTCAATTTACATTTTCATGTTTTTTTTTTCTTTCTAATTCTTAAAATCCCGCTTCTTATTCACCTCCGAAGCCTCGCCAATCGCAAAAACGACTTCTTTATTGTAAAATTCCCTTCCTTCATGGGATCCAACGACATGAGCTGAAAATTAACATTTTTTGAAGATTATTTCATTTATTTTATAACCAGTGACTGTGCTGGTATCATTAGGAATCAGCGATTTGGATCCTTCAACAATAATTGTCCGCAGAATGGAACTGTCACGGTCGGGAGACAAATCTTCCGCTTCCCAATCGAGAAGTTCAACCTAAAAAAAAGTTCTTATTGTAACTTTTTAAAGATATTTTTAACAATTTAACGGAAAACTGAAATCTCAAAAAATAAATTTAGAATGAAAATCAAGAAAATTGCAAAATAACTACGGAAATGCTACTTAAAACCCCTCAAAATAATCGAAAAGCGCATTTTTTAAAATAGTATTTTGCTGAATTTTACAGCCTTCACACAAAACAGACAAGAAAAAGAAGATCATCAGCTCAATAGCCACCTCGAAAATCAAAGTGGCCCCTCCAGGGATCTTTGGCGGACTGCCAGCGTCGCCATAACCATAATCCGACCGAATCGTGAAAACGGCCTTTTCTCCCTTGGTCATCGTCGCAACACCAACATCCCAACCTTTGATCACCTTGAAATTATCATTTTAGACGTTTTATAATCTAATTTTCCTTTTCACCTGCGATCTTCCGAGCAAAAAGTCGAACGGAGTGCTGCGATCAAGACTAGAATCGAATTTATCACCATTTTCCAGGGTTCCAGTGTAGTGGACCTAAAAAAGGTAATTTCCTTAAAAATTCGCACTTTGGTCCCGAGACCTTGACAGTCGTTCCATTGGATGGCTTGGCGATGCCAACTCCTTCCTTCAAAATCTTTTTCAGAACACCTCCATCGCTCTTTGGCGTGATGTCAACTGCCTCCGAGGCCATCTTTTTTTGCTGAAAACCAAAGATAGAAAAGCTGAAAACTTAAAAACACGAAAAACTTGCGCCAGTGTATAACCGAGAAAGGGAATACTGTTTTCTAATGAGAGCAGTTATTAGAAGCTTTCATCTGAGCTGCGGAAACTGAAAAGTCGCGCGTTCATCGGAAAAAAAAACGAAAATTGCTTCGAAACGCAAAAAATTACTCCAAATCAAAAATTAGTATCGTTTTGGAGCGCCGATGAACACGATTCTTCGTCTTGAAGCATGTTCCGTTTCTCCGATAGACAAGACACAATGATCAAAACGAAAAAAAACTTGAAATGAAAAGAAATTAGGACAAATGAGGAAAGAAATGTGGACGTTCCAAATTCAAATTTCGAGAAAATTCTGACCTGTCGTCTTGTTTGGTGTCTTCCCCGCAAACACATAGCCATTGTCTACAGTAATTTATAGTCCAAAATTCGACCCGCGTCTTTCTTTTTCAAATTCTGTTATCGTTTTTCTTTCATTCTATCATTTTTCTTTGATTTTCACGTATCACCTAGGTGTTGCAGAACGATGAATGAACCGCCGAACATCGCGGCGGAGTTGGAAAGTCTTGGGTTTGGCGTGCCGGGACCATCGAAAATCAAGCAAGCCTTGTCGAAAACGCGAAAAATCAACACCCTCATCAATGCCATCGAGAAATTTCAGAAGGAAAATGAAATTCAGGTACCTTATAGTTATCTTGTGTTATTCCTAACTTTTTGAAGATGGACCAACTCCGACCGGCGCTGCAATTGTTGGATTTGCACAAAATACCGCGATTAGAGTTTCATGAATTGGTTGGAATTGGCCTCTTATTGAATCAAAAATTGATTTATCCAATTTTCAGGCAGTCAATGAGTTGACAGAGAAGATAAAAGGGCGGATAGGGTTTCTAGGAGATAATCCGAGTGAAGAAAATACGAAAAAACTGGAAGCTCTTCTGGATAAGTCGTTCTATACGAATAAACTTCCTCCGTTTCGTCCGATCGTTCTGGAACTGTTGAAAAAAACGTCCCCAAGCTTCCGGAGAAGTTTGTGATTTTTTCTTTCTTCTTTAAGGACTTTTTTTTTCGAAATTTTCATGGTTTACTTCATTTTCGATAGTTTTTTTTAAGGATTTCACAGTTCAAATCCATTTTTAGACTTTTCCTGCACTTTCAAAAGATTTTTTGGACGCGGTTCAAGATTTCTTCAGTTTTAAAGTCAAATTCCTCAAAATATCTTATCCTTAACTACTTTTTCGGGCGATTTTGGCTTCTTTTTGTACAAAATCCGTTCAGGGCAGAATTTTTCAAAGGCACAGAGAGGGAATTTCGCTTCAGGAATTTTTAATGTTAATGATTTCGCAAAAAAATTTTTTTCTAAAGGAAACATTTATTTTCAGTCAAATTTTTTTGTTTCAAGAAATCACGAATTTGAAAAAAGAACTCCAATAAAAGGAATATTTAAAGGTACCTGGAAATAATCAAAAACGACCCGTTATTATACGAAGACTGTGCTGTGAGTGTGAAACAGCAAATTTGGCCCGGAAGTCCCGAATTATTCGTCTCAGCGGTTCAACCGGTCATTGACGACTATCTGAGGTTTCAAAATTTAAAAAAAAGTAGAAAATTTTTTTCCAGAAAAAAGCATGCGTTGATTTGTGCTGTGGAGCAGTCGAGGACTAATTTTTTCACTTTTGAAACGACGAAAGCCAGGAGAACTTGGCCTCAGTTGCACGGTAGTTTCATATTTTCGATGTAATAAGAAGCTTTAAAAATTAAAAAGTTATATTATTTGAAAAAAATAGGCTAAAAAAATTGAATTGAATCAAAAAAATTGTCTGTAGAAGAGTTGTCCATGAGAAAAAAATTTAAAAAAAGGAGAAATTTGAATTTTTTTCGTATCTTTTTTTCTACTTTTTTTCTTTTGAATAAGGTTTGAAGGAGTAAATTTCAATCATTTCTCGGAAGATTTCTTGAATTTTTTTCGCATTTTTTTATAACTATTTCAGAACTATTTTTCTGCTTTTTATTAAACTGTGAATATTCAATTTTATTTCGAACTTTCATAAAATCACCTATTTTTTTCTGATTATTTCTTCACTAATGATTTTTATTAAATAAATTCTCATTATTTTCCAGAGATTGTCCGAATGATCGGGAAGCGTGAGGATATCTACGACATGTTCTTGAATTTAATCCGGAAACAGTATACCGATTCTCAAGACGTGCATCTGTGTTCTTTGAGGTTTTTTTAATGAAGAAAAAAATAATCTTTAAGAGCTTTTATATAGTTCCAAATTGGGTTTCAAGAACTTTTTGAGGAGATTTGGCAGTTTGAAGTACTGAAAAATCTGCTTTAAAAAAACATTTTCTACAATAATCCATTTTTTTAATGTATCCGAGTGCATTATCAATTCATATTTCAACTTTGAAATTTAGGAAAACATTAATTTACACTCATATTTTAATAATTAGCTGAGGTTGTGAATGTGTGAAAAAAAGTTCAAAAAAATTAAAAATTTTTTTCTAATCTTCCAGTAATAAAGATCGTAGAAAAAAATTCCTTCAAAAAAATCCATTAAAAAAATTTTAAAAATTTCAGAATGGAAGTCCTCATGCTGGCTCATGATAACAATGCAGAAAAGTTGATGAAAGCAGGTGAAAATTTTCTTTCATAATTCATTTTTTTTTTAAATTTAACCATAAAAAAACAGTTTTTTAAGACAAATGCCACGATTTCGCGTGGTGTCTGGACGCTTGTGTGAGAGACAAGCATTTGGAAACGCAACAGGCTGCGAAATTGAAGAATATCCTGGATACTATCAAGGAGACGGACATTGACGTGGGTTTTTTGTAGAGTTTGAAATTGGTAGGGGTGTATTTTCGAAATTGAAGCTCGGCAATCCCAAGTTTTTTGAGTACAAAACTGGCAGTCCCAAAATTTTAGAAGTTAAAATTGGCAGTCCCAATTTTTTCAAGTTTAAAATTGGCAGTCCCAAATATTTTGACGTTAAAATTGGCAGTCCCAACATTTTTTCAGTGAAAAATGGCAGTCCCAAGTTTTCGAAATGAAAATTTGGCAGGCCCAAAATTTCTGTTCGAAATTGGCAGTCCCAAAATTTTCGAGTTTAAACCTGGCTGTCCCAAATTTGTCGAGCTTGAAATTGGCAGTCCCAAATTTTTTTTGTTCGAAATCGGCAGTCCCAAGTTTTCGAAATTAAAATTAGCAGTCCCAAAATTTTTAAGCTTAAAATTGGCAGTCCCAAAATTTTCAAGCTTAAATTTGGCAGTCCCAAATTTTCGAAATTGAAATTTGACAGTCCCAAAATTTTCAAGCTTAAAACTGGCAGTCCCAAATTTTCGAAATTAAAATTTGGCAGTCCCAAAATTTTCAAGCTTAAAATTGGCAGTCCCAAAATTTTTCAGCATAAATTTGGCAGTCCCAAAATTTTCGAGCTTAAAATTGGCAGTCCTAGAATTTTTGAGTAAAAATTGGCAGTCCCAAATTTTCAACGTTAAATTTTGGCAGTCCCAAATTTTTCAAGCTTAAAATTGGCAGTACCAAAATTTTTGAGCATAAAAATTGGCAGTCCCAAATTTTTCGAATCTGAAATTTGGCAGTCCCAAAATTTTTGAGCTTAAATTTGGCAGTCCCAAAATTTTTGAGCTTAAATTTGGCAGTCCCAAAATTTTTGAGCTTAAATTTGGCAGTCGCAAAATTTTTGAGTAAAAATTGGCAGTCCCAAAATTTTTGAGGTGAAAATTGGCAGTCCCAAATTTTTCAAGCTTAAAATTGGCAGTACCAAAATTTTTGAGCTTAAATTTGGCAGTCGCAAAATTTTTGAGTAAAAAATTGGCAGTCCCAAAATTTTTGAGCTTAAATTTGGCAGTCCCAAAATTTTTGAGCATAAAAATTGGCAGTCCCAAATTTTTCGAATCTGAAATTTGGCAGTCCCAAATTTTTCGAATCTGAAATTTGGCAGTCCCAAAATTTTTGAGCTTAAATTTGGCAGTCCCAAAATTTTTGAGCTTAAATTTGGCAGTCCCAAAATTTTTGAGCTTAAATTTGGCAGTCGCAAAATTTTTGAGTAAAAATTGGCAGTGTCAAAATTTTTGAGGTGAAAATTGGCAGTCCCAAATTTTTCAAGCTTAAAATTGGCAGTACCAAAATTTTTGAGCATAAAAATTGGCAGTCCCAAATTTTTTTCGAATCTGAAATTTGGCAGTCCCAAAATTTTTTTGAGCTTAAATTTGGCAGTCCCAAAATTTTTGAGCTTAAATTTGGCAGTCCCAAAATTTTTGAGCTTAAATTTGGCAGTCGCAAAATTTTTGAGTAAAAAAATTGGCAGTCCCAAAATTTTTTTGAGGTGAAAATTGGCAGTCCCAAAATTTTCAATGCCCAAGATGACATTTTTTTGAAAAAAAGCAGTAGATTTTTTTGATCATTTTTTTGGTTCAAATTGCCCAATTCACTTGATAATTTGTCAATTTCTTGTTTTTTTACATAATGTAATTTCGTATTAGACTTTGATGCAACTTGGAAATTGAAAAAAATCGAATATTTTTCTTGAAAAAAATTGGTTCAAACACATGCTTGAATATTTTCCGCTATTTTTTTTCATAAGAATAATATTATGTGATTTGGAAAAAGATGCTTTAAAAATATTCACTTTTCAAATTTTTAGCATTTGAACTTATTACCAAAAATCCACGTATAAAAAAACATAAAAAAAGATAGAAAAATTTTTTTAAAATTAGGAATTTAAAATCTCACACAATAATTCAGAATACCAAACGTTTTTTTTTCCTTTTTTCGTGTTTTTCTCATCCTTTTTCTCAATTTTCAGCACGTAGTCGACATGGCGATGATTTCCAACGACGTCCACGTTGTTCATTTTCTTTCGACAACACTTTTGAAAAAATTGAAAGATAACGTAGGACATCAAAAACAGAATAAAACGCAAAAAAAAAAAAATTAAAATTACAGGCCGGAGCCCATTTGCCGAGAGAAATGCCCTCGGTTCAGCTGATAATTCGGATTCTGGCCCTTGGAACCAATGTCAAGGTTGGTTTTTTTTTAAAGATAACAAATTTTTCAAGGGCTTGTTTGATTTGAAATCTTCCAGATTATCTGCAAGACCCGGGAAATTCCAACGGAAATGGTCGATTCGATCGTTTTCACCAAGTTTCTGTCGTCTTTCGCATATATGATCGTTGAGGACAATATACGTAGTGAACTGTTGCGATTGGATACAGGTAATTGATTTAAAAAAAATCGTTCTGTAAGGCCAAAATGTCAAGATTATTGGATGGATTTTTCCGTTTTACCTTAGTTTATCATTTTGCAAAAAAATCTAAAAAAGTAGGTAGACCGAAATTAATAATGTGAAATTTTTTTTGAAAAAAACTTTGAAATTTGAATGATTAGTTTCACCTAGAGAACTTCCGAAAATTTTCTTGTTTTACTCATTTCTGAGGGAGGAGCCTTAAATGTTTCGAGCTTGAAGTTGGTGATGGTAATTTTTTAAAGCTTAAAATTTTTCAAATAATATCGGCGATCCAAAATTTTCCGAGCTCAAAATTGGCAGTCCCAAATTTTCCTACGACCCCCAATTTTCAGCTCGAAAAAATTTGGTTCTGCCAATTTTGAATTTTAAAATTTTACCACTGCCAATTTCAAGACGCTTTCTCTGTAACTCTTCAGAGCAATGGAAACACGAAAAACTTTTTTTTTGTAATGTGACTAAAATTCACTCACTAGTATCAGTGTTATCATATGACGTCAGGATCCCGAAAATTATTCTTTGATCCATTTCCTCTTACCGCCGCAGGGTTACTTTTGAAACTTTGAAAGTTTTATTCAGTCTTCAGAGAAGGTTTCTCTGCTGAATCATGGAATCATTGAAGAGCTGTTTGTCGGTTCGCGAAACTGTCGTTGATCAAGAGTAGAGGGCGCGTAGAGCATCTCGCTCTTCTTGTGAAAGTAGTAGACGGTTTTCGAACGTTTCCGACGATCACTGCTTCTCCATGTAGGAACGGTACGGCGCCCAGCTTGTCCAGGGCTGGCGGGCGTCGGATTAAATCTCAGGAGAGAGCGGAAATGAAGACCGACCACTCGGAAGGTAGAAATGAGATAAAACCCGACTACCGTAGCCCGACTACCGCAGGGTTACGGTAGTCGGGTTTTCACCTGCGTATCCAAGAATTGACGGCGTTTTTCTTTAGCTTTAGCGGAAAAGGGCTGACCAGAATGACCAAAAACTAACTTTCAAACAAAAAAAAGTACTGTATCTTGAAAATTTTACAGTAACCCAAGTTGTTATGCACCGAAAAGGCTCTTAAAATGACATTGTCTATCGATTGATATACGGTAAGAGAAATTGGCTCAATGATTCGTGTGTGCAATCCTGACGTCGTATGATATTATTGGGGAAAAAAAATCCAAAAAAATATTTCTTTGAGTTTTCATTGCTCTTGAAATTTGAAAAATGGTATTTTTCACCAAATAAAAGTTGATTCTTGGAGCTTTTTCAGTTGAAACAGAGGATTTCCACATGGAGAAGCTGATCCAAGGGCCGAGCTCTACTGTTCAGACCTTTTTGAGGGTTTGTCCTTTTTTTTTTTGGAAGTTTCTATATTCGGTACAGGAAAAGATGTATCATTTATAATGATTCTTTGTATTTTTTGAATTGCAAGAATGTTTAAGAACCACGCCGTGGCTGCCCTGCTCTGGTTTCACTACTGCCTCGAAATGCTACCTTCGAAAACTAAAACTGGCGATGTTAAAGGTATTTTTATCGTCCTTTTCATGAAAAAAAAATATTTTCAGGTTTTATGCGGTATGCCGGGTACTTGCCCAATCTTTACGGGAAGGTTAGTGAAATTTGAAAAAAAAAATTTTTTTTTTTTGGTTTTTTTCCAGGAATCTTTAGAATAAAAAAATAGTGAAAAAAATCTATGTTCTTTTTACTTTTTTTGAGGCTTAGAAAAAAAGAATATATAAATATCTAGATTTTTATCCCTTCTTGACACTTTTCCTCAAAGTTGAAAATTGAAAAATACGCTTTAAAATCGATTTTCGGCTCAGAAATGTCAAAAAAAGTGTATTTTTTTAATTATACCAATATTTTTTTCATTTCAGATTGCTTCCCATGGAGTTTGGTGTCATTTATTGATCCATCGATTGATTTATTCCCATCAATTTGATCCGATTTTATCGATTGACGTCAGGTTTCATCAACTAATGCTCGACGAAGTTCTGTTGGGCAATATTGAGGTGGTTTTTGAGCTCTTGTGGAGCTTTGAAAATTCGGAAGATATCAAAATTTTAAAAAAATTGCCTTAAAAAAACTTTTTTTAGAGGTTTTCTCGCTGATTTATAAGTATTCAAAATAATTTCAAGGTAATTTTTGAATATTTCGAGATCAGAAATGGATTTTTTTATACGCTCGTTTTGATGAAATATTGCAACTAAAACTTTAAAATTTCAGCTTTAATCTTGGAAAAAGCTCAATTTTAACTCCATTTTTTTGTCAAAAATTCCAGTTTTTGCGTAATTTTTACACCGTAATATTCAAAAATAACCGTTTCAAACCCTAAAAAATCATTTTCCAGATGGATGAAGTGGTAAAATATCAACTTTTACGCCTCGTAAATCAATTAGGTTTCATTTGGGGCGTTCCGAAATGTCTCGAAATGCTCGAGCAAATCTCTCCGGAGTCCGCGGTACGATTTTTTGATTTTTTTTCTTCTGAAAATTATTCTTCAGATGGTTCACTATCACAGCGACTTGGATCAAACACTGTATCGACGGGAATTTTTGACGCTTTGCAATAAAATTGACCCGAATAAGGCGGCAGAGGTGAAAAAAATGTGGGTTTTTTTCAGAATGGAACAATATTTTTTTTTAATTTTAGGGTGCTGAAAAATAATGATTATTTTGCCACTTTGCATTTATTGGGTCATTATTGTCTATAATATTGAATATGTGGGGTTTTATACTTAATTTAATGCGACATGTAAGACTCTGGTCGCACGTAGAATGGCTCGAGGCGTCGCGGTCGCGTTGCGGTTCGAGTTAAAATTTGAAAATAGGCTTTGAGCCATTCCCCATGCGGCCAATAATAACTTTTCCTTTCAAAATAAGCCTTTTAAAGCATTTCAATACTGGATTAAAAAACGTTTTTCAAAAATTTAGGGTGCTATACTTCATTCAATACAATTCAAAAGACTCTGGTCGCACGTAGAATGGCTCGAGGCGTCGCGGCCGCGCTGCGGTTTAAGCTTAAATTTGAAAATCTGATGAGAGACATTCCCCATGCGGCCATTCTTGGCTTTTCCTCTTGAAATGAGATTTTTCAAAGCATTCTCAGTTTGAATTTGAATCATTTTTTTGAAAATTAGGGTGCTAAATTTTATTTACTGTAACTCAAAAGACGCTGGTCGCACGTAGAATGGCTCGAGGCGTCGCGGTCGCGCTGCGGTTCAAACTAAATTTTGGAAAAAAATAGGCTCAGAGCCATTCCCCATGCGGCCAATAATAACTTTTCCTTTCAAAATGAACTTCTCAAAGCATTTTTAGTCGATTTTTACATATATACCCAGGATTTTTTTGGTCAATTTTTTTCAAAGCTTTTTCCGCAAAAATCACAAAAAAAAATTTCACATTTTGATTCGAAAAAATTCTCAATGCTAACTACTGTTTGTAGATTTTGTTGATCGAGAGCAATTTTCAAATATTTTTTTCAATATTTTTAAGCCAAACCTCCTCTATTTTTCCTTCAGAGATTTGATTTTTTTTTTATTTTTCCAGTTCATTTTTAGAGTAGTTTTTTTAATATTTACTAACCATTTTTTTCTTCTTTTTTTCGGTTTTCTAACTGAAAAATCTGACTAAAATTATGTAATTTTCAAAATTTTAAAACCATATTTATGTTGGACCGTTCATTCATGTAGTCTAGTTCAAAGGTAAAAATTTTTTTTGGAAAGGAAAAAAATATTCAAATTTTTTTCTGCTTGGCTTAAAGCTGAATTTTATCGAGATCTTAGACTTTTTTTCTAAATTTTTTTAAAAATTTTTTTGTCGATTTTTAAAAAAATCTTGATCAATTTCAGGGCTCTCCGATCAAAAAAATTCGTTCGCGTCGCCGCCAAGAATCGGCCTCGTAAGGCAATATCCCTCCGCGACGCCTTTTCATCAAGCTTTTGCCTAGAAATTTATATTTTTTTTAGATTGTAAAATTGTATTTTTTTTGTCCATATTGTACATAGAAACTCGAATTTATCGCTTCGAATCTCAGGGAATTGTTTCAATTTTGATTTGGTTGTGTTTCAGATTTTTATTTTGTATTTGTTTGTATTTTAAAGAATCTTTGATTAGATATTTTCAAAAGGAAATGGTGGAAAAGGCCCTATAGAAATGTTCCGTTTTGCTGCCTTTTTGCGGCCTTTTTGCGGCCTTTTTTGAGCCTTTCTGCAACCCTTTTTGCAGCCTTTTTCGAGCCTCATTATTTTGCATTTCAAAGCTCTTTTTTGCATTTAGTTTTCGAAAATGTGGGTCATTTTTGTCTATATTATTGAATATGTGTACTCCATTGCATTTTAAATTTTTTTTTTCAAGCCAAAAACCGCCTTTTCTTCTTTTTCGAATGCTTTTACGTGTACCCTTATGCCTCTAAAAAAATATCCCAGCTAAAATCGCTTTATTTTCTCGTCATTCTTTTCTAAATTTGGGTGCTATATGTTATTTACCACGAATATAAGGCTCTGGTCGCATTTGGAATGGCTCAAGGCGTCGCGGTTCGAGAAAACCCGCTTAGAGCCATTCTCCGTGCGACCAAAAGTCGCCGTGTGAGCTTCTCAGAGCATTTCCAGTCCCAGAATCACTTTATTTCATCGATTTCTACCTCATTCCCTCAATCGCTCCGCCAAAAGGGTCGCTGGTTCGATTCCTCTCCAGAAATTTTGAATCTCATGCCTGCTCATAATGATGATCTTGTACATAGAGTTCATTCAACGCTCGTCTATTGAAATAGTGTGCGAAAATTGGAGGTTCTAGACGTTTTTCGTAAGCTAGCGGTGAATGTACTATATATTTTGTCACATTTTTTTCAAAGATACCCAGATTTTTATTGCCAAAAATGCTCGGAATCACTTAGATTTTCTTTTATTTCTCTCTTTTCACTTGCTTGTATTTTTTTGTTGATATTGAAGGAATTTATATAATATATTACAGTAAATTTTTCTTGTTTTTTTGTATATTTTTTTGTTTGTTAAGAGTGAAGGGATGCTCTGAAATATCACTTTTTTTGCGTTTTAAAAAAAGTTTTTTTACTTTTTTTCAACTTTCAAGGTTATTTTTGATTATTTTAATAAACTTGAGGTCTCAATTTTTTTATTTTCCCTAAAAAAACAATCCCTATAGGGATCACTAAAGCTTGAAAAGGTGGTCCCTATAGGGGTTTTAGGTAGTGTTCCTATAAGGAAGCATTCCCATGCGAAAAACTAAAAAAATAAACGTTTTTTGAATGAAATTAAAAAACCCCTAGAGAGGCCACTTGAGCTTTAGGGGATTAGAGGTCTGAAAATAGAACCCTGTAGGGACCACTTAGGCTTCAGGAGCTAAGGAGTCAGACCCTAAACCCTATAGGGACCACCTCGATTTTTTTTTGAACTCTCATTGTTTTTTGTGGAACTGATTCCATTTTTATACTTTATTTTTCAAAAACCAAATTTTTTTTCAGAAATGTCGAACCCAAATCTGGAGCCGATGCCCTTTCGAAGGCAATTCGGCAAAGGTTCCGTCGGTTCGGATCCAATTAGTGAGAAAATTAGTTCAATTTCTTGAAAAAATTCCACAAAAAGGACCAGTTTTCGTTTCAGGACCTCAAAAAGACATTGGTCCATGCGCCCTTAGTTTTTCAAATTTTTCAAATTTATGGATTTTTTTCAAGATTCAGAATGAGAAATAATAGTTTACGGAGTAGATTCACGGCTGAAAATACTGATTATAATCGGTAAAAGGTGAGAAAGTTTCAGCCGCCACGAAGTTCGGAGGAGCTGGAAGAAGCCTTTCGGACCTTCCAGCTTCAACTCCGGCCCCAACTTATGATCCTGACGCTTTTGTCGGTGAGAATTGAATTTCAAGCATTTTGAAGGAAAAATGGGTTTTTAACGGTAAAATGTGACTAAAAAACTTCCATGAATCGGATTTTTAGGAATTCCAGAATGGTCACTACATATAGGGGCTGTAAAGTGGTCCCTATATGGGTTTAAGGTCTGACCCCTTAAGTGGTCGTTATAGGGTTTTTCCAAATTTAAAAAAAAAACGTTTTTTGGTTTGATTTTTCGCATGGAAAGGCTTCTTTGCATAGTAATAGCATGTCCACTATAGGAACCACTTTTTCAAGCTTTAGTGGCCCCTATAAGCGTTGGTAAAGTGGTATCTAGAGGGGAATCTCCAATGGTCCACAGTGTTCCCAAACGAGCGGCAGCTGTGGTCAGTAGGCGTGGCTGACTGCAACAGCGGCACGGTTTATTGCAATAGGGGCGCGGGGATGAGAGCCAAGTTTTGTGGATTTAGTGGTTGGAAAAAGACCATTAAACGATGTTTTTCTTAGGTTCTCGCGAGTTTTCGAAGATTTTTAATGTGTATATAATTATAACGAACAAATTTAAATGAAAAAAAGAGACAAAAAAAGTTTTTTTGCAAAACAAAAATATCTCCCAAAAATGTCGTTTTTTTAGGAAAAACTCGTCAAATCGAACTTCCAAAGGGAAAATTGAGAAAAAGCTCAAAGCACTTCTCTTAAGAAATACCACTTGAACGTTTTAAAACAAAAACAGATACATAATAGCTTGTGCGAATAAAGTTGTCACCCAAAATGACATTTTCAAGAATAAATTCGTCGAATACTGCCTCGAAAAGAAAATTTTGAGAAAAATCTCAAAGCGTACCTCTTAAGAAAGTCCATTTGAAAACTCTAAAACAAAAAAACAAACGAAATATCTTATGCGAAATAAGTTGTCATCAAAAATGTCATTTTAATGCAAATTTCTGTGACGAGAACAATCGAAAATCATTTCAAATCTCTGGAAAACGCGATAAACACGTTTTAAGAACACATACAGCGTGAAAAAATACGAAAGAATGGTAAAATACCAAGAAAAATAGAAAAAACCGTATTAAAAGTGAATGAAATGTTAAGGGGGCGACACGCGCCGCACCGCGTTGCGTTAGAAAAAACTCGCGTTTTCGCCCCATTGCGACGACCTTTTTTTTCGCTTGCCGCCGTCTCTTTTGGAACACTGTGGGTCTTTAAGGTTGCCCCTATAGGGACCACTTTGGAGTTCCTAATTTTACCAAAAACCCAGATAAAAAAATAATTTTAGGATTTTTTTAAAAGAAACGAATAAGTTTTGATATATATATATTTTTATTTTTTTTGAAAGAATGAGGCTTGAAAAATCGGTTTCAGATGCTTCCGGAGCAGCGATCGTGAAGCAAGTTGTGACGGGCGCGTGCAGAAAGTGCGGCTATCCCGGCCATATGACCTACCAAGTTCATTTTTTTAACTTTCTCTGAAACACGGCAGGGGAATAGCTTTACTAGTCATAACAGTATTTTTTTGAAAAATTATAAAATAAAAATCTTCAAAAAAAGAATTTCTAACAGTATTGAGCCTTAAAAAAATGAGTTTTTTTGTTGAGTTTTTTTCCATAATTTAGGAAGATTTGTTTGACTTTTTTTGAACTAGAAATGCCAATTTTTTTCTAAATTTTCAGCCAAAAAAATCCACTTTCTGTGCCTTTTTTTAGTATTAGAAATAAGAAAAAGTTTTGATATTCATTTTTTTGAATTTTTCGCTAGATTTGACGGCGTTAAAAGCTCAAATTTCCCAACTGGGATGAGAAAGATACTTTATTTGGGCCCTTGAACTTTTTTTTTGGACCTTTATTTTCGACTTTTCAGAAGCTTTATCATTTTTTGTGCGCTTCAAGGCTTAAAAAAATTATTTTGTTTAGAATAATCGAAAAAAATCCGAGGTTTTCCAGCTTTTCTCCAGCATTAAAAGCTCTAAAAACAAACCTGAAGATTTTTAAAAATTTTCCAGTGCCGGAATTTCATCCAATTGAAGCCGGACACAAGTACAAAGGCTTACGAATTGAGTTCGACGTCTTCTGAAGAAAGTGAAGATGACGAGACGCCCTTGGGTTTGGAACTACATCAAATATTATATAATAATAAATTCATTTTTCAGTGAAAAAAAGGCGAAAAAAATCACACAAAAAGAAGAGCAAAAAAAGAGAAAAAAAGGAGAAGAAAAAAAGCGGAAGAAGGAGAAGAAAAAAAGGAGAGGAAGTTGGAGAAAAAAAGTCGAAAAAAAGAGAAGGTTTGTTGGTTTTTTAAATTGAAATTTTAAGCTTGATTAGGATTTTGTATGAAAAATATGAAGCAAGAAAAAAACTTTTTTTGACCATTTTTAGGAAAAAAATTTTGAGGTTTTTTTGGAAATTTTTTTAAAAATAAATTTTGATCCTCATTTTTTTTGAATTTTTTTCCTCAAATTTCATAGTTTTTTTAATTTTTCCTGCGGTTTGAATCGATAAATGTGGACTATGAATATGAAAAAAAGGGATTTTTTTGGATTTTTTTCCAAAAAGATTTTAAGCTGGATTAGGATTTTTTTATGAATATTTTGAGCAAGAAAAAAATTTTTTTGACCATTTTTTTGGAAAAAAATTTTTGAGACTTTTTGGAAATAATTTCTCTTTCTTCAAAATGAAATTTGAACCCTTTTTTTTGAATTTTTTTCACAAATTTCATAGATTTAAATTTTTGCGGTTTGAGTCGATGAATGTGGACTATAAATATGACAAAAAAAGGGATTTTTTTGGATTTTTTTCCAAAAAAATTTTTAAGCTGGGTTAGGATTTTGTATGAAAATATGAAGCAAGAAAAAAACTTTTTTTGACCATTTTTAGGAAAAAAATTTTGAGTTTTTCGGAAATTTTTTTAAAAATAAATTTTGAACCCTTTTTGATTTTTGCGCAAATTTCATAGTTTTTTTAATTTTTGCGGTTCGAATCGATAAATGTGGACTATGAATATGAAAAAAAGGGATTTTTTTGGATTTTTTTCCAAAAAGATTTTTAAGCTGGATTAGGATTTCGTATGAATATTTTGAGCAAGAAAAATTTTTTTTTGGCGATTTTCAGGAAAGATTTTGATATTTTTTGGAGATAATTTTTTTCTTTAAAGTTGCCTATCCTTTAAAAAATCTTCTGACTTCAATATCATTCTTAAATTTACAGAAGACGCTCCTCAACGTCTTCTGAATCCTCCGAGTCATCCGAAGAAGACAAAAAGAAGAAGAGGAAGAAGAGAAAACGCAAAGAATCGACGTCTTCATCCTCGTCGTCGTCGTCGGATTCTGATGACGACCATCACAGAAAAACGCAAAAAAATACTAACTTTACCCTGTTAATTGTTGATTTTTTTGCGGGTTTTTTTCTCTTTTATAAAAAGATTATTTCCCCAGAGAATTGTGCATTTTTTTCGTGGAAGTGTAGAAATATTTTAAATTTATTTTAAAAAAAGAAGATACAGAATAGAGAGTATTCGAGAAAGAAAAATTAAGAACCTTCCGGAAAGATTTTTTTCCGAGAAATCCACACTTGAAAAAAAGAAATTTTGAATGAAAAATGAAAGTTTCAGAGTCCCTGAGTGAAATTTATCATTAAAAAAATGTTTTGGAAGCTAAAATAATTTTTTTAAAAAAGGTATAATTATCAAAGATTTGTCAAAAAAATAAGTTGACTTTCACGATAAAATTAAGGAAAAAAATCCATTTTTAGGCCGAAAAATTTGAGAAATGGATAAATTTTTTTCACGTTTCTGTACAAGTTCTTCGTTACAAAATCTAAAAAAATCGAAATTTGAAAAATTCAAAAAAATAAAAACCATTTCAAAGTTTTAAAATGAGAAATCAAACGAAAAAAATAACAAATTTATGTATTTTGCACGAAATTTGCATTATGAAATGGTACCGGAATGTTCTGAAAAACCAAAAAAAATTTTCCCAATTTTTTTACAGAAATTTTTTTGAGAAGTCCTGAAGTTATTAACAATTATAACGATGAAAAATTTTTATTTTTTTCCTCGTCTTCAACGTCCTCTTTCGATCTTTTTCGCTGCAAACTCGACATCCACTGAAATATTTCAATATTTTTTTATCATTTTATAAAAAAATAACCAACCTTGCTTATAAATTTCGGGGTATTTACTAGCCAAACTGCTTTTTGAACCAACGGATCTTCTTGAAAAATCAGCTCGAGGTCAGATTTCATCTGAATTTTTAATAATTTATTAGGTTTTACGATTTTAAATAACCTGCATAATGGTTTCTTTGTGTTGCGCGGCGTCTCTTTTCGCCCTTTCCAGCCTTTTTTCGCTGAGTTGTGAGCAATTTACCAACATCTCGTTGGTTTTTTCGAACCTTCTTAGGCTGAACAAAGATTTTATCATTATAAAATGAACATTGAGATATTAAACCTCTGCCTCTGAACCTCAATAATATTCTGAATCGTTGTCGCATCAACTTGTGAGGTTAAAGCGTCCACCAAATGTTGATCTTGGGCGAATTCCGAATCTACAGAACTTTCGTGCGCGAACGGACCTTTCTCGCCTATTCCTTTCGACATTATTCTCTGAAAAAATGCTAATTTCAATCAGAAAAAAAGAAAATAAGAAAAATTAAAAGTCCGATAGGCGCTCGTAAAAAATTTTCGGCTCCTGAAAGAAAGTTTGCTCCATCGAACTTTTCGCCTTTTTCGAAATTTTATAGCCTTTCCTGTTTTCCCGCTCTTTTCTCCCAGTTACCTAAATTTTTTCAAGGCGAATTTTGAAGCTCAACGTAGTTTGAAGCGGTTAGTACCGGAAAAAGGTAATTTACGCGCTGAATTTTGAGAAATCATCATGAAAAAGAGAATTTTCCTACAAGTCTTTTTTTTTCAATTTTTCGCTAATTCTTCCGTGAATTTTTCTTCTAGTGCTATTTTCGTTGGATAGGGATGATAAATGATAAGATAAATGAAAAACAAATTCTCAGAAAAAAGCTTATTTGTGGCACAGACGTTTATATTCGAGTTGGCTATTTTTTTTTTACAAAAAATTATGTTTTATAGCATTTATTCGGTGTTTTTTTCGTATATTTTTTTATTTTTTTGAGACACATATTATTCAGTTTCTCTTGATTTTTTTGGTTCAAACTATGCGATCTCATTTTTTCGAGTCCTTGGAAATTTATTAGTCTAAAAAAATAAAAAAATAGTACACCGTTTTCCGTTGTTTTTATTGTCACTTTTCTGATTTCTCATGAAATCTCTCACTTCCTCGATTTGCCAACGATAGTTTATATGCATGGCATTCACGATACCCGCACGGGGCCAAACAGATGGTTTCTCTGACTTTCTGCGTCTCGAATCTTTCCCGACGCGAGGCCCTCGCCGATTTCCCTCTCTCGATGAGTTCCCTCCACAATTTCCCATCTCATTTCCTTGTTTTCGATCGATTTGATTAAAAAGACGTTATATCTGATTTTCGGCTCGAATTTGGTGCTCAAAGGGCTCATTTTTCGAAAATTTGCATATTCGATTGATTTTTGATTGCGTGTGAACAAAAATTGATCGATTTTGACAAGATCTCTGCTGTTTATTTACGCAAGATTGGATCGATTCGATAATTTTTGTTAAATATTGGGAAATTTGAAGATTATCCCATTTATTGGCCTATTTTTTTTGAAAGAAAAAAATGAATCTTTGAATGAAAAAAATTTTCAATTTCCGTTCTTTCTTGTTTTTGGTATTGGTTTCTATGACTCCTGTTTTTTTCTTTTTAAAATGGAATTTATGGGTTTTTTTCAATTTTGTGGAAATATGAGACTTTGAGACTACATTTTGGAAAAGATTCTCGATTTTTTTGAAAATTAGGGTTGACTTAACTTCCCTTGGGTAATATTTTTGTAGAAATCCGGAATTTAAAAATTTTGTGAAATTTAAGGGCGCAGAGTGATCCTTAATTATACGGTATACGGCTCTTCGCTACGAGACCTTAAAATCTACCTATGTTCCTTTAAAAATCAGGTGTTTTTTTCGGACATTCTGGGCTTTAGTAGAGGTAAAAATTTATCCTTTTCCTTTTACAAAAAGATTCGCTATAGGATTCGAGTGTTTCCTAAGCCTTTTTTGTCCAAAATAATTTCGTTTCGAGACTTCTTTGAAATTTGTCTATGCTCCTTCAAAGTTATACTAATTTTCTCGGACAAGTTAGGCCAATTTGGGGTGAGAAATCTTTCCTGTTTCATTCTATCGATCGGTTCCGAGCGTTTTTTCTTGATTGTTTGTTCAAAATTAGTTCGTTTCGACATCTTTTTCTAATTTTTCTATGCTCCTTTAAACGCTGGTCTATATTATTTTTAGACAGTCTAAGCTAATTTAGAGGGAAAAATTATTTTTTTTTTCGTTCTCAAAATCTGTTTCTATCGTTTTTCAGTCTTTCCTGAGACTTTTTATGTCAAAAAATAGTTCGTTTTGAGAACTTTTCAAAGTTTGTATATGCTCCTTTAAAGCTGAAATATGTTGTTTTTTGGACAAATAAGGCTAATTTAGGATGAAAAGTCTTTCCTTTCCCGTTCTGAGGATCATTTTCTACCGGTTTCAAGCTTTTCCTTTGAGTTTTTCATCCAAAAATCAGTTCGTTTCGAGACCTTTTTTGATTTTCGTATATGCTCCTTTAAAACTTAAATTTTTTTTTCGATCAGATTAGGTTAATTTAAGATGAAAAGTCTTTCCTTTTCCGTTCTGAGGATCATTTTCTATTGGTTCTTTTGATTTGTTTTTGTCCAAAAGCAGTTCGTTTCGAGACCTTTTTAGCTGTGTCGTGATCTTTCGAATCTTAACAGTTTTTTTTTGGATAGATTGGGTTAAATTAGTGTGAAAATTCGTACTTTTTCCTTATAATGTATGGTTTATAGCCTTTTTCTTTTGATTTTTCATCCAAATATAATCGATTTGTTGCAGTAATGTGGCCCATTCACCACTGGAACGAGCGTATTTGCTCGACTTGTCAGACCGAACGGAAATACGAAGATGACTCCGACGAGGAGGAGCCCGAGCTTATGTGGTATGGGCTTAAAAAAATAATTTCATGGGGTTATGGAAGTTCAGCTCGTGATTTTCTACCTAAATCAAATAAATCCTAATAAAATTGGACTTTTTAATGAGACCAGGTTCATTAGACACATTTTTCAAAGCTGATTCCAAATCTGAGCTTGAAAATGGCCAAGGAGGCCCTTAAGGGGTGTTGAGAATCTTCGGATTTGGAAAGGAAGGCTCCAAAAACGATCAAAAATTTTGTCGTTGTGGTTCGTTGTGATCGTTGTGGCTAGATCAATTCAGTATGCAAGAAAGCAGCGTTTTTTTTTAATAATTCTTGGCCAAAGTTAATTCGTTTCGAGACCTTTTTAAAAAAATGCTCTTTTAAAGTTTAACAAGTTTTTTTTCGGGCTTATTAGTCTATTTTAAAACTGAAAATGTTCTCTTTTGCGTTCTAAGGATAATGTTCTAACGATTTCGAGCCTTTTTTTAAAATTTTTTATCCAAAGATCAGTTCGTTTCGAGACCTTTCTGAAATTTGTCCATGCTCCTTTAAAGTTTGAATTTTTTTTTTGGGTAGATTGGGCTTTATCAATAGTTACAATGTCTATTTTGCTATTCGAAAATTATTTTTTAACGATTTCTAGCCTTATCCTATATTTTTTTCGTCAGAAAAAAAGTTAGTTCCTTGCGAGACCTTTTTTTGAACTTACACTATGCTCCTTTAAAAATATAATTTTTTTTCGGACAGTTTATGGTATATAAAGATAAAAAAAATGCTCTCTTTTTCATTCTGAGGATCATATTTTAACAGGCTTGAGGTTTTCCTTTGATTCTGCGTCGAAAATTAGTTCGTTTCAAGACCTTTTTGAAATTTTTCCATGCTCCTTTAAAGTTTAACAATACATTTTCGGCCAGATAGGCCATATTAAAATTGAAAATGTCCCCTTTTCCATTTTTGAGGATTATTTTTTACCGGTTTCGAGCTTTTTTTTTGATTTTTTTTTTATCCAAAAATTAGTTCGTTTCAAGACCTTTTTGAAATTCTACCATGTCCCTCTAAAATTTAACTCTTTTTTTCGCGCAGATTAGGCTAAATTAAGATGAAAAATGTTCTCTTTTGTGTTTTAAGGATATTATTCTACCAGTTTCGAGCATTTTCTTAGTTTTTTCGTTAAAAAAAGTTAGTTCGTTTCGAGAACTTTTTGTTAATTTTCTATGCTCCTTTAAAATTTGACATTTTTTTCGGACAGGTTACGCTATATCAAGATAAAAATGTTTTATTTGCCAATTCGAAAATCATTTTTTTAAACGATTTCGAGCCTTTTCTTCCATTTTTTTCATCCGAAAATTGGTTCGTTTCAAGACCTTTTTGAAACTTTTCCATGTCCCTTTGAAATTTTAACATTTTTTGGGCCGATTTTAGAGTAAAAACTTTTTATTTTTCACTTTTCATGAGTCAGAATTTTTTCAAAAGCCTATAACTTTTTTCTAAGACCTCCTAGGCGATTTTCAAATACATTTTCGGAACCAGCGTCAAAAACTTGATCTAGTAAAGTTGGTCTCATACAGAAGTCCCATTGTAATTTGAGACAAGTCCTTGATTTCTTACATTTTTGAAAGTTGAGCTGAGTTTTCATTAGCCCAAGTTGGCACTTCAGTGACTCCCGCGGAAGCGGTCGAGATCCTGGTGCAAACCTCGTTCTTTTTGAACGGGAACGAGTCTATAATTACAACTTTCTAATGAAACATTCAGTGGTTAATTCATTTTTCCCAAACATTTCAAAGACTTCGAGGCGGTAGCAGCTGGACTTGGTGTCGAAATTGGAAGATGACGATGGAAAATTGATCAACTACACGCTCTGAAACTTGCGGAATCTTCACTTCTTTCATCACATCTACCGCGTCAATAAATTCTTGATCAACGACGACAAGAACATCTTTCAGCAGAAGTTGAACACGCACAGGAAAACGACACGATCAAGATCTCTTGATCATCTACAACCTCAGGGTTCTGATCCGACTAGAAGATCGCGAAAATTTCAATCATTCCATCACTTCTACCGCGTCAATAAATATTTGATCAACGACGGCAAGAATAATCTTCAGCAGAAGTTGCACTCCGCGCAGAAAAACGACACTGTTTAAAAAAAAAAACTGTTTATTGCATCTTCAATGTAAGAGTACATGTGCAATCGACTTTCATTGATTTGACTGTGTTTAAACGGCGGCAGGAGCTGTGGCTTAGGCAGAGAAGTTGTGAATTTCGCTCGTAGAACATCAGGTACAAGAGAGGTCGTAGGAAGAAGTACGGTGCCGGCTTTCCAAAGGCCGATGGCAGAGAATGAGCCTTTTCGCTGCATGCAGCTCCCAATTTTATCTACCCCGGAGGGATGAAAGGCTTGGTAGACCTCGGGGGGACTCGAACCTACGACCTTGCGGACGTTAGAAATGAGTTATGCCAGCTGAGCTATGCCGCCCCCCAAAAAACGACACACATGATCTCAATTTGATCAACTACAACCTCGGTCCCAGGCTCGCCAAAAGCTTTTTTACTCCCAATGAATCACCAGAAAAATTCAAAATTCAAAGATGGCCAGCTCAGAATGTTCATCATCTACATGCGCTTTTTGTATATCAATAAACCATCATTTTATCACATAAACAACAACATTGATCAACTACAACCTCGATCTCAAACTCGCCAAAAGCTTAGGCTTTTTCAATCAAACGCATCAATCACTCAAACAAGAAAAAAACAATCACAAGTTTGAGGCAGAAATTTGATCAACTACAGGCTCAAATTTTGTCAGACTCTAGCAAAAATTATCTTCTTCACCTCTCATTTTATCACACAAACAACAAAATCTATCAAGCTCTCGATTTGATCAACTACAACCTCGACCTCAGATTCGCCAAAAGCCTAGTCGCATCAATCACGCGAAATCGAATCATTCACATTCTGACTCGACTCGAGTTTTGAAAAAAGAAAGCTTCTCTCGAAGCCTTCACATCTTCAATCATCTCAGGCAGTAGTACCTGAACTTCTTGCAAAATTTCAAAAACAGAAGGTATCCTTGATCAACCACAACCTCGATGTCAAGTTCGCCAAAATCTTTGTTTCTTCTCAATCACGCAAAAATCAACAAATCGGCCCGGAAATCCCAACAACTACATGCTTAATCTCGAAATAACGTCTAGCGAAAAGATCACCAAAATTGATCAACTACAACCTCGACCTCAAAGTCGCCAAAAACCACGCTTCATAAACTTCAACCTCGAATCTAAGCCGCTGAATTCGCCCTCTCGCCTTTCAAAAAACCAGCGCTTTATCACAAAACCAACACCATCGATCAAGCCCTCAACTTGATCAACTACAACCTCGACCTCAAAGTCGCCAAAAACCGCGCTTGATAAACTCCAACCTCGAATCCAAAACTGGCGAATTCACCCTCTAGGCTTTTCAAAAAACCAGCGCTTTATCAAAAAACCAACACGATCGATCAAGTCCTCAACTTGATCAACTACAACCTCGACCCCAAACACGCCAATCAATCGCATCAATCACGCAAAAAAGGCAAAAATCAACCACTCGAGGCAGAAGTTTTCACAAGTACAGGCTTGATCTCGAATTTCGTAGGGGTCTAGCGGAAAAAATCACCATCTCGCCTTTCAGGAACTGTCTTTTATTCACACAAAACACAACATCGATCAAGCCCTCAACTTGATCAACTACAACCTCGACCCCGAATTCGCCAAAAACCACGTTGAGGAATCGCATAAATCACGCAAAAAGGCAAAATCAACCGCTCGAGGCAGAAGTCTCAACAACTACAGGGCTTGATCGCGAATTTTGCAACATTCAAGCAAAAATATCGCTTCAATGATCACCTATCACTAAACCCACTCAATGATCACATATCACTCAACCAAGAACACCAAGAAATCCATAATCACTCAATCAACGATATCCCTCAAAAGGGAGGTCATTTTACCGGAAATGTTGGGAGTTTTCAATACACTTTTTACGAGCGAACTGATCTTGAAGGACCTTTATAGAAAATTTAGAATCTTCCAAACTTTTTGGTAAAATCACCTTCCAGCAAGAACGACGAACCCTCTGCACTCCGATCTGAAGATTCATAAGAAAGGTTTGCGAATTTTTTCTTCAAGTGAGCCCTAAAGAGGCGTCAAGGGCACTTGAGGGATAAACTGGATATTTGAATAAGGGGTCATTTTAGTGGTTTTAGGCGTCCGAGAATTAAATTAAATGATAAAAATCGGAAATTAATCATTTCTTCATCAGGTGAGGGATCATTTTAGTGATATGATCGAAAAGAACCAGTTCCTCGTCGATTTAGGGGTCCTTTTAGGGATATTAGGGGTCCTAAAACGAACTTGAAAGAGGCTGAAGGGAATTATGATTGAAAAGAATCAGTCCTCGTCGATTTAGGGATCATTTTAGGGATTTAGGGGTCCTATTTCCGATTCAAAACACAGTAAAAACATAAAAATTAACATCTGATCGAAAATAATCACTTTATCTGGTTTCAGGGACCATTTTAGTGATTTTAGGCGTCCCATTACGGATTCAATACACAGTAAACAATAAAAAACCAACATCTAATCGAAAATAATCAATTCACCTTCGAATAGGGGTCATTTTAGTGATTCTAGGCGCGATGTCCGACAAGAGAAACCGAGCCTCCCCGAATGGATTTTCGACGTCGAACCTTCGACTTCCCCCCTAGTTGAGCAAGTTTTCGGGAACGACCTGATCTTGGAGAACATCATGAGCCACATTGAGGAAACCAATGTAGTTTTCCGCGAAAATTAGGATAATTATCAGAGGTTTCTAGAACCGTTTGAGCATGGACTACGTCTGCCGGAGATGGTACGATTTGAACCACAGGGCCAAGTGGATCCTGGACGAGGAGCGGAACAAGCTCGAAGTCGTCTTTGCGGTGGGTTCTTGAAGGGTGAAAATTGAGTAGACGGGGGGGGCGGGGTTTGTGATCCTGAACGGGCTTTTGGGAAGACGAAACTTGAAAAAAATCATGTTTTTTTAAGCATTTTTGCTCAAAATTGGGGCGATATTTGAGAAAAAGAACACGGAAATAAGAGATTTTGTGAGTTTTTAGTGAGGCCTGGACTGTTGGGAAGATGAAAAACGAAAAAAGTAACATTTTTTGCCCTATTTTGCTCAAAAATTAGGTAGAAATGAGTAGAAATACACGAAAATGAGAGATTTTTTGTGACCCTGGACTGTTAGGAAGACAAAAGACAGAACAATTTACTATTTTTAGGCATTTTTTGCTCAATATTTGAAGAAAATGAGAGTATAAATACAAGAAAATGGGGATTTTTGTGAGTTTTTTGGGAGGCCTGGACTGTTTTTAGTTTTTAGGGAGGCCTGAACTTTTTTAGTCATATTTTGCACGAAAATTAGGAGAAAATGAGAGGTTTTTGTGATTTTCTAGGAAGCTTGGACTGTTGGGAAGATAAAAAAACAGAAAAAAATTACTTTTTTTAGGCATTTTTTTGCTCAAAATTGGGGCGAAGCTTGAGAAAAAAATACACGGAAATAAGAGATTTTTTTGTGATTTTCTAGGAAGCCTGGACTGTTGGGGTGATGAAAGACAGATAAAACTGCTTTTTAAATCATATTTCCATCGAAAAATATGAAGGAAATTAAAAAAATACACGAAAAAGGGGAAGAAAAATAGATTTTTGGGAAGCCTGGACTGTTCGAAAGTAATTTGAAGAAGGAAAAATGTCTCACATCAGATGATTTTTCGAGAACTGTTTTAAAAATTTGAAAAATTACTTTTTTTAGCCAACTATCGCTTGAAATTTTTTTCTCTGGGTGTTGGACTCTATGAACTTTCCAAAACGTTTTTTTAATTTTTTTCTGTTTCCGCAGGCTGCAAAAAATGTATCGTGTTAATGGAAAAAAATAACTAATTTAGTGTCTGATTACTGAGGATATTTTTTTCTTGGTGTAGAAAAAAATATGCGTTGAATTCCACCTTTTCCGGAATTTTGAGCTTTTGAGGGCCGAAAAATCGCGGAATATTCAAGAAAATATTCTTGAAAGGGTGAGAGAAATAGTGTGTTAAAAAAGAGAACCAGACGTTGTTAGGCATTTCTATAAATCTTTCCAAGACCTTTTTTTCTAAATTTTAATGAATTTATGAAAATTTAGCCGTCAATAAATTATTTATTCTCTTTTTCAGTATTATGAACCCTTGATAACGGTGTTTATGGCCGACGTCTCTTCGAGAAAAATGAATTGCTGCGTCTCGGATTATCGAATGGAACCTCCGGTTACGGTAGGATACTGTAGGAATTTGAAAGATTAAAAAAAAATCAATTTTCAGGCCGCCGGACGTCACAGCCAGCCACGGGAATTGAGTTAGTTTTGATGAATTTTTGAAACTGTGTGACTTCTCTGCACTCTCTCCTTTTTATGTGCTGTCTTATTTTTTGCTCCTCACTGAGAGATAAGAGAGCGCAGACAGGTCAGACAGTTGCTCGTCAATTTTTGGGTTTTTAATTGAAAGATTCAAGTCTTTTCCGGTCATATACTTTTTGAAATAGTCTGACTTCTCTGCGCTCTCTCATTCTTATGTGCTCTTTTCACATTTCAACGCCTGTGAGAGAGAAGAGAGCACAGACAGGTCAGACAGTTTTTCGTCGATTTTCGAGTTTTAAGTGAATTTATTGACGGATTTTTCTGTTTTGAAGATAGTTTTTTGAATTTTTATGCATCTTGGGTACCTTTTTGAGCCTCAAGTTGAGATTTTTTTAATACATTTTTTTAAATATTTTATAGATAAATAAAAAAATATTTTCAGTGGAATATCTGCAAATTCTGACGAAAAAGATTGGGGAAATACGTACGGACCCTGTGCATCGGCGGTCAGTTGGAAGGCACCCGGAATTATGGACCAATGTCTGAGAGTTCGCCTCAGGTGAGACAAGGAAATGGTCGTTTTTTAAAGATTTACGGAGAGAAAAATGAATTTTTTCGTGTTTGTTTGGATAGAATGGCAGTAGTTTTTTCGGAATTAAGGAAAAAAGATCGGCATTTTTCCTGTAAAATGCGGACATTTATGACATTTTCGAGAAAATAGGAAAAATATATGGTAGCCGGGATGACCAAAAAGCCGCCCTAAAAGGGCCCGAAAAGACATTTCAAGCGGCTATTTTGCTCCTTTTTGTTCTAATTTTTCTAAAAAACCGATTTTTTTGATATTTTTTTGTAGCGTTTAACTAATCCTTAACGTTCGTTTTTTACAGAAAAATTACCCATTTTGTTTGTTTCAATCCAAAAAAGTATCCCTTTTTTTGATTTTCCAGAAAATTGTCCTTTTTGAGTTTCTGCATAGGCGAAGTCGGAAAAGGCTCTATATAGATTTTCCTTTTTTGCTGATTTTTTGCGGCCTTTTTGGAGCCTTTTTGGAACCTTTCTGCAGCCTTTTTCCTGCCTTTTTCCTGCCTTTTGCAGCCTGTTTGGTGCCTTTTTGCGGCCTTTTTAGTGCCTTTTTTTTAGCCTTATCTCTTTTTCCTTTTCAGCAGCCATTATCCACCTTCCCGACTTTAGACGAGTGGATCTTTAAAATACGAACAGTTCTCTTAAAATATTCAGGAAACCCCCGATTTTTCCAGATGATGATCACCAAGGATTTGTTGGTCTGGATCAACGAAAGTCTCCCGAATTTGGATCAAATCGAGCTCCGACAGTGCTTTTTCGACATCGGAGCCTTGGAATATTGTAAATTATTCATTTTTTGGGTCATTTATTGGAAAATGAAAATTTTTAAGTCTTAAAAAAAGGTGCAAAAAAGCTCCTTTTTTTCTCAAATTTTCAAAAAAGGGCCCCATTTTCTGGAATTTCATCATGACCTCATTCTTTCCAAAACCCTAAAAAAAGAAATTTCAGCAAAAAAATTTTTTTAAGGCTTTTTTTAGCACCTTTTTAGGTAACTCGTAACGGAAATTTCTAGGAAAATGAATCGATTTTAATCAAAAAAATATTTGAAATTTCGAAATTTCTAGTCGTGATTTTTTTGTCGATTTTTTTGAAAAAAATTAAATTTTTTTATTTTTTTAATGGTTTCATGTGCAGTTTTGAAAGTGTTGAAAGTTCTGTCAATTTTTTGGCCAGAAAGGAATTTTTTTCGTTGAAAAAAAGCTTTAAAAAAATCTGTTTTTCACTTTTTAAGTGCTTTATATTTTTTTAGTGATCTCAACGGAATGCGGCTTCCAACATCGTTACAGAAGCCTGCTGATGGAAGGAGTTTGGGCCAGGAATGACCGGGTCGAAAATCGGGTCCCCGAACTTTCGGTTGGTTTTCGAATGGGTTCAAGAATGAAATAACCAAAATGGATATTTTAAAAAAACAAGGACTGTTTTTGGAATCTGTTCTGTAGAAAATGACCCGGAAATTAGCGTTTTTTTCTCTGAGAAAAAGGGTCAAAAAAATGGGTCGAAAATGGACGATTTTTTTGAGCTATTTTCATCTCCAACATCATCTCTCTACATGAAAAATTATTTTTTTCTGAATTTTTATTGGTATTCAGTTTGAGCTCATTCTGATAGAAAATCGGTTTTACGCGTTTTTTGTCTAAAATGAACCAAATATTCATCTTTTCCAGGAAAAATAAGCATCCCTTTAAAAGACGGCTTCCAAGAATTGAGCTTTGTGAATTTTTTATCCCTTCCTGAAAAAAGGAAAATGACCGTTTTTGAAGATTGATCCGATTTTAAAAATTTGAAGAGTTTTCATAAAAAAATCAAGCTTTTTCAGCGTGCTACAATTAACCGAAAAATTAGTGTTTTCCTTCAAATTTCAACTTTTTTTCTGATTGAAGAAAAAAATGCTTTTCTGAAGATAGATTCGGGTTGGAAAAAGACATTTGAATTTTATTCATTAATTTTTTTGTAGGTATCACATTTTTTTCTGTGTGCAATGATGAACTAAAAAAATCGGCCTTTTTTTCTTCCAAAAAAACGGCTTCTAAAAATTCAATTTTTTTCAAGTTTTTTTCGAGTTTCGGACGCTTTTTGGAATAGATTTCGGTTCAAAAAAACTGAACTTTTAAGTTTATTCAATATATTTTTATTAATATCGAATTTTTTTCAGCATGCTATAATTATTCAAAAATCGGCCTTTTTCCTTCAAAAAAACGGAAAATTCAATTTTTCAAGTTTTTTCGAATTTCGGACGCTTTTGGAATTGAATTCAGTTCAAAAAATGAATTTTTAAGTTCATTCGAAATATATTTATATTAATATCATATTCCCAGCGTGCTATAATGAACCAAAAATCAATGGTTTTTTTCAAAAAAGGGCTTCTAAAACCCAATTTTTCAAGTTTTTTCGGTTCTAAATTAACGGAGAGAAGAATTTTGGACGCTTTTGGAATCATTTCGGTTCAAAAAAGGAGCTTATAAGGTTATTCTAAATTTGAAGAGTTTTCATAAATATCAAACTTTTCAGCGTGCTACAATGAACCAAAAATCAATGGTTTTCTTCAAAAAACGGCTTCTAAAAATATAATTTTATGCTTTTTTCAAATCTTACTTATTGAAAGAAGGAAAAAAAGGTCGTTATTTGTAGATATATGTATTTTTCGAAAAACTTTGTCCAAAAATTTGTGAATTTTCAGCGCGCCTTGGTCGGAAATCGCGTGAGAAAACTGGAATTGTGGGCATTTTCGCCTCGTTTTGCCGCCGGACCAATCAGAGACCTGCTCTTGGAACAGAAACGATCTCTCGACGTCGTCAATTTGAACTTTAACAATAACGATGAGTAAGTTTTGAAATCGTCCGAAAAAATCGAATTGGATAGGATTTTGCAATGTAAACTACAGTAGAGGAGACTTGAAGAAATATTTTGGTTAAATTTATTTTTTTTTCAAATTTGTAGATATAATTTTTCAAGCAAAAAAGGCTTTTTTTCAACCTTTTAGACCAAAAAGGACTTTTCTCAGGGATTTCAGAGTGGTCCCTATAGGGTTTAGCGGAAAAATAGCCCTTATAGGGGGCGAAAAAGTGGTCCCTATAGGGATTTAGGGTCTGACCCCTTGACCCCTAAAGCTTAAGTGGTCCCTATAGTTTTATTCAAAAAAGATTTTTTTTTTTGGTTTTTGGCACATAAAAGTTATCGATAGGGACCACTTTTCCAAGCTCTAGTGGCCCCAATAGGGGTTGGTAAAGTGGTCACTAGAGGGGCCCTTCAAAGATTCCAAAGGCTGTCCCTATAGGAACCACTCTGGAGTTCCTAAGCTGAAGAATGTTTATTTTCATTTTTTTAAGCTTAAAAAGGCTATTTTGAACCTTTTTTTCGCCTAAAAAAACTTTTTTTGATTTAATTTTTTTCACTTCCAAAACTGTAGTGAATATAAGAAAGAACTTTGATTTACAAAAACAACTTTAATCAAAAAAAGAATTTAAAAAAAGGCCGTGTCACACCGACCAGGGAATGATAAGTTTCACTTTAAAAATTATAAAAAAATGAGTTTTTTTCGGACGCTTAATTTCTTTATTCTCACCTGCTAATTTGAAATATACGAAAAAAAGGGAAGGCCATAATTTTTTTCTTTTTTTTCTCAATAAACGATTTTTTTAGATATCCATTTCTGGTATTTTCTTCCAATCTTTTAAAAAATGATCTTATCAAAAAGTTTCAAAAAAATATTATATCGACAGGAAATGTTACGTTTCAATAGGAAATTATAAGAAATGAAATTTTTTTGAACGTTTCTGCTCCTTTTTTTTCCTCTGCTAATTTGGAATAAATGAAAAAAAGTGGAGGTTATAATTTTTAATTCATAATTGGATTTTTTTCTTCTTATTTTTCTAGAAAAGTGTGAGATTCGGAAAAAAAGTTTTCAAGGCTTTAAGAAGGGTTTTTTTACCGAATTTTTTTTCAAATATACAACATTTAAAAAAAGTATTCTTTTTCACTTTTTTTCTCAAAAGGCGATTTTTTTAGATATCCATTTCTGGTATTTTCTTCCAATCTTTTTAAAAAATGATTTTATCAAAAAAAGTTTCAAAAAAATATTATATCGACCAGGAAATGTTACGTTTCATTAGGAAATTATAAGAAATGAAATTTTTTTGGACGGTTCTGCTCTCTTTTTTTGGTCTGCTAGTTTGGAATAAATGAAAAAAAGTGTAGGTCAATTTTTTTCATTCATCATTGGAATTTTCTTCTTTTTTTCTTCTTTTTTTGAACTTCAAATTTGGGTTTTTTTCTTCAAGCTTTAAAAAAATTATTTTTTTTCCAGGAAAAAGCTGCAAATCATCACATTAAAAAGCGTTAATTATGACGTTTTTTTCTTAATTTTTTTCCCCATTTTTTTGGTTTCTTTGTGAAAAAAATTATTCCCACCGAAAAAAATCCAATCCAAATCCAAATCAAAAAAATTGTCCTTCAAATTTTTCGTTCCACAGGTTTTTTTGGTTATGTAGTTGAAAAAGATTAACTTTCAAAGTTTTTTTCTTTTCATTTTTTTCTTGAGTTGAATTTTTTTCGATCTGAAACGCTCGGAAGATCATGGTTTTCTTGAAAATATAATTTTTTTCTAATAATTATTATTCTAAAATAATAAGAATTTCTAGTAGAAATTTAATATTTTCCCTATATTTTTTTTCAGCGTCCGGGAAGGCCTGAAACTGGTGGAAGACCTGAACAAACAGTGCAATTCGATGGAACTCCGTTTCCTGGAAAGAAATCAGGAAAATCCGATCGCTTTCCGGATCGGAAAATGTCGGATTGATCGATCCAAGGTATTGAAAACAGAAATATTGGGACTTTTAGAGGAAAAAATGGGGCAGTTATTGATGAATTTGTTCCTAGGGGGAGGGATTCGTGAATATTCTCTCAGAAGAAGGGTTTTTTTCAGCTCTTGAACACTTGAAAAATAGATTTTTTTGAGTGAAATTCAAAAAATACAATTTTACAAGTCCTACCTTTGAACAGTGATATTCAGAAAAAAATCTACTTTTTGAAATTTTTTTCTTGAATTTCTTAACTGTCAATTTATAGTAGAGAAAAAAAAAATCAATTTATTAGCTTGTGGAAAATTCTCATTTTTTCTTGACTAGATACTTGAGTAGTGGCTTGTAAAATAAAATCGATGATTTCATAGTTTTAAAAGTAATTATTTGGTAATACTCGGTCCAGCATAATTTTCTGGAAAAAAGCTTCTATACTCCGTTTTTCGCGACTTTTCTGCCCCCTCCTTATTTTTATTATTTTTTCCGGACCGGTGAGACGCAGACAAGCGAACATTTTCACAGTGTTCCCAAACGAGCGGCAGCTGTGGTCAGTAGGCGTGGCTGACTGCAACAGCGGCACGGTTTATTGTAATAGGGGCGCGGGAATGAGAGTCAAGTTTTGTGGATTTAGTGGTTGGAAAAAGACCATTAAACGATGTTTTTCTTAGGTTCTCGCGAGTTTTCGAAGATTTTTTTAATGTGTATATAATTATAACGAACAAATTTAAATGAAAAAAAGAGACGAAAAAAAGTTTTTGCAAAACAAAATATCTCCCAAAAATGTCGTTTTTTTAGGAAAACTCGTCAAATCGAACTTCCAAAGGGAAAAATTGAGAAAAAAAGCTCAAAGCACTTCTCTTAAGAAATACCACTTGAACGTTTTAAAAACAAAAAAACAGATACATAATAGCTTGTGCGAATAAAGTTGTCACCCAAAATGACATTTTCAAGAATAAATTCGTCGAATACTGCCTCGAAAAAAATTTTTGAGAAAAAAATCTCACAGCGTTTCTCTTTAGAAAGTCCATTTGAAAAACTCTAAAACAAAAAAACAAACGAAATATCTTATGCGAAATAAGTTGTCATCAAAAATGTCATTTTAATGCAAATTTCTGTGACGAGAACAATCGAAAAATCACTTTCAAATCTCTGGAAAAACGCGATAAACACGTTTTAAGAACACATACAGCGTGAAAAAAATACGAAAGAATGGTAAAATACGCAAGAAAAAAAGAGAAAAAAACCGTATTAAAAAGTGAATGAAATTTTGTGGGGGTGACACGCGCCGCACCGCGTTGCGTTAGAAAAAACTCGCGTTTTCGCCCCATTGCGACGACCTTTTTTTTCGCTTGCCGCCGTCTCTTTTGGAACACTGTGTTTTCGGTTACGGTGTATTATGAAAAAAAAAAAGTCAAGTATTTGTTTTTTTTCAGCTCACCGGCCTTCACATCAACACTTCCTGCAAATTCCGTCAAAATCTGGAAGATATGGGCCAACTTTTGCAAGGTTTGATTTTGGTCGAAATTAGGAGTATATGATAGAAAAACTGAGAAATTTGAGCCGCGGAAAAAATGGCTCAGAAAAAATTAGCGAAAATTCGGGTTTTCAAGATGATATAGTGTATCGGAGTCCACAAGTCTTCTTACAAATCGTTTCAAAAAAAAAAAAGATCATTTTAGGAGAATTTTTGGTTTTTTTTCTAACTTAAAATCTCCAGAGTGGTCCCTATAGGGACGATCTTAGGAGCCCTTGGAAGGTACCCTCTAGGGGCCACTTTACCATCCCCTATAGGGGCCAGTAAAGCTTGCTAAAGTGGCCCCTCAAGGGGTTTTAGTTGTTGACCCCTATAGTCGCCACTTGAGCTTGCAAAAGAGGTTCAAGTTGGTGACCCCTACAGTGGCTGCTAAAGCTTGCAAAAGTGTTCCCTTTAGGGGATTCTATGCGAAGAAGCATTTCCATGCGAAAAGTTGAAAAAAAAATAACATTTTTGATTGAAATTAAACGACCCCTATAGGGACCACTTAAGCTAAAGTGACCAATCCTAAACCCCTATAGGGACCCCTTCTTAACAAGTTCTGCAGAGATCCCACGAGTAGAATAAAAATATGATTTTTTTGATTTTTCTCGGCGGCTATTTTTTTCACATGCTCAAAAAAATAGTCACAAAAAAATGATAAAAAAAGCTTAGAAAAAAATTATTTTTTTGTTTTCGATTAATTCTGTTTCCAGAACTTCCCCACATGACGGAGCTTCTGGAGCTGAAACTGACCGGCCGATGGAGCCGCCCGAGTTTGACGGAAATCATGGCCAAAGCGGTCGTTCAACTGAAAAAATTGAAGATTTTCTGGTTGACGTCAGTTTTTTTCATTAAGAAGATTTAGTAGAAAAAAATCTGAAAACCTCAAAAAAATTGAAAAAAAGGGAAAAAAAGTTTTTTTTAGGAAAAAAATTATAGATTTTCACCTTCAAAATGAGCGACTTTTACGATTTTTCAGGAAAATTTACGGTAATTTCTCAATTTTTTGCTTGCTAGGGTGATTTTGAGACCTTTAACTCAAGAAAAATCAAAGGAATGACCTTTTTTTCAACTTTTTTTGAAAAAAATTATAGCGAAAGTTTTTTTCAATGGTAATTATCACTGAAAAAAACTCGGAGAACGGTTTTTTTCAAAAAAATTTCCGATTTACCTCGACTTACTGCTTCAAAAAGACGAACTTGACTTTTTTTAGTTTTGGAAGATATTCGAGTTATTTTGTTGGCCATTAAGGGAAAAATTCAGATTCTCACCTTCAAAATGAACGATTTTTTTCAGGAAAAATTTACGGTAATTTCTCAGTTTTTTTGCTTGCTGGGAGGATTTTTAAGACGGTTAGCTTGAATATTTCTACTGGAAAAATTGAGAAAAATACACTTTTTTTGGACCTTTTAAAAAAATTTATAGTGGTAGTTGTTTTTTTCAATGGTAACTTATCACTGAAAAAAACTCGAAAAAAACTGTTTTTTTCAAAAAATTTCCGATTTACCTTACTTTACTGCTTCAAATGACGAATTTAACATTTTTTTAGTTTTGGAAAATATTCGGGAACATCTAGATTGGCATTTCTTAATTTTTATAAAAAGATCTACAAAATCGAAAAATTTAAGAAATTTTGCTTTTTAGGCACTTTTTTTTGTCTTTTCATTAAATAAAGGCTTAAGATTAAAAACTTCTTTTTAGTACTCAATTTTATTTTTAAATATCCTTAAAACCTTCAGATCGGACCAAAAAGTCGTCGAAGAACTCAACTACATGGTGGCCAATTTGCCGATTTCCCTCGAAGAAATCAATTTCGACGAGATTTCCATCAGACCTGAGTCGTTCATCGCAGCCAGCAAGGTACTGTAACAGTAGGCTTTCCTCTTGAATTACTGTAGTTACAGAAAGGCCTGAGCCCGAAGAAGTTGTCCCTGACGAGGAATCGGTACAAGCAAGCCGCGAAGTTCTTGGATTTGGTCAGTTTTGAGGGGAATTTTAGGAAGGGGGGGTTTAAGAGAAGGGGGGTTTTAAGAGAAAAAGGAGCCCGATTAAGAAATTTAAGAAAAAGACTCGGCTGTCGCCAGTCATGACCAGCCCATGTATGCTCAAGACTACCTTCCTGAGGTGGAAGCTCATTTTCGTAGGAAGGGGGGTTGTGCTGGAGATGGTACTACTTCTTGAGAGGGGGGGCGGATTTCAGTTTTATCACGATAACAGGGATAATCAGGGGGGATTGTGCTGGAGATCATGCTCTAAGTTTCAGAAGGAGAGGGACCACAAAAAAAGGATCTTTTTTTCTTTTTACGCCTTTGTACCCCTTTAGGAGGGGGAAAGGGGGTTGTGCTTGAGATCGTGCTACCTCTTGAAGGGGGAGGGGGTAGCGGAGTTCCCTCACGAAAAACAGTGATGATCAGTGGGCTCTTTCTAGTTACATATCCATCCTTGTGTGTGACGGCGGCAGGGAGGGGGAGAATTTCCTTTCCGAAATTCCTTAAAACCCCTGGTCGCGACGGGAATCGAACTTGTAATCCTTAGGACCGAAAACACCTAAAAAAGAAACCATAGAATAAATGACCGATTCCAGGTGCCCACCTACTTCCCGCTGCTGGAAGAACTCCGAACCGACTGTCTGGGCTCGGTGACTTTCCTCCGTCGGATGTCTGCCATGCGGAATCTGTCTATTCTCGAATTCACTACCAAGGAATTCGTGACCGCCGCTTTGGAACGAGAAGTGGGAGATTTTCAGATCTTGTAGGAAAAAGAGACGGAAAAAATGTATTTTCAAAGTTTTGTAAAGGAGAAATGGATACTGAAGATGTAGATTAATGAAAACTAAACCTTAAAAAGAATTTAGGCGAGTTTTTGACCACAGGAACAAGAATTTGGAGTTTTTGAGATATTTATCAATGAAAAATGAGTGAAGAAAAGATTTTTGGCAAGTTTCCAAGCTAAAATTGAAGATAGGAATGACTCAGGCCCCCTTATCGTTCCAAATAAGTGCTGAAACTGAGCAAAAATGTTTCGCAATATGACTTGGGTGGCACAAAATGAAAACTATGGCTTCAGAACGTCTAAACCTCCAATTTTAGCACAGTATTTCGTGGTATTTGTTTCAAGCCAGGGTTGAATGAACTATAATTGAAAAGTTGGTCAAAAGCGTCAGAAAAAAAAAAGTTGAAAAGATAAAAATTAGAATAAGTTCAAAAAAACTTCTTAGGAACTCCAGAGTTGTCCCTATAGGGTCGACCTTATTGACCCTTGAAGGTCCCCCTCTAGGGACCACGTTTAGCTTCCCCCTATAGCACAGAACTTGCTAAAGTGGTCACTCTAGGGGTTTAGTTCAAAATAAAATAGCGGGAGTGAATTTCAACTTTCAATCCAGGACAAAAACTTATAAGATCCCTATAGGGACCACTTAGAGACTTAGAAAACGAAATTATATCAAAAATCGTGTGAAATTGGTTCAAAAAAACTTCGAAGACCACTATAGGGACCACTTGAGCTTTTAAAGCTAGAGTTCAGACCCTAAACTCCTCCAGGGACCACTTTTTGTCCTTTTGTAGAGGATTTGTTCCCTAACCCTCTAGGGACCACTCTTGTAAGTTTTATGTATCCTTTTCTCTCCATTGAGAGAGAAGAGAGCGCAGACATGTTAGAGACGGGGAAAATGAAATTTTATCGCAAAGCCGTGTCAATTTAATTCAAAAAAAAACTTCGAAGACCACTATAGTTACCACTTGAGCTTTATAAACTTAAAGGTCAGACCCTAAACCCTTCTAGGGCTTACTATTTTGTCCTCTTGTAGGGGATTTTCATCCTAACTCCTCTATGGACCACTCTGGCGTTCCTAAGTGTTTTGTATCCTCTTTTTTTCTGACCTTATCACTGAGAGAGAAGAGAGCGCAGACAGGTCAGAGTTGTGAAGAATGAAGTTTTATCGAAAAATCGTTAAATTTAATTCAAAAAAAAAACTTTAGTGACCACTATAGGGACCACTTGAGCTTTTAAAGGCTCAGGGGTCCGACGCTGAACCCCTCTAGGGACTACTATTTTGTCCTCTTGTAGAGGATTTTCATCCTAATCCCTATAGGGACCCCTCTGGCGTTTCTAAGCTCTCTGCGCCCTCTTTTTCCCTGTCAGTGAGAGGGAAGAGAGCGCAGGCAAGTTAGGGACGTAGAAAATAAAGTTTTATCGAAAAATCGTTAAATTTAATTCAAAAAAAAAACTTTATTGAACACTATAGGGACCACTTGAGCTTTATAAGCTTAGGGATCAGACTCTAAAATCCTATAGGGACCACTCTGGCGTTCCTAAACTCTCTGCGCCCTCTTTTCTCTCGTTCTCGCGCACTCTTTTCACTGTCAGTGAGAGAGAAGAGAGTGCAGACAGGTCAGAGATGTAGAGAATGAAGTCTTACCGTATAATTTTACAGCTGAGACTTGTCTTCCACTACGTCAAATGCGAACGTCTCTATTACCGATGGAACGTCACTCGTTTGTTCTTGAAATATAGGTAAACTCCAAAAAATCCAATGGAAAAGGAAGGAAAAAAAGCGATTTCAGGACCAGTTCGGACTTTGGGATTTTCGACCGTAATGAGCGGGAGAAGCACGAGAAAAGACTGAACGAGCTCTTCAGCCAAACTGTCCATCCGCCCTGCCGAGTCAAAGACGATTGGCATTCGAGTAGTAGTAGTAATTGACTGGTTTTTCTTCCCTCTAGGGACCACTTGTAGCGTTTTCCTCATAACTATGACTCATCTGTTGTTTTTTCCATTTGACTGCACTCTATTGACTACTTGGAGTCTCTTCTGCCCTTTAGTGACCACTTGGATTTTTTTTCCTGCTCTTTAGAGGCCACTTGAAGTTTTTTCTGCTCTTAAGTGGTCACTTGGACATTTTTTGATTCTTTGTGATTGCTTGGATCTTTTTCCTGCACTTAAGTGACCCCTTGAAACCTTTTGCGCCTTTCAGTGACCACTCGTATCTTTCCCCTGCTTTTTATTGGCCACTTAAAGGTTTTTCTCCATTTTCATGTCTACTTAAAGTCTTTTCTGCTCTTTAGTGATTACTTGGACTTTTTTCCTACTCTTAAGTGGTCACTTGAAAATTTTTCTGCTCTTTAGTGGTCACTTAAAGTCTCTTCTGCTCTTTAGTGGCCACTTGGTGTCTTTTCTTCTCTTCAGTGACCCCTTGAAACCTCCGTCCCTTTAGTGGCCCCTATATGTCTTATTTGCTTTGTAGCGGTCCCTCGGACATTTTTCCTGCTCTTAAGTGGTCACTTTGAATCTGTTCTGATCTTTAGTGATCCCTTGAAGTCATTTTGCTCTTTAGGGACCACTTGAACATTTTTCTGCTCTTAAATGACTACTTCAAGTCTGTTCACCCCTCTAGTGGCCCCTTGAAGTCATTTTGCTCTTTAGTGGTCCCTTGGACAATTTTCTGAGCTTCATCGACCACTAACAGCCTTCTCTGCACTTAAGTGACCACTTGGAGCCTTTTTACCTTTAAGTGACCACTTAAATATTTTTTTTCCTTCTTTCAGTGACCGCTTCAAACATCTTGAAGTGACTAATTTTTTTTCAATGCTCCGGAATCTCATATTTAGATATCGATTCATTTTGTATGTACCCTTTTTTCTAGAAAACAGTTTCAAAATTTTCCCTGTCCCTTAAAATTGTATCCTGTTGCCTTCTTTCAGCTTTATTTTAATTTCTCAGGATCCCTCCCTTTTCGCCTTTCAGATCATAATCAGTAGCTTTAAAAAAATTTTTTTAAAAAATGTTGAAAAAAATTAAGCCGAAAAAAATAGCCGCCAAGGTTGGGTCGTTTGCGCTCCATTGATAAAAAAATTGAATTTTTTTCGATTTTCAGAGCCATTTTTTTCAAAATAGAGCCTGAGTGTTTCAAAAATCCTTCAAAAAAACGGATTGGAATGCTCAACTTTGAAAATTTCTCAATGGAGCGCATTTTTCCCACAAAAAGGGCCATTTTTGAGGCTATTTTTTCAAATTTATTTTTTTTCATTTTCATTATCCTTTACAATACAACTTACATGCTCATTTTCTTTTTCCCATCATTTCTTTTCATTTTATTTATTTAGTTTTTTTCAAGTTTTTTCTCGAAACTGTACTTTTTCTCAGCAAAAAAGCTCTCTTCGATTTTTCATTTTTTTTTTAATTTTTTTATTCTTCAAGGTCCCAGATGACAGTCTCTTTCATGAAGGATTTCTTCTCTGACCCTAAAATGACCCCTTGGAATTTTTTTTTCCTCAAGCGATTATTTGTAATTTTCTCGATCATTTATGGTCCTAGCGAGTTTTTTCATCACTCAAGTGGCCACTAGGACCATTTTATGTTCTTTTTTTCTCGCATTTATTGATTTTTTTTTTTGCTATCCCGTCTCATTATGCGCCCAATTGAAGCATTGAGTGACCCCTTAAGAGCCCATTTATTGCAATCATTTTTCACAAAACCAAAAAAAAATGAAGGTAATAAAGGTTTTCAGTGTTGATAACGTGGTAGTGAGGTAAAAAAAAACAAAATTAAAGGGAAAAAGCGAAAAAATCAGGAATTAAAAAAAAAACAATTTAATTTATCCTCAAGTGAATATGTTCAAAAACTCATAACTTTTTTTGTAGGAAAATCGAGATTTTCGCACTAAAATGTCCGTAATGATGCGTTTTACAATATTATAACAGTTATTCTCACGGAAAGTCTTCGGAAAAAGGTTGCCAAAGTCGGAAGCTACCAATTTAACGCATCGAAATGGAGAAAAAAATGATGAAATATTTCGGTTTTAGAACAAAAAAATGACATTTTTTTCTTACAAGCCATTTTCGAAGAAATCTAGAAATTTCAAGATTTCAGCTTCTTAAAAAAACTGGTTCGAAAAAAATACTTCAAAAAAATAAAAATAATACAAAAAAATCCAAATATGACCAGAAAAATAAAAAAATTTTTAGTGATAATTATACTACATTTCAACTCATAAAAAGCCAAAAATCGTTCAATTTTTGACTCGGAGACCCAAAAAATGGCAAAACCTCAAGTTTATCGAGAAAAATAACCTTGAACCGTTTTTCTAAACCCCTTTGATCATTGCCAAAGAAGGAAATGCGGAAAACGGGTGCAAAATGGCCGCTGAAAGGGTTCCGTTTTGCGGCCTTTATTGAGCCTTTCTTTTTTGGAAGCCTCAAAAAGGGTGCTGGGAACAATACAAGAGAAGTATGAATCTGTGAAGAGAATTGACAGCGGAACAGAGAGGGCTTCTCTACACTGCTTTTAACACATAGAAATTCATGAGATCAGATGAGAAGCCAGTTTTTGGAGCCAATTTAGAAATGAATTTATGAATGTTGAGAGGAGAAAAAAATCAGGATGAACAGAAAAATGGTTTTGCCGGTTGGAAAAAAATGGAAGGAATTTCAAAAATTATTTGAGTTGCGGTTAGTAGAAAAAAACGTCAAGAAAGGCAGATGACTTATCAATGTTGGACATACAATAAGTGCCTTATCGAGAAAAAAATAACCTTGAACCGTTTTTTTCTAAACCCCTTTGATCATTGCCAAAGTAGGAAATGCGGAAAACAGGGTGCAAAATGGCCGCTGAAAGGGTTCCGTTTTGCGGCCTTTATTGAGCCTTTCTTTTTTTGGAAGCCTCAAAAAAGGGTGCTGAAAGGCTCGGCCATTGATGATTTCCGATTTTATTACTGTAGCCCATTTTTGGTGCATACACAGTCACTTCTCAATACAAAAAGTTTGTGGCACTCAAAAAGGGTCCAAAAAAAGGGTGGATAAAGGCCGATGAAAGGACGGAAAAAAAGGCTGTATAAAGGGAACCGTTTAGGAACAATCAATGGGAACCTTTTTGCACCCATAACGGACGCTCAAAGGGTCCTTCCGACTTTGCCTATGAATTATCATTAAATAAGAAGAAAAAAATCCAATTATGAATTAAAAAAATTATAACTTCCACTTTTTCCTATATTTCAAATGAGCAGGTGAGAATAAAGAAATTAAGCGTCCGAAAAAAACTCATTTTTTTATAATTTTAAAGTTGAATATTTATTTCACTCCAATACATAAAATAACATGAGCTATAAAGAAAGAGGCAAAGTTGGGCAAGAATTGTATGGGAGTGAAATGAGCACCGGTTTTAATACGCCCTCACGAGCGAATTTACCGGTATAGGGAATAGAACACGTAGAAGGATTTTTGATCACAGTAGACGTAAGGGAATGTTGGAAAAGAGTTCTTCGTTGCTTAGCGAGTCGAGAAACTTTCTGAAACGGGTGGTAGACGTGTTAGGGTTGAATCTTGAGCAGAGTCTATTCCAAAGAGGAATGACAGTGCTAAAAAAACTATTAAATCGGGAACCAGTCTGAATCAAACGAAAAGGATACCGAGGTGAACGACTTCTACTGAAAAACTTTTCTGCGCTAGGAAAGTGGTAAATGCCCAGGACGATTTTTTGAAGCGTTACTAGAGCAATAGAAGTTCTCCTACGGAAAACATGAGTAGAACCGAGTACATCAAGGCGATGGGAGTATGTGTCAAAGGATTTATTACGTCTCATGAAAAACTTGCCTAGTATAATGACGGTAAGGTTTTTCAAGGAGGACGGAAAGTTCTGAATTTATAGGCGGTGAGAAGATTTCAGAGCAATAGTCAAGATAGGGTCTAGCGTACATGTTGAATAGTAAATTATACTGCTGGATGTTCAAGTGAGCAAAAGCTTTGAGCAGCTGTTTAGATTTGAGAGTGGCAATGTTGACTACATGATTAATGTGAGGGCTGAAACACAAATTTTTATCGATAAGGAGACCGAGGTCTCTGACAACAGTTTCAGATCGAATAGGTGAGCCATTAACATTGTAAACATGTTCAGGATTGTTTCTGCCTAGATGAAGAACAACAGTTTTATTGGCCGCAACTGGGAGGCCCCAAGTTTTGGACCAATCGAGCAATCTATTTATACTGTCTTGGATAGCATCAGGGTTATCTGAAGAGATTTTCAAGTCATCGGCGAACAAATATGAAGTAACGGAAGAATCAAAGATATCTGGGAGGTCGTTGACAAAAATTAGGAAAAGAAGCGGGCCAGTGACAGTGCCTTGTAAGACTCCTGAGACCACGTTGAAGCTATCATCAGAAGCAAGACCATCAATTAAAAATCTTAGATGTGCGGCCAGAGAGGAAAGTTTTAAAACCAATTGACCATAAGACTATTGAATCCGAAAGTTTCTAGTTTGGCGATAAGAAGGTTGTGTGGGACATAATCAAAAAGCTTTCATGAAATCAAAAATAAACGACATCGATTGGTAATCCCCTACTAATAGAAAGTTTCCAGTTTGTAACAGAGTCAAGGAGAGCAAGTGTACAACTTCGATTGTTGAGAAAACCAAACTGACGGGAAGAAAATTTGAGTTTGAAGCTTGATTTTATGTGAGTGGCAATTATTCGCTCCATAAGTCTTGCCAGAGGATGGGTTAGACTTATAGGTCTATAATTTTCAGGATCAGCCTTTTTTCCTTTTTTATAAATTGGAACAATGTATGAGAGTTTCCAAGATTGGGGAACAATACAAGAGAAGTATGAATCTGTGAAGAGAATTGACAGCGGAACAGAGAGGGCTTCTCTACACTGCTTTAACACATAGAAATTCATGAGATCAGATGAGAAGCCAGTTTTTGGAGCCAATTTAGAAATGAATTTATGAATGTTGAGAGGAGAAAAATCAGGATGAACAGAAAATGGTTTGCCGGTTGGAAAAATGGAAGGAATTTCAAAATTATTTGAGTTGCGGTTAGTAGAAAAAACGTCAAGAAAGGCAGATGACTTATCAATGTTGGACATACAATAAGTGCCTTATCGAGAAAAATAACCTTGAACCGTTTTTCTAAACCCCTTTGATCATTGCCAAAGTAGGAAATGCGGAAAACGGGTGCAAAATGGCCGCTGAAAGGGTTCCGTTTTGCGGCCTTTATTGAGCCTTTCTTTTTTGGAAGCCTCAAAAAGGGTGCTGAAAGGCTCGGCCATTGATGATTTCCGATTTTATTACTGTAGCCCATTTTGGTGCATACACAGTCACTTCTCAATACAAAAAGTTTGTGGCACTCAAAAGGGTCCAAAAAGGGTGGATAAAGGCCGATGAAAGGACGGAAAAAGGCTGTATAAAGGGAACCGTTTAGGAACAATCAATGGGAACCTTTTTGCACCCATAACGGACGCTCAAAGGGGTCCTTCCGACTTTGCCTATGAATTATCATTAAATAAGAAGAAAAAAATCCAATTATGAATTAAAAAAATTATAATTTCCACTTTTTTTCCTATATTTCAAATGAGCAGGTGAGAATAAAGAAATTAAGCGTCCGAAAAAAACTCATTTTTTTATAATTTTAAAGTGAAACTTAACATTCCCTGGTCGGTATGACACGATCTTTTTTTAAATTCTTTTTTTGATGAAACAATTTTTTTCAAAAACCGTGAAAAAAAGTACCCAAATTTGAGGTTCAGAAAAATCCCTATTTTTTTGAGAAAAATGAAGACGAAACCTCGTTATTAATGCTTCTCATGTGATAATTTGAAGCTTTTTTTGGTGAAATTAATTTTTTTAAGCTTGAAGAAAAAAACCCAAATTCGATCGAAGTTCAAAAATAAGAAGAAAAATTCCAATCATAAATGGAAAAATAATAACCTCGACTTTTTTTCATTCATTCCAAATTAGCAGAGGAAAAAAAGGAGCAGAAACGTCCAAAAAGAAAAATTTCATTTCTTATAATTTCCTATTGAAACGTAACATTTCCTGGTCGCTATAAAACGGTCTTTTTTCGGATTAGGTTCAGATTTTTTCTTCTTCAAATCTTATACATTTCTCTACGTCAATGATACCAAACTGAGGCCTTTCAATGACTAAAGTCAATTTATTATATTCATTCTCGAAAAAAAAGGGGATAATAAAGAAATTCAATGTTGAGAACATGGCAGTGAGGTAAAAAAAGCAGTAGAATCGAAAATAGATATTTTTTTTCAAAACTGAAGAGATCTTCGGGGGCTGAGCTGCTCCTTCGTCGTACTCTCTGAAAAATTCATTTTGATTATTTTTTTTTCTTGATCCCTCAAGTGGTCATTCAAAATTATTGGTGTGTTTTTCGAAAAAAAGGCCTTGGTTCTTCGAAATTGAATAAAATTATTCTTTTTTTAAATATTGTAGAAGAAAAAGTTCTCTATTTGCCGATTGTACCTTCTTAAGTGATCACTTCAGAATATTCCAAATCCATTTTTATAAGATGCTCAAGTGCTTTTTTTCCTTTAAGGGACCTCTTGAGAAGTCTTACAAGTTTCCAGGGTCCCCTTAAGAGGAAAAGTTGTTCTAGTGCTTACTCCTCTCTTCTTAAGTGACCACTTCAGTATTTTTTCCGAGTTCCTTTTTTATAAGATGCTCAAGTGCTGATTTATAATAGTTCTAGCTTTTTTTTCCATCAAAGGGACCCCTTAAGAAGCCTTACAAATTTCCAGGGTCCATTTGAGGGAAAAAGCTTTTCTGGTGCTGACTCCAACGTTTCTAGGCTCTCTTCTTAAGTGACCACTTCAGAATTTTTTCGAACCCCATTTTTTCTAAGATGCTCAGGTGCTGAATTATGATAGCGCTGGCTTTTTTCTTTGAAGGGACCGCTTAAGGAGCTTTACGCGTTTCCAGGGTCCCCTTGAGGGAAAAAATTTTTCTAGTGCTTACTCCTCTCTTCTTAAGTGACCACTTCAGAATTTTTCCGAATCCCATTTTTATAAGATGCTCAGGTGCTGAACTATGATAGTTCTAGCTTTTTTTGCCTTTAAGGGACCTCTTGAGAAGTCTTACAAGTTTCTAGGCTCCACTTGAGGGAAAATTTTTTTCTAGTGCCCATTGCACCATTTCCTGGCCCTCTTCTTAAGCGACCACTTCAGAAAATTTGTTCATTTTATAAGATGCTCAGGTGCTTTTTCCTTGAAGGGATCCCTTAAGAAGTTTCACAAGTTTCTAGGCTCCACTTAAGAGGAAAAGTTGTTCTAGTGCTGACTCCAACGTTTCTAGCCTCTCTTCTTAAGTGACCACTTCAATTTTCCGAACCCCATTTTTATAAGATGCTCAGGTGCTTTTTCCCTTGAAGGGATCCCTTAAGAAGTTTCACAAGTTTCTAAGCTCCCCTCAAGTGAAATTTTGAAGGTCCCTCTTAAGTGATGACTCAAAAATCTTGTCAAAAAAAGAGTAATTTTATTAAAATTTTGATTCCTTAAGGGAAAAAACAGATTAAATTGAAAACTCACAACGGAAAAAGCTTTGGCCAAGATTTGATTCGATAAAGCGTCGATCCGCATCACCTTTTGGCCCATACGATGCTTGTAATCTCCGGATTTTTGTATATTTCTGAAAAATTTTTGATCTCAATAGTGATTTTCTTATCTAGAAGCTTTAGGAATTCCAATCTATTCTAAAAAACCGCTTTTCAAAATTCGAATTTTGATAAAAATGTAGCCAATTTCGCAAAGTCATGATTTTCATTTATTACAGAACCCGATGAGCTTCCTTTCGATACGCGCGACCTTTCTCTGTCTATGCGCCTTTAATAACACAGAGTGTTGAAGCCTAATTAAAGGCGCAGGCACAGAAACAAGCCGAGCCAAAAGAAGGGAGAGCTTCGGACCGTCTCTGTGCATGCGCCTTTAAAAAACGAACAGACGTTTTGAGGTAAAGTTAAAGGCGCGTCCAAGGGAAAGTTTCGGCCTGTCTTTAAGCATGCTCCTTTAATAAAGCGGGGTGTTCTGAAGCCAAATTAAAGGCGCATCCAAGTGAATTTTCCGACCTTCCTCTGTGCATGCGCCTTTAAAAAAGAAGTTTTTAGGCAAATTCAAAGGCTCGGGAAGTTTCGGCCTGTCTCTGTACATGCGCCTTTAATAATACGAAAGTTTTGAGGCCAAATTAAAAGCGCATTTAAAGGGGAAAGTTTCTGACCTGTCTCTCTCGATGCGCCTTTAAAAAAACAAAGTTTCGAGGTCGATTTAAAGGCGCATGAAGTTTCGGCCTGTCTCTGTGCACGCGCCTTTAATGAAACAGAACTTCTGAGGTCAAATCAAAGGCGCATCCCAATGGAGCTTTTGGGTTTTCACTGTGCATGCGCCTTTAATAAAGTGGGGTGTTCTGAGGCAAAATTAAAGGCGCATCCAGGGGAATATTTCGGCCTGTCTTTGGGCATGCGCCTTTAATGAGTTTTTTTTAAATGAGAAACAGAGTTTTGAAGCCTAATTATAGGCGCATGAACAGATACGGACCGCGCGCATTAAAGGGAGATGTTCTACAGCTCAGAGGAAAAAGCTGGCCCGGAATAACTTCAAAAAAATCGTTCAGTTATGACCAATAAGGTCCAAATTTCCAACACCTTTTGGTCAGATCCCGGATTTCCTGTTCACTGAAGGCACAAATGTTCGTCGAATCCGTGAAAAGGACATTCCTGACGTTGGTCACGTGTTGAGCTCCAACCACGACGGCTCTTGCGGCTTCCTAGAAAAAAATGAAAAAGTTTCTAAAAACATTTTTTTTTCATTTTTATAATGATGGGCATGGTTCAAGAGGCCTTAAAAAAACAAAATATTCTTTTTTTCTTCTAAAAAAGGTACAAAAAGGTTCTTTTTTCAGGAAAAAAAGGACCTCCTTTTCTGGAAATTTTCATATGCTTTCGGAGACAAAAAATCATGAAATTCGGTCATTCTCAAGCTCACCCTTTTCTGAGCTTCAAGTTCAGATCTTCTATTTGAAGCCATCCGTATCAATTGTTGTCGTAGCTGCATCCGACGAATGAATTCCGGCTTATTCTGCTCCAGAAACAGCTAAAATGAGCAATACTTAGCAATGTTAAAATTCGAAATTATTTTGACATTAGTCATCTCTACAGAGGTTAGAGGCAGAGAGACAGAAGTTCCCCTAAAGACGTCACTTTGGGCAAGTTTTAGTGGCCCCTATAGGTGAATGAAGTGACCCCTAGAGGGAAAGGGCCCCTAAGGTCGCCCTTCGGCGTCCCATTGGAAATTACACAATAACCTCATTTTACTGTTTTTCGCCTTCAAAAAAGATTGAACTTTCTTTTTTTTACCAATAAGTCAAAACTTTCGGCTTTAAAAAATGCTAGAATGGGATGCAATGGAACGCTAACATGAGCAATATATAGAAATTTGAGACTACCGAAAAAAATGAACAGTAAACAGGTCATTAGAGAAATCACCCAATGAAAAAAAATTTTTAAAGGCGCATGACAAAATCCAGGTTTTACCGCCCTGCGCCTTTAAATTTCAACTGTCTATCGATACAGTAACTACCTCTAGAAATAATTACAGTACCCCATAAGATCAATTACAGTAACCCCACCGTAATCCTCACCCTAACTGGACTGGCTTGAGCCCAAGTCGAATCTCGGTTGACCGAATTCCCGAGCGCTTCGATTTGAACTTGGCCTGGTAAATTTTGTGGTGACGTCACGGCTACAGTACGCCGCCGCGGGATCGTGGCGGGACCTTCGTCCAATAAATGTCGTTCGCGCGCCTTTAAATTGCGATTTTTTGAGGAAAAGGCAATTTTAGGGGGTTACGGTAGGAATAATTCAGCTGTACATTCATGAAAAAGGGTCCTGTAGGTCTATCCCAGCTTAGAAGAGCGAACATTTTTTGTAAATTTACAGTTTCTATGGGATACTGTAGCTTTTCCTCACTACCGTAACCTAAACAACTTCATCAAATTACATCTTAAAAAGTAAAAATATGGTTACTGTAGGTACCGTAACCAGCAAAACACGAAATTACCTCCAAAAAAAGCTATTCATTTGCTTCTAGAAGGAATCAGTTCAGAATTCCTTTAAATTCTAGAAATTACTGTAGCTCCTTTTCTACCGTAACCCTGAGAATCCCACCACGAACCTCTCGCCGTCTGTCGGCTCTCAATTCGCTCACTATTTCTTCCCGCCGCTGTTGACTGATCCTCGACCTGGCCGGTTGAATATTTCGAGCGCTTGGAGGCTGTAGAACAAAATATGTACAGGTAAATCGAAGCTACAGTATGCCTACAATTTGATTTGAGCCTGGGGCTGGCCGAGGCAGAAATAGTGCTGGAGAGGAGTCGGATGAGGCGTGGGAGGCTTCTAAAAATCTGCTTATTCGAAATTCGGTCCATCTGCGCCTTTAAAAAAATTCAGAACATTTTGAAATTTTTATAAAGGCGCAGGGCGGAGCTAAAAAAAATTTTCAAAAGTTTCCTTTTTTCTTACTGATAATCAGAACCAGGTAAACATAACTCTTGAATTTTGTGGAGCCTATTTTTTTTTTTGGACTGCCTGCGCCTTCAAATTTTATGAAGGAAAATGTCTAAACCTCTCTTTTTCGCACACTATTTCTCTGAATGTTCTCTCAAGACTTGGGAAAATGATTTATAAAGTTTTTTTACAATACCTTTTTTTCAATATTGGCCTTGAAAAACCTCAAAAAAAGTTTTTCCCGCCAAAAACTTTAAATCCATTTTTCCTATGCTCCTTTAAGAAAAATTTCTCACTCAAACAGAAAAAAATTATTTTTTTCACCTCCCTGGACGTCGTAAAAAGATTCCTTCGTGGCCTTGGGGCCGTTGGTCCATTCGTGGGGGTTCTCTGAAAATTTTAAACTTACTGATTTTTTTTTTCCAATGAAGCTAATTCCATATCTAAACTCTTAAAAAAAAATTTCTAAAAATCTTGGAAAGTTTTTTTGAAGTTTTTTCTAGTATTTTTTCAATTGAAGAACAATTTTGAATAGGAAAACCTGAGGATCAGAATTGGAAGAACTCCTCGGCGTCGTCACGTCTTCCGTCAGACGACGTGAAGAAGAAGACGAGGATTCTCGTTTGCTCGGCGTGACCCTTTGGATCGGCACCACGCTGGCGGAAGACCTCTCCAAGTTTTGAGAGTCCGAACTTTCCACCTCGCTCAGCCTTCAAAATGAACACTTAAGGGATTTGAAAACAGGTTTTGAAGCAGAAAAACTTCATCTTGTAGGGCTTTTCATTGTTCGGACATTGGTAACGGAAGAGAACGTTTCTGAGCATTCTAGGGATCACTTAAGGGTTCTGACGCTACTAAAGTGGTCTCTAGGATTGCTGTGAAGTGTCGGTAACGGAAGAGAACGTTTCTGAGCATTCTAGGGATCACTTAAGGGTTCTAAAGCTACTAAAGTAGTCTCTAGGATTGCCGTGAAGTGTCGGTAACGGAAGAGAACGTTTCTGAGCATTCTAGGGATCACTTAAGGGTTCTAAAGCTACTAAAGTAGTCTCTAGGATTGCCGTGAAGTGTCGGTAACGGAAGAGAACGTTCCTGAGAATTCTAGGGATCGCTTAAAGGTTCTGACGCTACTAAAGTGGCCTCTAGGATTGCTGTGAAGTGTCGGTAACGGAAGAGAACGTTTCTGAGCATTCTAGGGATCACTTAAGGGTTCTAAAGCTACTAAAGTGGTCTCTAGGATTGCCGTGAAGTGTCGGTAACGGAAGAGAACGTTTCTGAGCATTCTAGGGATCACTTAAGGGTTCTAAAGCTACTAAAGTAGTCTCTAGGATTGCCGTGAAGTGTCGGTAACGGAAGAGAACGTTTCTGAGCATTCTAGGGATCACTTAAGGGTTCTAAAGCTACTAAAGTAGTCTCTAGGATTGCCGTGAAGTGTCGGTAACGGAAGAGAACGTTCCTGAGCATCTCTAGGGATCACTTAAAAGGGCTCACACTACTAAAGTGGCCCCTAGAAATCCTTCAATTCGCGTTACCAACGTCCGATTTTCTTTAAAGTTCGGCTGGTTCTTGAAAAAATCGAAAAAAATGCTTTCAAAGCTCATTTATACCAAAAACGAAGATTTGGTTCTCAAAGAGTACATTTTTAAAGCGCAATCGTGAAAATTACGAATTTTGAAACTTGACAAAATTTCCAAAGCAAGAAAGGCACTCAAAAGATGACGAAAATTCAAGAAGTTTTATCTTTTTTTTCAGGTAAAAAATCCGATCGACTTTTTTTTGAAGTTGAACTTCAGAACTTCAGAGTATTCCCTATAGGGGCAACCTAAGAGGTGATTGAAGGTTCCCCTCTAGGGACCACTTCACCAACCACTATAGGGGCACTAACTAGTAAGGCTCGCAAAAGAGGTCACCTTAGAAGAGTATGCTATAAACTCTATGAGAGGCATTTACATGCGGAAAAATCAACAATATGGCGTAAACTTTAAGAAATTGAAACACCACTATAGGGACCACTTAAGCTTAAATGGCTTACGACTAATGACAAGTACGACTCAGAAGCGCCAGAGTGATCCCTAAAGGGGCAAGCTCCAAGAACTTTGAAGGTTCCTCTCTAGGGACCACTTAATCGCCCCTAGAGCTTGAATAGTGGCCCCTATGGGGTTTCAAGCTAGTGGCCACTCTAGGGGAGCGTGCTAGTGGTCCCTATACGTTTTATTAACATTCGAATCATGGAAAAAAGCCCAAACTCCGGGCCTAGACCCTAAAACCCTATAGTGACCACTTTTGTGATCCCTAGAGCTTGCATAGTGGCCCCTATAGGGGTTTTGAGTGGTGGCCACTCTAGGGGAGCATTCTAGTGGTCCATATACGTCTTATTAACATTCGAATCATGGAAAAAAGGGCACAGCAGACCCTAAACCCTATAGTGACCACTTTTCTGACCCCTAGAGAGGCTGCTTTTTCCTACAACTGTAGGGACCACTCTGGCGTTCCTAAGAAGCTGAAAAGCTCAAGTTTTCTCTCCCAAATACGAAATTTATACTGAAAAATCTACAAAATAAAATTTTTAATATTCAAAAAAAAAACTGAAAACTAACGAATTCATCCTCCGGATCACTTCCATCAATTCTTTTATCTTCTTTCCCTGTTTCTCAATAGTCTCCTTCAATTGAAAATTCTCCATTTGAAGCCTCTCGATTTCCCGCGTCTTTGGCGAACCTGAAAAATAATTATCAGTGGAGCTAATTTGCTATTTTTACCTGGTTCTAACCGATTTCGATTCTCGATATCTTCCATGGAGACGTTTAGCTGTTCAGGTGGTCTTAAAAATTGGATTTTTGAAGGATTTTTTAGGGATTTTTCACCTTGATCCTTTCCTTTTGGCTCTGGAAGAGGCTGGTCGGTATAAGCTCCTGGAAATTTTTATTTATATTTTCAATAAAAACTTTTTTTAGCAATGCTTTTTATGGCTGTTCGGAAAAACAAAAAGGAATTTTTTTCAAATAGAAAGGTTAAAAAAATTAAGTTAAAAAAAGCCTTGAATTCACAAATTAGTAAGGAAAAATGTCGTTAGGGTTCATATTTCCATAGAGAAATTTTAAGAATGAATGAAATTTTCAGGAGGAAAAATCAAGAATTCTGAGGCTTCCAAACTTTGTAGTGCTAGTAAATTGGTACAAAATAATAAAGACTGCTTAAAAATTCTGGTTCTTAAAGGCGCAGACCAAAAATAATGCTGAATGCGGCTCTTCTCTTTGAGACCCTAATCAAATTTATCATGCTGCTTTCAAATTTTAGGATTGCAAAAGATTTTTTACGGGTCGAGATTTTTTTTTAAGGTCTTCAGAAAATTTTTATTCAATGACAAGTTCAAAATTCCCTTAATTTACCAAAAAAAAGTTCAAAAAGAGTATAAATTCAGAAAAATCGTCACGAAACGAACCAAACACGACAGCCGGGATCGGAAATGCGCGGCGAGCGATGGAGGCTCATTTGACCCTGGCGATTTTGAGCCCCAGCTGAAATTACCATGGTGACCACGATCCATATAGCGGCGAGGACAGATGTCAACCGCTAATTACCCCGGCTTCAAGGCCTTTTTGGGCCGCGTAAACAACAATAGTTCCAGAAAAAACAGGAAACACAGGAAATTGCTTTGTAAACAAGTTTTTACTGTTCAAAATGATCGGAATGATGGCTTTTTGAGTGTTTTGGAACGTTCCGAGCAAACTTTCAAAAATAAACAACACTTTTGATCCAAAACTCCGCTTATAAGAATTCAGGAAGAGAAGAAAGTAAACTTTTTACGGAAGATAGAAGGTTTTCATTTTTTTACCTCCCAACAGCTCAAAGAAATTCTTCAAGAAAAGCTTCCTATTTTGGATGAATTTCTTCTCGAAGACTACCTTAAGCTTCCCAACATGCCCAAAAACATGGAAAACACTCGCAATCTTTGATAGAAGCACAAAAATTGAGCCAAAAATTAAAAAGAAAAAGGAAAAAAATGCAAAAATTCGAACTGCGCGCCGTTGATATCATGTGACTTGAGTAGACGGTGTCTGCAGAAAATGCATTTTCAACACGCCTATTTTAAAAAAATTTTTAATAAAAAAATTCATTTTTTTCTCATTTCCTGTTGTCGCCTTGTTGCTTTTCTCAAATTTAAACGTTGTAGGTATGAGAAAGAAGCTATGAGATGTCGTTCCACAAAAAGAAATTCACGTTCGACGACCCAGAAGACAGTTATTGGAACGAGAGCGATTCGAACAATTCCTCGCTTTTCGACGATTTGCAATCCAAACAAGTTATTTATCCATCATTCTTGTTGGGACTTTGATGGAGTAGTTTAGTTACAAGCCCGAGCCGCCGTTGACAACCTCTTCGGGCAGGAAGATGCGGTAGCCGTTCCGAAATTCCCGAAAAGCAACTTGACGACACCTGTTCCCAATGATGTTCAGCTTTCTAGGTTGAAGGAAATACCGTAAATGAAAAGAATTATGATTTTCAGTGCATCACCAAAAGTTTCCGGGAAACTGGTCGATGATTTTTTGAACAACCGCTTGGCGGAGGTGAAATTGGTCGGTTTAATAAGTGAAAAAAGACCTTTTTTTAACGTTTCTTGAAGTTTATGATAGCTAAAAATTGATAATTCGTTTCAAGACCCCGGAAAAAATGCCTCCATCAGCCCCTTCGGTAGTTTCCGAAGCCAGTGCGAGCAGCTTGCCAAGCGAGGCTCAGAGATTGGATTTGGACTATTCAAGGCTCAAAGCCGAGCATCGGAAGCTTCAGCAACATCTTGAGGTTCGAAATGGCTCGAAATTTCCGTTTCGAAACGATATTTTCAAGACAGTGAGACACGACAGATTCCGTCCGATTGACGTTAATAAAGCCGTGGATCGACTATTGAGGGGTCAGCACGTGGCTTTGGATTATTATCGATCGATGGATGAAAAAGTTTTGCAAAAACCTTGCAAAAAAAGGAAAAATGAAAGAGAAATTTGCAGTTGGGACTTCTGAAAGCTTCGGTCAATTGCCATGACCCCAATGTGGTTATTCAGGTTTTCTTTTTCAAATTTTTTCCGAATATACGATATCATTTTTCAGGGTTTGAAATCGCTTTTTTTATGTATTTTATATTTAAGTTTTGAAAAAAATTAAAAAAATGGATTTTTTTGGGGCTTAAAAAAATTGGCAGTTTTTCAGCTGAATTTTTTTGAACTTGAAAAAAATGAAAAAAAGTTTGAAAAAAATCGATTTTTGAAGGTTAAAAATTGCCTTTTCTATCTCAATTTTTAGATCAAAGCTTAAATTAAGGCATCAAAAAAATTATTTTTTTCCGGAATTTAAAAGAAGAAAAAAAGGCTTTTTCCATTTTTTTAATGACCATATAAAAAAATTTCCTTGAAAAAAATTGGACTTTTTTTGAAAAAAATTTTTTTAAACTTAACCCGTTATTTGTCAAACGTAACGTCCAGAAGGTGACTGGGGAAGTTAAAAACGGTGATTAATAGTTTTTTTTTTCAAAGGGGCCAAATTTTTAGGGTTTCTTGTGTAGTTTAATGATAAAAATTTTTGCGATTTCTGAAGGATATTGATAATTTAAAACTATTAAAATCGATTTTTTTGAAGGAAAAAAAGTTGGCGTTTTGTTCAAAAACTTGAGCTGAAATTTGAGCGTTTCATAGGATTTGACATGATTTTTCTCGGAATTTGTGACTTTTTCAAAGTTTTTTTAATGACCATAGAAGCCAAATAAAAAAATAAAAATCAGCCAAACAATCTGTTGAAATTTTTTTAAAAGGAGAAAAAAAGTGACTCTCCCAATTTTTTTAATGAGCATATAAAAAAATTTCCTTGAAAAAAATTAGGGCTTTTGATATTAAAGTTTAACCTGTTAAATTTTTTTGAAACGTCTAAGAGGTGACTGGGGATGTGAAAAAAAGCTGTTAAGTAGCCATTTTTTTCGAAAAATAGACCAAATTTTTTTATGCTTTTTTTCTTGCTATTCAAGGATAATGCCTTGCCGTTCGTGCAGTTTTTTTGAATCGTATTAAAAATTTGAAAAAAATATAAATATCAATTTTCTAATGGTTGAAAGTTGGAATTTTTGTCAAAAAAACCATTTTTTTGTTGAAAAATTCGATAGGATTCGGATGATTTTCGTCGAAAAATTTCGAAAAAAATTAGTGATTTTTTTAAAGTTTTTGAAAAAAATCATAGGAGCTTAAAAAAATATAATCCGTTTGAAAAAAATTCATAATTTTGAACTTTTTAATGTTGTCCAAAGGGTTGGAAAAAGGTACAAAAAAATGCTGATGAAAAGTCAATTTTTTTCGAAAAATTCACTAGATTTTTTTAGCCTTTTTGTGTATTTTAATGAGGATTTTTTGCAGATTGTGCAGTTCATGAAGTGTATTTACATTTTGAAAACATTCAAATCGATTTTTGGAGGTTCAAAGTTCGAATTTTCGTCCAGAACCCTTTCATTGAGCTGAAATTTTAACGTTTCATAGGAATTTAAACGACTTTTCGAAGTTTTTAAAGATCATAGAAGCTTAAAAAAGTAGGCTGATTGAAGAAATTCATAATTTTGAACTTTTAACAGTTTCAAAACGTCCAAAAGGTGACTGGGGAAGTAAAAAATGCTGATAAATAGCCATTTTTTTTTCGAAAATTCATCATTTTTTTAAACTTTATTGCGTATTTTTTTATGAGAATATTCTGCAGATTGTACAGTTCCTGAAGCGAAGTTTGAAAGAAAAACTCTTTTTCGACGTCTTGAGGGAAAGCCCCGAAGCGGTCAGCGTCTACGTGGAACATCTCCAATCAGCCGACCAGAGCGACGAACTTTGCAATTTTTTATTGTGTGTTTTGGGCTATAAAATCAAGTTTTTAGCGTTAAAATCGAGTTTTACGATGAGAAAATTCAAGTTTTTAGCGTTTTAGTTCAGTTTTTCTTGAAAAAAAAATTGATTTTCTAGCGTCAAAGTTTAGTTTTTCATGAGAAAAGTCAAGATTTCAGCTTCGGAGCTCAGTTTTCATGGGAAAAGTCAAGTTTTTAGCTTTGGAGTTCTGTTTTTCAAGTGTTCAGGGTTAAAATTGAGTTCTACCTTACGAAAAATCAGGATTTTTGCCTCAAAATTAGGTTTTACTGAAAGAAAATCAAGGTGTTATCTTAAGAGCTCAGCTTTTCTAGAGGGAATCAAGTTTTCAGCTTAGAAATTCATTTTTTCCATGAGAAAAGTCAGAATTTTACCGTCGAAATTGAATTTTTCTGCGAAAAATGTTTTTATTGATTCAATTATCTAGATTAAAAAAACTGATTTTTTTCAGTACTTTTTTTATGATTTTTTTGAACAATTAATCACAGGTATTGTCTTAAAAATGAACAAAATTTCAGCTGATTGTCACGTTTTTCGAGGCTTTTTTTGTTCGTATTTCAGAGAAATGGTCGTTTTTTTCGAGATTTTCAGATTTAAATCTACTTTTTTTTATAGATGTTCTTCTTTAGATTGAGTGGGAATAGTTCTGATATAATTTCATAGTTAGAAAAAAATAAAAAAATATGTTTTTCAGTGCGATGGGAAAAAATTCGAACACGCGGCGATGGCCGAATATTCGGCCGCCTCAAGGTGCAAGCAAAAAGAGAGAAAGGTATGAAATAATAATTTAAATCTTTTTTTAGCCTCCCGGTTGATATTTTGATACAACTTACTTGCTTTTAGGATCTTTTTAATTTATGAAAAAGAAAAAAATTATTTTTTTGAATGCTTCAAAAATCAGCAAACGCAATGAAAAATTAAAAGAAAAAGGCGTTTTTTTAAGTTTTATAACTAGCAGTTTAGATCTGTTTTTCCTTAAAAAGTTCTGAAAAAGTTGTCCAAGGTCCTTAAAAAAAGAACAAAAAAATTCTAAAAATGTGCAAAAGTCCCTACTTATCTCTTTTTTTCTACCTGTTTGAAAAAAATTTTTTTATCTCTCATTATCTTAATTTTACTACTATGATCTTCTCTTTTCAACATCTTTCCATTTGCATGATAAGGGGTTTAAAGACCTTTTTGAGTTCCTAAAAAGTTCTGCTCCTTCTCCCGGCTTTTTCAAGAAAAATGACTCTTTCTTTGGATTTTTGTTATTTTTTTCTTGGCTTTCATTACGAACTTTTTATCTGCATAAAAAGGCTTCTCCGATAAAAGTTATTCAAAAGGCGCTAGGAAGGTCTTTCAAAGGCTTTTTTAATAGGGAACGTTTTTTACCCTCCCGGTTGAACTTATGATGAAACTTTGCTAAAACTACCTCCCTGAGGCAAAAACTTGTATTATTATGAACAAAACTACCTCCCGGAGGTTGGAACTTGATTTGATTCCCTAATTTTCCGAAATTCTCGAGAGCCAACCCCTCCTTCCGGACAGTATGAGTTCTGTACTTGCTCATCTATGCTTGGAAGGTTTTTTGAAGGACTTTTTTAGGCATTTTCAAACTTTTCTCCTCAAAAAGTAACCAGGAAAACGTTCAGATCCAACTCCTTCGGAACAGTATGACGGGCTCTTTCTCGATCCCCGAACTTCGGGCCGAGCAAGTCATTATCAGCGATCAGATCATGTTGCTCGAAACTCAAACTGCCATTGAGGTTCATTTTAAAAAATTGCATGGCTTAGAAAAAAAAATGAAAAATTATGGAAAATTCAGTGGCTTCGAAGAGAGAAAAAGTAGTTAAATTTTTTTAAAAAATTAAAAAAAAATTTCGGCAGGAATTTGAGAATTTAGAGGTTTTGAATAGAGAACTTGAAGTTGACAGAAAAATTAAAGTCCTGAAAAAAAGGACTTTTTTTAGCTTTTTAAAAATTTGAATTGTAAAAACGTTGTTTTTTTCGGTTTAGAAAAAGCTGAAAAATGGAAAAAGCGGTTTGAAAAAGTGAGCGAAAATCCCTAGAGGGGCTACTTTTGCAAGTACCCTAAATAGGGAAGGTAAGATGTTCCTTAAAAGGCAGGCTTCAAGGTCCCCTGAGCTTGCCCCTATAGGGACCACTCTGGAATTCCTATCGTAGTGCACAAAATTAATGGAGACCATTTCTTTCATTTTTGAATTTTTCTGAATTGGTGAACCGAAAAGTTTTGGCAAAGAGTAAAAAATTTGCACTTTCCCAGCAGTCTCCGAACATTTTTTTCAAGTTTATCAATATTCTATTTTAAAGAAAAAAAGTCTATAATCAATCTTTTTAAAAGTTCAAATTTTTCGTCTTTTTTTGCGAAGAAAAAAAGCCGAAAAAGGGAACTTTATTGGATGAAAAATATGATATTTAGAATTTTCTCAATCTTATCGATTGATTCATCACTTTTTAGAGCATCGACGCCGCTTCCAAATCCGATTTGTTCGTGAAATATCCCAAAAATCGGTCGGTTATCGGGACTTCCGTCATCGCCACGCTCTATTATTGCTGTCTGTATCATTATGATGATAATTTGGTACTTTGTATCATGATTTTTGTTGTGAAATGGATGTTTTTTGAAGACTTCTATAACCAATCCGGTGAATTTCCGAGAAAGAATGAAAGTCGACGAAAAACAGTACGTTTGGGTGGCCGTGTCCGCCTTGACCCGCCAGAGTCGGTGGGGAATTTTTGATTTTTGATGATGAATTTCGAGAAAATAGGCTTGAAATGGGAGATTTGAGCCTTTACAACGCCAGAGGGGGCCCTATAGGGGCAACCTTTGGGGTCCTTCAAGGGGCCACTTTACCAAACCCTACAGGGGTCACTAGAGCTTGAAAATTAGCACGACGTCTTTTTAGTTCAAAAATGTGAACAAATTTTAAAAGATCTCTCTAGGGACCACTTAGGAACTGGCTTGCAGAAGTGGCCCCTTTAGGGATTCATCTAGTGATCACTCTAGGGATCATATTTTTGGCCCCGGGACGTTGTTCTAACACTTCTTTTAATATGTAGAATGTGAAAAAAAGGATTACAAGGCCCCTCTAGGGACCACTTTAGCGTTAGGGGCCTCTGAACCCTCATAGGGACCACTTGAATTTTACCCCTATAGGGGTCCCTTTTTTGTCCTATCTGAGGCTTATTTTCTCCCTTAACCCCTATAGGGGCCACTTGAATTTTACCCCTATAGGGATCACTTTACAGACCCTGATAGTGGTTACTTTTCCCGTAACCCCCTTAGGGACCACCTACATCCTAACCCTATAGGGATCACTTTACAGACCCCTACAGGGCTCTTTTTAAGCCTTAACCCCTCAAGGGACCACTCTGGCCTTCCTAAGCCTTTTTTTTTTACAAGGAAAGCTGAATTTTTTCTAGATGGCCTGACATTGAGCGACTTTTACAGCCCAGAAACTCGGTCATAGGAAATTTACCGGCCCGAGGTTGGAATTAATTGAAAAAAATTCATTAATTAAGATTTTTTTTAGGCATTTTATCATCACTCAACACCAAGTGGAATTGCCCGTTTTTCCTGGGAAAGCCTCCTGAAATTGATCAGCTCGAATCGAACCGTTCCGCCGAAAGATGTAAGATCAGAAAAATGGAAAAATGGGATATGTTGCTCCATTGATAATTGGGCTCAAAAAAATTTGTAATTTTTTTAAAAAAGAAATGATAATTATTAAAACCCTTAAAATCGTTATTTTGTTATTTTTTTAAGGTTACAGTGTGTTCAAAAGTCGAGTTTCAAAAAAACACAGCTAAAAAAAAATACCGTAACCCAGCTTTTATTGCGCCTCGGCTCTAATGCGAAAACGGCTCGAAAAGACTACAAAAAAGGTCTCGAAGCGAATTTTGGTATACGGTATTTTTTGAAGGAAACAAGGAACCAGTTCTCGTGGAATGGACTATATAGCCTTTTTCGAATTTTCATGTTTTTTGTAGCCATTTTTTGGATATTCTGGTGGAGTACCCTTCTGAAAAATTTCGTGAACTTCATTTTGAGAGCTTTTCCTTCTTTTTTTAAACTTTTTTCCGATTAAGGTCACTATTTTTGGACTTTTTCTTTGACTTATTGCAAAAATATGATTTTTTCCAGTTCTACTGCCGATTGTTGCGTGGCGTTAGTGATCAAGCTGAACGGCTACGTCTCGCCAAAGAGTTTGATGTTCCTGAGGTTGGTTTGAAGAAAAAAGAAGACCCTATAGGGGCCACTAGGGCTGTAGAACTTGAAAAAACGGATTCTAAACCCCTATGGGGATCGCTTGAGCTTTAGAGGCCTGATTTCTGGTGCTAAACCCCTATAGGGGCCACTTTAGGCTTAGGGGTGCGTGGGGTCTGACCAGAAACCTCTCTAGGGACCACTTGAGCTTTAGGGGCCCGGGGAATCGACCTTGAATCCCTATAGTGAACAAGTAGGAAGTAGTAGACCCTATAGGGGCCACTTGAGCTTAGGAAGCTCGGGGGTCAGACGCTGAACCTCTATAAGGATCAAAGGAGATGTAGAAGGTCCTAGAGGGACCACTTGAGCTTTAGGGGCCTGATGTCTGGCCCGAAACCTATATAGCGACCGAATAGGAAGTAAAAGACCCTGTAGGGACCACTTGAGGAGCCTTAAAGGCGTAGTGGTCTGACCCTGAACTCTTCTAGGGACCAAAAAGGGAGTAGAAGATCCTATAGGGGCCACTTGTGGTTTAAAGGGCTCGATGTCTGACCCTGAACCCCTATAGCGACGAAATAAGGAAGTAGAAGACCCCATAAGGACACTTTAGCTTTAGAAGCTCGATAGTCAGACCCGAAACCTCTATAGAGACCACTTGAGCTAAAGGAGCCTGATGTCTGACCTTAAACCCCTACAGTGACCAAATAGGTTGTGGAAGACCCTATAGGGACCACTTGAGCCCAAGGGACCCTACGTCTGACCCTGAACTTCTAAAGTGACCAAACAAAAAGGGGAAGACCTTAGAGGAACCACTAGAGTTTTAGAATCTTGGGGGTCATATCCTAAACCCCTAGAGGGGCCACTTGAGCTTGAAGGGCCTGGAGGTCTGACCTTTAACCCCTATAGTGGGCGCTTTCCGGTCTCCTATAGAGGCTGTTTCCCCCCTGACCCCTCTAGGGATCACTCTGACGTTCCTTAGAGCTAACCAAGTCAAAAATCAGATAATCATCGAGAGTTTGGTGACGGAACGCGACCGCGCAACGTTGTCTTCCTACGCGATGAAGCTTCCCCCGAATTCTCCCGAAGCATTCAAAGCCCTCGCCGCTTTGAATAATACGGTAGCCAATATTTTGCTGTGTTATTTTTAATCAAAATGATTATTTTACAGAGTATCAAGTGGAAAAGCTGACCTAACATGTTTTTTGTAAAAAGTGTACCTTTTGATCGATTTTCTAGGGTTTTCAGAGATTTATTCGGTTTTTATTCATTGATTTTCATTGTGATTTAATGATTTTATTGTTAAAGATTTATTGGGTTTTAGTCATAATTTGAGTTGGATCTTCACTTATTTTATTAAATTATTGACTTTTTTCGGTTTTAATTGTAATTAGATGCTTATTTCTCACTTATAAAGTTTATTTCTAGATTTTTTTCAGAGTTCTATCTAAATTACTTTTTTTTTTCAATAACTATATTTGCTTGTAAATTAATAAATAAATCATTTTTCTTCAAGTTTTGTATTTTATCGCGTTTTCGTGTTTCAAACAGATTTTAAAAAAACTTATTTGATCTGGAAATTAATCTCCTCTCGCGTAGAAAAAATTTTCAAGTTTAAAATTATTCAAGAAATCATGAATTTTTCAAAAGTTTGGACGATTTTAAAGTGCGGACAATATATTTATGTGATTTTTTTAATGTTTTTTTCTGTGTTCCCAAGCTAAAAATTCGGAAAAAAATGGTCGAAAAAAATCAGATTTTTTTGGATGCTCCTGCACTAAAAAAATGACGAAAAATTTTTTTTAAGTTCAAAAAAATTTGAACGTCCGCACTTTAAAAAGCGTCCGAATTTCGAATATTTTCATTTTTTTAAGGTTAAAAAAATAAAAAAATATCTGATCAAGTTAGTGTCCGCACTTTAAAATCGTCTGCGTTCCAAAACTACCACATTTTAAAGATTTTTGCATTCAAAAAACGACCAGAAAGAGTATAATTCATCAGAAAAACGTCAAAAATCACTTTAGGGACTTCTAAACCTCTCATTTTCCCACGCAACGGTGAATGGACTATACGAAAAAGTTTTGCAAATTCGACGAAAAACGTGAAAAAAACGTGACACACATCAAAAATCACTCCAGGGACTCCTATATCTCTCATTTTTACATGCTGTTTCTCCAAGACAACGGTGAATGGACTATACCGAAAATGTTTTCGAATTCGAAGGAAAACGTGAAAAAAACGTGACACACATCAAAAATCACTCTAGGGACTTCTAAACCTCTCATTTTCCCACGCAACGGTGAATGGACTATACCGTGCAAAACAGCGAAATTGAAGAAAAACGTGACAAAAACGTGACAAACATCATTTCTTATCTTTCCCTCCTTGGCCTATGCCGATAAATTTGAAGTTCGTTCAGTTTTTTCTTCTTCAAAAATCGCTTTTTAGTTTTTTCAACCTCACGTCGGTGATAAATCTGTTCGCGATTCTGATGATCTTCAACCTTATCATTATCAGTATCTACGCCGCCTTGAAACCCAACTTTACCCTTGAAATTATGACATAAACTTGTGTTTTTCATGGAATTTCAAGCTTTTTTGAACAGTGGCCGACGGAAAAAAATCGAGAAAAGTTGATTTTTGATGTTCGGCGCGGTCAAACTTTGCATTGTGTTGTGCAATCGTCCACCCATTTTTTTTTCCGTTTTTCAACTTTTCCTCCCGATTTTTGACTCGATGCGACTCCACAAAGCTGGTGAAGGCCTTCTGAAGACGCACGTCACCTGGGATGACGTCATGACGCAGATTCAGAAGGATCTTGGCACGTCTTCCGTTTTTGGCGATGGGAAAACGGTCACCGATCTTGGGGATATGAAGGTTTTTTTTTTGTTGGAGATAAAAGGGACGTCATATGACCGCGACGCGTAGTGGATGCGTCGCGGTCGAATGACGTCATAGTTGATTCAATATTAAACTTTAATGTTAGAATTCGTTTCACTTTCCTTCGAATCTGGTTGTTAAGTGATAGAAATTTACAAGTCGATGTATTTTAATGACGTCACTCGACCGCGACGCGTGTGAGATGCGTCGCGGTCGGGTGACGTCATAATTTGTTTTTTTGTCAGAATTCGCTTCGCTTCAATTTCAATTCGAACTACCAAGTGATAAAAAGTTTGAAGGTTACATCATCATAAATGACGTCACTCGACCGCGTCGCGTGTGGGATGCGTCGCGGTTGATTGACGTCATTTTTATTTTTAAAAATAAAAAAGAAACTTTTTTTTGTGGTAGTTTTTCGCTATACATTCCTCACTACTCTGAAGTTTTTGCCAAAATTCGATATTTTCATTTGATGACGTCATTAATGACTGACCGCGATGCATCCCACACGCGTCGCGGTCCAATGACGTCATTTTTCAATTAAGTTTTTTTGTGCGATATTTTATCACTATATATCTATTTTCGTTGTGAAATTTATGCCAAATTTTTCATGTTTTTTATTTTATTTTTTTCTGATGACGTCATCTAACCGCGACGCTTCCTGTACGCGTCGCGGTCGAATGACGTAATTTTTTTTTTTTTGAATTTAAGGCTTTTTTTTGCATGGTTTTTCATCATTATATACCTCTTACTGTTATGAAATCCATGTAAATTAATATAAATTACTCTCGATGACGTCATTCGACCGCGACGCGTGTGGGCTGCGTCACGGCTGTGTCATTCCTCCTTGAAAATCTTTCTGACGTCATCAAAAACTGTAGATTCTTTAAGTTAGGATTTTTGAGTCGTTATGAAAATTTTACTGGAGTTCTAGGGGACGTCATTTGGATTTAAATGACGTCGCTAAATATAAACTCAGGGAGCCATGTCTGTCATCGGCTTGCTCGTGGCCGACTGGCAGGGCGAGGATGCTCAAAAACTTCCCTCGAAATTTGTTGTCAAGGTTATGACGTCATTTTAATATTCATGACGTCATGATTTTCAGATCGGCTCCCAACTGGCATTCGCCAAAAGATACGATAGCGCAACGGCCACGGATTTTGAGAAACAGCAAAACGATGTTAGGTGTCAAAGAATGACGCGGTTTTTCCATGAGGTGGGTCATTCTTGGAACTGTCTGACCTTTCTGCGCTCTCTTTTCTCTCGTCGGGCGAGGTCATAGAGGCGGAAAGAGCATGTGAACTTGAGAGAGCGCAGAGAAATCAAAGGTTTTTTGGGGGACTTCATAGTCCATTCGAAATTTTCTGACCTTTCTGCGCTCTCTTTTCTCTCACCGCCGAGGTCAGAGAGACGTGAAAATAGCATGTAACCACGAGAGAGCGCAGAGAAATCGAACTCCATCCGTCACAAATAAAACTCTCTGACTTCTCTGCGCTCTCTTATCTCTCGTTAACGCTCTTGTTTTTTAGAACAATTTTCACTCTCTGCGCAGAGAAAAGAGAGCGCAGACAGGTCAGAATTCTCAAATTGAACTACATTTTCAGTACCACGATTGCGAAGTCGAAATGTACAATTTATTTGAAAAATATGATCATCCAAACCTTTCAGTTCCTAAGGTTTTCCATTGATTTATCGATTTATTGATTTATTGATTTTTTCAGATCTACACGGCGAAGAACTACGATTCCATAGATGATATGAAAGCGTTCATTGTTATGGAATATATTGAAAACTTGGTGTCCGTTGGAGCGCATGAGCCGATTTCCGTCCAGGACCTGATGCCGGTTAGCTTTGGGGGCGACTCGGCTATGCGACGCGGCTAAAATTTCAATTTCTAAACATGAAATGAGCAACTTTGCTGCAGAAGGAAACCTTGGGAGCCGAAATTTCGTCAAGTGTTTTGAAAATCATTGTGACTCGGCTGTGCGCGACGCGGCTAAAATTTCAATTTTTAAAAGTGAATTCAGCAAACTCAACAACAGAAGAAGACTTTTGGAACCAAAACTCCGTCTAAAACTCGAAGAAAAGTTTGGTGACTCGGCTAAGCGACTCGGCTGTGCGACGCGGCTAAAATTCCAATTTTTAAAATGAAACCTGCAACTTCTCAACAGAAAAAGACTTTGAGAGCCGAAATTTTTTACGGAACTCAAAAATTTTTTGTGACTCGGCTATGCGACTTAGCTGTGCGACGCGGCTAAAATTCCAATTTTTGTAAATAAAATAAGCAACTTGGCTACAGAAGAACACATTGGGAATTAAAATTCCGTCCAGTATTTTGAAAATCGTTGCCACTCGGCTGTGCGACTCGGCTAAGCGACTCGGCTAAGCGACCTGGCTAAGCGACTCGGCTATGCGACTCGGCTGTGCGACGCGGCTGTAATTAGAATTTTCGAACAGCATCTCGGCAACAGAAGAACCGGAATTCCGTTTAATATTTTGCAAATCTTTGTGACTCGGCTAAGCGACTCGGCTAAAAGATGAAAATCCGAAATATATCGTTTATAGCAATGTTTTAAGCCTAACTTTTCACGAAATTTACTAATTTCGCTTTTTTTTATCAGGTAGTTCGTGGCGTGACTGCTCTACAAGCCTTCGGGGAGAAGTTGAGTTCCGAAAATCGGCGGAAAATTCGAAATCACGACTTTGTTGGCCGGATTTTCAACGAGTTTCTTGACCAGGATGTAAGCTTTAAAAAATCAATATCTCAAACTCAATTTTTAGATCATCCTACACACAAAAAGGACATTGGAAAAGTGGCTGCCAGAAAAACTTGCCGAGAAAGTTTCCGGTGTTCTTGACGTCTATACGGATCCCAAGTTCTTTGTGAAATTGAAAAATCTGCCGGAGTATCTTGGAATCAAGCCTGTTCTCGTGCACAGCGACCTCTGGAGCATGAACATGCTCTGGGAGAGGAGAAGTGGAGAAGGATTTGACCTGAGGGCGATTATCGATTGGCAGGTGAGCTTTCTTAGTCCCTAAGGGGGCAACTTCAAGGATAGTTGAAGGCTTCCCTCTAGGGACTTCTTCATCTACCCCTATAGAGGGGCCAATATTGCAAAAGTGGCCCCTGTAGGGGTCAATGCTGTGAACTTATTAGAAGAAGCTTTCCCATGCGACTTGATCGAGTTTTATTGAACACATATTTTATTTAGAGTTTTGGAGTTTTAGTGGCCACTTAAGTGGCTAGACATTAGTGGTCTCTTTAGGGTTTTGGAGTTTTAGTGGCCACTTTAGTAGTCGCTTAAGTGGCTCTTATGGTGGTTAGATAAGTGGTCACTTTAGGGTTTTATCGTTTTAGTGACCCCTATAGCAGTAGAATAGGTGGTCACTGAAGCGGCTAGAAAATAGTGGCCTCTTTAGGGTTTTTAACGTTCAGTGGCCGCTGTAGTAGTAGAGTAGGTGATCACTAAGGTGGCAAAAAATTAGTGGTCACTTCAGGGTTTTGGCGTTTTAGGAGCCACTGTAGTAGTAGAATAGGTGCTCACTCAAGCGGCTAGAAGTTAGTCGTACCTTCAGGGTTTTGGCGTTTAGTGGCCACTGTAGTAGCCGAATTAGTGGCCTCTTAAGCGGCTAGAAATTAATGGTCTCTTTAGGGTTTTGGCGTTTTAGTGGCCACTATAGTAGTCGAATTAACGGCCAATTGAGCGGCTAGAAATTAGTGGTCACTTCAGGGTTTTACCGTTGTATTGACCCCTATAGTAGTAGAATGAGCGACCACTAAAGTGGCCCCTATATAAGTTTATATGGTACTACTAGAGCACTGAAACTACTATAGTAGCCAGTAAAACGCAAAATAGCGGCTTCCATAGGGGTGGTTTCAGTGGTCACTTTAGTGTCCTATTCATTTAGTCCTTCAGAAATCTCTTAAGTGGCCACTAGAGTTTTTCTCAGTCACCCACGTCATTTGGAAGGCATTTGAATTAAAATGACGTCACTGATTCGAATTCCAGTCGGCAGCCTTCAGCCACCCGGCGCAGGATCTTTGCCGCTTGTTGATTTCATGCCTCGGTGGACAGGCAATCAAATTCCTCACTATTGCTCATATTAGCTCATCTAGACCCGTCGTGACCACTGGGAATCGATTCTGAAGCAGTTCTACAGTTTTCTATTGGAAGAATTGGGAGATACACCCGCGCCGTACACATTCGATCAGGTTATTGCTGTTTATTGCTCATGGTAGCCAAGGTTTCAGCTGGAAGAGTCGTATTTTATGTATTTTTCCCTGTCTGCATTCTTCGTTCTGCCGGGAATGGGGTGTATAACGGACGTCGGGTCACCGAAGGTTTGTTGCTCATGTTAGAATAGGATTGCTGATGTTAGCTAATTTTAGGATCGAGAAAAAGCCGAAGAAAAAGTTGTTGCGATGGCCGAGGATTTGGTAGCAATACATGAGAGGAATATTGAGAAACACCCGAAATTTTTCAGCTTCGAAAAGATTTTTTGATTTTTCTGATAAAGTGACGTCATCAAATGTCAGATGACGTCATTAATCCTTTTTCATTGGATTTTTCTTTCTGGTACCTAATTTCCGTGAATTTTTCAAATATTGCTTGGAAGTAGATGATATATGAAAATGACGTTTTCTAAAATTCGATTTTTTAATGACGTCATAGATCCTGATAATTATCTCATGACGTCATAATATTCATCTCAAATTGATCGATAATTGTACAATTTTTTTCATATTTTTCCCTATAGGGACTACTTTATAAACTTTTTTTCTTGTTCTGAAAGAAGAATTTTTCATGACTTTTTTTCTTGTTTCAAAGGTTCTGATGCCTCCAATTTTTTTAATCCTTGGCCACTTGAACCTCTTGAAATCACTCCAGGGGCCACTTGATGTCACTCTACATTGCGTCGGATGGAATCTTCGGCACCCATGTACATATTAATGACGTCGAGACGGCTCTGAAAAACTCTCAAGGGACCACTTGCAAATTCGGGCCCGGATTATCAGTGGAGCGCGTTGGAGAAGGAGTGGTTGGCTTTTAAAGATTTTTCCAGTGAAAAATTTCGAAAACGAACCTTGAAAAACGAAAAATTTTTAAAGGATCATCAGAATGGGTCCTGGCACGAAAAGCAAAATTATAAAGTTTTCAGGAAAATTAGGTAGATTTTACCATTTTCAAGACTTTGCTCTACGTTTTTCAATTTTTTGAATCCGCTGATTGGTTGGCCACGCCCCTTTTCAGAAGCTTTTTCCCAAAAATTCTGCTTCAAAAAAAGCCCAGTAAATATTTTGAGGGCTTCATGTCCCGGATGGCCCTCATTAGGCCCGATTGGCAAGGCGATGACGTCACCAGACTACCGGAAAAGTTTGTCGTCAAGGTTATCGATTTTATTGATTTTTCGAAAAATTGAAAAAATCTATTTTCTCTGAACCCTCCCTCCATTTCACACATTTTGTTTTCATTTTCCTCCTCCCTTCCCGATGAGAGATAAGAGAGCGCAGTCACGTCAGAAAGATATTTTTCAGATTTCGAGCCAATTAGCGATGATTGAAGCAAATGAGGGAATTGGTATCGAAACGAATGAGGATACTGTAGAAATGCCGCACCTGCGTCAGGTTTTTCACCTCTTCATAATCATGTTTACTCATTGTTGCTCATCTTACAGCGTCACAATCTGGAAGTTCACGTCTACGAGCTATTTGGAAAGCACTATAACCCCGATTTGAAGGCTCCTAAAGTTTTTCCTTTCGTCTGACATGAGCAATAATGAGCAGTTTTTCAGATTTTCGCATGTAAACGGTTTGATAATGATGCGGATCTCAAGGGATTCATAATTATGGAACATTTTGAGAATATTCATTTGATGAATTATCGCGACGAAGTTCCACTGGACGATATTGTCCTGGTTTAGGGAGAAAATGGCCGCATTTGGAATGGCTCGAAGCGTCGCGGTTTTTCGGGCCTTACAAGATTTTTGCAAAGTTTTTGAATTTTTTATGATGTCAGGTCTGAAAAAAAGCACCGCTTTTCAGATTATTTGATGAAAGATTTAAAGGCGGAGGGCGGGGCTTAAAATATTCCCTTGTGAAGCCCATTTGATCAAAGAACCCCCTTGAAAGATTGATTTTTCGATTTTTGAGTGAAGTAGAAAAAAAAAGAACCTCCCTGCGCCTTTAAATCTGTCAGAAAAAGCCCGTCTCTACTAGTAACTACATCATTACAGCGAACTTTGACGCATAGCTCAACGGCTAGAGGCTTCGTCTAGTAGTCTAGGGGTCGCTGGATCGATCCCCATCAGTTACAATCTTTTTTTGCCATTTTCAAATCAAGTCAAGCTTTCGAATTTTGAAAGAAATTTTCATCCGCAACGCATTGAGCCATTCCAAATTAGGAGGAATCAAAAATTATATTCCATTTCCAGGCTCTGAGACCCCTAGCTGCATTACAAGCGCTCGGAGTCAAATTATCAGAAGAACAAAAAGAATTTCTACCTGTCAGGGATTTCGCCGATTACCTTGTCAACTCATTTTTTGATGAAAAGGTTTTCCTACGGACTTCTTGACTACAGTAACCTTTTTTCCAGATGCTTGAATCGGCTTTCGAGGGAATCCTCAGCAAAACTCCCGCGCAGGATCGTGAGAAACTGTCGGAACTGCTGAAATTCTATTCGGATCCTGGATTTTGTCGCAAATTGTCCACGTTGCCCGATTTTTGGGGAATCCGCCCGGTTTTGGCCCACAACGACATGTGGCTAATGAACGCTCTTTGGACCAAAAAAGAGGATGGTGGTTTTGAGCTGAGAGCGATTGTTGATTGGCAGGTGAACTTTTGAAAAATCGAGAAAAAAAAACAGAAAAAAAATAGCAAAAAACTTGGGCGCTTGAAGGGATCGAACCAACAACCCTGAGTTTATAAGACAGTCTCTCTAACCGTTGAGCTATGCGCCATAGATTCTTGTAAGGATGTCTTTTAGTGTAAACCGTGTTCATAGAAAGTTTTGGAATTGAGAAAACAATTGGCAAAAAAATGGCCACTTGATGGGGATTGAACCCGAGACCTCTAGATTATAAGACAGTCTCTCTAACCGTTGAGCTATGCGACATAGATTCTTGTGATGATGTCTTTTAGTCTAAACCGTGTTCAATGAGGGTTTTAAATTTTAAAAAACAAATGACAAAAAAAAATGACCACTTGAGGGGATTGATCGCGGGACCCTGAGATATTGAGACCGTCCCTTTAGCCATTGAGCCATGCGCCATAGATTCTTGTAATGATGTTTTTCGTGTAAAGCGTGTTCATAGAAAGTTTTGGAATTGAAAAAAAACAATTGGCAAAAAAATGGCCACTTGATGGGGATTGAACCCGAGACCTCTAGATTATAAGAAAGTCTCTCTAGCCATTGAGCCATGCGTCATAGATTCTTTTAATGATTTCTTTTAGTGTAAAGCGTGTTCATAGGAAGCTTTGGAACTGAAAAAATAATTGGCAAAAGAATTGGCTCTTGAAGGGTTCGAACCAACAACCCTGAGTTTATACGACAGTCCCTCTAGCCGTTAAGCCACGCCACTTAGCTTGATGTAATGATGTCGTTTCGTGTAAGGCGCGTTTAAGAAATTGAGAAAATTAGCAAAAAGCTGGCAAAAAACTTGACCGCTTGAGGGGATTGAACCCGGGACCCTGAGTTTATGAGACAATCTCTCTAGCCGTTGAGCCATGCGACATAGCTTATCGTAATGATGTCGTTTCGTGTAAAGCGCGTCAAAAAAATTTTTTTCTGCAATGGAAAAAAATTTTTCTTTAAGCTTTTCGTGAATACACTTGAATATATATATATATCACTCTAAAATTTTTTTGAAATTTATTTTAATATTTTTTTAGGAAGTTTCACTCACCCATCCCGTACAAGATGTCTGCCGATTTTTTTCATCACTTTTTTTGGAAGGACAGGTATTTTAAAAACATTCCTTCGGAGAAATTTATCTTTAATCTTTTTCAGCAACGACAAAACTGTTGGGAGTGCCTTTTGAGCTATTTTTACACGTTTCTTGAGAATGAATTGGGCGGGAGGAAGGCTCCGTACAGTTTTCAACAGGTGAAACTTCAAGAAAATCGAGAAATTTTATCGTTTCATTTATTCAGCTGGTAGAATGTTACAAATTTTATCTTCCAGTCGCGTGTTTTCTAGCCCTGACAGATTTGGAATACGATAAAGGGGTATGTTTTTTTATTCATATAAAAATAAAAAATAAAAATCCCAGACCACGGAGATCAAAAAAAGGACCTTCATCATCCAAGATTTATTCAAATACCATCATAGAAACGTCGAAAAATACCCGGATTTCTATAAAACTGATTGATTCGCATTTCATTGGGTCACCTAGTTTATGCGCGATCCTGTTGTTTTTTCTGCATTTTTTCCTGTTGCGCCATGATCAATTGCTGTCCTTGAAGTTGTTCCTCGTTGCTAGTTTGTGAATCAAATTGGAAATATTGCCTGTGAAGTGTAAATAAACTCAAAACTGTATAATTTGATTTGAGAAATTTTTTTTTGTTACTGTAAAGCGCCAAATCCGCAGAACGGTATGCAGACACCGATGAGCGCCAAACTGAAATCCTTTTTCTCGTTTTTTCCCGCATTTCGCTCGTTTCAATGTCTTTCCGCTTCTATTAGTATATTTTTTTGTCGTTTTTCGTTCTTCTTTCCAGGTTTTTTAAGTACAACGAAGTGGTTTTGATTTTAAAAGGTAGGTCGATTTTTTGAGCTTTTTTTTGAAATTCAATTCTTTGTAGGGTGAATGCATTAGAGCCTTTTATTCCAGTCAAAAAAATGTCTTTTATGTAATTCTAAATAATGATAATATCTGTATTTTTTTCATGAATGGAGCAAAAAAATGTTAGGATTTTTTTGAAACGATTTAATTTTTTTAGAATTTTTTTTCTTAAAAATGTATTTTTTTGCTGCTCATTTCCTTTTTCTTATTGTCAGGCAAACAATGAAATCATTAAAAAAATGTCTAGCAAAGGAAAAAAATATCGTAGTTCTTGAAGAAATAGCCATTTTTTTCGGAATCATCATCATATAAAGTCTCAAGTCAGCCTAAAAAAATCAATTTTTTTTCGGTAATCAATTTTTTTAATAATGGACTTGATAGGTTTGAAATTGAGTCTAGATTAAAAAAAAAATGCATTTTCCCATTTTTTTCAAAAAAAGTAAAAAAAGCTTTGAAACCACATTTTTTTGTTGTTAAATGCATTTTTTAGTTTGTTTTATGGTCCATTTTTCGTTTGGAAGTTAATCAAACAAATGGGAAACATACGGCGCGGCGCGCGATGGTATTTTATCACCGTCGGGCATCTTTTGCCGCGTAGGAAATAAAAAAAAAGAAAGCATCCACAGCTACGGGATTTTAGCCTAGTTTTCTGTGTTCTCTCTGCATTTTACTTCCTTTTTTCTGACTTAACATTTTTTTTTCTTTGTTCAAGAAGTCTTACTGGAGTGTTTAGAGGCGCAAGAGTGTCTCTTTTTACCGAAAAGGGCTCTTTGCCTCGGGATCCTTATGAAATGAGCCCATGCGCATTTAAAAACTCCAAGGATTTTTGGACAGATTTTGATTTTTGTGTGAAACTTTTCTATTGCGAGGCTGAAACTTAATTTTTATTGTAAAATATTTTGTGATGCTTTGAAGATGCTTTGCTGGAATTTTTAAAGGCGCATGTCCAAAAAATGTAGCTGAATTCGCCTCGAGACCCTCATAAAATTATTCTATGCGCCTTTAAGCACTCCAGGAGTGTTTTTCGAACCTACTGTGATTTTTTGTGTGAAACTTTTCTATCGAAAGGCTGAAACTTGTTTTTTTCATTCTGTTTTTTTTTGTCCAGGAATCCTTGCTAGGATGTTTAAAGGCGCATGTCTAAAAAGAACTCTGAAAACGGCTCTTCGCCTCGAGACCTTCATGAAATGAGCATATGCGCCTTTAAACAGCCTAGCAAGGATTTTTAGACTGATTTTGAATTTTATGTCAAACTTTTCTATTGGGAGGCTGAAACTTAATTTTTATTCTAAATTGTTTTGTCCAAGATGCTTTGCTGGAGTGTTTAAAGGCGCATGACCAAAAATGACACCAGAAACGGTTTTTCGCCTCGAGACCTTCAAAAAACGAGCCTATGCGCCTTTAAACACTCCAGCAAGGAGTTTTGGACAGTTTCTGATTTTTGTGTGAAACTTTTCTGTTGGAAGGCTGAGACTTATTTTTTTCATAAGGTTTTTGTTCAGAAATGCTTGCTAGGGTGTTTAAAGGCGCATGTCCAAATTGACACCGAAAACAGCTCTTCGCCTCGAGACCCTCATAAAATGAGCCTATGCGCCTTTAAAACCCTAGAAATGATTTTTGGACTGATTTTAATTTTTGTAAGATACTTCTCTATTGGGAGGCTGAAATTAGTATTTTATGTAGTAATTTTTCTTCAAAATTGAAGTTCTAGACTTTTCAGGGGTCGAAATATTGACTTTTTCGTGGATTTTTGTGATTTACGGATATTCTTTCGTATGATTATCTTTCCTCAAGTCCCTATGACCATGTAAAACAGAATTTAGCCTATATGGATTTTTATCTTTTTCAAATATTCTTCTAAACGGTGTCCTTCTCAAATTTCGTGCATAACTGCATGTTTTACGGCGGTTTCTGAGTTATTCGGACTTCCCGCTGGGCGTTTTTATGATGAAAACGGGCCTGACCGCCCGCTTTGCATAAATTAATACGTGAACTGGCGATTTGTTGTGATTTTGGACGTTCCGTGTAGAAAATTGGATTTTTTATAGCGCAAATTGGAAAATTTCTTTTTGTTCTATTGTATCGCCTCTCTAGGGTTGATAAATTTATAAATATTCGATTTTTATCATTTTTTTTTATCTCAAGGCTTTTTATCGAATTTTCTTCGAAATGTAAGCTTAAAAATGCGCTTTTTCAGCTGCTGAGTATGATTTTCAGCTCTTTCTGCGTTTTAGAAATGATTTTGTTCAAAAAATCAGAAGATTTAGCCGTTTTTGGACCTAAAAATCAAGCATTTTTTTCAACGATAGTTTTGAAAAATATCTTCATTTTTTTAGCTTTTAGTGTCCCCAATTGAGCATTTTTTTCAGTGATATTTTTTTGGAATTATCCTCATTTTTTTCAGCTATTAGTGACCCAAATTGAGCATTTCTCAACGGTTTTTTTGGAATTAACATCATTTTTTTCAGTTTTAAGTGACCCAAAATGAGCATTTTTTTCGAGGATATTTCTTTAAAAAAATTCTGATTTTTTTCAGCTTTTTAATAACGGAAATCGAGCATTTTTTTCAACGAGATTTTTTTGGAAAAAAATACTTATTTTTTTAACTTCTAATCACCCAAATCGAGCTTTTTTTCAATGATATTTTTGAAAAAAATCCCCATTTTTTTAGCTTTTTAGTGACCCCAAATGTTGGATTTTTTTCAACGAGATATTGAAAAAAATCCCCATTTTTAGCTTTTAATGACTCAAATCGAGTATTTTTTTCAACGGTATTTTGAGAAAAATCTGGTTTTTTTAGCTTCAACTGACCCAAATTGAGCACTTTTTTTACGAGAATCTTGAAAAAAATCCTCATTTTTTTCCGTTTTTTTAATAACTGAAATTACACTTTTAAAACATGAGAAAGTAATCTACTTATCAAAAAAACAGATTTTTCAGTGAATTATACCCAAAATCATGAGTTTTATAGCCAATCCCTAGCCGTTTTTGGACCAAAAAAATCGAGCATTTTTTTCAATGATATTTTTGAAAAAGATCCTCATTTTTTTCAGTTTTTTTAGTGACCCAAATTGAGCATTTTTTTCTACGATATTTTTTTGAAAAATAACCTCATTTTTTTAGTTTTTTTAATGACTGAAATATAGATCCAAGAACATCAGAAAAATTTTTTTATTAGCCAAAAAAACAGATTTTCAGTGAATTTTACCCAAAATCATGAGTTTTATAGCCAATCCCTTTCAAATTCCCCACAGAAAAAGGTGTCAGAAAATCGGCTCGATCAAGAAAATTTCCTCATTATTTGACCCGTGCTATTTGCTCATTTGGCGGCTCTCCCAATTCGTGCCTTTTTTTCCGAGACAGAAATTCGCCCAAACAACAAATTGAGCCCGGTTTCCCGTTCCTGAAGCCCTTTTTGTCAGCTTTTCCCCGATTTATTTCGAGATTTTTTCGATTTTTAATTGTTTGGAAGTGGAAAACGTGCAGTACAAGAAGTAATTTTCCGATTTTCTGGTAATAACTTGAGTGGTCCCTTAAGAGGCTCCTCAAGGACACTAAAGTGGCCACTTAGAAGCCAAATTTCATCTTTTAACTTGATTTTTATCAAAAATATAACCAGAAGTGTCGGATCTAGCAATTTTTTATAAGTGAAATATTTTTTCAAAGCTTCAAAATGTTTAAAAAACACGATTTTTCGCTGGTTTCTGGGCCAAATTTCATTTTGCAGCCTGATTTTCGTCGAAAAATGACCAAAAATGTCGAATCTAGCAATTTTTTTACACGTGAAATATTTTTTCAAAGCTCAGAAATAGTTGAAAATCAAGTTTTTTTCTCGATTTTTTTAGGCCTAATTTCACCGATTATCCCGAATTTCATCGAAAAAAATGACCGAAAAATGTCGAATCTAGCAATTTTTTTACACGTGAAATATTTTTTTCAAAGCTCAGAAATAGTTGAAAATCGAGTTTTTTTCTCGATTTTTTTAGGCCTAATTTCACCGATTATCCCGAATTTCATCGAAAAAAATGACCGAAAAATGTCGAATCTAGCAATTTTTTTACACGTGAAATATTTTTTTCAAAGCTCAGAAATAGTTGAAAATCGAGTTTTTTTCTCGATTTTTTTAGGCCTAATTTCACCGATTATCCCGAATTTCATCGAAAAAAATGACCGAAAAATGTCGAATCTAGCAATTTTTTTACACGTGAAATATTTTTTTCAAAGCTCAGAAATAGTTGAAAAATCGAGTTTTTTTCTCGATTTTTAGGCCTAATTTCACCGATTATCCCGAATTTCATCGAAAAATGACCGAAAATGTCGAATCTAGCAATTTTTTACACGTGAAATATTTTTTCAAAGCTCAGAAATAGTTGAAAATCGAGTTTTTTCTCGATTTTTAGGCCTAATTTCACCGATTATCCCGAATTTCATCGAAAAATGACCGAAAATGTCGAATCTAGCAATTTTTTACACGTGAAATATTTTTTCAAAGCTCAGAAATAGTTGAAAATCAAGTTTTTTCTCGATTTTTAGGCCTAATTTCACCGATTATCCCGAATTTCATCGAAAAATGACCGAAAATGTCGAATCTAGCAATTTTTTACACGTGAAATATTTTTTCAAAGCTCAGAAATAGTTGAAAATCGAGTTTTTTCTCGATTTTTAGGCCTAATTTCACCGATTATCCCGAATTTCATCGAAAAATGACCGAAAATGTCGAATCTAGCAATTTTTTACACGTGAAATATTTTTTCAAAGCTCAGAAATAGTTGAAAATCGAGTTTTTTCTCGATTTTTAGGCCTAATTTCACCGATTATCCCGAATTTCATCGAAAAATGACCGAAAATGTCGAATCTAGCAATTTTTTACACGTGAAATATTTTTTCAGAGCAAAAAAATTCTTGAAAATCACGTTTTTTCACAACTTCCGTTCATAACTACACTGGAAAATTACAAAAATCCCGATTTTTTGTTAATTTTCAGGCCAAACTGTTGGAAAAAAATTAAATAATAAATCTAATTTTTTTGATATTTTTCCACCCTGAGTTCCCTTCTTATCCCATCCGCCTGCACTTTTCGGCTTTTCCCAACTTTTTTTTTGCGTTGCGTCAATGTTTGTAACAAGTGTTTGAGATGCCAAGCGCGGCTGTTTCTTTCCACTTCATTCCAAGTCTTTTTTTTTCTTTCTTGGAAGTTTTAGGACTATTTTCGAGTATTTTTAGTGGTTTTTGTAGATTAAATTGAAATTCTGTTTTGGATTTTTCAAAGTTGTTGCCAAGTCTTTCTAATGGTAAGAGAAGAAAAAAACCTTGAACTCTAATTTTTGAATTTTACCACCTTATACTAAAAAAATCAAAATTTTCTGTAAAAAAACTGTTTTTTTCGATGTTTTTAAAAAGTAACGTTTTTTTTAATTGATTTTGAAATTCTATTAATATTTTTTTCGTCTTTAAATGTGATTTTTTTACCGTCTTTCGAGCATTTTTTTCAGCTTTCTTTTTGGTTATTAATTAACTTTTTATCCTCAAAAAAATTGGTTTTTTTCTAGTTTCTTGGAGCATTCTTTTCAACTTTATTCAAAAAGATTCATCACTTCCAAAAAAACTGTTTTTTTCGAGGTTTTCCGAGCATTTTTTTAACTTTATTTTTGATCGTTTATCAACCTTTTTCTTTCAAAAAAATATTTTTTTCAAAGTTTTTTTCATTGGTTTTCCAACTTTAATTTGAAGATTAATAATCTTTTTCTCTGTAAAAACGAATTTTTTTCAGCATTTTTCGCTTGTTTTTTTCATTTATTTTGAAGATTCATCAACTTTTTTTCACTTTTTTTGATGTTCAATAAAAAGTTTTCTTCCAAAAAAATGGATTTAAGGCATTTTTTTCATTTTATTTTGATCGCTAAATATCCTTTACTTTCAAAAAGAAAAATTGATTTTTTTCGAGGTTTTTTTCGGGTAATTTTTTTCTCTTTATTTTGAAGATTCATCAACTTTTTTTCTCTTTAAAAACTGATTTTTTTCAAGGTTTCCATGTTTTTCGATGAGTAATCCATTTTTTTCACTTTGAAAGTGAATTTTTTTGCTTTCGCGTGTTTTTTTCCACTTTATTTTTGATCGGTAGTTAACTTTTTTTCTTTCAAAAAAACTGATTTTTTTCGAGGTTTTTTTGGAGTATTTTTTTCAACTTTATATAAGAGATTCCTCAACTTCTTCCCTTTAAAAACTGATTTTTCAATGTTTCCATGTTTTTTTTTTTCGATGAGTAATCAATTTTTTCTTTTTGAACGTGAATTTTTTGTTTTCGCGTATTTTTTCCACTTTATTTTGATGAGTAATCATGTCCTATACACTTTTTTTACGGTTGTACCTCGTCGGAAAAGGATTAAAATGGAATATATCGTGGTCGCGTTTCGACTCGTTTTCATGCACCATTTCCCTCGTTTTCCTTGCCACTTTTTTTTTCCCAAAGGCCTTCGTTTCAAAACCGAACAGTATCAAGCAACATTAGTCATGGAGGCTTTTATCTGGAATTTCCATTCTTTTTTTCGGGAGAATTGTCCTTATCTATACGTTTTATGGCTCATTCTTCACTTGCAAACCGTTTTTTGACTCATTGGATTTTTCATTTTGCTCATTTTTCGTTTTTATTTTAAGAATCTGCTCGATCCGGAAAATTTTTTTTGAGTATATTTTCCTCCTTCAATGGCCAAATTAACAGTAGAAAACTCTGATTTTCAGGGTATTTCTTGAATTTTTTGCTAGTAATAGAGAAGACTTGGATTATTAATGAATATGTTATACCTAGAATGGCTCAACGCGTCGCGGTCGCGTTGCGTTTTGGCGTCGCTGCGCCGGACCTTGAGCGGCTTGCTCTTCGTAGCCTCAAAGCGCATTATGTCCTTTTTTGAGCTGCGCGACTTTCGAGTTTCGTTTTCCTTGAATACCGAGGACCAGCCTTCAAACCGCTGCGCGATCGCGACGCATTGAGCCATTTCTGACGTCATAAAGGGGGTTGGATGAGATCAGAGCCTGAGACAATACTTTGCGCGGCTTTTTAGGCTCGTTTTGAAGCTCAAGTACTCCGCCGTCGGAAATACCGTCATTTAATGGGAGCCGCTGCGCGACCGCGACGCCTCGAGCCATTCCCTTGCTTCATGAAAAAAAAAGTATAGTCATGAAAACGAAAGATGAGACCAGAGCCGGAGCACGAGCCTGAGACAGTTCTTTGCGCGGCTTTTCTAAGCCAGCTTCAAAGCTCAAGAACTCATGCGCCGGAAAGCCCGTCACTTAATGGGAGCCGCTGCGCGACCGCGACGCCTTGAGCCATTCCCCGGAGTCATGAAAAAAGCAGTATAGTCATGACAGAGCCAGAGGACGAGCCGGAGACAGTTCTTCGCGCGGTTTTCCTTAGTCAGCTTGGATGCTCAGGTGTTCCACTGCGCGACCGCGACGCCTCGAGCCATTCCCTGACGTCATGAAAAAAGTATAGTCATGAAAACGGAGGATGAGACCAGAGCCGGAGCACGAGCCTGAGAAAGTTCTCTGCGCGGCTTTTCTAAGCCACCTTGGAAGCGCAAACATTCGGCCGCTGCTGCTGGACCACACGAAAACCGTTCCTTCTTCCAAATATTTCGGCCCTCCGACACACTCTCACACACACACAGACACACAAACACACTAGCAGAGAATCTATTTGCAAGGGCCACCACCTCTGAAATTCTCGGTTCGGTTCTAGCCTTTCCGATCGTTCAGATGTGACCATTTTTGCTGCTTTTGTTCGTTTTTCCGGGTTTTTTGGGGCTTTTAGGGTATTGAGTTGATCTGAAGCTTTTGGGAAAGAAAATTCGGTGTTAGCCGTTTTGTTAGACGGTTCAAATTCTCAGAAATCATCAATTTTTCCGGTTTTTGTGCGTTTTCCCGGGCTCTTTGAGTTTTGTAGAGGGTAGATTTGATTTGAAGCTTTTAGGAAGGGGTAATTCGTTTTTTAATGTTTAAAAACTCATATTGGTTCACGCTGATCTGTCAATAAATTAAGAAACTGTTTAAAAAAGCCGTTCCAACGGTTCAGAACTGACCATTTTCTACTGTTTTTCGTGATTTTTTGCGGTTTTTTAAAAGGAAAATGAGATTTTCTGAAATCTTTTGATAGGAAATTTCGTTAATAAGCTCTCAGTGAGTGGGTTTGAATCACTCTGTTCACTTTTTAACTTCATTCTTTGTGATATTCGAGATTTTTAGAGCTTAGACTTAAGCTTGAGCTCAAGTTTTATTTTCCGGGTTTTTTGGACGTTTTTCCGAATTCTTTAAGGGTTTTTTTTAAAGTAACGATTCGATCAGAAGCTTTTATGAGGGTGATTTCAGTTTACGGCGTGTTTTTAGACTGTTCAGAACTCTGTGTTTCATAAGGTTTTTATAGTATGGATTCAAGCAGAAAATCCTGAGAAACGGAATTTTGAAGTATTTTTGCTTCCTTTTATATTTTTTTCTTGCTTCCTATCGTTTTTTTAGAATATAAACATAAGCCTAAGAGCTTAAACATATTTGTAAGCTTAAGGGGGATTTCTGGATCCTTTGACACCCCCTCAAATAAAAAGCGATTTTTTTCAAAAAAATTTACGATCTTTGGTTCGATTTCAGTTCTCACAGTATCCCAAGTTGTTTTTTTCATCTTTTTGATGTGTTGGAATTTCGTCGCGAAAGTGTTTGTGTACACGTAAGTGTCCACTTGTCGTGCAAATAACTCGAGATGGAGAGTGGTCACTCAAGTGTTTTCAGAAATTCTTTTTTTGATCTTTGGAAGTTGGTTTTAATGTTCATTTTTTGCTATAAAATAAGTAGATTTTGATTTTTCTTAATGTTCCTTTCAAATAAAAAAGGATGAGCTCTGGATTTTCATCAAAGTTTATCTTTTATCAGCTTTTTCAGTCACAAGCTCAAATTTATTCATTTTTCCTTCAAAAGCAAAATTCCCAATCTTCCTCCATCAAAAAAGCCGACGCTAAATTCCCGTAAATCGGTCCTCAAGAGCCAGCAGTATACAACTGAACGGCTTGTTGATTGTTTTCATGGAAAATCTTGTCAAAACTGATTTTATGAATTTCTGAGCTTTTGATAGCTTTTCAACGTCTGAAACCGGAAAGTTTGGTTCATTTTCACTCGAAAACTTGATAAAATCCTAAAAGCTTTTCAATTTTTCTTTTTTACAGCCACAAGATTCAATTTTTCCTCTAATTTTGGCTAATTTTTTTTTCCAAAATCGAACCAAAAATCATTTTTTCCAGTCTAGAGTCTATTCATAACCTTGTAAAATCTTCAAAAATTTCAAGTCTCAATTTTTTTTTTTTGAAAGTTTGAGCCGTTTTGAAGGCCTATAGGCTGTTCAATAAAATATTAAAAAGCGGATTTTCTCAAAATCCAGCTTTTTTATAGCCAGAAGCTCAAATTTATCCATTTTCCTTTCAAAAAACTGCATAATCAAGCAAAATTCACAATCTTTCCAACCAAAAAAGAAGCTTTTGAGGCCATTAAAGGTCTACAAGCTTTTCAATATAGTATTAAAGAGCGGATTTTCTCAAAATCCAGCTTTTTTTATAGCCAAAAGCTCAAACTTTTTCATAATCCCATCAAAAAACGTCATTATCAAGTAAAATTCTCAATCTTCCCCATCAAAAAATCCGACGCTTATGTTTAAAACCCCGTAAATCGGTTCTCAAGAGCCAGATGTATACAACTGAACGGCTTGTTGATGATCATTCTGCAGCCGCATCGAAAGCTGTTTTTTTTCCTCTTGGCCCATCAAAAAACTTTCGTTTTAAGCTCTTTCTCACTTTTCCTGAGCTCCCAAAATGTTGTGGGATGTGTCTTGTCGTCTTTTTGCTGTAATAACGCTCCCCCTGGGCCGTCTTTTTCTCGACCATGATTAATTTCCCCGACTCCCTGAGCCTGATGAGCCGGACGAACTTCCGTCTGAGAGTCGTTCCATCGGTTCTATCGATTTTTTGAAGAAATTGGGATTTTTTATGAGTTTCATGATTTTTCCTGTGTTGGAATGGTTCAAAAAAGTCGTTTGATTTTTTTCTTTATATCGGCAAAAAAATAATATTTTTGATCTTTTTTTCACCATTTTCAATGATTTTGGGCCTGTTATCCATGAATTTCCGGTTTTTAAATTGAAAAAAATTAATTTTATTAAGGTCCCTCATAAGGCAAAAAAAGTACATTATTACCGATAAGGGGGAGGGGATTTTTTGGTTTGATTTTCAATTTTCTAATCGAAAAACCACTTATGAGATCCCTCATATTACTTTGCCAAAAAAAGTAAATTATTACCGATTTTTTTGGCGGGGGGAGTTCGGATTTTTCAGTTCTTTATATCTTCTGCTTTTTAAAAACCTCGTCAGAAAAATTTTTTTAAATGTCATAATTTGATCTTAGGATCGTTTCTGATCAGATATGATGATAACTTTTCTTTACAAAAAAACTTTTTTTGTTGCTTGAATTTTTTTCTAACGATGGCATAGCTCGAAAAAAACCTCTATATTCAAAAGAATTTTTGGATGTTTTATTCTCTGGAAACGCTTAGAAACGAGATTTCAATGTTTTTTTGACCCAATCTCAAAAAAACTCAATTTTTTTCTATCAGTTTCTCAGTTTCTCTTCTAAAATTATTGAAAAATTTCTTTTTTTCGACCAAGCTTTTTGAGTCTATAGTTTGATCTTCTGACCTCCCTGTGTCCTGTAGACATTGAGGAACAAGTTTTCCTTTCTTCTTAGCCTTCTTTTTGGCGCTTTCCATTGGATTTTTCACTAAGTTCTGATTTTTTCGTATTTTTAATGGTTTCCGTCCGTTTTTTCAGAAGTTTCCTGCGATTTTCAAGCTTTTCATCAATCAATAATGAAAACTGATTGGTTTTTCTAGTCAGATGGACAAAGAAGATGTACTAAAGTTTGGAAGCTTGGTTCCGGAATTATATAGCTTCTTGGAAACGTATATTATACTGGTGAACCCCAGAGTGGCCCCTAGAGGGACAAAACCTGGAGAATTCGAAGGTTTCCGTCTAGGGGCCACTAAGGCTTTTAAAAGTGGCCACTTTAGGGGTTTTAGTTAGGGGTCACTTTAGGGATGCGTGGCTTTGCGGTTACTAACCTTACCTCCCCCTTTAGGGGCACTAAAGCTTTCAAAAGTGGCCACTATAGGGGTTTTAGTTAGAGGTCACTTTAGGGAAGAGTCGCTTTGCGGTCTCTAACCTCACCTCTCCCTATAGGGGCCTTGAAGCTTTCAGAAGTGGTCACTCTAGGGGTTTTAGTTAGAAGTCACTTTAGGGGAGCATGGCTTTGGGGTCTCTGACCCTACCTCACCTATAGGGGTTACTAGAGCTTGGAAAAGTGGTCACTGTAGGGGTTTTAGTTAGGGGTCCCTTCAGGGGAGAATGGCTTTGCGGTTTCTAACTCTCTACGAGGGCACTAGAGGTAGGAAAAGAGGCCACTCTAGGTGTTTAATTTAGTGGCCACTTTAGAGGGGCGTGGCTTTGGGGTCTCTAACCTCACCTCTTTCTATAGGGGGCACTAGAGCTTGAAAAAGCAGTCACTCAAGGGGTTTTAGTTAGGGGAGCTGGACGTTGCGGTTTCTAACCTTACCTCCCCCTTTAGGGACACTAAAGCTTTCAAAAGTGGCCACTATAGGGGTTTTAGTTAGGGGTCCCTTTAGGGGGGTGGATTTGCGGATTGTAACCGTAACTTCCCCGATGGGGGTTACTAGAGCTTGGAAAAGTGGCCACTGTAGGGTTTTTAGTTAGGGCTCCCTTCAGGGGAGAATGGCTTTGCGGTCTCTAACCTTACTTCCTCCTCTAGGGGCACTAAAGCTTGCAAAAGCAGTCACTCTAGGGGTTTTAGTTAGTGGCCACTTTAGGAAAACATGGCCTTGCGGTCTCTAACCTTACCTCTCCCTATAGGGGTTACTAGAGTTTGAAAAGGTGGCCACTGTAGGGGTTTAGGTTAGAGGTCACTTTAGGGAAGAGTCGCTTTGCGGTTTCTAACCTCACCTCTCCCTATAGGGGGCACTATGGCTCGAAAAAGGGGTCTCTATAGGGGTTTTAGTTAGGGGAGGAAGGCTTTGCGGTCTCGAACCTTACCCAGCCCTATAGGGGTTACTAGAGTTTGAGAAAGGGGCCACTCTAGTGGTTTTAGTTAGGGGTCACTTTAGGGGAGGAAGGCTTTATTTGCGGATTGTAACCGTAACTTCCCCGATGGGGGGGGGGGGGCATAAAGTTTGGAAACATAGTCACTCTAGGGGTACATTTAAAAAAACACTTTAGGGCCCTCTCAAGCTTGAAAAGGCTTAGAAGTCAGACTCTAAGTACTCTAAAGGGACCACTTAAATGATAACCAAGCTTTTTTCCCTAACCCCTCTAGGGACCACTCTGACGTTCTCACGTAATGAATCTCTAGATTTAAAAAAAGATTTAAAGATCAAAAATCTCCCTGAACTTGAAGAAGATGGATGAAGCTTCTTTTGAGAATAACTAGAGGGGAAAAAACTCTCTGAGCGGCTTTGAAGAAAGTAATGTCGCGGTACTGGGATCCCTCACAATAATTGCGATTATAATTGCCATCGGCACTCGATTTTCGCCGTGAGAATCGGAAACTGGTGAGTTTTCCATGTATCTTGTGAGGTTTTTTGGCTTGAAAATTGCCTTTTTCTGTGATTTTTTGACTTGATCAAGTGATTGGTGGTATTATTTGTCACTCAGAAGTTGAAAAATCGAAGCTTCTCAGTTAGGAAAGTAGTTAGAGGATAAACTATCACTTTTTTTAGAGATTTTTTTGATTATTTGAAGTATGTTGAATCAAAATAACATGTATTTTGCGGATTTTTGGCTTGAAAATTGCTTTTTTCTGTGATTTTTCGACTTGATCCAAGTAATTTGTGGTATATTTTACCCTCAGAAATTGGAAATTGAAAACCACTTACCTAGGAGGGTCGTTTAGAGCGTAAAGTATCGATTTTTTGATAGTTCTAGAGTCCAAAGAATCAAAATAACATGTATTTTGCGAATTTTCAGCTTGAAATCCATTTTTTGATTTGGCTTCATATCCCAGGTTTTTTTTTTGATTCTGTTAAGATTTAGCCTATTTTCCGATAGTAATCACCGTCAATTTCGATAGTTTCGATGCATTTTTCAATTTTTCCTGGTTATTTGAAGCTTAATCTCCAGTTTGAGCTCATTTTACGGGCTTTTCCTTTGGATTTGATTTTTTTTTAGGAGATTTCGTAGAAAATTTCGGTTATCTAGACGTTAAAAAAAGCCAATCAATGATCACTGTTTTCGTTAGAAATTTCTGACCTTTTTAATATTTATGACAAGCTTCTCGTAGTTGATTAATACTGGATTTTCACCAAAAACGCGATCTTATTTTTTTCATTTTTAAGATTTTTTTCATTTCATGCTTCACTCGAATTTTTTTCTTCCTATAGACCCAATTTTTTTGAATCTCGATTTTTTTGCTCAGTTTCGAATTGATCAGAAGAAAAAAATCCTTGGAAAAAAATGGATCTTAATATTTTTTTACTAGTAGTGCATCCATTTCCGCCAAAATTCATTGAAATCGTTCAGAAAAAAATTCTTGGGACATTATACGTTTGAGAATATATTTTTGATTACTTTTTTTCGATCTCTTCAAAGCCTGGGCCGTTTGGGACTTTATCCCGGGCAAAATTTGTGCTTTTCTAATTTTCTAAAGTTCTTTGTCGATTTTTGTTCAGTTTTGGGTCAATCTTGAGAAAAATTCTTGGAAAAAGGGGTTTTTGATGATTTTTTCAGTAGTGAATTCTCACTTGATTACCGCGAAGTTCAATATTTTTTTGGGAATTTATTCGATTTTTTCAAAGTCCTAGTGAATTCGTGACCGTTGTCATTTGAAAAAATATTTTTATCCATTATTTTTTCTAGAATCTTTAAAGGTCGCTTGGGACATACGAAATCTGGGATTTTTGGCCGTTTTTTAAAAATATTTTCATCCATTTTTTCAGATATAAAATCTCTAGAGGTCACTTGGGACATAATATCACGCTAAATTTGGGATTTTCGGTCATTTTATAAAAAAATATTTTTTTATTCATTTTTTTCAGATATAAAAATCTCTAGAGGTCACTTGGGACATTATATCATGCCAAATTTGGGATTTTTTTGGCCATTTTTTTAAATTTTGGTGTCCATTTTTTTTCGAATTTAAACATTCTGGAGGTCACTTGGGACATAATATCACGCTAAATTTGGGATTTTCGGTCATTTTATAAAAATATTTTTATTCATTTTTTCAGATATAAAATCTCTAGAGGTCACTAGGGACATTATATCATGCCAAATTTGGGATTTTCGGCCGTTTTTTTTTCTCTAAAATCTCCAGAGGTCACTTGGGACATAATCCCGGGTTTGAGGTCAATTTACGAGCTTTTTTTGCTCGTATCGAAAGTGGATTTGTGCGGAACGTGCTGTTAACCTCGGCTACGGCCGCCCATTACACTTGAAGTGGCGGAGGAAGGAACGAAAGGAAAAGAAGAAACAGAAAAAAAAAGAAAGAAGCGGATGAGACAAAAATGCGGCTCTCCCGGCGCCTGTCTCTTCTCCTTCTTCTTCTTCTGCCCCGGGGAACATCCTCGTTTACCGTTTGGCACACACTCGAGAGCAGAACCCGACTATTTTTTCTTCTCTTGACACACTTTTTCGCGCTTTTTTTTGATGATTTTGCCGTTTTCACCCCGTAAACTGCTGATAAAAAGGAACCGATGATTTCTTGGCTTTTTCCGCGTGAAAATTCAAGGATTTCAGAGTAGGTTTACTTCAAAAAATGAGAAAAGTGATGATTTTTCGGTGCTTCTCCGCGTAAAAAGATGATAATAAGAACCGATGATTTTCTTGGTCTTTCCTGCGTAGGAAGTCAAAGCTTTAACGGCTTCAATTTTACAAAAAAAAAATTAACCGATTGATGCTTTTCTTCAAAAATTTATAAAAAAAGATTTCATCAAGGTTGCTCTACTGATAAAGGTTTAAGTCCCGCGTATTTTGATGATTTTTCGCATTATTAGGCAAGATTTCAATGGCAAGCTGCTTCACTTTGATTAATTTTTTCCCCGAAAGCTGGTTTTGAATAAATGCCGAGTATTTTTTTTCATAAAAAAATGACACGTCAAGGTTGCTCTACTGATAAACGATAAAATTGCTCTATTGATAAAATTGTTCAAATCTGGCTTTTTCCGCCCATTTCATGATTTTTAGTGGTTTTCAGCGTAAATAGTCGAGGCTTTGAGGGTAGGTTGTCCTGAAAAAAATGGAAAATTGATGATTTTTTGATTTTTATAAAAATTGGCCGATCAAGGTTGCTCTACTGATTAACTTTAGAAAATTTTTCAAATCTGGCTTTTTCCGATTATTTCATGATTTTTCGTGGTTTTCCGCGTCAAAAAATGATTAAAATGCCGAGTCTCTGAACGAAATTTCTAAAAAAAAAATTAATTTGAGCGTTTTTTAAATAGCGGAGGTTTCGAGAGCAAGATTGCTCCAAAAAAAAAGGAAAATATTGATGTTTTTTCGATTTTTATAATGCCGTGTTCAAAGTGATTCCGCGAAATTCAAAATAGCCGTCAGAGAAAGAGAAAGATAACTAAATTTTGGAGGGTCAGAGACCAATTTGCATTTCGCGGGAATTACTTTGAACACGGCATAAAAATTGCCCGGTCAATGTTGCTCCACTGATAATAGTTAAGTGTGCTCTTTTTTTCGCGTATTTTCATAATTTCGAAGTACTTTTTCGGTTAATTTCACGGTTGCTCTATTGAAGATAAATAATGAAAAGTTTGTTTCGAGTGTTTCTACGCTTTTTTTTCGCTTGTTTCGTTGTTTTTTTGAGTTTGTCATAATTTTTGAAATTCCGCTTGCAAATAATCCCGACGGAATAGGTTTTAAAATTCTTAAAAAAATTTAAAAGAGAAAAAGAAAAAAAGAAAAAAAGCTGTGGAACAGACCTCAGGGCGGCTTTTTTTAATAGTTAATTTTTTTCATACAGTCGGTTTTCATTATAAAACCTTTTTTTCTGTACGCAATAATGAAAATTTTATAAACTAATGCGCTCCATCGATAATTCAGATTATGGGCGCGAAGAGCCGGATTTTGAGATTTTAAAACAAGCTTTGAATATTCTTTGTTTCCGTTTTCTCTTGTAATTCGAAATAGTTTCCTTGCTTCTATGAGCCCAAAATCAGCGGAAGAACACAGGGAGGTGTCGATTTTCAGACGTCCCTTTTGGCTCGCCAAACAAATCAACGAACGAGAAACGGAATGTTTGATGATTGGCTCTAGTCTTACCTTCCTCTCGTCGAGTCGTGTTCCTCTTTCTGTCCTCTTCTACACTTTCCTAGCCTTGTTATTCTGATTTTTTGACCAAGGAAGATCGATTTTTAATCATTTTGGTGCAGTTTGGTCGATTTTTCATCTTTTTTTGGGCGCTTTGGTCGATTTTTTATGCTTTTTAGGGCAGAAAATTGCGTCAGTAGCTATGATTTGTTTAAGAAAAGTTTGATTTTCAGAAAAAAATTCAGAAAAATCCTGTTAGTTTTTTTCAGATTTTTTTCCAACAAAGATCGGTTTTTTTCTTCAGTTTTGGTGCAGAAAAATTGCGACAGTTTTTTTCAGTTTTTTTCGAAGAAAAAAATCGATGTTTCATCCTTTTTAAAAAGCAAGAAATCGTGTCAGTCATTTAAACTTCTCAAAGAAAGCTAGATTTTTTTCACCTTTTTTTAGTGCAGAAAAAAATGATAATTTTTTTCGTAACTTTTGAAAAATGAAAAAAAGTCGTTTTTGTTCAATAAAATCAACATTGAGATGGTATTTTTGGTGGGAATTTTTGAATTATAAAGAATTTTTTTGATATTTTCAAGGAATTCTTTTTGTGAAATACTTCTTAAATTCCTCATTAACCCGTAAAAAAAGCCCGTTTTTTTCAATTTTTGAGAAGTTTAAAGAAAAATTGATCAGTTTTTTTAAGTTTTTTTGGTGGGATTTTTTTGAAGTAAAATGGGAATTTTTAGTAGGAATTTTTCCATTTTAAAAAAACAATTCTTAACCTTGATTTGAAGATTTTCTTTAATTTTTTTAATACTATTTTGATGGTTTTTCCAAATTCAGCATTTTTCAAATTTCTTATTGCCTATGTACTTCGACGACAAATTCCCAGAAAAAAATCTTTTTTTTTTTCATTTTTTTGCAGTCCCTTATTGAGTCATTTCGTTGTGCAAACTGGAGCGGCTCATTTTTCATGTGTTTCTCTGAAAAAAGTGCAGATTTTCTTGTCCTTTTCGTGTTTTTCGTATTTTTTAAGTCATTGTAAGATAGAAAGGAAGTATTTTTCCATTTTTTTGGTCTCTTTTTATTTTTGAAAGCCCCTTTGACGTCAAATCCGCTTTCAAAAGGATTTATTTGGCTTTTTCCGGAGTAAATTTGAATTTTCGAGGCTTTTTTTGGTTTTTTATATGTTATATGGCTTTAAAAGTTGATTCCGAGCAATTTCTTTATTTTTTTTAACCGCTACATGATCATTTTTCGTTAGATCTGCGTTCTTATTTTTATTTTTTGAGCCATTTTTCGGTATTTTTCATCGTTTAGTATGGAATCCAAAAAGGGGGCGTGGCCAATCCTTTGAGCTCCATTTTTGGAATTTTTCATCATTTGGTATGGAATCCAAAAGGGGCGGAGCCTGTCTGCGCTCTCCACAATCTATACACACTCTTTTTTCTCGATCGTGTCAGGACCCTTTTTTTGAAATTCTTCTTCATTTTTTCACGTTTCATTCCGTTTTTCTTTGTCCCTTCAAAATGCAATTCCAAGTGGTCACTTCAGGGCATGGTTGACTACTACCATCAGCCGCCGTCCTACCATCCGGGCCAGCCCGGCGGCCACGACTACACCCAGCAGGAGGAGGAGTGGGACCGCGAAGGGCTCCTCGACCCCGCCTGGGAGAAGCAGCAGAAGAAGGTACTTGAGGATGAAAAATGCGCTAAAATTTGACCCTAAGGGTTTTTTTTTTGTGATTTATATGATTCTGGGGAATATTTTGGGCTGAAAAATGAGCTTTCTGTTGGAAAAATGAACAGATTCGTGATCTTAATTCTGAAAAATGTGTATAAAAATCGACTTTCTCCGTTTTTTTAATTCGAGAAAAAAAGTTGAGCTGAAAATCGAGCTTTCTGTTGAAAAAATGATCAGATTTGAGGGTTTATTTTGAAAAATGTGGGTAAAAATCGACTTTAATCGCTTTTTTCAGATTTTTTTTGAGTTTGAGAATAAATTTGGGCTGAAAAATGATCTTGATGTTGAAAAAATGAACAGATTCGAGGTTTATTCTGAAAAATGTGGGCTCTAATTGACTTTAGGCACTTTTTTCAGAGTTTTTATGATTCCAGAAAAATTTTGGGCCGAAAAAATGAGTTTTTCTGTTGAAAAAATGAACAGTTTTAAGGGCTTTATCCTGAAAAAAATTGGGCTAAAATCGACTTTTCTCACTCTTTTTTTCAAATTTGTTGGTTTGAATGTTCATATTTTCTATAAGAAAAGCAGCAAAAGAAATATAAGATGATTCTGAGAAAAAAAAACTCTGAAAAAAATGAAATTTCCTTGGAAAAAAATTAACAGACCCGGGGATTTATTTTTGAAAAAAATGGCCTAAAAATCGACTTTTTCCAGTTTTTTTCCAGTCTGGATTTGTTTAAAAAAATTAGTTATTTTTTTGTCTTCTTTCATGATTTTTTTAGAATAAATTTGAAGAATATAAGAAATAGGGTGATGGAAATTTGCACTTTGATGGAATAAAAAGCTCCGGAATTTTTCTTTTTTTACGAAAAAAATTTGAATTCCTAACCGATTGTCCATTTTTTCATGAGCAAAAAATTGAAAAAATCGCTTAATCATTTTTTAATTGAAGGTGCGAGTTTTTTAGAGCAGTTTTTGTGTTTTTCAATAACTGACACAGTTTTGAGGTTCAAAAAGGCTTGATTTTCCGGTTTTTGGGTTTCTAGTTGTAAATTTTTGCTAGTTTTTCTCTCATTTTTTGATTTTTCCTAGTCTTTTGATCATTTTTCTATGATTTTTTTGTATAAATCCTATATGAATATAGCTTTCCCCCGCACCACTTGACACAGAGACGCCGAAAAATGAAACAACGAACTCGTTTCCCTTGGCGGCCATTTTCTCGGCCACTTGCCGCGAAAAATTGAAAGGCAAGAGCCATTACGGTCATTCATAATTCCCATCGTCCGAATCGAAATGCAACTTGAGAGTGCAATTTTCAAAGAGGGATTTCAACGGGATCTAGGAGGGCTTTCCGAGGGATTTTCTGGGAGATTTTGAGGCTCAAAGTGTTTTGGAAAAGTTCTAGGGCATTTTTACTCGATAAACTTGAGATTTTGTCTTTTTTTGGGGTCTCTGAGTCGAAAAAGGCAACTTGAGTGTGACATTTCCAAAGAGGGATTCTATCGGGATCTGGAAGGGCTTTTGGAGGAATTTTGTGAAAGATTTTTGAGGCTCAACGGGTTTTGGAAAAGTTCTAGGACATTTTTACCTGAGATTTCGTCTTTTTTTGGGGTCTTTGAGTCAATAAATGCAACTTGAGAGTGAAATTTCCAAACAGGGATTCTATCGGGATCTATGAGGGATTTTCTGGGGAAATGCAGGATTTACGGGCCCTTTGAGCGTTCGTTAGGGGTGCAAAAAGGTTTCCAATGATTGTTCTTAAACGGTTCCTTTTTACTGCCTTTTTCCACCCTTTCATCGGCCTTTATCCACCCTTTTTCGACCCTTTTGAGAGCCACAAAAATTTTTAAATTGAGAATAATCTTTACCAGTGACTGTGTATGCACCAAAATGTGCTACAGTAATAAAATCGAAAATCATCAATGGCCCTTTTTGCACCCTTTTTTGAACCCACCAAGAAAAAAAGGCTCAATAAAGGCCACGAAACGGAACCCTTTCAGCGGCCATTTTGCACCCGTTTTCCGCACTTCTGACTTTGGCAATGATCAGAGGGATTTAGAAAAACGGTTCTAGGTCATTTTTGCTCGATAAATTCAAGATTTTGCCATTTTTTGGGGTTTTGAATCGAAAAATGAACGATTTTTAGCTTTTATTGAGATGAAATGTAGCTTAAATATCACTAAATTCATTATTTTCTGGTCATTTTTGGGACAATTTCGGATTTTTGTAGTGTTTCTTCTTCTCATTTTTTTCTGTAAAAAAATGATTATTTTAATCATAAAACTTTCATTTTTTTAAATTTTCTTCAGAAAAAAAGCTATTTTTTTAACATAAAATAATAGATTGTAAGAAAAAAATATGTCTTTTTTTGTTCGAAAAACTTGAATATTTCATGATTCTCCCCGTTTTGATGCTTTAAAATGGCTTGAACAAATTTTTCTCATCCTTGAAAAAAAAAAACCGGATTTTTTCTTTGAAGACACTTATTTATACAGTGTCAAAAAGAAGCGTCACCTCGAGTTTTTTTCCGTGTTGATTCAACTTTTTTTTCCGACGAAAAATGATTCAGCCACTTTTTTTTTCTGTTTATCTATCTTCATTTTTTGTTTGCAAAACGAAATCCTTGAAAAATCGAGTGGAAAATATTTTTTTAGTAGTGGAAAAAAATGAGGGGAAAAACATGAAAAATATGTGGATTTTTGGGTAAAATTTGGTTTTTTTGGGCTGGAAATTGGATTATTAATTTTCTGAAAAACCTTTTTGGTTGCAAAAAAATAAATTTTTTTCGAGGGGGGTTAAAAAAACGTTGGTTTTTTTCTGAAAAAAATGGTAAATTAGTTTTCTGAAGCTCTGGTTCATTAAAAAAAGATAAAAACTCTTTTTTTCTTTCTTTTTTTGATCAATCCTCGAAAAAAATTTGTGGGGGGTTTAATCAGGGCCAATAACATGAAAAAAATACAATATTTTTCGAGAAAGTTGGTTTTTTTAGGTTGAAAAATAGGGTCATTTATTATATAAAATTCCTTATTTTTTTGTTTTCGAAATCAAATCCTCAAAAAAATAATTTTGGGGGGGTTGGTTGGCTTGAACTATCAGGACAAAAAAACATAAAAAATGTTGGATTTTTGGGAAAAGTTGGTTTTCATAGTTAAAAAAACCGATTCATTTATTTTCTAAGCTTCATTTTTCTTTGCGAATGGCAGATGCCTTGAGGGCGTATTACAGCAAGAGAGTATTTAGCCAAAGATCTGTCAACTCGAGGCTTTTTTTCCTGTGTTTTTCTATGTTTGTTGGCTGAGTGATGGCCAAAGTGTGTGCAACTCGATCCGATCCCGGAGAGTGTGAAAAATAAAAGATTTGAAGGGGTTTTTTGTTGCTTTTTTTGAAGGAAAGTGGAAGAAGAGATGATTTTTTGAAGTTTTTTTTGGTTATTTTGAACTTCCAGAATCAAATTTTTCAGTAGTTTTGGTAATTTTTTTGAGTAAAAAAGATTTGAAGCTTAATAATTAACGAAAAAGGTATTTTTTTTAAAAATCCCCCCTTCGCAAGCCAAACTTTGACGGCTGGGGGGGGGGGGGCTATTCTCATTCTAGTATCAAAAACTTTTTGGTTAGAGCTGAAGTAAATATGAAAGGCTATTTCTTATTCTAGATTCGGCCCCCGCCCCTCTTCAATTTTTGGATTAATCAATACAAGCTTTTTTTCCGGATCATTCCACCCCCAAACCAGCAGAGCAGATATATTTCACCTGTCAGAGAGGGGGAGGAAGTCAAAAAAAGTCAAAAAAATAATGAATCAAAAAGGCCCCTCGCCCCCCCTCCTACATTCGAAAATAGTTCACCTCTTCTAGAATCCCCCAGCAGAACAAAGGGGGAGGGCGTACGGATGGGACTTCTTAAATAAGACGGGGGGTGAATTTCGGAAAAAAAGATAATTTTTGTGAGTTTTCGAAGAAAGTTGGTTTGATGAAAAATCGTCAAACTGCAACATAAAATCAAAAAAATGAAATGAATATCCGGTTTTCAGACCTTCACAGCTTGGTGTAACTCACACTTGCGGAAAGCCGGGACCAGTATCGAGACGATTGAAGAGGACTTCCGCAATGGTTTGTCGATTTTATTCTCCTTTTTTGAGCGGGCTAACCCACTAGCGGGTCCGCCCGATCCATTTTATAGTGCGATATCCGATCTGCTTTCAATGCTTTAGTCAAGATTTTCTCCCGAGGGAGAAATTTGGGAGAACCCCTATTTTTTCCGGTGTTATCCCGATTTTTTCCCGCGATATCCCGATTTACTCCCGAGGGATCCCGATCTTCTCCCGTGCGATCCCGATCTTCTCCCACGGGATCCCGATTTACTCCCGCTGTAGAGAATTATAATAGAAATAGTCAGAATTGATAACCTGACCAGTTTTGAAGCATTTGAACAGGATTTGAAAGCTCTTTTTCTCTGATCAATCAATCAATCAATCAATTTATTTTCCGCAACATCGGGATGGTATGGTGAGTTGCAGGGAGGGAAAAAGACCACTAGGTGGATTAACTAACCCCACCTGCGAAGAAAAAAGTTTTTTGTATATAGTCAATCCTGATGTTTGTGTTCATTCAAAAATCGGATAAGCATTCTAATATCAATTTCCAGGTCTCAAGCTCATGCTACTGCTTGAAGTCATCTCCGGAGAGCCCCTACCTCGACCGGATCGCGGAAAAAAATGCGATTCCACAAAAATCGCCAATGTTAATAAGGTATAGTAGAGAAACTTCTCTCGAAAAAAAAGTTATTTTCCATATTTTTGACTTTGTCTGATTCCTTAGGTGTTTTTGAACTTTTCTTGGTTTTTCAAACTCAGTGAAGTTGCCTTCAGACGCCGAAATTTTAGCCTTTTTAGGTCTACCAGGATTTTTTGAGTTTTTTAGAGTATTTTCCTCAAAATTAGTTTTTTATGGACTTTCTTATGGATTTCCAAATATAGCTTTCCTTTTTTTTAATTTTTCAGGATTTTTTTCGAAATTTTTTTCCTTCATATTGGTGTAACTAGAATTTATGCACTTTTTTCTCAAAGTCCTTAATTTTTCAGAAAGATGAGATTTTTTACATGATGAGGGGTTTTGCAGGGTTTTAAACACGGTTTTCTGATTTTTTTTTTTTTCGGACTTTCTCCAAAAAATCAACTTTCTCCAGGCCCTGGAATACATCGAATCAAAAGGCGTGAAGCTGGTTTCGATTGGAGCCGAGGAAATTGTCGACGGAAACGTCAAAATGACGTTGGGCCTCATTTGGACCATTATCCTTCGGTTCGCCATCCAGGATATCAATGTTGAAGGTGAACAAAAAAAATTTATAGTCCATCCTTTTCGACTTGAAAGTTGGAAGGACCCTTTACGGGCCCTTTGAGGGTCCGTTATGAGTGCAAAAAGGTTCCCATTAATTGTTCCTAAACGGTTTCCTTTTTACAGCCTTTTACCGTCCTTTCCTCGGCCTTTTTCCACCCTTTTTGGACCCTTTTAAAATTGCAAATTGAGAATAATCTATACCAGTGGCTGTGTTGCACCAAAATGTGCCACAGTATTAAAACTGGAAGAATCAATGGCCGAGCCTCTCAGCACCCTTTTTGCACCCTTTTTTGAGCCTTTTCAGCCCACCAAGAAAAAAGCCTCAATAAAGGCTGCAAAATGGAAACCTTTTAGCGCCTATTTTGCACCCATTTCCCTCCCCCCTTCCGACTTTGGCAGTGGATGGGGAAGGGAAACGCGTTGCGTACGCGACGCGGCTTTTTCGCGAGGACCTCGAGGCCCACCATTTTTCCAAGCTCTCTTTTATTTTGACACTTTTTTTACCTAATCTCGATTTTTTTTTAAACCTTGAAAGCATTTAGTTGAACAAAAAAAACCCAATGATTGATTAAAAACAAACTTCACTCTAATAATTTTCATAGGGAGAATATTTTTTTTATCCAATTCTTGAAACGTAGATCAATTAGGTTGACCTGTGAATCTTGATATCAGAGAATATTACATTTTTTTCTTAAATTACAGTTTGAATATTATAATAATAATAATAAGACATTTTTTTCAAATTGTGAATGGGGTTCTTCCGGTAAAAAACAGAGAAAAACCGAAAAAAATTCAAGGAAAAAAATAATTTTCATATGATATGTTTGACGATTTTCAAGATTTTGACCCCCCATGGTTCTGTAAAAAAATATCTTTATTACCTTTACTTTCTTTCCAGAGCTCTCGGCCCGCGACGGCCTTCTTCTGTGGTGCCAGCGAAAGACGGCCCCCTACAACAATGTCAACGTGCAGAACTTCCACAACTCCTGGAAGGACGGCCTCGCCTTCTGCGCCCTCATCCATCGTCATCGGTTCAGAAGCAAAGAGTTCTTGACCAAAAAAGGCTTTTTCCAGTCCCGACCTTCTGGACTACTCGCAGTTGCACAAGGGCGACCCCATCCACAACCTCAACTTGGCCTTCGACATCGCCGAGAAGCACCTCGACATCCCGAGAATGCTCGACGCTGAAGGTTTGTCCCCCGAAAAAGCAATTTCCAGAGCTTAGAACCTTTTTCTTCAATATCACCTTTCCACGACCCTGTACAGACGTGGCACGTCATCCGGACGAAAAGTCGACGATGACCTACGTCTCCTGCTTCTACCACGCCTTCAGAAACGCCCGCGAGCATTCGGTCAGACCCGCGGTCGTCGTTCAGCCGCCACCGCCACCGCCGCCGCCTGAGAGGGACTGGCGCAAAGATGTGAGCCGCGTGATGGAGTTTCCATGTTTTGTGCTGTCTTGTTGACGTTGAGAAGACGTCCTGGAGGTTTCCTTCCATGTCCGAGTGGTTCTGTATGAGCTGAAGATGTCTTTTTGCGATTTCTGCCGACGTCGAAATCCCTATATAGTCGTGAAGAAGTCACACACTGCCCCAGCGATTCTGTATGAGCTGAAGGTGTCTTTTTTTGGCTTCTTCTGACCTCGAAGATGTGCTGAAGCCGTGAAGGTCTCATATTCTGTCCGAAAGGTTTTGTATGAGCTGAAGATGTCTTTTTGCGATTTCTTGCGTCGTCAAAGACGTTCTCAAGTCGTGGAGAAGTCTCTTACTGTTCCAGTAGTTCTGTATGAGCTGAATATGTCTTTTTTTGCGACTTCTGCTGACCTAGAAGACGTGCTGAAGTGATGAAGGTGTCATATCCATTCCGAAAGGTTCTGTATGAGCTGAAGCTTTCGGAATCTTTTTTTCGACTTTTGGCGACGTCGTAGACGTGCTGAAGCCGTGAGGAAGTTTTTTACTGTGCCAGTGGATCTGTATGAGCTGAAGTTGCCTTCTTTTGAGTTTTGTTTACTTTGAAGACGTGCTGAAGTCATGAATGGGTCTTATTATGTCCGAAAGGTTCTGCATGACTGAAGATGTCTTTTTTTCGACTTTTGGCGACGTCGTAGACGTGCTGAAGCCGTGAAGAAGTTTTTTACTGTGCCTGTGGATCTGTATGAGCTGAAGACGCCTTTCTTTGAGTTTTGATTTTTTCAAAGACGTGCTGAAGTCATGAACAACTCATATACTGTCCGAGTGACTCTGTGTGAGCTGAAGTCGCCTTTCTTTGAGTTTTGGTTACTTTGAAGACGTGCTGAAGTCATGAAGGTGTCTTAATATGTCCGAAAAGTTCTGTATGACTTGAAGATGTCTCTTTGCGATTTCCTGCGACGTCAAAGACGTTCTAAAGCCGTGAAGGTCTCATATTCTGTCCGAAAGGTTCTGCATGACTACAGATGTTGTCTTTTGACTTTTGACGACGTCGAAAACGTTCTGGGGTCGTGAGGAAGTCATCTACCATCCCGGTGGTTCTCTAAAAGCTGCTGGTGTCTTTTTCGACTTTTAGTGACCTCAAAGACTTTCTGGAGTTGTGAAAGTGTCATGTCCGAGTGATCCTGTTTGAGCTGAAGATGTCTTTTTTTGAAAAAGTTTCCGGAGGGCGTCAAGGAGACGTTCGCAAACGACTGTAGACATCAGCGTCTCATCGTGTGAAGTTCTGGAATGCCATATCATGTTGACACGATGCCCAGAATTCCTCTGTCGAGTTTGAGGACTTCCGGAAGTTCTGAATGATGATTTCAAGAAGGCGTTGTTCCGAAGCCTTGGAAGTTATCAAGAAGACGTTCAGAGAAATTTTTCTGTTGAATTCGTCGCAGTTGAACTGTAGACAGGCCTCGACATACGACATGAGTGATTCTGAAGCCTTACAGAAGCCATGAAGGCGTCATGTTCTGTCCGAGTGATTTTATATGAACTGAAAATGTTTTTTTTCTGAGAGATGGAGCCATTATGAAGTCGAGAAGACGTTGCAAGCTCAAGGTGACATAATTTTTGTCAGTTATTCTTGTCCGTCGAATTAATTTTGATTGATTTCCGATAATAAACTGTGTTTTTTGAAGTCCAATATAATGATTTCAGAACTAATGAGTGGTTTTTCCCCCCTTACAACCTGTTTTTACAGATTTGGCCAACTCACAGCCCGATGAAAAGGCCGTCATGACCTATGTCTCGTGTTATTATCACTACTTTAGCGGCATGCGAAAGGTTTTTTCGTTTTGAAATAACGCTCTCGGACGTTTCTGAGCACCTCTAGGGATCACTTAAGAGTGCTGGCGCCTAAAGTGGTCACTAGAAATGCTCAGAAACGAGTTCATGTTGATTTTTACATGTTTTCTTCTCCCTTTTCGGTGAAAATTGAAGATTTTCAGGCCGAAACTGCGGCCAACCGAATTTGCCGCGTCCTGAAGGTCAACCAGGAGAATGAGAAGATGATGGAGGACTATGAGAATCTCGCCAGTGATGTGAGGAATTTCAAATTATTCACTGAATCCTGAAAAAATAAAGCGACAGAATTGTTAAAAATAGAGTTTCAAAATTTGAAAATGAGAATTTATACAATAGATCGCATCATTTTCATGTTAAAAACTCAAAAAAAAAACGGAAAAATGTTGAATTTCATCCATTTTGAGGGTACGGTAGTCGGTTGTGCATACACCGATAGTCGAACCTGCACAAGTTGCGCTTTAATTTACGACACTTTTTCATTTCACTTGTTCCAGTTACGTTTCAAGTCGATTAGTTGTGTTTTGATCATTGCTTTAGGTAATAAACTGGCGCATCGCAGCTGAAAAAAGTTTTAGTGGCCACTTAAGGGTTTTAACGTTTTAGTGGCCGCTTTAGGAGTGAAGTTAGTGGCTTTTTGAGTTGCTGAAATTTAGTGGACTAGGAGTCTATATGGTATTACTAGATCCTTGAAACTGCTCTAGGAGCCACTAAGATGCGGCTTCTATAGAAGTGGCATAAGTAGCCACTTTAGTGTTTTTTCCAAGTATTTTTTTTCTCTTTTCACTAGAAACTTGAGTTTTTATTTTATTCGGAACAGGAAACCTTTTTTCTTGTAATCCAGGTTAAGGGTTAGTTTATCATACTATATCACTAATATATTTTATTTTATCTAAGTTTTTAATTCAAGATTTTTTTAGCGATTTTTTTCAAATTTTCAATTTTAAGCTTCTCGCCTGGATCAATCGATGGATGCCGTGGCTGGCCAACCGCAGCACGGACGACACTTTGCCGCAAGCTCAGCAGAAACTTGAAGACTACCGTAACTACCGAAGGTAATGTAGTGGGATACGGTAGCCAAAAATGCGTGAAATTGACTTTCAACTGAAATTTTTGACATTTTTTGAGGGATTTTTCGATTTTTAACCTTTTTTCTTCTTACAAGAAAGACTTGCTTTAGTATGATTGTTGTTAAAAGAAATTTTCCAGACGCGAAAAGCCGCCGAGGATCGAGGACAAGGGACGTCTCGAGACGCTTTTCAACACCCTCCAAACTCGTCTCAGACTCTCCAACCGGCCAGCCTTCCTGCCCCGAGATGGACATCTCCTCAAGGACATCCACGCCGCCTGGAACCGTCTCGAAGACTCGGAGAAGGGCTTCGAGGAGTGGCTCCTCAGTGAGATCATGCGGTAAGATGCGGTCCAAGTCATTAAACCTAGAAAGATGGATGATTTGAAATTTAAAGGGGAGGCTCCTGTAAAGACATCTAATGGATCTTGGAGGAATTTATTCAAAAAAAAAAAAAACTTCCTGGACTTTTATAGCCATTGTACTGGTTTTTTTTCCGTTCTCATAGCTCCGTAGGCCTTTTCAACTTGAAGATTTCTGAAATCTCGTAATTTTTTCACTGCAATCTCAGAGCGCAAATCGTTACAGAGGATCCTATTGAAATTTCCTGTTTTGCTAATCGTGTCAAGACCCTTTTTGAACATTCTCCCCAGTCCGAAGCGCAACAGGTTCTGACTATGGTTCACAGGGTCACAAGTTCGATCCCCGCCGCGACCCAATCAAGGGGAGGGGATAACGATGAACTCATAGTCTAGAATGCTTTAGTTAATAGAATTAATGGAATTTAATCAATAAATTATTTAAATAATATAATTAATAGAATTAAAACGCTCCTTCACTCCTTAGAATGCTTTCAGGGTTGAAAAGGATCAAAAAAAACTCCATAGAAATATTCCTTTTAGAGTGACTTTTTTGGTACCATTTTGCGCCATTTCATCGGCTATTTTGCCCCATTTTTGCTGCCTCTTACTTTTTCCACCATTTCTTGAGCTTTTAAAATCCCAGAAAAATGGAAGGATCGATAAAAGGACTCTTTTGGCGGCCTTTTTTGAGCCTCTCCCTTTTAGCCGCCAGTATCCACCATTCCGACTTCGCGCAAGAAGTTAGCACCGGATGAAATTAATTATTGGTTTTCCTTGACCCTATCGATCCCTTTACAGCCTCGAACGCCTCGAGCACCTGGCTGAGAAGTTCCGACGCAAGTGCGCCCTCCATGAAGAATGGGCCCACGGCAAGGAAGACGCCTTGAAGAGCAACGACTGGCGCAGCTGCGGACTCTACAAGATCAAGGTCCTGGAAAGCTCCTTCAGGGCTTTTTCGAAGAGATTCAGATTTTGATGATCTCTAGGAATCCCCTGACCCAAAAAAAAAATTTTTTGGGGTTTTACTTCTTAGAACCTTTACTTTAAGGTCATTTGTTAAACTCAAATGATCATAATTCTATCTGTAGGTATCCTGAACTCATGTTTCAGGTACCAAAAAGTTCAGAATTGTATGCTTGATAATCCTGAAAGAACAGTACTTTTTAAAAAATCTCAACTTCTACTAAAATCTTCCTATTTTAGCTTTAGGTATAAACTTTAGAATTTTAAGGCGAAAAATTTGATTTTTTCACTTTTCTAGGAACAGAGGATATCTCAGCGAATATTCATAAGATTCTGAAATTTTTTTAATTGTGTAATCTTTTAGATGAAAGTTTAGTGTATTCCGCGCGACACAATAGAGAAAAAGCTACCGTAAGCTCAATTTTTTTTCGCTTCGAGACGTTGTGAAAAACTCTAAAATTCGCGAAAACCAAAAAAGCCGTCAGACAGTGAGAAAGATAACTAAATTTGAGAGATTTAGAGATAATTTTGCATTTAGAAAATTCAATTTTGAACGAGGAATGAAAAAAACAGGCGTAATTATAGAAAGTACAAGGAAAATTGGAGTTTTTACCGAATTTATAGGATTCTTGACGCGAAAAAAACGTGACAAGAAATTGACCACTTCCATAATGAAATATCTACTTTTAGGCCCTTCGCAAACGGCACGAGGCCTTCGAAAGCGACCTCGGCGCCCACCAAGACCGCGTCGAGCAAATCGCGGCCATCGCCCGCGAGCTCAACAACCTCAGATATCCCGACATCGGCCCGATCAACTCCCGCTGCCAGGCGATCTGCTCCCAGTGGGATCGCCTCGGACAGCTGTCCTCCCAGCGACGCGAGCGCTTGGAGGAGGCTGAACGCATCGCCGAACGTCTCGACACTCTTTATCTCGACTTTGCTAAGAGGTGCTGGAAAATGAAAAAGAGCTTGAAAAATTGTAGGAGGGTTGTTTTAACTTGGAATGGCTTGATATTGATTGGAATAGACCAAAAAACGATTTTTTTTTAAGATAATCAGAAGTTTTCTCCTCGGAAATCTTTATCTCGACTTTGCCAAGAGGTGCTGGAAAATGAAAAAAAAACAAAAGGCTGGAAAAATTTTAGGGGGGTAGTTTCGGAATTGGCCGCACTTGGAATGGCTTGATATTGATTGGAATAGACCAAAAAACGATTTTTTAAGATAATCAGAAGTTCTCTCCTCGGAAAGCTTTATCTCGACTTTGCTAAGAGGTGCTGGAAAATGGGAAAAAAAAGCTTGAAAAATTGTAGGAAAGTGGTTTTGACCTTGGCCGCACTTGGAATGGCTTTTTTAGATATATTTATGAAGCGACCTTTTATCTGAACTCTGCCAAGAGGTGCGGGAGCTCTAGGTGTTGGAAAAAGGAAAAAAAGACTTGAAAATAGAAAGGAAGGTTTTTTTTGGTCGCATTTGGAATGGCTTATTAAGAGAGATACTCTTGATGTGATTTTTTGTCCAAATTATTCTAGATTTTAAGGAGTTTTTGGTGACGAAAAATTAGAAAACTAGCTTTGAAAAATCATAGGAAGGTAATTTTGACCTTGGCCGCACTTGGAATGGCTGAACCAAAAAAAATAGAATTATGGGATTTCTTCACGCTTTTGTAACCGAGCTTGGTCAAGGAGATTTTAAGCTTGAAAAATTGAAAAATCGAGTTTTTACCTTGGCCGCACCTGGAATGGCTTCTTTAGAGATATTTTCTTGATCAGATTTTTTATCCGATTTTTTCTAAAGGCTTAAAAATTCTCAGTGTCGAAAAATGGAAAAATGGTTAAAAACGAGAAAAAAATGCTTATGGTGAAGCATAATTCGCGCTGGAACTTGTTTGTGATTTTTTTTTTTCGGGTTACGGTAGTAGGTTGTGTATACACTGACACTAATTTTCTGCACGGAAAACAATTTATTTGACGACAATTTTATCATTTTTCTCTTTTTCCGTTTTTTAAAAACATTTTTTTTAGAGCAGCTCCGTTCAACAACTGGCTGGACGGCGCTCGTGAGGACCTGGCCGATCTGGTGATTGTCCACGAAATGCGCGAAATCGAGGAGCTCGTCTCGGCTCACGACGCCTTCAAGTCGACTTTGGGAGATGCTGATCGTGAATTCACCAGCATCAGTCAGATTGAACAGGTGCTGGCTGTACCTGAGCGCTTTTTGAATGAAAAAATTGGTCATGAGATGGTTAATAAAGCTTGTAGTAGTTCATTTATTCGTAAAGCTTGGAAAATTCTCATTTGCTTTTTTTTCTCAGGAAGTCGAGCACCTCGTGACGTCACACGGCCTGGACCGCGAGCTCCTGCGCAACCCCTACACGGACCTTGCGGCCAGCGACATCCGCCGCAAGTGGGGCGAAGTCCAGTCGGCGGTGCCGCGACGCGACGGTCAACTCCAAGGCGAACTCCGCCGCCAGCAGAGTAATTTCGCCGCTTCGCGACGTTTTCGGGATTGAGGACTTCTTAGACTCCTTAGATTGCATAAAAAGAGCCGAAAGCCGCGCCGAGTCGGCTGCAACTTCCTTGTGCTTTTCTTGAAGCCCTCTACCCCAAAAACTGGAGAACCAGTGTCTTCCAAACTGGAGGTTTCAGACAACGAACGCCTGAGGACCATCTTCGCCGACAAGGCCAACAACGTCGGCCCTTGGCTCGAGAGGGAGCTGGAGCAGGTAAAAGAGAGCCGGAGATGCGGGCTTGTGTAAGAGAAGCCACAAAAGAGTCTGGAAAAAATAGCCTCCAAGGCCGAGGAAAGTGCGCTCCACGGATAATCGTAACTTTTTGAGCAGGTTTTTGCCATGGTGGGCATCCTGGGCTGGCCCGGGCTTTGGAAGAAGTTCGGCTAGGTCAATAAAGTTTTAGAATTCCATCGAAAAATGTTCCTTGGCTCATAATTTCAATTGTGAATATCATAGTTTCTGTTAAATTTTATTGATTCGAAGAGAAAATGGGCGCTATTTGGGCCATACCGGGCTTAGAGAATGGTCGGGAAGGGGGAGGGCGATAGGCGGGCTGAACAAGCCCGGGGAGGACGATAGGCGGACCAAACAACCCCGGGAATTTGCCAAAAGGCGCTAGAGGTTGCTGTAAGTGCGCTCCATGGATAATCGAAAAATTCTCCGGACTCAGACTACGGTAATTTTGAAGGTTCTTGCGATCGGCCTCGGTGGTCGCGGACGTCTCGAAGACGCGATTCAACAACTCCGGTCGATCCAAAGAAACGCCCTCGGCTACAAGCCGAACTTGGAGGAACTCGAGAGGATATACCAGGAAATGCAGGAGAACTTTGTTTTCGAGAACAGGAAGTCGAGGTTCTTCAGAAACCAAAAAGGGCGGGTTGAATAAGGGAAGCTTCAGATATTCCATGGAATCGCTCCGTGTCGGATGGGAAAGCCTGTTGACCAGCATCAACAAGACGATCAATGAGCTCGAAAATCAGGTTTTTTTTTTGTTTCTAGTTGATATTTTCAATATCACTGCATCCCAGGTGCTGCTCCGCGACAGCAAGGGCATCAGCGAGGAGCAGATCGCCGAGTTCCGCAACTCGTTCAGCCACTTCGACAAGGACCGGGCCGGCCTCGATCCCGAACAGCTCCGGGCGTGCCTCATCTCCGTCGGCTACACCATCCGGCCCGGACGCGAGGTTTACCCAAAGGCTGTCATTTTTTGGAAACTCCGTTCAAATTTGGCCCCACTCCGTAATGTACCGTCGCGTGTAGGGAAATCGAAAAATGCGGACTTTTTGATTTGGCGCCAAAAAACGTATCGCTTCTCATCAGATGCCGCAGCAGCCTTTCAATCGGGGCTATTACTCGTTCTAGAATCGCCCACCCCCCATCAAGGAAAGTTTTTGACGGGGGAAGTTAGAGCTTTTTGATGGGGGCTATATCTTGTTTTAAAATCCCCCTCTCAGGGAAATTTTTCGACGTATGAGGGGTGAAATCAAAGGCTTTTTGATAAGGGCTATATCTCATTCTGAAATCCCTCCCTCCCGCCCCCCCCGACTTTTTTTATTCTAGAATCGTCCCCCCCAACTTTTCTATTTTCTAGAATCATCCCCCCACCCCACAAAAACATGGGAAGCCTATCTGGAATAATCCTGACCCTAACTGTTCAAATTTTAAAATTCTAGTACAGTGACGTCATTTGAAAACGCTCTGTGAATGGCTCGCTCTTTTATTGTATTATGACGTCATTAGGGGCGGAGCTTAAGCGACGACTTGACATTCAAAACCTGAACATATATCTCCAACAATGACGCGGCTCAATTCATCATTTACCTATCAATAACTATCGAGAAAAGGTCGATTCTGAAGTCTGTCGTCTTCAGGGCGACGCCGAGCTCCACCGAATCCTCGCCCACGTCGACCCCAACCGCATGGGTCGCGTACCTTTCGAGGCCTTCCTCGACTTCATGACCCACGAACACGCCGACCAGGACACCGTCGAGCAGATGATCGACTCGTTCCGCGTCTTGGCTGCTGGAAAGGTGAGGATTCTGAAGACGTGGAAATGGCCCTCCTTGAAGATTTCAATGCTCAAGTGGTCACTAATCGATAGATTGATTAGAATGACGGCATTTTCAAAGTAATTATACATGACGTCACTTTGAATCTCTGAAGAAACCATGACGTCATCTTGTTGGGATGATGACGTCATTGATTTTTATAAGTGCTAACTTAAGGTGAAAAATGACGTCATCAGTTTGATTGCTGATGACGTCATTCAAGGCTTTTTCGATAATATGACGTCATATCCATAATTTTGGTCTTAATGACGTCATTATTACGTTCAGCGTCTTTTTTTTTGAGTAGTGAAGATTTAATAGAGCCAAAATTGGTTGATTTTCAATTGGAGGTCTTTTCTTGAACTATGACGTCATAATTCGAGGCGATGACGTCATAGATCACCTCTTTCTTGATTAAATTCTGTTTTTTTTTTCTAAAAATGTTAGGTTAAAGACGAAGGTTTCACTATAGGGACGTCATAAACAGATCTTTCGAGTTTATTTTAGTACTCTTACGTATTTTTCAAGGTCCAGAAGCCTTGAATGACCTGAAATGGCTCTTCTTCGAGACCTTTATAGAATTAGGCTATGCTCCTTTAAATTTATCGAGACTGAATAATCACTATTCTAGCCGTTCATCACGGCCGACGAGTTGGAACGAGAGCTGCCGCGCGACCACGCGGCCTACTGTATCGCGAGAATGGCGCCCTACCGAGATCCCTCGGCCCCGCCCCGTTCCTACGACTACGTCACCTTCAGCCGCAGCTTGTACTCTCAATAAACAACTTTTCCGTTTCTCGAATAATCTAAATTCAAAAGTAGCTCTATATTTATTTCAAATATATTATTCTATGCCCAATAGAAACGCTATTTTTTTCAATTTCTAAAGCTAATCAAAAAAAAAAGTATTTTTTCTTTCTATTTTCCACTAAACCTCCAAGAGAGTAATAATTTTCTGTTTGTTGTATATAATTATCGATTTTTTTCCACCCGTTGCGATTGAAGCTTTCATGTGTGTGTGTGTTTCCTTGTTCTATATTCTTTCTTTCTTTGTCATTCAAGGTTTTTTTGTTCTCTCAAATATATGCGATTATTAGACGTTAGACGAATGAATTAAATAATTTCAGAATGGTTCTGTAATCTGTCCATGAAGAGCAAAATTTGTGACAAGAAACTGAATCTAACATTTTTAAAGCAATATTAATCCTGACAAAAAACCACAAAAATTCGAAAATACCAGTAAACAGTTCTGTGATTTAATTAAAACAATCAGGGAAAACGAGGATTCAAAAAAGGAATTCAAGACACCATTAAGGAAATCTGCGTAAATAGACAGGAGCTGCGCGTGAAATAAAATGCATTTTCCGCAATGGCGCCGTGTCCACGACAGAACAAGCTACAGTAACCGTCCAAATTCGAATGCCCGCTTTTTTCGTTGTTTTTCTTGTTTTTTTTTAGAGGATATTTCAAAGGAATCATTTATGGATAAAATGTTCATAAATCGATAAAAAGGTGAAAGAAAGACAAATCCCAAGAAAAATTATGAGCAAAAATAAAAATCAACCAAACCACTAAAATACAGGAAATTTCGTCTTTCAATTCGAGAAAAATTGACTATCCTTCAAAATTTATATTAAAAAAAGGGGAACGTGAGTTGAAATTGAGCTCATTTCTACAAAGCGCTCTCGCTAATGAATGGTTTATTTCATTTCTTTTTTTTTAAACTCATTTTTCCCCTTTCAGGAAGTTCTGTGAGTCCTAACAAGCTCATAGAATCATTGGATGGCGCACTAAAAATGGCCCTACGATAATGAAGTTACATCTAAAAAGTCCTGTTATTGGTAAGTTGAATGGAAAAAAATTCGGATTTTTAATTTTCAAGAAAAATATCAATTTCTATACATCTCAAAGTCATTTTTACGCTAATAGCTAACTCCAAAAAAATTTCTGTAGCCGGATTTTTTTTTCAAAATTCAATCAAAGTCCAAAGCACAGAAAGATCCTGTGATAAAAAAAGTACAAAAAAATTTGCATGGAAAAACAACGAAATCGCTCAAAAAGTCCACCATAAAGTTCATTTCTCCATATTTTCTCGTTCAAAATTTTTCCAATCTCTTTTTACTTCATATAAAACAAATTTTCTTCGAATTTTCCATGTTTTTTTCCACTCTAAACGGATTTTCTCAGCCATTTTTTTCCAAACAAGACTTGAAAAAACAATATTTTCATTGAAAAAAGCTTCTTTTTCAGCTTAACTATTCAAATTCCTCATTTTTGAAGGCTCCCATTAAAAAGCTGTTCGAAAAAAAACCGCAGCAAGGTTGCTTGCTCCCGGTGAGGATCGAACTCACGACCTTCAGATTATGAGACTGACGCGCTGCCTACTGCGCTACGGAAGCGGCCGGCGTTGTCAACCTGTTTCCTTGCAGATACACCATCCGCCTCAACGACGAGCCTCAAAACGTGCATCTCGAGGAATTTCGAAGACGACGACTGCAGCTGGCGTGATTCCCGTGCGTAGTGACCCCTTAAGTGATTTAAAATGCAACAATTTTTTTAGCACAGAAAGTGAAGGTGAAAGAAAATTCCCGGAGTCCAGAGGTCGTTCAGAGCTTCCCTACTGATGGGGTATTTTATTAAAAAATGTTTTTAGGATAAAAAAACATTTTTTTAAATTGAAGATTTTACAATCGATAGACGGCGCTTTATCAACAAATGCACAGAGGCACGAAACAACCATGGAAATTTTCATGCAGGTTGGTTGAAATTAAACTTTTTATTTTTTTATTTCTATTTTCTGATAGGAAGCATTAAAAAAATTATAAAAATTCCAAGCAAATGTTGAAAAACATCAAAAAGAAAAAAAAACTCTTTTTGAGGCATTTTGATTACGGTGGCCAAGTCAAGTCCGCAAACACGCTCAACTGCAGAAAAACATCAAAATGAAGAAAAATTTTTTTGGTTTTAAAATGCATATTTCAATCAGAATTCACTGTTTTATGTGTAAAATCACCCAAATTTCCGGAATTTTGATATTTAGCGCGTTTTAAAGACGAAATTGGATGAAAAATCCGAGCTTTTTTTCCTCAAAAAAATAAAAAAATCTTTATTTTTTTAGAGCGTTATTCCTTTCCTTCTAGCCGGCCTTGGTTCAATATCCGCCGGACTTTTACTATCCTACGCCCATCAAAATTTCAAGCTACTCAGAGAAGGTAATTAGTGAACTAATTAATTAATTAGTAGGACCAAAATTCCAGTTTCACTATTCCTGGCGATAATGCCACCGCTACAGGGTATGAAGGGCAACTTGGACATGACTTTTTGCTCCAGGCTCAGTACAATGGTAAAACAGCTATTTCTTTCAGAGCAAGGCTGCCCTATCGAACACTTCTACAGTAACCACTTCTTTCAGGCTCACAAAGGCGATTTCGCACGTCCCGGTCATTGTGAAGTCCTTCTTCGCAACATCGCGCTGATACAGGTTTGAATGAAGGATTTTTTTCGCCTATGACGTCACTGGGAGCTGGGTGGACGACGTCATGTCCAATGTCAATGACTTCATACATAAAAAAGTATAACGTAAATGTTTAGGAATTTTTATTTCTGTAAAAGCCTGTATATGGATATATACATATATATATATATATATATATATATATATATATATATATATATATATATGGCGTGACGTCATTCTCCTGCTTTAATGACGTCATCAATCTGAAAAAGTTCATAATGACGTCATAAAAATTGGCAAACCTAGCGGATTTCAACCTGTAGCTGTTACGAGAATAATTGAAATAGCAAAAAAAAAGCCAAATTTGAGTCTGATCAAAGTACAGTTCCGTTTTGTGGGACCTTTAATGACGTCATCGACAGAATTTTCAAAAAAGAACGCGCTCGCTAAGATTTGAGTGCCTAAAAAGCCTAAAGTCTTGTCCAAAAGAAGAAATGAAATTAGGATTTTCTTGACCAAAGAAACAAGAAGTATCACCCCCAACTTTGTTCATAGGCTTTGAAAGCATTTTTTTTAAGGACATTTTCAGAATCAGCGTAAAAAAATTACATCTAGGGAGGCTAGTCACTTTCGGAAGTCTCACTGTAAGCTGAGGAAATTCCCTAGTCGGTAACCTTTTAACCCCCCTAGAATTTCAACATGAACATTATTCATTTCAAAGCACGTTTCAAAACTCTGAAATGTCATTTTTGGCTTTTCAAAGTCGCGAATGACGTCACTGAACTCAAGAACCCCCAAGGGCCATTCTAGAAGCGTTATGACGTCACCACCTCTCCATGACGTCATTTTTTCCTAGGGTCAATCCGTGTTCGTGTGCCTGGTAGCCGACGCGATCTCCTACGCCGTCAGTCAGCTCCAAAAAGATGAAGTCAGCGCCAGCAGCGAGGATTTTTTATTCCTCGGCTGTGCCGCCGTCATCGCCATGGCCATCAACTGCGGAATCTCGACCTGTTGTGGGTTTTTTCAGATCATAAATCATTCAAAACATGGGCAAAGATGGAAAAAGTGGAAGAAGCCATAAAAATGTTCCTTCTCGGGTTGATAAAGGCTCCCTTTTTGCTGCCTTTCTGCGGCCTTTCTGCACCCTTTTTGCTCCCTTTTGCTGCCTTTTTGCTCCCTTTTTGCTGCCTTTTTGTGACCTTTCTGCGACCTTTCTGCAGCCTTTTCGCACCCTTTTTGCTGCCTTTTTGCTGCCTTTTTGGTGCCTTTCTTCGACCTTTCTGCTGCCTTTTTGCTGCCTTTTTGCAGCCTTTTTGCAGCCATTTTTGCTGCCTTTTCACAACCTTTTTGCAGCTTTTTGTGACCTTTCGGCAGCCTTTTTTGAGCCTCTCCATTTTAACAGCCATTATCCACGATTCCGACTTCGCCCCGCGAATAACCTCAATAAACTATTATTCAAAAATCTCATCTGCGTACTCTGTGACTACCGTAACCCTTCAAAAACCTGATTGTCTCTCTTTCAACGAACAAAAATCCCCAAGAGATCGAAACTAATCCGAAAACGCTCTAGCTGCGGACTCTATGTCTACCGTAATCCTTGCAATTTTCAGCCCTGGTCCTTCTAATCATGCACGCCTGGCGGAAAGGCTACGACCCGGACAACATTGTGACGCCGTTGGCGGCGAGTTTCGGCGACCTGCTGACGGTAGCCGTCATGGTGAGAAGTGGTCACTCTAGGAGTTTATCAGGATCTGCTATAGCTCCTCGTCTGCTACATCATCCGACCGTACACGGCCTTCAGTGTAGCCGTCCCGATCGTCATCCTCTGTTTTGCCGTCTCGACGACCTTCGGATGGATGTCATTCGCTTGTTGGTGTTTTCTGATACAGTAACCCGTTTTTGACTACCGTAACCTCGATATTCCTGTTGGAGTGTTCTTATTCCACTACCGACTCCTTCAAAACTTACTCCTAGATTTGGAGCGTTTGTTGCAGCTAGCAGTGTAGTTGCGGACTTTTCGACTACAGTAACTCTTAAAATTTTCATCTTCGGTTGCCTGTGGAAGTATAGCGTCATAAAAAGAAGACTCCCCCTCAATACAGCGATTGCGGACTTTAGGACTACCGTAATCCTTTGAAATTCTGATTTTAACTGATTTGACGGCCTAAAATCCTCTTTAGACCCAATAGACAGAAAATTAGCTCGAAAATTGCCCAATAACCTAATTGCGGACTTTAAGGCTACCGTAACCCTTCCTAATTCCAAGTTACACTGATTCGACGACCCAAAATCATCTGAAATAATCTCTGAAAGCTATCAAAATTATTCCGAAAATCACTCAAGGATCTAATTGCGGACTCTTTGACTACCGTAACTCTTCAAAATTCTGACTTCTACTGATTTGACGGCCATAAGTCCTCTTTAAACACCCAATGAACAGAAAATTAGTTCGAAAATTGCCCAACACTGTTGTTGCGGACTTTCTCACTACAGTAACTTTCAAAATTCTAACTTTAACCAATCTGATGGCCTAAAATCCTTTTTAAAAACCCAATTGACAAAAAATTAAATCAAAAATTGACCAATACTTTAACTGCGGACTCTCTGACTACCGTAATCCTTTAAAATCCTATTTTTATTCAACTTGAAGGCCGGAAGCCTCCTCAAAAAAAAAAAACCAACGAACCGAATTTATCTCAAGAAATTACTCAATACTCTGATTGCGGACTTTCTGATTACCGTAACCCTTTCAAATTGCCAGGGAAAGACGAAGGAGCCGCTCTGGTAGGTCGTCAACAATGGATAACCCTTCTGGTGGCGGCTTCGATATCTTGGTAATCTTTTTTTCGCTCTGAACCTTCTAGTGATCACTCTAGTGTCGCCGGGTACCTACAAAGCCACGCAGCGAGGAAATTCCCGAACTATCCGGCCTATCAGACTTTGATATCGGGTAAAAAAATTCGAAAAAAAATTGAGATGACTTTACATTTTCAGGCCAAACGGGGAACCGCTGCGCAGTGCACGCCTCGCGGATTTCGTCCTATTTGTCGCTGAATAATCGGTCCGAGTTGCCTTTGAAAAAGCGCATGTCGCCGTATGGATACTACACGTCTTGCAGTGGGTTTTGGAGGATACAGATTTTTTTATCATAGGGGGGCAAAAAGTTGATCACAATTGCGGCTATCTTTTTTTCTAGACTATCTTAAAAAAATTTTTGATTTTTTTGGAAAAAGTCGCGCCGACGGACACAACACGCAAAACACGAAAAAAAAAATTACCGACAAAAAAATCGTTCGCAGCGAGTGGGCGGAGCTTTGCGGTTCCAACTATGACTAGCTTTTGACGCAAAAAAGGCGTGGCCTGTCATCAATCAAGCACTGTCTCTTTTCTTATCGTGTCGGGACCTTTTATTTGATAACTCAAGCCAGCCGTGGATCAGCTATAGTCTGTGTGCCACGACTTGGAATTTCACCAAACGACATTCCGCTGTGCCGCTGCGCGCCTGTGCGAACCTTGGTCGCGCTTTTAATTTTTTTTTTGTCAAGGTACTCTACTTTCATGTGCTCCCTCAGCAATAACAATCAATTGAAAACGTGACCTAGATTCGAAAGACGCTTCGCGAATGCACGAAGCGGAATGTCGTTCCGTGAAATTTCAAGTCATGGAACACAGACTATATAACTTCGATTTTTACCGGCTACGAGAGCGCGACGGCACGTCTCCTGCTTCTGTGCGCGGTCCCCTTCCAACTGATCTTCGTTGGCGTCTCCTTCTGCGTCTCGACCCTCATCAGCCAACCCACCGAGTCCAGCTACAAGTTCTTTTTTGGCTACGCCTTGGCCGTCTTTTGCCATGTTCGTTCCGCTTCCCGAAAAAGACTCGAATTCTCGCTTTCAGATGTCGATCATGCTGTTCATGACGCAGGGGCTGGTCAACATGCTCTGGTGGTTGGGACTGGACCCGGACGTGCACGCGATTCCGCTCCTGACGGCTTTCGCCGACGTCCTCGGCGGGATCAGCCTCTACACACTCTTCTTCGTCGTCAACCACTTTTGGGAGGGGTCAGTGAAAGTTCTCCTGTTTTTACACTAGGAAAGATACCGAGTCGGCTCAGAATTTGTTCCCGAATGACGTCATCAGAAGTAAAATGACTTCATTCGGGAACGCTCTATGATTGGTTTCTCGCGCCATTAGGGGCGGAGCTTGAGCTACAAGTTGAGATTTAAAATTGGAACAGGCTATGAAAGCGATGTCGTACCTCAGAGTCTGCGATGTCGCTACCGTTTACTGACTACATCGCAAAAACGACCTCAAAACTTGGCTCTTCCGTTGCTACTGCCGATGACCCGCTGTTTTTTCCCGATTCGGGTGATACGCGGGACCTAATCGGGCGCTCGGCGCTTGATTTTCGCGATTTTCCGACTGCGAGAGAAATGCGATGTCGCGCGCGGACAGAGCGACACGTTTGCGATGTCGCTCAGAGCGTGATTTTGGCGTTTGCGTAGATACGCTGGACATGGGAGGACTGCGCAGCTGGGACTTGAGGGACTCTAAGATCAAACTACACTGAAGATATGGAATGCGCGGCTGAAAATTGCGTTTCGGGTGATCGTCTGGATCCGCGCGTGCTACCAATCAACATGACTGCTCGCATTTCTCATGGCGCGATATCGCTTTTCGGTGCGAGAGAAACGCGATGTCGTGCCTGGAAAAACGCGATGTCGCGCGGCGGCAGTGCGAGATTTTTGCGATGTCGCAAATCTCATTTTCGCGCTGAACTAGGCGGTTATCTTCAGTGTAGTCTGGTCCTAGAGCCCCTAAAGCTCAAGTAGTCCCTATAGTGGTGTTTTTAGCCTGTCCCCTAGAGCGGCCACTAACTAAAACTTGGGTTTTTCCTTCTCATTCAATTTTTTTTAAGGTCCGTCGTCTACAAGAAGCCGACGTGATGAGGCCCTTTTTGGTTCAATTAAAAAACGATCATCTTTCATCAAAATAGAGGGGGAAAAAATCGTCTTTTATCCCTGAAAATGCATGAAAAAAGCCTGAATAAATGTATTATACGTAACTCTTCAAGGGCCACATAAAAGAACAGAAAAAAATTTATAAGCAAACAAACAACAAGAAAAAGAAATAAAAAAAGGGTACACGGCAATCCTGGGCACAAAGAAAAAGACTAGCTTCATCGTCATCATCAAAAAAAGTCTGGGATCAATTTTTTTTTTTTTTGGGATTTCATATATTATTCTTATCGCAAATACCCGAAAGAACAGAAAAATAGTACAATTTCTAAAATTGAGAAAAAATTTTTTAGCTCCGTTTTGCTCGCGAGTTCTTGTAGTGCTTGTTGAACATTTCGGCGACCTGAAAAGTCCCGTTTTTTTCGAACTTAAGAACGCCAGAGTGGTCCCTATAGTGGACAAAAAAAAGCTCCCTAGAGGGCTAAATTTTAGGTAGTACCTATAAGAGTTCAGAGTCTGACCCAAGTCCAAGGGGTCCCTATAGTGATCTTTAAAATTTTTCGTTCTGATTTGAACGTTGAAAAGACGTATCCACTAGCATGCTCCCCTAGAATGACCACTAACTGAAAACCTTAGAGTGGTCATTTTTGCAAGGTTTAGTGCTCTCCATAGGGGTATTAAAGGTGGTCCCTTGAGGGGAGAGCCTATAGGAGCCTTTCTGGTGACCAGTAGGAGCTATTTTCGTGAGGCTATTTTCTCGGAGCTATTTTTAACGCGGCTATTTTTCTGCAGTATTTTCTTACTCTTCTTCTTTTCACAAGTTTATCAGGTCAAAAATCCTAATATTTGGCATTTTTGAACCTTTTTTTGAGTCAAATATGCACTACGACTTGAAATTTCACGGAACGACACTCCGCTGTGCCGTTGCGCGCCTTTGCGAACCTCGATCGCGTTTTTAACTTTTTTTTTTCTCTTCAGGTACTCTACTTTCATGTGCTCCCTCAGCAATAACAATAAATTGAAAACGTGACCTAGATTCGAAAGACGCTTCGCGGCCGCACGCAGCGGAACAGCGGAATGTCGTTCGGTGAAATTTCAAGTCGTGGCACACAGACTATATTTGACTCAAGAAAAGGTTCAAAAAATGCCAAATATTAGGAGTTTTGACCTGATAAACTTGTGAAAAGAAGAAACTGCAGAAAAATAGCCGCGTTAAAAATTGCTCCGAGAAAAAAGTCACGAAAAAATAGCCTCACGAAAATAGCGCCGACTGTTTCTGAGCCATTCTAGGGATCACTCGAGGTCTGACGCCGCTAAAAAGGTCACTAGAAATGCTCCTAAAGATCCGGTTACCGTTACAAAGGTTCGAGTGTGGCATTTTTGACCCATTCTCATTGCGGGGCTGTTTTTTCTCGCAATTTTCCAGACCTTGGCGCTTTTTTCCTTGTCACTCAGAGACGACGGCCGCGCAACGTACAGTTGAATGTCGGGCCGGCGTTTTTTCTTCTCTCCACCGGTTGTGCTTTCTGAAAAAAAGATATGTATTTGTTTCAAACCTGAACTTATCGATATTGATTTGAGACAGACATTTGACATCCAACTCATGACTACCAGCTACAGTAGTTACAGGTGCCGTACTACCAGCTACAGTAAAAAATAGTTACAGTATCACTAGCTACAGTACTACCAGCTACAGTAGTTACAGGTGCCGTACTACCAGCTACAGTAAAAAATAGTTACAGTATCACTAGCTACAGTACTACCAGCTACAGTAGTTACAGGTGCCGTACTACCAGCTACAGTAAAAAATAGTTACAGTATCACTAGCTACAGTACTACCAGCTACAGTAGTTACAGGTGCCGTACTACCAGCTACAGTAAAAAATAGTTGTAGTATCACTAGCTACAGCACGACCAGCTACAGTAGTTACAGGTGCAGTACTACCAGCTAAAGTAAAAAATAGTTACAGTATCACTAGCTACAGTACGACCAGCTACAGTAGTTACAGGTGCAGTACTCCCAGCTACAGTAACACTAGCTACAGTACTACCAGCTACAGTAAAAACAGTTACAGTAATACTAGTTACAGTACTACCAGCTACAGTACCACTAAAAATCACCTTTTCCATCAGAAGATTCCCGATTTTCTTCATTTATTACCGGCGGTGGCGTGGGTGGCAGGGGCGGCAAATCTTCCAAGTCCAAATTCACTCGGAATTTCGTCAAAGGTTCGGAGATTTCTGGAAAACAAGCTACAGATCCAATAGCTTTTCATTTCATTCAAGATTACGTTCAAAGTTTCTAAAAAATTAATTATGCCTGTTTCCAGCCAATCTCTCTACGTAAGGCCCCCTTTATCAATGGAGCAAATTTACTCCAGAAAAAAATGCCGATTTTTCTCCTTTGAGGCCCTTTATCAATGGAGCTAATTTTCCTATCGAAAAAAGGCCAATTCCTCTCCTTCAAGACCGTTTATCAATGGAGCGGATTTTCTCTAAAAAAAAATGCCGATTCTTCTCCTTCGAACCTCTTTATCAATGGGGCAGATTTTCCCACGAAAAAACGGCCAAACTTTTTTCTACCTTTCAAAGGAGCAGGTTATGCTATCGAAAAAGGGCAATTTTTCTGTTTAAAGCTCCGATATCAATAGAGCAGATCATCCATCGAAAAAAATGCCGATTTTTCTTTCTCCGCGAGCCCCTTTATCAATGGAGCAACTTTTCTTTAGAAAAAATGCCGATTTTTCCCCTTCGAGCCCCTTTGTCAATGAAGCAGATTTTCCTACGAAAAAATGGCCAAACCTTTCTTTTCAACTCGAACCACTGAAGGGGTTGTAATATCGATGGAGGCGGAAGTCGTTGGTTCAGCAATTTCTAAAAAATGTTCGAGTTTTCGAGGAAAAATGCATACTTTTTTTTTTACTTGCAACCTTTTTCAAGCAAAGCTTCTCGGCTATCTTTCAAGTTGATTTTGAAAGGGATCGGCAGAAGGGGCGATGTTTCCAGGAGAAGCTCCTTTTCAGACGAAGTCGTCGGTTCGGCGAGTTCTAGAGAAAAAATGGGAATATTTTCTCGTAGAAGAAGTTGGGTATTTGATCGGGCTTGTGCGTCAGGCTGGCCCGGGCTGTGGGGCTCCATTTTTTGCGAAGAGCTTGGGCCAGGCCAAAATTCGAAAAATTTTCCCCTTGACCCGGTAAATTTTGAGTGAAAATGAACTAAAAACGAGAAAAACTAAAAACTGAAGAAAATTTGCGCTTTTCGGGCCCGTTTTTTCTTGCCTAGGGCCTGGTCGGGCGCTCAAAACTGCCGGGCCAGCCCTCGTGAAAATTAACCAAAACGAGATTTCTGTCGAAAAATTCTGATAATCGTAGCTGAAGAAAATTTGAGCTTTTTGGATCGGGCGGGCCCGTTTTTTTCTTGCCTAGGGGCTGGTTGGGCCCACGAAACTGCCGGGCCAGCCCTCGTGAAAATTAACCAAAACGAGATTTCTGTCGAAAAATTCTGATAATCGTAGCTGTAGAAGATTTGAGCTTTTTGGGCCGGGCGGGCCCGTTTTTTTCTTGCCTAGGGGCTGGTTGGGCCCACGAAACTGCCGGGCCAGCCCTCGTGAAAATTAACCAAAACGAGATTTCTGTCGAAAAATTCTGATAATCGTAGCTGTAGAAGATTTGAGCTTTTTGGGCCGGGCGGGCCCGTTTTACCTTGCGCAAGGCCGGGCTGGATTAGAAAAATTCCGGGCCGGCCCTGAAAAACGGCGAAAATCGGGCCACAGCGTGAAGACGCTGTTTATAATGAGCAACTGCGTGAAATTTTTCCAAATTCGGCGAAAAAATGGTGGAAAGTGTGCTCCACGGACAACGTGTAGATTTTTTTGATGAATTTTCATTTTTTAAGGGTTAAAATAAGATTACCAACTTTCAAAACTTTAGTTGAAAGACATGACCCGTGGAGCGCACTTTCAAACCATTTTTTGCCGATTGGGGCCAATTTTTCAACTTTCCCAGTTGTTTCATCTCTACCAGGCTTGTGCGTCAGGCTGGGCCTTATGATGGAGAGTGTGCTCCACGGACAACGTGTAGATTATTTAGTTTTTCCTTTCTTTTTTAAATAATAAGATGGGTTTTCCTGTTTCCATAATTTTGGTTAAGAGGGATGATCCGTGGAGCGCCCTTTCAAACCATTTTTTGCCGATTGGGGCCAATTTTTCAACTTTCCCAGTTGTTTCATCTCTACCAGGCTTGTGCGTCAGGTTGTGTCTCATTTTTGACTTTTTGGCCGGGCCGGGCCGGACCGGGCTCAGAATATGGCCCGGAGGTCGATAGACGGGCCGGCCCTCTAGCCTGATCTAAATCCCAGAAGTTCATTACCAATAAGGACGTCTTTTTTCGAGGAAGATTCTTCCTGGCCCGGGTCTGACGTCACCGTAATCGAGAGGCTTTTGCGGTCGAGGTCCGCAAAGTGACTCTCCAGAATCGCGTCTGAAAATTGTCACTTTTTCCTGAAGCGGGAAGTACTCCGTTCAAAGTGATTCAAAATGATCTCTGACACTCCAAAATTCACTTCTTTTACACTCTCTATAATCTATTTTGAGTTTGGCGGAATAACTGAAAAAAATAATATTTGCAGTAAAGTTGCTCTATGGTCAAAACGAAAATTCACACTTTTCGTTTATTTTTCGATTTTTTTCAGGATTCTATTCTTACTTCTTCTGCTATAGAACCATACAGTTTTAAAGCATTTTTTTTCGAGGTCCCGCCGTCGCCCGATTTAATCCCGCTGCGGCATAATAATAATTATTATTATTGTTTAATAGTATGGTTTTTGGATAACTTCCTTATTCGAATTAGGCTAGAAATGCTGGTAAAACTGTAAAAAAACGTGAGAAATTAGCTTCAACTTTTTATACCCAAATCTAAACAAATTGTTACTTCAAAAAGCTTTCAAGATAAATTTTTTTAATCAATTTATCAAATAACGTCATAGCGGGATGAAATCGGGCGACGACTGGATTCGAAAAACTGTCACATACCAATAAAATCAAAGTTCTAAAATAACTAATTTCTCATTTTTTTAAGCAATCCTTCGCTGTGGCGCGTAATTAAAATCCCTTTTTTACTCAAAAATACCCACTTCCTATAAGCGCATTTTCGGATCTTCTACCACAAGTTCTGCACGGCGTTAAAAGAAAATTCGAATCCAAAAATTGAGGACGTCATAGGAAATAATCGTAAACAACAGGGAATATTAAAGGCGCATGCTCATTGGGTCATGAGAGGAATCGGATTTTCATTGAAAGAAAACGCAATTTTTCCACTTTTTTTGAGCACATGCCGTGTTTAAAGTGATTCCATAGTCGGCAGAAAGTGCAAAAAATAGTACAGAGTTTCGGTAATTTCTAATTTGGCGGGAATTATTTTGAGCACGGCATGCGCGAGAGCGCCGCAGTGCATGCACATGAAACACTAAACTTTACGGAAAAAAGGGCGGGGCGTCGTTAAAAAACTCTGTGTCTAGAACTGACAATCCGGAATTCTTCTTACCATTCTAGGAAAAAATGGACGAACCAATATCTTTCTCAGCCGACGATCGGCTCTTTTCGCGGCCCTTTTCCAAATCCCGCCTTCGCTCCTTCCGATTCGGCTTTTTCTTCTCGTCTTTTCGCTTCGACGACCTTCGATCCTCTTCAGAATCAGACACTGACGACGACGGAGAAGACGTACGTCTTCTTTTCCTTCGCGGGCTTCGCGATCGTTTTCGGTCACGTCTACTGCTGCTAAAATCTACTTTTTGCAGAACAGTTATTACATTTAAAAAAACGTGATGTTTCTTTCTAAAAATAGCGTAAATCAAGAAAAAAAAAAATACAGGATCCTTATAAAAAATTCAACGCTTTCATGTAGATCTATGGCTATAGGCTTTTTTTTGCTTGTAACATTTTTATGGGCAAAAAATCCCTTTTTCCGTTTACAGGTCTCGAAGCGAAAAGGGCAATGATGAGCTAGGGTTACGGTAGTTCAATCTATTCTTATATTTTGACGCGTTAATACAGTAGTCAACCGAATGGGTCATTTATTTCGAGCCAAAAATCGCATATTTTCGGTTTACAGGTCTCGAAGCGAAAAGCGCAAAGAAATTCTAAGTTTACGGTAGTTCTTTTTACGCGTTAATACTGTAGTCAATGGGTCATTCATTTTGAGCCAAAAACCACACATTCCCAGTTTTCGGGTCTCGAAGCGAAAAGCGCAAAGAAGACTTAGGGTTACGGTAGTTGATCTAATCCTATTTTTTTTTGTTTACGCGTAAATACTGTAAATAATTTTTAATCTTCCAAAATTATTTTTGCCAAATCTACCGTCTCAAAAGGTTCAAAAAAGCACTTGAATTTACCAAAAAGTCATCGGAAACTTGATTATTTTCTCTTCCAAACCTATTCCTTTTCGAAGACCGTCTGTCACGGTCCCGACGTCGTCTGGACGACGATTCTCGATGTCTTCTACGATCCCTGGAATCTTCTGAAGATTCCGACGTCGCCGAGGCGCTTCGTCTTCGTTTCCTTCTGGAAATGGTGGTTTTTTTCGTACAAATGCTTTAGAATATCTTAATTTTGAATATTTACCTATTTTCCATGCCCGTAAGATTCATGAAGAAAAATGGAAAAAAAGGCAAAAAGAGCAGAAATTTTTTTAAAAAAATTCTCTAAAAACTAATGTCGTAAAAATTAACAAAAAAATACAAATATATCTTTTTTTATTTCTAAATTAGCCATGGAGCGCGTTTTTTTCCAGAATCTGTAAGATGGAATTTTTTTCTCTCTTAAAAAAATTCACTATTTTTTTCAGGCTTGTGCAAGGACTGGCCCGTCTTCAGCCCATTTTGAGCCCGACTCGGCCCGGCCGGGCCCAAAGAGGGCAACCTCTCTTCATGTCAAATATAAGATTTTTTCCGGCGAAAATCCTTTTTTTTTTTTCAGTTCTTATTCCTTCAAAATCAGCAAAAATCATGATTCATCGATTAAAAAGAGCTTTTTGGTGAAAATCAGAGCTTAAATAAATAATTCATAGCCCGCCTTAGGCCCGAGTGTGCGCAGGCTTCTTCTGAAAAAATGATGACTATAGTCCGGGATGGCCCAAGTCGCCTTTAATGACAGAATTTCTAACTTTTTCTTTTACTTCGCTGTGATTTTCTACATGACAAAATAGGTGAATAAATTGCAAAAATACAAGAAAACGCCTCAAAAAAAAAATGGTTTACATAAATTCCACCTCATTTCAGGCTAGTGCAAGGGCTGGCCCGTCTTTAGACCATTTTAAGCCCGACTCTGCCCAGCCGGGCCCAAAGAGGGCAACTTTTCTTCAAGTTAAATATTAGACTTTTTAGGGAAAATTACGTTTTCAGTTATGCTTTTCATTCAAAATACCGCGAGCCAAGCACTATCTCGTGCATTATCGTGTCAGGACCTTTTTTCGAAGGTCCTAGCCAGCCGTGAATCAGCTATATCAAACCTTTCATCGGGAATCGCGTCGGCGCGGCTGAGTTTGAAGGGCGGCGAGTTGGTGGCGGCGAGCGGAAACCGGCCGTGGTCGGTTCGGCGACGGCGCAGCTCCTCGGACGTCTTCCTCACGTTGAACTGCTGACTGGAAAAACGTGAGAACCCACGTGGGCAAGCAGAGATGCTGACGGGTCGCCCCGGGGAGAAACGACCCGCAAAGTTAGAAAATAATAGAAAAGACGTAGAAAAGGGGTGAAGAGGAGCTTATGAAAGTGTTAAGAAAATTTTTTTCTTTTTAAAATTCAACTTTTGCGGGTCGCCCCGTAGCCCTGTGGCCGAAATAAAACTAATTTTCATCAGAAATAAAATCAAGTTTCTAGCCTTCTAGCCCCGTTCAAACTTAAATTTAAAAACTAGAAGGTCGACCTTAGAAAAAGGATCCGCCCTAATATTGATATATCTACCTGGAATTCCTTGAAAAACTAAAAGCCAGAAGTTTTCTTTCTTTTTAATTTAATAAAAAGTTCAACAAAAAAATTAACTCATTTAATTATAACTTTTTAGGGTGTAAAACTTTCTCTTTTTTTCAACTCTCTGAAGTAAGAACCTTTCTTTAAAAAAATAAGTTCCTGTTAAAATCAACTATAATTTTGAAAAAGCTCAAAAACTATTCTGTAATGAAAGTTTTTTTGATATTTCAAATTTCTCAACTTTTCTGTTAAATTTCAAAAAAATACCGAGGAAAAAAATATATAAAGCTATAATCTTTCACTAAAGGGCTCATTTAAAAAAATCGGATATAAAAAAATTTACTGGAAAGAAGTCATAAGAAAATCTTGAAATAACTTTGAAAGTTTCAATTTGAAAAATGTCTAAAGGTCATTCCGCGCCAGCTTGTCACGATTTTAATTTTCCTCGGAACTATAGAACCCCTTTCTGGGCTTCGCTTTTTTTTTTGATGCTCTCGGTGTTCCCCCCTGCATGCGCCTTTAATAAAACATTATTTCTGATCAAGATATTGCTTCAATTTCCGCTATCTCTTTTATTAACGAGGTTTTTTCAATGGATTAATTTTATTTTTCGCTTCAACTATACACACTCAGATTCTGTGCTGGATTTGTAAAAAAAAAAAAAGAAAAAAAAGATTAATTCAATAATTTTGATTGTTATTGATGAAACCGACTGTTCGAGCTTTTCTTGCATATTATTTTTGGGTTAGTTTGATATAAAATTTGATGTTACAACTGTTTTTGTAGAATAAGAAAATTCCAAAATTCGGAAATAATGAGTTTTATTAAAGGCGCACGCAAGGGGGCACACCGAGAGCATCGAAGCGAAGCGCCGAAAAGGCTACTGTAGCTCAAAATAAACTGGAAATCGTAAAAAGCTGGCGCGGAATGACCTATAACTTTCTATTCATTTTGAGGAGCCGCGCATGATTTTTTTTTTTTTCAAAATTTTTCGCTCACCTAAGTCTCGGCCGTGGAGCTGATGCCGCAGAAACGGGCACGACTCCGAAATTCTTCTCGAAAAATTGAATACAATAGTCGGGGTTCGACCTCATCTCGTTTTCCACCGATTCCCTTTCGGCTCTGAAAACCTTTTGATCTTCTACGAAAATCATGATTTTTCAGAAAATTTCGAAGATTTTGTTTCAATGGAACATCAACACAGGAAAACAAAGGTCCCTTATATTTTTACAGCTCCCAACTTTTATTATTTTTTCTGCAAGGCCCGAAAAATGGCTTCAATCTTCTAGAAGCCAAGGTTCCAAAAAAGCTCAAGGAAAACCGCAAAATAGGGGCAAAACACCTACTTGAAACATATTCTAGCGTCTTTTAAGGAAATCTTAAGGTCATTTTTAGTGGATCCAAAGAACATCTATCGTTTTAAAGATTTTTTCGATACTCAATTTTCTTTCTCTGGCTGAAAAGCATTGCAAAAATAGCCGCGATGTCGCTGGCGGTACATTGATCGAAAATGCACTGGTTTGTGGTCGCTTCTGTTTCCTCGGCGCGATATCGCATTTTTTTTTTTAGCGCGATGTCGCGTTTTTCTTGACGGGATATCGCATTCTTCTCGGCGCGACATCGCGTTTTTCTTGGCGCGATTTCACATTTTAAAATTTCTTCCACTTTTTTTAAGTGCGTAAGAAAAAACGAAAGACACGCGAGGTCGCGCCAAGGTAAATGCAAGTTTCGATATCGCGCTCTGTCCTCGCGCGAATCTCGCAATTTTCTGGGCGCGACATCGCATTTCACTCGCTTTCTTATGCACTAAGAAAATTTTAGCGATGTCGCCGATGTACGGCTCGCGTTATCGCGCTCTGTCCGCGCGCGAATCTCGCAAATTTCTAGGCGCGACATCGCATCTCTCTCGCTTTTCTTATGCACTCAGGAAATTTTGCGATGTCGCCGATGCACTTGCGATATCGCGCTCTGTTTTCGCGCGAATCTCGCATTTCTCTAGGCGCGACATCGCATTTCTCTCGCTTTTCTTATGCACTCAGAAAATTTTGCGATGTACTGCTCGCGATATCGCTTTTCTATCACGCCGGACTAGGCATATTTTGTTTTTTTGTCAGTTCCATTTCTCCCACCTGAAACCATCCTCAGACCAGAGTTCGTCCCTCACTTCGTCCATGATAGTCCCAAGTAAGTTGGTCCCTCTCCACAGGGCGGGGTTTTCAGCCTGGGCGTTGTCGACCGCCAATCCTGGGATGTGAAATTATTGAAACAAATAAAGTAAAATCCAACGAACCGATGCCCCAAATCCTATCCATCGGGCTGCACTCGACGAGGCGGCTGTCGTGCGCGGCGAAGATACACTCCCGTAGGCGTTGATTCTGCCCGAATTTGGCCCGGAGCCCGTTTTTCATCACGTCTTTTTTGTAGTTGTCCCAACTGGAGAGTTGTTCGTAATCTTAGGAATCCTAGAGTGGTCCCTATAGGGGTTGGGGGGAAAACAGTACAGATAGGGGCTGAAAAAATGGTCCCTATGGGGGTAATATCGAGGTGGTCCCTATAGGGATTTAGGGTCTGATCTTTTAGTCTTTAAAGCTCGAGTGGACCCTATAGGGGTGTCTCAATTTTATTTAAAACAAAACGCTTTTGTATTCAGTTTCTCTCATGGAAATGCCTGTTCACTTAGATTTCATAATGATTACTAACTAAAAAACCCTATAGGGACCCCTTTTTCAAGCTTTAGTGGCCACAAGAGTTTTGAGCTCTATTCAGGTTTTGGCGTTTCAAAAAAACTCAAAAAAATTTTTTTTTATTCCGATTTCTGGGAAATTTTCGCCCTTTTTTTAATTATTTTCACAATTAAACAGTACCGTCAGAAAAAAAAACGAAAAAAAAAATTTTTTTTTTAACTTTTAATAGAACCTGATCTTCTTGAAACTCTAAAAAGCTGCGTTTTTTTTTTCCTGCGTGCTAAAATTCCATCAGAGTTTCACAAATAACAGTCATCCCAGCTTCAGAAGATTTCAGGAAGATCAAACTACATACAAACAAGTTTTAATCAAAAAAGCGTTTTCTTCGTGATTTTTCTGACGAAATTGTAACTTCTCACACGTGTAAGTGTACACTTGGGGATGAAGGCTTGTAAAATATTATAAATTGGGGAAAGATTTCTTGATCTTGGAAGCCATAATAAGCCCGGAACACAGTGGGGAAGGCCAAAAAAACCTCAAAAAAAATTTGAACGTCTTTTTTTGGTTCAAAAAGTTCGATTATTCGCTTTCTAAACGTTTTTTTTAAAAACTCATAATCCGTTCAAAAAAGTTTTCTAGGTTACTAAAAAAAAAGAAAATTGATGTAAGATCTAAAAAATAATGAAAAAGCAATTATTCGGTTCGATATTTCTTGAAACTTACTAACTTTTCTCCAGCCCATACAAAAAATGAACAGAAAAAAACTTTAACAGTGATTCTACAAGAAGAAAAAACCAACACTGGATCTGAAAAGCCGACGATTTCCTTGCCGATCCGTTTCATTTCCTTCGGATCCCTGGTTTTCAGGATTTTCTGCGCCGATTCCGTGTCGCCAAAGGTTAGAGCTTTGTGGTACCTGAATGAAGTTTATCAGGCTGCCAGGAAATCGAAAAACGTGACAAGCTGGCGCGGCATGAACCATCTTCGTAAAAACCCACGGAATTTTTTTTTGCTTAGGCTCCAGTGGCCACTTAAGAGGTTCCTTAAGGGCTGCTTGGAAAGGAAGGACCCTTAACAAGCCCTTTAAGGGTATGTTATAGATGCAAAAAGGTTTCCCATCAATTGATCCCAAACGGGTAGCAACAGTTTCCCTTTCATTTTACGCCCTTTATCCACCCTTTTGGGCCCTTTGAGAAACACAAAATTTTAAAATTGATAAGGGACTGTGTATGAACTAAAATGTGCTACAGTAATAAAATCGGAATGGCCTTTCAGCACCCTTTTTGGACCCTTTTTTGAGGCTTTTCAGCCCACCAAGAAAGAAAGGCTCAATAAAGGATGCAAAATGGAACCCTTTTATCAGCCATTTTGCACCCCTTTTCCGCAATTCCAACTTCAGAAGTGTGATCTTTTCAAAACGAACATGTAGAACTGCTCGACGCAGGAGAACTTCTGGAGGGTGTCGTCGTCTCCAACGACGACGAAGTTGCACGGATGGAAGTTGGAGAAGGGCGAGGCCTTGGAGAAGAACAACGTCAGGTCGCCGGCTTCCGTCCGCACCCGACGCGTCCCCATCTTGATTTCAAATTTCAATATTATCTTGATGCCGTCTTCAAAGTAATTTCAAAATTGACGCATTTTAGCGAAATCGCAATCGCTGCAAAACGGGTCCTACAACGATAAATCGCGACAAATGATTTTTTTACGGTGACTTTTAGGCGCGAATTTCAAAATTTTGTTAAATTGATGGCTTTTATTTCGCGGAATCGTTCTGAACCCGGCATGTAATTCAATTTTTTTTCAATAATTTAAAAATGCCCTTTTTATGCTTCAGAAATTGCTTATTTCTCAAAAAAAGCTCTCAAAATCCTACACAACAAAAAATAAAAATTCTAAAAAATATCAAAAAAGCAAGTATCATCGACAGAATCAACGGCATCAGCTTTCTACAAAACCGCCATGCGTGCAAAAACCTTTCAAAAATAATATTTATTTCGTTTCGAAAAGTTGGATGAAAATAGTCCGAAAAAGGAAAGAGATGAACTACAGAGAGAAAGAGAGGACCGCCAAATAACCAAACCAGGTCCCAACACAACGCGAAAAAAAAACAGGACAAAAAAATCTTTTTTGGAGGGAAAAGGACGAAAAATGGGAATCAGATGTTGTCAATGTCGACGTCATCGGCATCGTCCTCGTCGTCCTCCGAAGACTTGGAGCCGGCCTTCGGGCCCTCGGGAGCCACTTTTCCGCCCTTGGCCTCGGCTTTCCGCGCCGCTTCTTCCTTCTGCTTCTTCAGGTACTCGCTCTCCTTGCCGCGGTCGTCGAACTGAAAAAAAGGAAGTTAATGACCATGAATTTCCGAAGATCTACTCACATCAATGTCAGAATCCTCCTCCGATTCTTCCTCGGCCTCACGGAGCCAGTTGATGAACGCCTCGGCGTTCTTGATAATCTTCCTGGCCATCGACTTTTCGACGTACTTTGAGGACGGCTGGAAAAAAACATACTTTTTGGAAAAAATTTATTAAATTCAAGATTTTTTTGGGTTTTTAGGAGGCGTTTAGCCGATTCACGTCTATCCTGACGCGCTGAGAGTCGTTTTTTGTCTGCGCTCTCTATTAGCCATGTGCTATCTCCTTTTTTAATCGTGTCAGGACCCATTTTTCAATGGCTCAAGCCAGCCGTTACTCAGCTGAATAGCTCTTTTACCGTAACTCGAATAATCTTCCTAATTCTCGATAAAGGGGTCAAAATTAGCTTTTTTTTTGAAATTGGGGACTTCAAAGCCGAAAAATTTGATGAAATTTGGGGGCTTAATACAGTCGATTCACGGCTAGCTTGAAACGCTAATAGGCTCGGTTTTTCTGCGCTCTCCACCAACCAAACACTATCTCCTATTTAAATCGTGTCAGGACCCACTTTCCTGCCGTGAATCAGCTACACCTACAGATCAAACTCTATTCATTCCAGAAGAAAACCATCTTTTTCAACAGGACCACAATCTCTTCTCCATCTACACACCTTATCAGCCCAGGCCAGGATGGCCTCCTCCTCGCAGATGTCCGTATCGTAGAGCGCCTTGACGATGTGCGCCGACTTGGGCAGGAGGCTGTCCTCGTGCTTGGCGATGAGCTGCTCGATGGCGCCGATCAGGTAGCGCTGAGCCTTCTTGTCGTTGAGGGTGAACCTCAGGAAGAGTTTGCGGTTCTTGGCGAGCTGCTGCTCGGCGAGGATCTTCTCGTCGAGCAGGACGATGGCCAGCAGGAGCGAGGCCTTCTGCTTCAGCTCCAGCCGTTCGGCCTCGTTGAGCAGCGTCTTGTGGTCCTCGAGGCGGTCTTCCTCCTTGGCCTTGAGCAAGAACTGATGGAGCATGTCGAGACGCTGATCTTCGCTCTTCTCGAGGTCCTTGTCCAGCACCAGCTTTCCGATTCCCGACGTCAGGGCTCCATTTTCTTCGACCGGCTCCGGCTCCCAGTCATCGTCATCATCGTTCGAGCTGCCCTGAAATTCAATTTTGAACTTCTTCTTTTAGAGAATCTCAATAATCTCTGGACATTTCAACTAGTTACAGCTCCATTTGAAATCTGTCCAATGACGTCATTTTTAAACGAAAAAGCTCTACAGTCTGTTCAGATTCTTAATTTCAAGTACAATGACGTCATTTTTAAACGCCCTGTGGACGGCTCGCTTTCTGATTGGTTTAGCGCGCCATAAGGGGCGGAGCTTGAGCTAGGACTCCACTCAAAATCTGAACAGACTCTAAATTTGAACTGGTTCCATTTCTTTGAGAAATGTCTTCAAAATCAAAAGCTCTGCGCCGTTTTCTGAACTAAATTTCGATTTCCAGCAGTAATCCCGCCTACAAGCCACATTCCCAGAGACCAATTAGGACTGAAAAAAAATCGGTCAAAACTAAACCCCGTTGCCATTGGCAGCCTCGATGATGGGATCCGCCTCGGCAGCCGCCGTCGAAGCCTTCTTCGCGTTCTGATCGACTTTGGCTGAAGATAGGACGGAATGAATTCGCAATGGGGCGCATATACACGTACAAAAGTCAACGTCAATCTTGGGTGGATTTTTGATGATGAACGTCGAGAGCTTATGGCGGTTGTCGATGAGGAACGCGTGGCCGCACGCCTTGCACTTGCTGTTGATCGCATTTTTCCGGACAAGCTGCAAAAATTTAACGTTTTTTTAATTTCATTTTTTTGAAAATGAACAGAAAAACGAAGGAAAAGTCGTGAAGGGTGGAAAAGGCTCCATATAAAACTTCATTTTTGGGTGGCAAAGGCTCCTTTTTTGCTGCCTATTTACGCCTTTTTATCGACTCTTATACTATTTTTTCACCATTTTTTGTGTCTTTGAAATTCTAAAATGCAAGGCTCGAGATAGGGACTCATTTTGCATCCTTTCTGCCGCCTTTTTGCGGCCTTTTTTAAACCTCTCCCTTTCAGCTTTTAGATTACATTCCGACACTGTTCGAGCAAGAAAAAAAAAATGAAAGACGATTAAAAATAATAAATTTTCATCACTAAGTGTTCCAAAATGTCATTTTCACGAAAATTTCACTAAAACCTCAAAAAAAAAAATCTCAAGTTTTTCGATTTTAGAACAATTAAAATAGGAAAAAGCTCTAGAAAAAATCCAGTTTCTCACCAACTTGTTATTTAATTAATGTTAATCATCCCACTTTCATGAACCTTACATTAGATGTTTGATTCGAAAAAACAGCAATTTAAGGAAAGAAGGAAGGAGATTGAAAGGTCTATACAAAAATGGATTTTTTTAAATATCTATTGATGTTAATGAGATAAAGCCTTTTGATAAGAATGTAATTTTGAACGGTTCAACCTAAAAAAAAACTAACCAATTGAGTCTCGGGATTCTCGCAGGCCGGGCACAGGACAAACTTCTTGATGAATCCGTCGAGGATGTCCTGAAGCTTGTTGGCGTCGTGCTCGCCGTTGACAATGTAGCGCTCATTTTTCGCGTCGAAGTTCGTCTGGGCTCCGAGTTCGCAACCAAAGTACTTGGTCGGGTCTTAAAAAAACGAATCATAACTCTCGGAATGGAGCAAAAAAAGTTCGTTCAAACACCAGGAAGTGATTCACTCAAAAAAAAAAACGGAGCACGTCATCAAAATGAAAAATCTAAGATTTAAAAAGTAAACGTAGATTACTCATCGGACATACGGCTATAAACATTAAACTTAATGTTCACAATAATTCAAAGTTGCCGTCAGAGAATGGAAAAGATGATTAAATTTTAGAGAGTCAGAGTTGATTTAAAATTTCGCGTGAAACACTTGACACGTGGCATAAAGATGCACATCCAAAAATTCAAACTTTCTAAATGTTTTTAAGTTGGACGTTACTTTTTGCGTTACAAGCTTTTTATTTCTTTTTTCGAAGTCATACTTTTACGAGTTTCTCCATAGAGCATCTATTCACAAAATAATGCGCAATATCGAAATTTTTAAGCTTAACTTTGAGGTCTTTTTCTTTTTTTAAAAAAATTAAAGGAAGGCACCAGCCCTGAATTTCGACAACACCAGTTTGAAAAAAAAAAATAACGAAAGAAAAATGAGCTAAAAATTGAATCTTCTCAAAGACTACGGTAATGGAACGCGCCTCTAACATTGGTAAAGCGAAAAGGACGTCTCTGAGCGATTCTAGGGATCACTTAAGATTTCTTTCACTATTAAAGTGGTCACTAGAAACGCGCCGAGGATGCGATATCCATGTTCCGCACCATGTTCCGCATCATCTTGTGAATAGATGCTCTACGGAGAAACCTCCCTAAAGATGTAATTTTGAAAAAAACGTTCCGCGCGGTCACGTTTTGAACGAACAGAAGGAAAAAGTAACTGTAAACAAAAATTCAGCAAAAAACAGGTCTTGAAGCGGAAATGCTCATTTTTGATAGTATACGGTATTTTCGGCTGAAAAAACGTGAAACCTGGCGCGGAATGGGCTACATGTAAGTTACCAAACGGACAACAAGACAAAAAAAAACGACACAAAAAAGGAAAATCTGGTCAATCTACGCACACATTGGGGGCCGTTCGAGGGCCTTGGCGATTTCCGACATGTTGGCGATGACGGTTTTGATGCCGTTGCCCTTTCCTTCGACTTTCGCCAGAAGTTTCGGCATCTTGTAGCGGTAGAACGGGTCAGGGACACTGCGGTTCACGTTGAGAGCCATTTTTTGTTGTTTTTGTTGGTGTTCGCGTTGATGTTTTTGTTATTATTTCGGTTTGGAAGTTGTGCTGAAAATGGGAAATATTATACTTGGGTCTCAAAGGGGTCCAGGAGAACCTACAGATTTTGGTTACGAAAAATAACCGTCGAATCGCATACACTACCAGCGTAGGCGATCGTTTCAACGAATGCGTCGGTGGGAAACGACGCTATTGTTTCGCAAAACTTCAGTTTCTTTCTTTTTCTTGACAACCGCCCTGCAAATTTCTTCAGTTTGTAGATGTTAATTGGTGATTAAGCTTATTTATCCGTAATATTATGTGACTCATTATGACTCATCCAATGGAAAAGGAGCATTACCGTGGGAAAATTGTCGTCTGACGAATTTCCTTTTGATTTTGAAATATTTTTCACTAGTTTTTCGAAAAAAAAATCGTAAGACCATGAAGTTTCCAATGAAAAGGGACGATTAAAAACCGTATATTTAGTTGCAAAATGTCTCTAAATGAGAAAAAAAGTTTTTTATCCTATTTTGGAGCAATCTGGAGCATTCGGCAAGGTACCAAATTCACAGTAATTCATTTTATGTCGAAAAGATGCTTCAAAAAGTCAATTTTTCCCGATTTTAAAGAGTTTGGAGACAAATTACCCGTTCTGAACACTTAAAAACCCTTTAAATCTTACCTAAAACCGTTGCGATTGAAGGATTTTCTCATAAAACAAGGAAACAGCGGCGCAAAAGTTTGGCGAATGAGAACAAATGAGGATCTACGCATCACGTATTTATTTTTCTTTTTTTTTTTTTGAGTTTAATACTTCTTTTTCCCGTTTCTCACCTTCCTGAGGGTTGTCGATCATAAAATCACAAATGGGCGCGTAGTTGTTTGGGCTCAAGAACATGCACAACTGGTTCTCCCAGTCAGCCGATTCTTTCTGGAAAAGGAATTTTGGAAAAACTATATAATTCAAAAATAAGAAAAACACGGAAAAACGGCCGAAGGAGAACCCAAAAACGGGGAAATAAACAAAGACTGATCCTTAAAAGGCGCATCGGGCAAACAATTGAAGGCGCGAAAACGAATATAGCGCGTCATTTTTTAAACCAAGATAAGTTCAGAGAATATGAAAAGTTGGAGAATTTTGTTATTACGAAGCAACGCAATTGTGTTTCAAAACGTTCCAAAAAATGAAATTTCAACCGAAAAGTTATGAACTTTCCCAAGGACCTTTCAGGACTCGAAAAGTTCCGCGCTTTGAAAAAAAGGCGGGAAAAAAACTACCGTATACTATAAAATACAACTTTTCGCTTAGTAACCTGTATTTGTTGTTTTTTTGAGATCATCTTTTTATGGAAAAGAAATATATAGCCTTGTAATCACTTCAACATGTTGATAAAGGTTATTAATGAGAAAAAAAGGTTAATTTTTTTAGTTGTTTCGAATCTATTTCGGAAAAACTGAAAATTTAAAAATTTTGTTCAAAAACTTTCTTTTTAATTTCAATTGAAAAACACAGTTAAACTTCAAAAAAACTTTGAATTGAAAAAAATACAAAAAATTCTCAAAAAAAAGCTCAGCTTTCAATAAATCAACGTGAAAAATAATTAACGACACGTCAAAATATACGATTCCAACATTTCAACACAAAACTTCGGCCAAGACGAGATGGGCTCATTTTTCTCGTCTATGGAAGACGTTCCGAGCCGGCCGGTGGCTCGCGTCGACGCCGAAGACGTCTGCGACCTTGACGTGGGTAAAAAGTCGAGTTTTCCACAACATTGAGGTCTGTTTTCGCTTCAGAAGCCAACTACCCAACAGCCACCGACACCGACGGCTCCGACACCAGCGACACCTCATGTGAGAACTATTCAAGAGAAACACGTAATGGCATAGAGAAAATTAGTGTTATGAAATTATTGTTTTAGATCCTGTTCTACAGATAACAACAGAACATTGACGATAGGAAGACGACCCATTACCTTTTTTTTCTGCGTTCGAAACTTTGAAATTCTAATAAAAATTGGGTTGCGAAAAATCAGAAAAAGACTTATTTTGGAGACAGGGCATAGACTTTGAAGCCAGAAAAGCTCATTTCCTAGATGACCTTCAAAATGAAAAACCCTTCTGGAACCCTTTTTCCTATGTCAGAAGTGTTCCCTTTGAAGTTTCGAACAGCACAGCGACGCTAATTAAAAACGGAACTTGAAGAAAAATCAAATTACAGCCGACTCAAACAGCAGCGATGAGGACTCGTCGGACTCCTACAATTCTTCAGACAGCCTCCCTTTGACCGAACTTGAGAATGAGATCTACCGTGGAGCCTTTTTGGGTAAATCACCATTTATACCCGATTTCAAAGCCACAGAAATTAAGATAAGAAGGAGGATCCGTACACAGTGACGCGTCGCGGTCAACTCGGCGCCCGAGATTTCGACTACGAAATTACGTGTCGCCGATGAAAAGCAAAAAAGAAGAGCTCCACCTCTTACTAGTTATTCAAACGGGGCCGAATTTTGTCAATAAACCGTTTTTTTTTTTTTGAATCGTGAACAAAAGGAGAGAAGACAGAAAGAAATCGGTTTCGCGTCCCAATTTTTTTTTCTTTTTCCGTTCCAGCGCGCCACGCAGAAGTAAAGTGATCAAACTTACAGATTAAAAACACGCTCAACGAGTACGTGGCGCATTGATGGGCGTCTCTGTGTGATTAAGTATCGTACGCTGTGTTCGATATATTGCGAAATTTTGCAGAAAATTGGAGGTGCGCGACGTTAGAAAGTATTGAACATCAGAAAACGTTGACCAAGTTCAAAATGTTTTTGAAATTTCACGCTTTTAGAAGAAAACCATTTTCCAAAGCTTTTTTCCTATTGAAAAACTGATTCATCGTCGTTTTGTAGGGCACGCCCGGTTTTTATGGTTCCCAAACATACAGAAAAGCCACATCATCGATAAAAACTGCAAAAACTGAACGTTTTTGTGGTTTCAAAAAAGAGAGAAATTCTAAATTTTCGGTTTGAAATTGGAGTGCTATCGTACAAACGCCTGACAAGGGAGGTAATTTCCCTTTGCGGTTGGAATTTTCGTGAAAATTGGCCAGATCTCTTCTTGTACCTAAAAAAAGATTCTGAGAGTCTCAACCTGCACAACTTCCTCGTTTTTGGGAAAAGACGCCTTGAAGTCAAAGAAAACCCTCAAAATCCATAAAAATAGACTATTTTTGGGCTTTAAGCCTTTTTTTTCGAAATTAGGATGTTGTGCAAGTTGAGACTTCCTGGATCTTCATCTGGTACATCCAGAAGTGTTCTGGCCAAACTTCTGGAAACTCCCAGCCGCTAAGTAAAATGACCTCCCCATGTAAGGGATCAAAAAGCCTAGAGGACTGTTGAACAAAGCTCAAAAATTAAGAACTGGCGAAACAAAGCCGACAAATAGCCCTGTTACAACCTTCAGAACCAGTCCAAGAAGGGAGAAAGCAAAATGGTCGCTCTAGAAACGAGAAAAACCACCACCGCCAAACAAGCAGCTCAAAACGGAACGGATCGAGCTGTATTTGAAGAGGACGAGGACAAAAGTGTCAAAAAATGAAGTGCTCGTGGCGACGGTGTGGGAAAAAAAGGCGCCTCGCCAATAATCAGAAGGAGATGGAACGCTCTAGGGGAGAGAGAAACGAAGAAAAAGAGACGGCGATGGGGGGCAGCCGCAGGCACACATCGACTCAACTCGATTGAATCCGCCACAGCGGCCAAGCAGATAGGAAAAGTGGCGCCGGGGCGGGAAAGAGAGAGCTGCGCAGGGGCGACGCAACGCAACACGCAACGCTCTCTGGCCCATGTTTTGCCACGCTCTTTCTCTCTCTCTCCCCGTCCGCGCGGACCGTTCTTCCTTCGTTTCTGTCGCGACTGGCGGCCACGAAGACCTGTTGGAAGGGGCGGAAACGCATGTGATCCCATCGCCGTTCCTTTTTCTCCTTTGAAAAGAGCCCAAAAAACAAGTTTGAAACCGATTCGAACTGGTCTTTTTGAAGGAATGAGTACGAAGAAATGTGAAACTTCACATGGGAAAAAAGTTAAAGAATCTCGCAATTTTTAAGGAAGAAGCTGGTTCAAAAAGAGAAGCTTCAGCCTTCATTTTTGTAAAATAAAACTTTTCAATCAAAAAAAAAATGGTTGAATGATTCTATAAGCTTCATGATGTTTTTCGAAAAAACTTGCGAAAAAATTTTTCAAAATGAAAAAATACTAATACTTATTTTCCGAAATCTACTTGGAAAAATTTACCTATCCCACAAAAAAGTTCATATTTCATGATTCAGATGAAGGAAACAATCTTTCAGAGCAATTATTGCAAAATTCTAAAAAAAAATCGCTTGAAAGCTTCTTAAAGACCTGGAAAAGCGAACTATTGATAAAGAAAGACGATTCCTCTCAATTTATCTCTGAAAGTGTCTCACAGATTAAGAAAGGGGTGTCCCTATCAGTTCTCCAAATGTTCATAATTAGTACCGTCACCCCTTTTTCAGCACTTTTATGATCGAAAGCTCATATCTTTGGACACGTCAAAGGGTTTGCTGAAAGGTGGAAAGATAAGGAACACCTTGTCACATGCTGACTGGAATTAAAGATCACACTTTGAGTAACTAATAAGTTTCGCCATTTACTAGCCAAAGAGCAAAGGCGCAGGTGTTTTCGCTTCTTTTTTTTTCTCAACTAATTGATCAGAAACCATGGAAACGCTGATATTATTTACTCCCTCCAAGGTGATATTAAGGAGCAAAAAGGTTTATCATCTACTGCTCAGTGGAACTGGCAATTCTGCAAAAAACAAGATCTTTACAAAATTCTTCTGAAATTATCCGTTTCCCATGGTGACTCATGTTCGTACTGATGTCTCACGGACCTTTAAAATGTTAAATTATTCCAAAAAGGTCGTGAAAATTCAAAGAGAAAAGCTGTGAGATTGAAAATACGAACTTGAACCCAAATAGTAGAATAAAAACTAAATTGCCTGACCTTCAAGAAAGTAAAATGAAATTTCACAATGTTTGCGCAATTTTGGGGACATTTGAAGTCAATCAAACTGAGCCTATTCACAATAATTTTTTTTTTTTGAAACTGAACGAATCCAAAGAATTTCCTGAAGGTCTCTAAAAATTATTAGACTGAACTGCAATCGAATTTAAAAAGATCTAATTTTAGATGCAAAAATATTTTGATGGGATTTTGGCAGAAAACTGCTCAATTTAATGGCGCGTTTCATGGGGGAAACAGGAAATTTTTTTCGTAAATTCTTCAAAAATACTCCTTTTTTTACTCTTTGAGAGATTATTTTCTCAATTTTTAAATGGCTATTAATATCCGACTTATTGTCCCGCGAAAAAAAGTTTAAACTGTCTTTACTCTGACGAATTCTGATTTCAAAGGAAAAAAAAGGCAAAAATAAGTGCCTCGAATTTGACAAATAGTCCCTCTTACACCAATCATTCTCGCGTACACGCAAAATGAGAGCCTCTTTTCATTCTGACAATGCCAATTTGAGCCCGATTCGTCAGCTAATGACGGCCTCTAAGACCTGAGCCAATTTCTCATCTCCTTTTTTCGGGATCTTCATTTTTGCGTCAAAAAATGCACTGAGTGTCTTTGCCCATTTTTCTGCAAATATTTTGAGAGCTTCTGGGGAAATCTTGATCCAACTTAAAGTCCTGAAGAATTTACAGGAAGGATAAAAAGGTCACTCAAGAAATGCCACCAAACCAAATTTTTTGAATTTCTAACTTTAAGCGATTCAAATTTATTTAGAAACTGAGAGAGTAAAAAAAAGCCCCCTTATTACCAAGCCGTATAATAAATTTTCGCCCTCAATATTTGATGTTTGAACTGGCATTGGGAATGATGAATATTAGAAGATGAGCGGTTCTCTGTCGTTTTTTATTCCCTCATTTTTTAGGCCGTTTGGTCTCAATTACGCCCGACCATGTAAACAAGCCGACGAAGGACCACTTCACAGTTGTCTTGGCCTGATTCTTCGGATAAAGACAGGGATTCTATAAGTTGGAATGTTGCGAGTCCTATTTGAAAGAAAAATTTGGAACATACAAAAAATCACGAGTTCAAGGGCTTCATCGTTTTCTATTGAGACAAAAAAGAAGCGGGTTTCACAGAACTTGGATTCAAAAACCTAATAAGATTAATTTTAAGCCTCATTTCTCAAAATCGGAAAAAAAAACCTGAAGAATTGATCTCGAATGAACCAAAAGTGTGAATTATTCACAAAAAAATCTGCCGTATTAAAAAAATGAAAACTCTCCTCAGAATCAATCAAAATCTATTGAACGCTTGGAGAAAAAAATTTTTATGACTCCTCAATTTCTGCTTGAATGCCTGGTTAATGAGCCAAAGACACCCTAGGTCAATCTGAAGGATATGATTTTTTTTTTTTGGAGCTTCAATGAAAATCCAGACCATGAGAAGATCATGAAAATCTTACAAAATCTGACTCAAGCTGGTAATAAATTGACGAGAATTCTCACATTTTTACAGATTGATCGAACCAGGACAAGCTTGCTCGGATAGTCGAAAAAAAGATTATTATGATGCTTCTTCCATGATCTATTGAGAATTCGTTAAATATACTCTTTCATCGCACTCCAAAAAGGGAGTCCTGAAAAAATTTTTTAACTATTTTTCGGGGAAAAAAATAGATCTTCTGGAAATCGATAACTGGTTCAGCGCTATTACGAAAAAAAAAACTGTATCGATCGTTGAATTATTAGCTCAAGCCAGCGGTGAATCGATTTTAATTTATGTAAAAAATTCTTTCTGAGATTAAGAAGGAGTTAAAAACGTGTAAAGACTCATAAAGCGTTTCGTCATGGAGTCCTCCCTTTTTTTCTTTCTCAAAAGACTGATACGGAATAAGAAATCGCTTTTTTTGGAAATATAATCAGAATATTTTACCGCTCATTTCCCAAGGTGTTAGAAGGACCAGAGTAAAAAAATTGGCAAACATTGCTCCAAAACCGTCGGTCAATCAAAATTATCGTGAAAGTTTCTCGAAGACCCTCCAAACACTAGAGAAAGAAATTAGTGGATGTAAAGTATTCTGAAAACATATTCTGAACACAAATTGAAAACTAAAGTCTGTTCAAAAAGCTTGCTGGGCCCTTTAAAGCTTAAAACAGTTCTATAAGACGAAAATTCTCCTATATTGAAAGAATGCGCATGTCTTTGGCCTTTGAAGGCTCCAGCAGCATTTTTGGTGGGGACTTGAACACAAAAAACAACAGAAATTAACCAAATAACATCGAAAAGGTGAAAGAAAATGGATATAAAATTTAGGAGTCGTGAACTCAACTGTGTCGTGTGCAGAGCGTGTATGCACAATTAAAAGCTACAGACACCCTAAAAAAATTTTGATTTTTTTGTTGTAAAATGTGTTTGGCCCAATTTTCTACAGCTGTTTTTGATTGCGTCGTTTTCTCAGAAGCCCACAGTACCCAACCAAATCAAGAAGCAAAAAGAGGGGGGGAAAAATGAGTTGCTTCACTTCCTGGACAGCTCTTGACACCCCGCAACGTCGTCTGAATCCTGAGATTCGTCACCGCCTCAGGGCATCAACATGTGTTTGGAGCGTGGGCGTGTCCTTCAGCTCCTTCTTCTTCTTCTTCTTCGTTTTCCTTCTTCTTCTCCGTTTGCGATCGTCTTCGAATGCTCTTCTTCTGGGCGCCGCTCTTCGTCATAGACTTTTCCTCCGCAACAACTAAGTTACATCTTCTCCGCTTCGCACTGCTCACTGACGTTTGGCTCAGATTTACTAGGCCGAGTTACCGGCTATTTTTAGTGTACTTCACGCGTTTTTAGTGTAATTTTCGCAATCTTTTTGGTTTTTTTAATGTTTTTTTAGGGCTCGGCGAGTATGGGCTTCCGCTTAGAAGCCATTTTTTGTGACCCGACTTTTTTTTAAAATTTTACGGTACGTGAAGATGAAGCTGAAAATAAAAACTGTTCAAGATTCCCCAATTTGACTGGGAAACTGTTCTAAAAAGCTTTCTGTTAAGTTTTCTTCTCGAAATTTTGAGGAAAACTGCAAAAAATGTCCCGAATTAATTTTTTTCAAGCTTTCTGTTCAATTATACAACCTTATAAGCTTAAAAAAATCAATATTCTCTGCAAAAAAGTCCCATTTGAGTTTTTAAAGCTCCTCTCAATCATCTCCAAGTCAAAAGTTCAACTCTCAGCCGGGGCAATTATTTTTCTCTTCACAAAAAAACCCCGGGGCTATTTTTTTAAACCTGAAACGTTCGCTCTTCGAAAGTTCCACGTCATGACGTTTTGAAAAAAAGCTTAAAATAATTTTTTTAGATTTTTTTGTTTGCACGGAATTGAAGAAATTCTTAAATTCAGAGCCTTCGGTATCATTTAGAAACGCCAAAATTTCGAAATTCTTATCAAGATAAGAAATTTATTCTTCTAATCTTCAAATTTGTAAACCGATTAAATTTCACAAGGTCTACATGAGGTTATTATCAAAAAAATGACGTCATTCTTACTGAAAATTGCTCAGCTTAGTCAGCTTGCAGCCACTCAAGCGGAAGAAGTTGGTAAAAATTCCAATAAAGAAAAAATATTTTTTCGTTTTTCTTCCAAAAAGAAGCTTTTTATCAAATGAGCTCGGAAGAGAATTTCTTCATGACATGACAGTCTCGAAATGACGTCATCAAGGTTCTAAATGACGTCATTTTTCAAAAAAAAAAAGTAATCTCCTTCAGTATGAGTACCAGTTCAATTGAGAATGTCAATAATACAAAAAAAAATTGGGTTCACTTGTACCTTTACATATCTTCAAAAAAAAAAGTCCGACATGATTTATAATTTTGGAATGACGTCATTAAATTTCGAAAATGACGTCATTATTCAGAAAAGAAGTAATCTAATCCAGCACCTGCACCAGTTCAATTGGAAAAAGTTAGACAAGTAGAAAAAAACTTATATATTTTTCAAAAAAGATCCTCATGCCTTATAGTTTTGAAATGACGTCATTAAGGTTCGAAATGACGCCATTAAAGCTCAAAAAAATGACGTCAATTGTTCAGAAAAAAAGTAATCTCATTCAGTTTAAGCACTCGTTCAACTAAAAAATAATAAAAAAGCCAAAAAAAACTATTATTTATCTTCAATTCGTTTAGAAAAAAATCCGTCATGACGGTATTTTTTTGAAATGACGTCATTATGGTTCGAAATGACGTCATCAGTGTTTTAAATGACGTCATTTGTTCAGAAAAAAAGTAATCACATTCCGTATAAGTACTAGTTCAACTGAAAAAATAATAAAAAAGCCAAAAAAAACTATTATTTATCTTTAATTCGTTTAGAAAAAAATCCGTCATGACGGTATTTTTTTGAAATGACGTCATTATGGTTCGAAATGACGTCATCAGTGTTTTAAATGACGTCATTTGTTCAGAAAAAAGTAATCTCATTCAGTTTAAGTACTAGTCCAACTGAAAAAATAATAAGAAACCCGAAAAAAATTTTATTTGGTACCTTAAATTCATTCAGAAAACAGTCCGCCATGACGTTCTTTTTTGAAATGACGTCATTATGGTTCAAAATGACGTCATAAATTTTTTGAATAATGTCATTTTTTCGAAAAAAAAAAAGGCTTCTCACCCGGCATAAGTACCAGAGCAACTGGACAAGTTGAAAATGCAGAAAATTGGTTTTTTCTGTTTTCTGAACGTTTTTCTTATGACATAAGTCGAAAATAAAGTGTCATGACGTCATCAAATACAAAAATGACGTCATTAATTTAGAACGCAGTGCAAATAGGAGTTATAGTCAAAACGGCAAAATTCAAAGCAATTTTTCAGTTCCAAACTAGCTTGTTTTCGGTCATTTTCCAAACGTCCGCACTTTAAAATCATCGGTGACGTCAGCAGAGGACGTCAGCCATCATTCGACGTGCGTGACAAGCCTTATTTTCCTCGTTTCAAAAGTTAAGAAACACTTTTTTTCCAGTACACAAATTCATGGAAAGTGGAAAAATGTTCGCATTTTCAGAGCAGGTGTAATTTGCCCCTTTCTTCCGTCTTTCGGAACATTTCCTTGTTTTCGGAATTCAAATTTCGATTCCATCTCTTGCAATAATGTTCAATTATTCATTCTTTTTTTAGGGTGGGGATCGAAAAATGGAATAAAAAAATTAAAAATAAATGAATTTTTTTGGTCATTTTTTTATTTAATTTTTTTCCAATTTTTGCGATTTTTTTCACATGCTTCCTCTGACGTAAAAATAATTGAATAATGAAAAAAAGCGTATTTTTTTAAATTTCGAATATATTTCTCACAAAAACGTTCAATTATTCATTCCTTTGAGGGTGGGGATCGAAAAAATGGGAAAATAAATGAATTTTAGGTCCATTTTCAGTGAATTTTTTCGATTTTTCGATTTTTCGCATGCTTCCTGTGACGTAAAAAAATAATAGAATAATGAAAAAAACGATTTTTTTCAAATTTTGATTCCATCTCTTGCAGTAATGTTCAATTTTTTTCATTCTTTTTGAAGGTGGGGAACAAAAAAATTGGGATTTACATCAAAAATAAATGAATTTTAGGTTTTTTTATTAAATTTTTTTTCGATTTTGAGATTTTTTTCCCATACTTCCTCTGACGTAAAAAAATAATTGAATAATGAAAAAAGCGTCTTTTTTTAAATTTCGATTCCATATTCCCCAATAATGTTCAATTATTCATTCTTTTGAGGGTGGGGAACAAAAAATTGGTATTCAGATTGAGAAAAATGAGTTTTGGGTCATTTTTCACTGAATTTTTTCGATTTCGAGATTTTTCACATACTTCCTATGACGTCAAAATAATTGGATAATGAAAAAAAGCGTCTTTTTTCCAAATTTCGATTCCAACTCTCAAAAATAATGTTCAATTATTCATTCTTTTTGAGGGTGGGGATCGAAAAAAATGGGATTTAGAAAAAATGATTTTTTTAGGTCATTTTTTTGACTGGATTTTTCAATTTTGAGATTTTTTTCCCATGCTTCCTCTGACGTTAAAATAATTGAATAATGAAAAAAAAAGGTCTGACGGTCCCAATTAGTTCAAGACACTGGACCCAATATAATCTATTATTTTTTTCTATTTTTCCGGGGCGAGACAACCCGAAAAATACTCAGCATATCCGGTTTCCACTCAGCCATTCCCTTTATATTCTTCCTTCGGGTTCAATTCTTCTTTTCTTTCTCTTTTTTCGTTATTTTTCGTTATTTTGAAGGGAATTATGACGGAAATTAACAAAAAAGTGCAAAATTTCGATTATTTTGAGGTCATTTCGTTGGCCGCTTTATTTCAGAACTTCTGTATTATTTTTTTAATAATTCATTTTGAATATAACTTTGAAAAAAAGCCATAGAAAAACTTGTTAAAATTGCTTTCCTATTCAAAAATTCACAATATTTTCAACATACAATTTTTCGAAATTTTTTTTGATTTTCAAGTCGTTTTTTTCGAACTTTGAAGCTTCAATTCTTGAAAGCTAGAAAGTTTTACAAGTTGAAACTTACAGGATATCAATATAATCTTTTCAATAACAGTTTGGCTATTTTTCAGCAAATTCTGAAGTTTTGAGTAAAATTACTCCCTAGTGGGGAGTGCAAAATATTATGTTGATAAAAATTGTTTTTCTCAAAATGATGAAATTTTACTGTTTTTTCCGTATTTCTTTTCATCCTAAAATCGCAAAAGTTCAAATAAATTCCATTTTCCCAGCCCCTCAAGTTTATCCATAGAGCGCACAAATCCCAGCTTTTGGCGGCCATTTTGTCGGCGCCGCCCATCTCAAAAAACCAACCCATCATTTACCACTACACCAGTGCCCGAAATTGGGGCTGAAGCCAATAAAAACGAGGGGAAAAGAAGAGGAAAAAGGCAATAAATATGGAGCGGAGAAGGAGAGGAGTCACATGGGGGGCAATTTTTTGGGCAACCAAAAGAGCCTCGCGGCACTCAGGCTCAATCACTGCCATCATCATGGCTCTTTTCCTTCTCTTGTCTTCTTTTTCTCGACGGCTTCAAGGTTTTTCCAAAAAATCAACAAGAAAGGCTTCAGTTTTTCGGAAAACCAGCAAAAAATATTTTCCGATTTGACAGAGTCTTTTCGAAAAAAAAAAATCCTAATCATGGCTCTTTTTCTCTTTTTTTTCAACTTTTCTTTATTTTTGAAAACTTCAAGGCTATTTGCTCAACAGAAAGCTTTAAAAATCCTTTCAGGTTGAAAAAGGCTCCTTTTTGCTGCCTTTTTGCGACCTTTTTGCTACCTTTTTGCAGCCTTTTTGCTGCCTTTTTGCTCCCTTTTTGCTGCCTTTCTACAGCCTTTTTGCTGCCTTTCTACAGCCTTTCTGCACTCTTCTTGCTGCCTTTTTTCACCATTTCATCGGCTATTCTGCACCATTTTTGCTGCCTCTCCCTTTTTCCACCATTTCTTGAGCCTTTAATTCCCAGAAAAAATGGAAGACTTGATAAAGGGACCCATTTTGCAGCCTTTTTGCTGCCTTTTTGCTCCCTTTTTGCTGCCTTTGTACAGCCTTTTTGCTGCCTTTCTACAGCCTTTATGCATCCTTTTTGCACCCTTTTTACAGCCTTTCTGCACCCTTTTTGCACCCTTTTTGCTGCCTTTCTACAGCCTTTTTGCAGCCTTTTTGCAGCCTTTTGGCAGTCTTTTTTCATCCTTTTTGCTGCTCTTCTACAGCCTTTTTAAGCTTCTCCTTATTAGCGCCCTTTATCCAGCATTCTAACTTTGCCCAACTATTTTACAAGATTCGACAGTCTTTTCAAAAATAATCGTTTTTTTATTTTTTTGCTCCTTTTTTTCTGAAAAATTCAAGCTTTTTTTTCGAAACACCTTAAAAAGAAATCCTAGATTTAACAGTCTTTCCAACAAAAAAATATATTAGCCCCTTATAAATTCAAGAAAAAAATGATAAAAAAATGAGAAAAAAATTTGAGGATTATCTTCAAAAAAAGCGTTCGGGTACTACCTTTCCTTGTAGGGTTTTTCAAATTTCCAGATTTCACACCAATTTTTGGATCTTATATCAACTTCTGCCCAAATTTCTAAGATTTCCAGTATCTCATATTTTTTCTACTTGAAGTCTTGAACATCCATTTCATGCAGTTTTTTTGAAAATTCCCAATGAAAATTAATTTTTGAAGGATCTCCCTTTTCCACTTTTCTAATATTCTCACGTTTTCAATGAATTTCCAACCATTTTCTTAAAACTTCTACCATTTTCAGACACCAAAAATGTTCAAATCGCTCAATGAAGCTTGAAATGCGAGGAAAACGGAAGATTTGAAGCGAAATTGGAGAAATGCCACAGCCAAAAGTCGCCGAGCCACTGCCCTCTGTGAGTTTTTTTTTTCTAGGTTTGGAAATTTCGGCTGAAAAAATGCTTGTAAAACCTCGGGATTGTGCGCTCCATGGACAAAAAGCAAAAAAATAGAAAATTTACAATTTTGAAGATTTCGATAACTTTTCTTAAAACATACTGCTCCTAGTGTGCTCAATATCATAGTGGAATTCCATGAAATAGCAAAAAAAAATGGCAAAAACGGGGAGAGGGACCGAACCTGCAACCCATAAATCTCTAATCAAATAATCTAACCACTGAGCCAATGAACACAAAAGCTCTGTATAATTTAGAACTTATCCAAAAAAAAAACTAAAGACATTTATCAACAAATTTCAACGGAAAAATATTTGCAAAAACTTAAAAAGCCGAGAATTTGAACCTGCAACTTCTCATTCACAAATCAAGTCATTTAACCACTGAACCAGAGTTTAAAATAATCTCAAACAGCCTAGAAAAAAAAAACAACTACCGTGAAAGCGTTTCAAAATGCACTAAAAAAGTTAAAATTAATTGGCAAAAAAGTTCGCCATGTTAAAGATTTGAACCTGCGTCATCTATCATGTTAACCAAGCCCACTCGCCACTCAACTAAGTCGTTCAGGAACTTCGGAGGCCTCCGAAAGTGGTCATAACCCAGCCGTCGTCCGGAAATCTGATGCCGCGCGGCTCCGTCGACACGGACGACACGACGCCGCCGGCCTCCGACAAATCCAAATGCTGCGTCATACTGTAGCGAGGATTACTGTACATTTTTTTTGAAAAAAACCTGATTTTGAGTCGTGAAAGGTCCTTTAGGTGACAGTGTTCTGAATTTCATCAATTGTACTGATTTTTCAAAACCCATCCTACTGTAGGAACATGAATACCGTAATTCTAATGAAAAGTGTATACTGTAGATTCAATTATTTTCTAGTTATTTCATCGCATTTTCCAAGAACAGGGTTTTCCTAATTTTTTCGATTTTTATCTTACTGTAGCTTTGAAAGTAATTGAAAATTTGAGGGTTGGGATTACTGTAGGTTCAATTTGAACAGAGTACAGTAACCTAAAATTCCAACCATTAGATTAATTTCGCTCAAGAACCGTTTCTGAGAATTTTCTTGCTTTAAAAATCCCTACAGTAAGTTTCAAGGTTACTGTAGGGATTTGGGAGCCTACAGTAAGCATTAAGGTTACTGTAGGATACCAAATAAAGCATTACGGACTATTTTTGAAAGTTTTGAAACATCAAAAATTGGGAAAATTATCAAATTATCGCAAAAAAATGTTTCTGCCAAGTTCGATGGTTACTGCACACAAAAAGCTTACAGTAATCCCAAAAACCCTGAAAAAAATAATCCGAACACAAAAAAAAACCACGGGGCTTTCGCTTTTTGTCTCATTTACGAATAAATCGATTCCTCACATCGTTTTTATTGAAATTAACATTCACACAGTTGAACGTGAAGAGAAATTGGTATACATACAGGTTAAATGTTAAGAAAACAATACCGAAAAGAGTCAAAAGAGTAATAAAAACAGAGAGATCGGGACCGAACGCAGATTTCCAACATTTTCTGAATGTTATATTTAGGAAAAATCAACTTAACAACAAAAAGGAACAAGAAGGAATTTTTTTAAATAAATAAAATAAAGGAAATAAAACGAGCCACGGGAAACAGGAGGAATTATTGAGAACCACTGGATTGCGTTTCCCGTAGAAATAAAAAAATCGAGAAAAAAACAAGAAACTTCGGTTTAAATTTGAAGGAACGCGTATCGGTATATTTATGGTGGGGTCAAGAAAAAAATTGGTTGATAAACGACGAAATAACAATTAAAATGTGGTTTTGGCAAGGTTTTGAGGTTTAGAAAGCGTGAAGATTTCCGTCAAAAAAGACAGAAATTTGAAGTTTTTGGGCTCGAAAAAAGAAATACCGTAACCTATTGCAAGAATACTGTAACGGAGCTTTTCCTTTGATAGAAGAAGCTTGAAATGAACCGAAAAGATCTTTTTTGAAAAGGTTCCAATAGTTTGTTTCTAACCAAAAAAAAAATCAACTTTTTTTTTACTACAAAAATTTCTCAAAAAGAGATACTGTAACTTTTGTACTATTTTTGAGAGTTTCACAGCACTTTTCAGTCAAAAAAAGATCTCTTTAGGGACGAAAATTCCTCAAAGAGGTTACTGTAACTTTTGTACCATTTTTAAGAGTTGCACAGTATTTTCCAGTCACAAAAAGACCTCTTAAGGGACAAAAAAGCCTCAAAAAGGGTTACTGTAACTTTTGTACCACTTTTGAAAGCTTCACAGTAATTTCCAGTCACAAAAGACCTCTTAAGGGACAAAGAAAATCCTCAAAAAGGGGTACTGTAACTTTTGTACCACTTTTAAAAGCTTCACAGTAATTTCCAGTCACAAAAGACCTCTTAAGGGACAAAGAAAATCCTCAAAAAGGGGTACTGTAACTTTTGTACTTATTTGAAAGCTTCACATCATTTTCCTGTCGCAAAAAGACCTTATCAGCGTCAAAAAACTTCAAAAAGCCTTAAAAAAGGATACTGTAGCTTCACTAGAACCTTACGGCGGAAAAAAAACCCTCAAAACCCGACCAAAAACCAAATCAAACAGAAAAAAAAAACAAATAGAACGAACAAGTGAGCGTGGGGGGAACAAGAGAAAAAAAGGAAAAATAAGTAGGTTTCGAAGGTTAACTCAACTGCGATTAGTCAAAAAAAGAAAAATAGAGACAATTGATAAACAGGACGCTTTCTTTTCACTTCATGTCGTCTTCGTCGGGCAAATCATTGGGATTCATCATGCCTGGGATGCACTTCTTTCTCTCCTGCGCCGCCTGGATCTCCGCCTCGCGTTCTTCCAGGAAAAGGTCCGACGGGTCTTCGCCGGTCGTCTCCTGGAATCGGAATAATGAGTTTTCATGGTTCAGAATTTCCAGTTTCTTAACAAAAACGGACGATTTTTTTAATTATAGAAATCTGAGTGCACAGAAAAGCAGCTTAGAAATAATTTTTTCTAAAATCAATCGTTTCTGAAAGCTGAGGTGTCCATTCTCGGGCCCCTGGGTACACCCCAGACGATTCTGAGCCATCCATGGGATAACTGGCGACAGCCAAGTCCTCCCCCTCTCCTTACTCAATGCCAAGCCCCCAATTAGTCTAGTTCGATGGTGCTGAATCCGAATTTTTTTCCGATCACTTTTGACTCAGAAAAAAATCGCTTCTGCCATACAATTGAACTTTACAAAATGAATTTTTGTTTTTTAAAAAGTTTTTTTGCCAACCCCCCTTTTTCTCGTTTTTTTTGCCAAGTCCCTCTCCTTTTTTTCAGGTCCCACCGAGACTATCCGTTTCTAGTGACCCTTTTAGGGGTTGGGAACCCTTAAGTGATAACTTGAAATGCTCAGAAACCTCCTTGGTCATTTCTAAGGATCTTTTTAGCGTGTCATCTTTACAGGTGTTCCTTCTGAGCTCCTTCAAAAAAGCCGAGATGGGTCAAAAAGGGTTTGCAGTTTCTTGTACGCTTTATGTACAACTTTTCTATTTTGAGGCAATTTTCATGGGGCACTAACACTACTAAAGTGATCACTGAATGGCTCAGACTCGTCCTAAAAAACTGCAGAAAAGCTGAAGACTAGCTTAGGACGTGCCCTTTCTGCGCTCTCCATCAACCAAGCACTGTCTGTTTTTCTATCGTGTCAGGACCCATTTTTCGACGGCTCAAGCCAGCTATTAACCAACTACAGGCGCTTTTGTTCTTACAATAGAATAAATTTATATTTTACTCCCTATAAATCTCTAATTTTTGCCTCAGAAACTCTTAAAACTACTAAATGAAGGTCCCCGAGACCTCAACCTGTCCATTTTCCTACATCCCACGAGAAAAAATGTACCAGAAGATCGCCCTAGGGGAAATCGAGGATTTACCTTCAACTGGACGAGGAAATCGCGAAGATGGTTTCTCATCAAGCCGGTCTCCGTGTTGAAGCTGAAGAATCCCTTGGTGATGACGCGGATCTGATCACTGAAATCGGGAAGATGAGCTTTTCCTCTATAAAACTTTATTTTTTTCTCCTTTTTTGTAATCTAAATTCAAAATGAATCAAAAATAGCCTATCCACGTCCAGCTTGGGACGAAAAGGGGCGTGGCCTGTCTGCGCTCTCCACGAACCGAGCAGTATCTCTTTTCTTATCGTGTCAGGACCCTTTTTTCGAAGCCTACCGGTCATAGAGTGAAAAAGATAATTTAATTTTGGAGAGTGAGAGATATTTTTCAATTTTGCGGGACATACTTCGAACTCTTCTCTCAAAATCTTGAACTGATACACTTTTTCTCGAAAATTCTCAGAAAATCAATAACTTCCACACAAGACCACTGCACAAAAACGCCTAAAATCCCTAGAAAATCAAAAAATCAACACAATACAAGATAATTTCTTATAGAACAAGTACTGACGCCGACAAATTCTTGAAATGCATGGCGAATTGATCGGAAATGTAGCCGTACACGTAGTCGATGTTGCTCTGGCTTGGATTTTCCTTGTTCAGGGGCACCTCAAGTACATATTTGTTCGAAAATTGATTTTCATGTCAATCTGAAAACCTGGATCGAGAATTCAGGAGCACGGAACAACGAGCACAGAACTTCGGCGTAGTAGGTGAGGCCTAGAAAAATTTTTTTAACTTGATCATCAATTTTATTGGAAAGAGGAGGAGCCATTTCAACTGAAAAATCGTGAAAAAAATCAACTTTCAAAAGGAAAAACCAAGGAAATCGAAACAGAGGCTTAAAAAACCGGAAAAAAGGACGCTTTTTCAAGTTTTCGGCTCAAGTTTCGGCTGTTAAAATTACAAAAAAGAGTGGAGAAATATGAAAATTTGAGCTTTACCATACAATTTTTTCCTTTATCTGTTTTACCTGAACACATTCTTCCGCATAAAATCGCACGTAAACTATTTTTGAGCGTTAAAAATAGGAAAAAAACACGTCGAGAACCTTTTTTTTACGAACTTGTTCTATTGTAAAGCCGCATTAAAACGATATTCTGAGTCGCGCAAAAAAAAAAAGCCGTGGGAGTCAGCCAAAGATAAAGATCGTGCCGACGAATGTTCCAAAAATAAATAAATATTCAATATTCAATATTCTGCATTGCGGTTTGAAAGTGCGCTCCACGGGTCATCTCCATAAATAGTCCAACATTTCTTAAGAGGCTACCTCCCAAGCTAAATTAAAGTCGGTACTACCTCCGTGGTGTTCAATTCAGCTTCATTTTGTCATTACTACCTCCGGCTGTTCAAAAATTACTTTTCAATCGTATTTTTCGAAACTTTGGTTATTCAAATCATCCTCCCGGGCTTTTTGGGTTCCTTACTTGCCCATGTATAGTCATGCCTTCTTACCAAAATTTTGACTACTGGCCATCTGATTTTAACAGTCAGAAAAGAGATGAACATGAAAATAGTCCTACACGTTGTCCGTGGAGCACTCTTTCAACCCAATTCTTGCTGAATTCGGTAAGCTTTACGCAGCTGTTTATTTTATCAGAGCTTCTGATGGGACGGGTTGGTTCGGGGCGACACGACCCGGAAAGCGGTAATCTTTACAAAAGAGCCTATTTTTCTTGATTTTTCATTAATTTGTCATTTTCAACTTTGCGGGTTGACCCGGGGCGACCTTTCCTTTTAGAGCCTCTTTTTCTTGATTTTTTCCCCAGCTTTTTCTCGCTTTTTCTTCATTTTTACTCTTGTTTTCACTAGGGAACGTTTTTTTGCGCCCCCCGGTTGGAATTCTGCTGAAACGTTGCTAAAGTTTACTTCAGGACCCCCTGATTCCAGAACAAAAAGAAAATTTCTCGCAATAGATCTCGTTTTCAAGTTAGGACGCTTCAAAAGCTTGAAATTGCGCTTTTTTGGCCTAACTTGCGTATTTTGCACACTTTGAAGCTCCATAATTCGGAAACAAGATCTATTGCGAGAATTTTTTTTCTTTTTTTGGGATCAGGAGGTCTTGAAGGACACTTTAGCAAAGTTTCAGCAAAAGTTCAACCGGGGGTAAAAAAAGTTCCCAAGCAGATTGTTTTGCGGCGCCTCGGGGCGTCCTGTCGACATCTCCCTATTCTAGGCTTGTTTCAAATGATTTACGCAATATTTCCTACCTTTTTTCCCAACATAACCCCTGAAACTCACCAGCGACATGGACCTGGCTGCTGTCGCAGACGACGGCCAAAACGTGTTGCAAAATCAACATGTAGTGTTCGGTGTAGAAGGCCTGGGACCGTTCGCCGGGCATCTCCGCCACTTTGCTCAGCATCTCCTTCAGGATGTCGAGACCTGGAATTAGACTGAATTGAAGAGGAAAAAAATATCATAGTTTTTTCTGAAAATTTCATCACAATCTCAAAACATAGTAATTTTTCCGAATCTTCAAAAATCGAAGTCAGAATATTTTACCAATCTCGGCGACGTTTCTCATCGAGTGCTGGAAGGCCCAAACGACCGAGTCGAGGACGTGCTTCAGCTGCTCCGTCGGCATGTTCAGAAAGACCGTGAAGCTTTCCTGGATCAAGGAGAGGACCAGTTGGAAGAAGTTGGTCCGGTGTTCGGGGTAGGCCTGAAAATGGAATAAATATTTTTCGATTTAAAGCAAGATAAGTGATAACTAACGGCTAAAATGTTTATTTTAAGTGAAAATCTCTAGAGCGCAAGTATCCAAAAGCCGATTCCCCTTGGAAAGCTGTTCTGGGGGGAGGTTCTAATAAAGAAAACATCCTACCCCCCACCCCCTCCCGTCGAAATTTGGCCTGATAAGGGGGGGGGGGGGTTCTAGATTAAGAAATAGTCCCCCAGTTAAAAATTTGGCTTGATGGGGGGATTGTTTGAAAGTGGAGGCTTTAACCTGGGAGGCGATCTTTGAAGACTAAGAAAAAAAGCCTCGATCCCTAGTCGAAATTCGGCTTGTGTGGGGGGCAAAAAGCTTTTAACGGGGGGTCTTAGAAAAATTAATCTTCCCAGGCGGCTTGGTAGGGAAGGAAGGGGGAATTTTTTTGAAGGTGGAGACTATAACCTGTGGGGGTGAGCCTTGAAGACTAAGAAAAAAGCCTCCACCCCTAGTCGAAATTTGGCTTGTGTGGGGGGCTAAAGCTTTAAATGAGGGGGAAGGGAATCCTTGAAGATTCTCAGAATCGCCCCCAATTTGCACTGGATTCCAGAAGAAAAAACCCCCAGTCAAATATTGGCTTGGTGGGGGGAATTTTTCGAATTTTCTATCTCATGGCTCATTTTCCTGAATTTTACCGCGTCAAAGCTATCATAGCTCAAAATAAGCCTCAGATAACCAGATTTTGCCCCTCCCGATTCACCTCCAAGTCCTTGTTGATCATCTGCAGGGTGCAGTCGAAGACGGCGTCGAGGATCGTCGGCACTTCCTTGTTGATCAGAGGCTGACAAAAGGCAAGGTCAAGGCAAACGGCCTGGTTGGATACCCCGAGCTTGGTGACGATGATGCTCAGCAGGGAGAGGACCTTGGGTTCGCGGGCCGACGGGACATTTCTTTGGTAGTCGAAGAGGACGGCGTCGAACAGCAGCGGCACGATGTTTTCCAGGACGAACTGAAGAGAAATATAATTTATACAGTACTTAGGAATTTGAGTGGTCCCTATCGGGGTTAGGGGGCCGAAAAAGGTGGTCCCTATAGGGGTAGAATCAAGGTGGTCCCTACAAACTAATGAGAAAAATGACGTACAGTATATTCCAAAATTCGAGGCGATACTTTTAAAGGAGCATTGTTAGACAAAAAAGCCGTTTTCAGCTCAAAATGATGAGAAAAATGACTTATTGAAGTACAGTATATTCCAAAATTCGTGGTGAGACTTTTAAAGGAGCATAGATCGATTCCATGCATCAGAAGTCTGCCCGAGATGAAGAAAAAGTTGAAAAAAAGTAATTTGAAAAAAATTTTTGCAAATTAAATTGTATTTTCACATTTTCAGAACTTACAAACATAAAAAAATTGTATTGAAAAAGACGCGAAAAAAACCTGCTTTTTAGTTAAAAAAATGATTTAATGACCTGTAGTTAGTTTCAATCGATAGAGGAGATCAAGGAGATCGAGAAAAAAATTAGGCCTTGAAGTTCCTGCAGTCCTAGAAACGAAAAAAGACTAATTTCAAGAAACTTACTACTCAACAAAACCATTTTCAGTACAAACTAAAGAAAAAAAAAATAATTTTTCAAATTTCAATATTTTCAAAATTCTTACTAATACGTTTAAAGCAGCATGGACCAATTTCTTGAAAGAAACTACTCGAAAAAGTCATTTTCACTAAAAAAACTTATTAGAAAAAAATGATATATTGAATTTCGAAAAAAATTTGGCAAAAAAATGTCCATTTTCGTATAATTTAAAGGAGCATACAAAAATTTTCAAAAAGGTCCTGGTCCGGAAAAAAAATCCGTTCTTTTTTACCGCTATTTATCGAGCTCCTTTCATCTTACTAAAGTCAAAAAAGGAAAATTTTATTTTCGCTTCGAGACCTACTATTTAAAGGAGCATAGAGGTCTCGAAGCGAAAAGCCTTTTTTCCCCTGCGCCTTTAAAAAATTCATCGAATTGTTCAAAAAATGGACTGACAACCATTTTTTCTATTAAACAGTGCTTAAAAATCTTATCTCAAGGGCGCGAATTTCGAGAACATCCCAAACTGAACCCATTTTTTTTTTTTTGCTAAACTCCTCACTAGAGTTCTCAAAACCAAACGTTCGAACGAACGTTCGACCAAACATTTTCGAACAAATGTTGAAACCAAACTTTTGGTTCAAGTTTGCTTTTGAACGTTCAACCAAAATGAACGTTCATTTTCCGTTCGTAAAAAAGTTCGTTCAAAAAATGAACGTTCATTTTTCATTTTCAAAAAGTTCGTTCAAAAAATGAACGTTCATTTTTCATTTTCAAAAAGTTCGTTCAAAAAATGAACGTTCATTTTTCATTTCCAAAAAGTTCGTTCAAAAAATGAACGTTCATTTTTCGTTCGTAAAAAGTTCGTTCAAAAAACGGACGTTCGTTTTTCATTTTAAAAAAGTTCGTTCAAAAAATGAACGTTCATTTTTCGTTCGTAAAAAGTTCGTTCAAAAAATGAACGTTCATTTTTCGTTCGTAAAAAGTTCGTTCAAAAAACGGACGTTCATTTTTTTCATTTTAAAAAGTTCGTTCAAAAAAATGAACGTTCATTTTTTTCGTTCGTAAAAAGTTCGTTCAAAAAAACGGACGTTCGTTTTTCATTTTAAAAAGTTCGTTCAAAAAATGAACGTTCATTTTTCGTTCGTAAAAAGTTCGTTCAAAAAATGAACGTTCATTTTTCGTTCGTAAAAAGTTCGTTCAAAAAATGAACGTTCATTTTTCGTTCGTAAAAAGTTCGTTCAAAAAACGAACGTTCATTTTTCATTTTAAAAAAGTTCGTTCAAAAAATGAACGTTCATTTTTCGTTCGTAAAAAGTTCGTTCAAAAAATGAACGTTCATTTTTCGTTCGTAAAAAGTTCGTTCAAAAAACGAACGTTCATTTTTCATTTTAAAAAGTTCGTTCAAAAAATGAACGTTCATTTTTCGTTCGTAAAAAGTTCGTTCAAAAAACGAACGTTCATTTTTCATTTTAAAAAAGTTCGTTCAAAAAATGAACGTTCATTTTTCGTTCGTAAAAAGTTCGTTCAAAAAATGAACGTTCATTTTTCGTTCGTAAAAAGTTCGTTCAAAAAAATGAACGTTCATTTTTTTCGTTCGTAAAAAGTTCGTTCAAAAAAACGAACGTTCATTTTTTTCATTTTAAAAAGTTCGTTCAAAAAAATGAACGTTCATTTTTCGTTCGTAAAAAGTTCGTTCAAAAATGAACGTTCATTTTTTTCGTTCGTAAAAAGTTCGTTCAAAAAAACGAACGTTCATTTTTTTCATTTTAAAAAGTTCGTTCAAAAAAATGAACGTTCATTTTTTTCATTTTAAAAAGTTCGTTCAAAAATGAACGTTCATTTTTTTCGTTCGTAAAAAGTTCGTTCAAAAACGAACGTTCATTTTTTTCATTTTAAAAAAAGTTCGTTCAAAAAAATGAACGTTCATTTTTTTCATTTTAAAAAAAGTTCGTTCAAAAAAATGAACGTTCATTTTTTTCGTTCGTAAAAAGTTCGTTCAAAAAAATGAACGTTCATTTTTTTCATTTCGTAAAAAGTTCGTTCAAAAAAATGAACGTTCATTTTTCATTTTCAAAAAGTTCGTTCAAAAAAATGAACGTTCATTTTTTTCGCTCGTGAAAAAGTTCGTTCAAAAAGTGAACGTTCATTTTCCATTTCAAAAACAGTTCGTTCAAAAAAACGAACGTCCGTTTTTATGTGAAAAAGCAAACGTTCATTATTATAAGAAAACGATTTTCGAACTTTTCTGGTTGAACGTTTGAAAAATGATATATCCTAAACTATCGAAAAATGAAAAAGTTCATTTTTTTCAAACGGTCATTTTTTGAACGTTCGGTTTTGAGAACTCTACTCCTCACCTCTCCGCTGTTGCTCTTGGAGACCCAGCTGGAGACGAGGATCAGAATCTCGCGTTTGCAGGCTCGCATCGACTTGATGAGGGGCATCTTCAGGACCTCCTCGCCGTTGCCACTGACCGCCACCGAAACTCGTTCCGACAGGAGGCTGAATCGGAATAGTTTTTGACCCTTTCTTCACCCTTTTTTGAGGCTTTTAGCCCACCAAGAAAGAAAGACTCAATAAAGGCCGCAAAACGGAACCCTTTTAGCGGTCATTTTGCAGCCGTTTTCCATTTTGGGACCCCCAGAAACCCACCGATAGATCGACAGGACGTCGGAGTAAATCCTCGAAAGCTGGCTGACGAACGCGTTTCCGATGGATTTGCACGCGGCGACGTTCGACTTCAGGATGTTCAGAAGGCTGCGGATCGTCTGGAAAGCACTGGAATTTTTCGGGGGAAGCATAGAAAATTGGGGCATTATTTTTGCAAAGTGTATCTTTTTCAAAGTGCTTGAATAAAATGATACTACGGACAAAAAGACACTAAAACATGGTCTATAGCCTATTCCGCGCCAGCTTGTCATGTTTTTCTTCCCGCCAAAAAGACCGTATACCAAATTAGATCAAATTTCTGCTTTTATAACGGCAAGAAACAAAGGTCTTGAAGCGAAAGTTAGTTAAATTTGACCTGACCATTTGGCGGAAATTAAAACGTGACAAGCTAGCGCGGAATGACCTATAAAAACCAAAAATTGATTTAAAAAAATATCAAAAAACTGCAAAAATTCTGACCAAAAAAATCACTCTAAAGGCTTCTGTTTTTTTAGGCAGCGAAAAGATTGAAAATTCGGTTTTTTCAAACCTGACACTTTCCCGATAATTTATCCCTTCAAATTTTCCAAAAATTTCAAGTTTCTAACTTTGAAAATGACAAAAAAGGACACTCGAAACTGATTTTTCGTTATCCCGAAGTTTGAAACTACTAGATGCATCTTCAGAAACCAATTTTTTTTAAATTTTTCTATGAAGCTCTTTCGAAACACTTTCAAAAAGTACCAGTTTTCGACATTTTGCTCATTTTGACTTCACAACTGAATGGAGAATACGATACTAGACACAGAAGGTGAAATAAAACAAGTTTTTTGTAACAAATCAGGCTAAAAACAGCTTCAAGTCATCGATAAAATGTAAGAAATTCCCTCTCGCTTCTGCTCTAACTTTCTAAGCAGCTCTTTGAAAATCTTTGAATAATCCTTTTTTTCTTAGTCAATACGAACATCGAGTTCGGTCAAGGTCTTGTCGTCGTTGGCGGCGCTGGCGATGATTTCGTCCCAAGAATGGTTGGGCAGGGACATGAGTTGCTCGATCAGAGGTTCTTGAAGGTTCGGGTCGACTTGGGCCGAGATGATGTGGCCGACGGCTTCGTAGAACACGTGCACCTTCAAATTTTCGTTTTTTTTTAATGATCTATGTGAGGTCTTTAATCAATTCGGGGTAATCGATACTACTCTTGAAGTTCATGGCCGCACTTGAAATGGCTCGGGGGTCAAAATAAGTTGTTTCAAGGCGCACCCCGACTCAAAACTACTTTCGCCAAAGTCAAGCAAAAATTAGACCCTTTCTTTTGTTTTTATAAGTTGAAATGAATGGAAAGGTCCATAAAAAGTCATAAATATTCTTTAAAAATCAACAGTTTGTCATTTTTTCTGTCAAGAAAATTTTGAGGCTATTTTTTTCGGACTTCTACGTAACAAAAATTGAATGGGGAAGCATAAAAATTTTCTAAAATACATTCCAAAAAGCCTTATCAAAACCTAGAAACTTTTCTTGATCGCTTAGCATTTTTTGAATCAGTTCGAACATGGGAAAATAATCTATACTACTCTTGAAGTTCATGGCCGCACTTGGAATGGCTCGAGGGTCCAGATAAGTTTTTTTCAAGGCGCACCCGACTCAAAAACTACTTTCGCCAAAGTCAAGCGTAAATTAGAGATTTTCCTTTATTTTTATGAGTTGAAATCGAGTAAAAACTTACTGCCAATAGAAAGATCCATACTAAAAAATAACTATTTTTCAGAAAATTATAAAAAAAAGGCCTGAAAATCGTCTCATATGTCTTCCAAAAAGTATTATGATTAAAATCGAGAATTTTCAACCATTTTTTCAAATCGCAAAACCTTTTTTCCACATTCCCAAGTCATTGATTTACATTAAAAGGTGTTTTTCAAAAAATACCTGAGGCTGTGTCAAATCGCAGATGATTCCGCTGAGGTTGACCAACATTTCTTCGATGAACGGACGTTTCTCGCCGTTTTGAAGCTGGAAAAAGGCTCGATTTTTCGCCAAAAAAATCAGAAAAACAACAGAAAACCAATACAAACAAAATGTAATGAAACGCGAACAATGACAAAATGACGTCTGCACTTGATGGCGATCTTGATGAAAGTGTCGCAGGCCATGTCTTGGACGCCTTCGTGCGACTCGTGCATGAACTCGAACAGCTTGTTGATCACCTACAAACGAAAAACTCAGCAAAATCGATCAAAATTTTTCAAATTGCAAATCGAAAAGCGTGAGAGGCCAAATGTGACCTTTGAAAGATCAACTTTCAGTTTTTTCGACATTTTGACAAATTTGTTTCCTTATCTCAGCTTTTTATGTGTTAACGCCTCATCGCGCAAAAAAAAATTCACACTCTTCTTGAGTTTTCTTTTGCTACGTACAAAAATGAGGGTGTACCCCGAAGAAAGTGAACTTTTCTTTGATGTTTTCGGGTCAGACCCGGGACCCCTGGGGCAAAAATAAAGTTTTTTTTGAGCTACCGTAAGCCCCAGGGTGAAACAGTAGAAAATAGTTATATTGGAAAATGAACCTTTTCGAAAACGTGTACGGAATAAGTACCTTAAAAGGCGTTTCAAGCTAAACGGGGTACACCCCTGGTTACACTGCGGGGTGCACCGAGGGTTCGACGCGGGATGCACCGCAACTTTTGTTATAGTAAGAGGACAATCATATTGAGATACTCAAACTCCAAAAAATCAAATGAGCAACGTTTCCAGATTTTCTTTTTTCTTCGATTTCTCGACTGATTTTCGCTTTTTCTCATCTACCAATCGCAAATCAATTGAAGACCTCTTCTTTCCTACAAACTTTTCCAAAGATCTTATTTGCAGCTCTACCAAGCTTCCATCTTCAATTTTCCGGAAGATTTTTGTCATTATTTTTTTGCTTTTACCGCGCGCAACTAAATCAATAAAACTTCCTCAATTTCTTCTTTTCTAAATCATTTCTGAATGTTTAAACTTTGCAACGTTTCAAAGCTTTGTGCTCTAAATTTTCCCTCTGCTTCATCTCATTTACTTTCCCTTATAAATTTCTCTTTAGCTACGTGATTTAAACGAAGAAAAAATAATCAACTTTGTCATCACTTTTTCCACAAATTTTCCCCATTTTTCAGCGCCTTACCGTGCGGAGGAACTTCCAATGAGCCCTGAGGAACCGCGGATACTGTCCGACGACGTACATGATGTTCGAGGCGATCACCGCCTTGTTGTCTTTTCCGCGTTTTTGCTCGCAGAGGCCGAGAAGGTCTGGAGAAACGCTCATAACTTCTTTCTTTTTCATTTTTCGCACCTCGGATGACCAAAACCAAGAATCGCTTCTCGTCTTCCTCGGTCATCGTTCCGGAGATCGATCCGACCGCCCAGCAAAGGGTGTTCAGATTTTTCCACGAGAACTCGTCTCCAGTCACCTGGAAACACATAGAACTCAATAAATTCAATTCAAAATCCACAAAGTTTATGAGAAAATCTCAATTTTCTCTCCAGACACGAAAAAATGAGAAGAAAGTCGATTTTAATGCTAAAGATTAACATAAAACTCTTGAAAAACGTCTCAAAAATCGGAAAAAGCCATGTTTAACATTTAAAAATGGAGATGAAACCATAAATTATTGAACAACAAGATAGAAAATAGTTCAAAAAACGACTTTTCCCATTACCTGAGTAGCCAATCGGTCGGTCATTTTCTCTTCGGTGTCCCGAGTGTCCAAATGCGTCAGGAAGACGAGAGTTTCACGCATGTTGCGGTACAGCGTCACCGAATCCGTGTCCTTGACGATCTCGCGGACCACCTGGAAATTGTTTTTCGTCTTTCAAAAACTGCAGCAAGTGATTTTAGATGGATTACGCTAAAAAAGATAATTATTCGAAGCTTATTTTTTCCAAGCCCATGATTACTTTTTCAAGCATTACCACTTTAAGTGATCGATTGAAAGATATAAGTGGTCATTAAAGTGGAAATCATGTAAATCGTCAAAGAATGGGACTTCAAGAGTTTCTTCGTGCGCTTTAAACTTTTTTTCGGATTTTCGATAAACCATTTAGATCCTCATAGTGATCCCTTAGAGCTCATTATTTCTAAATTTTCTTTTTTCGAAATTTTTCGGGCCACTCTAGTGGCCCCTTAGATCCATATAGTGATCAATTAAAGCTCAGTTTTTCTTTCCTTTTCAAGAACATAAGGCATTAGTGATCACTTAAAGCTCATTTTTGCAAGGTTTTTTTTTTCTCAGCCCTATGATTATCTCGTCCTGCTTGTTCGCAACTACAGGGAGTTCTTTGGTCACTTAGATCCCTATAGTGATCCCTCAAATCTCATTGATTCCAGATTTTCTTTTCTCTCAGTACATGAATTACCCCGCCCTGTTCATTCTCAACTACAAAGAATTCTTCGGGCCACTTGAGTGACTACTTTGATCTTTCTAGTGATCCCTTAAGGATCATTTTTTTTTTGCATGTTTTTCTTTTTTTTTGAAGCACATAACTACCTTATCCGATTCTGGACGACCAGAAATTCTATGAAGCAATAAAGTGACCACTTTAAGCTCATATTTTTCTAGATGTTCTTTACCTTGCCCTGTTCATTCTGAACTACAGGTAAATTTTCGGGCCACTTTGATCCCTATAGTGATCAGTTGACGCTCATTTCCTTAACGTTTTTTTTTTCAGTCCTACGATCACCCCGCCCTGTTCATTCTGAACTACAGGGAATTCTTCGGGTCACTTAGATCTCTATAGTGATCCCTTAGAGCTCATTTTTCCCAGATTTTCTTTTCTCTCAGCCCTACGATTACCTTGCCCTGTTCATTTTTACCTACAGGGAATTCTTCGAGCCGGTTAGATCCCTATAGTGATCCCTCAAAGCTCATGTATTCCAGATGTTCTTTACCTCGCCCTGTTCATTCTTAACTCCAAGAATCTTCGGGCCACTCGAGTGACCACTTAGATCATTCAAATGATCACTTAGGGATCATTAGTTCTAAAGTTTCTTTAGTTAGCCCCATCATTACCTCGCCCTGCTTGTTCTCAACTACAGGGAATTCTCGGGCTACCTAGATCCCTATAGTGATCCCTCAAAGCTCATTATTTCCAGGTTTCCGATTACCTCGCCCTGTTCGTTCTCGACGACTAGGACTTCCTCGGGCTTGGCCATGCGGGAGATCATGATGGATCTGAGACGCGACAAGTGTCCCTTGTAGAGGATCCGACGGGGGTTGTTGTAGGACGGCGACAGGGCCAGCATCCCGAAAGTCAGCGGCGGGCCGGTGAAGGGACAGATGCGGTAGAGTTCCGACGTCAGCCAGCACCAGCAGTCCAGGCACGTCTGCAGACAAAAAAAAATTAGTTTGAAGGTTTATTTTTCGACTTTTCCATGAAGTAATTTTTCTGAGAACACTTTCTAAAAACTAAGAACGCTTTTTTTCCATAAAAAAAGGTCATAAAAACGAAATTTTTTTCAAAAAAATATAAGAGAAACCTCAGATATTTGGGCTCTGTTATCATAGGAATCAATGGCAACTTTACAAAAATTGATCTTGGAAAACAAAAATTGGAAGCTTATCCGAATTTCAGGGTTCAGATGTCACTTGTTTTTTTTTTGAAAACCGACGACTTAAAGATCATTTCACATGGATTCAGATCCGAAATTTGCCCTAATCACCATCAAAAACTTGGAAAATTTCAAATACACGCTTTTTTTTTTTCAAAAATCGCATGTAAACATCTGCCTAAAAATCATTTGATATGGATCCGAAGCCGAATTCCTCGGTTAATATTACTCAATTTCCAAAAAAGAGGTCTTTCCTCTAATTTTACAGTTCAAAGACCGAAAATCTTCTGATATAGGAATTTCTTTTTCAAAAAACCCCCGAAAAGATCATACTTAAAATCATTTTACATGGATTCAGATCCGAATTTTCTCGTTTATATTGAAAAAGTATCCTGAAAAAAAAATTTTTCTTCAAAAACTACATGTGAAAATCATTTTACATGGAATCAAAGCCGAAAATTCGCCCCAAATCACCTTGAAGACTTCGATGTCGTCGACCAAGCTGATTTTGAGCAACAGCTCCATCGCATAGTTGTGAACCTCGTAGAGAGTTTTGTTCCTGTTCGGGTCAGTGACCTGCCAAAATCAACTTCCTTTTTCCGGGAACGATTTTTCGGGCACCTCGATCAGAGCCGCGTGTTCTTTGAGGAAAGCGACCAGGAACATGGCCAAGCTGCTGATGAACTTCTGGTCCTGATCGGTTCCCACTTTGTAGGCTTTCTGAAGGTCCGCGCTGGGTTCCACCAAGCGACTTATCTGCAAATATCGGCCTTTTTTTCTTGACAAAAAAATTTTTTTGAATTTTTAAAAAAAGTTCTCTGGATCTTTTTTTCATGTACCAGAAGACAGTTCAGAAAGCTCAAGACAGCGAATTTTCCATTTTTCGCAAAATATAGCCTCAAAATGGTTTATTTTTCTCTTTTTCCAACAACTGGAATTTCTTCCATGCACCAGAAGACGGTTCTGGAAGTATCAGACGGCTAAAATTCCTAATTTTTAACAAAATAGGCCTCAAAATTATTAAAAAAAGCCTATTTCACTACCTTTCCAACCAGTTATTCAAATGGAAAAAAGGAAATATCGGCCTTTTTCTTAACAAAGATTTTTTTAGAATTTTTTTTAATTCACCGTAATTTTTTTCCATGAACCAGAAGACGGCTCGGAAGCCTAAGACAAAAGAAACTTTCATTTTCCGCAAAAACTAATTTCTCACTTTCTAACTGATTATCCATCTGCAAAAAAATCGACCTTTTACCAACAAAAAGATTTTAGAATTTTTTTAAAGTTCCCTGGAATTTTTTTAATGAACCATAAGACAGTCCAGAAAGTATCAGACGGGGAAAAATTCCAAATTTTTTTAATGAAATCGGCCCCAAAAAAATATCAAAAAGACTATTTTTTTCTACTTTTTCCAACAAGTTATTTTCATGATCATTCCCTAAAAAAATATTTTTTTTGATGTGAATTTTAAAAAATCGACCTCAAATTTTCAAAAAAACATTCAATTTTTCGTTTAAAAAAAGCCTCAAAAAGGCCCGTTTCGCTAGATTTTTCATTACTTTTTTTCCAACGGTATCGAGCCCTCGAAAAACCGGGATATTTTATAATTTTCATACCTCACTTCTCATATAAACAAAATTTGTGCTGAAAAACCGCTTTTTTTCAAAAATCTCACTTGAACTTACTCAAAAATGTTGCTAACTAAAAATACTGGAACCTTGTATTTTTTTTCTTTTTTTTGAAAGTTCTTTGAATATTCATATAGACGAATGACTACTTTCGCCGATTTTTCAGCATAAAAAAATCTGCATTTTTCAAATTTTCTGAAAATCCCTAAATTTTTCCCGGATTCCCACCTCCTTCATGGTGGCGACGAACATGTTGATGAGTTTGCTGGAATAAACTCGATCCGAGTGTTCGACGGCGATTTGCGAGATTTCCGTCAGGCATTGGAGGGTCACCACGCGGTAGACTTCCAGCGAGAGGAACTGGAGAAAAAAATATTGTTTATTTTTTTCAAAGCTCATAAGATCAAGAATGATCTCGAAAGTTCAAAAACTTTCAATTTATAAACATAATGATTTTTTTCTTTTAAAAACCAAAAAAATTCCTTGATTTTTTTACGAAAAGTACCAACTTTTCCACTCGAAGTTCTATTAATAGATTATTTTTTCGACGAAAAATATCGAAAGTTCCACTTAAAAGCTCAGTTTAAATCCTCCATCTAGATATGGTTTGGAGGCAGAATTTTTTCTTGCTTAGATCATTTTCCCAGAAAGTCCTCATAATAGATTTTTCCACGAAAAAAATACCAAAACTTCCCCTCTAATCTCTTCAAAAAAATGATTTAAATATTAGTTTTTCGAGATTAAAAAAATATCCAACATTCCGCTGTTCCGCTGCGTGCCTTTAAATTTTCATTTTATTTAAGAACTCGACCAACAAATTTTCCTAGTGGAACATCCCACCTATCAGAAATGAGAACCAGTTCAAAGCGAGACCGAGGCTCGCAAAGACGCTTCGCAAACGCACCTAGCCGAACAGCGGAATGTCGTTCGGTGAAATATCAAGTCATGTCACACAGACTATAACCCTCTTGATCATTTTTTGAGCACCATTAATAATTTTCCAGATCAATTTTTTCCCTCGATCCACCTATATTCCCGCTGAAAGCTCTGTTAATAACCCTAACAAAACCCTAGGACCCATAATTTTTTTTTCCATCAGATCCACCAACATTTCCACTGAAAGTTGTGTTAAAATCCCTTTTTGATCATGTTTTGAGCGCCATAAATAACTTTCTAGATATCTTTTTTTTCTAAAGATTTACCTATATACTCACTGAAAATTCTAATAATAACCCTCTTGATAATTTTTTAAAGCTCATAAATAAAAAAAAATTTCCAGATCATTTAACCCACAAATCCACCTAAATTTTCACTAATTTTTTTAGACCATTTTTCTTACAGAGCCACCAACATTTCCACTGAAAGTTGTGTTAAAATCCCTTTTTGATCATGTTTTAAGGCCCATAAATATGTTTTTAGATCATTTCCCCCACAGATCGACCAACATTTTCGCTCAAAATCTCGGTGATATTCGTCTCGAAGACGTATCCGACCGGGATCCAGGTCAAAAAGCGATGGAGGGTCTTCAAAGTGGCCTGGACCATGCTGTTGCTCGGGCATTTCTCCTGCAAAATCATATTTAATTTTTTTAATTTATACTCTTTACCAAAATAGTCAGGCAAAGGGTGAAGACTTCTTGGAATTGGCCGCAGAACTGCTGTTTCAGGTACTGTTCCTTGGCCTGGGTCAGGTTCTGGGCGCCGAAATCGAACACTTCTTCGCTGAAAATCGAAGAAATATCCTCATTTTCATAAGTTTTTTTCATCTCGATCCACAAAACTTTTGACTTTCATGATGAAAAAAATGTTTTTGCCAAAAATATGTGGGCCTAAAATTTTTAGAAAAAAATCGTGGAAAAATAAACCTCAAAATTCTTATTTTCTTGTTTTAAAATAAGAAGTTCAAGCTCAAAATCAATTTTCGAAAGGGTTAGAACTAAAAAATGCGCTTCAACTACCTATTGAAAAACTAGAAAACCAATAAAATCAAGGAAAATCCAGCAAAAAAAATCAACAAAACTCAGAAAATTAAAAGGTTTTAAGTTCGAAAAATCCCTGGGTGTGATGCCGTGTTCATATTGATTTCGGGCATTTCAAAATTGACGCGTTCGTTTAAAATGACTTCACGAAATGGGCAAAATTCGAACTCAACAAAAACTTCAAATTCGCGTGAAAAAGTCGCCGTAAAAATCTACACACCGCGAAAAATCATTGTGCGGCTTCCGGACTAGGGGACTCCAGAGTGGTCCCTATAGGGGCAACCTTAAGTGTTCTTGGAGGGTCCCCTCTGGGGACCACTTTACCAACCTCAATAGGGACCGCCAAAGTTTGCAAAAGTGGTCCCTATAGGGGACAGGCTGGTCGATAATTGTTATCAAGTCTGAGCGTGGAATCATTTACATGATAAAAACTGAATGAAAAATCCTTTTTTGAAGGAAACTGAAAGTCCCCTGTAGGGTCCACTTGAGGTTTAGGGGCTAAGGGGTCAGACCTTGAACCCTTTCAGGAACCACCTTGATTTTAACCCTATAGGGACCACTTTTTCGGCCCCTCATTTCTGTAGGCACAACTCTGGAATTCCTAATTTTGCCTTTTTCGCGATATCATTTTGAACGAATAACGCGAGAGTTTCCAAATTACAGAACAAGACATGAAAAGCGTCTCAAAAATGCTCAAATCGAGGACCTGAGCAAGCTGAGAATGTTCATGTTGTTGACGCAGACCGTCTCGTTGCTCTTCGACGACTCGACGATGTCCGTGATGAACGTCGGCCAGTTCTTCGGCCAGTCTTGCTTCACAATCTGAACAAATTATTGAACAACAGAGAACTCATGGATCCTTCAAAAGTTTAATCTTGCATCATTTTACAGTTTTCATCAAGTTCAACGAGTTAAAAAGTAATCAATTACGAAAAATAAGGCAAAATTTGATCGAATCATCATAAAATTTTTCAGTTTTTCTCGAAAATTGCATCATTTTCCAGTTCCCATCAAGTTCAACGAGTTAAGATCTTATAAAGTTCAAAATTACATCCCAAAATTTACACCTTAACCATTACACGGTTATAAATCACATAAAACCTTCAAATGATTGAATTTTCCCAAGAACTATCCCTAAAAAATCGTTCCAAACATTGCCCTTCCCTTTAAAATTGCATCATTTTCCAGTTCCCATCAAGTTCAACGAGTTAAAATCTTATGAAGGTTCAAAATGCTTCTCAAATTCAACACTTGAACCACTCAGATGTTGAAAATCACTCAAAACCGTCAAATGATTGAATTTTCACAAATATTACCACTGCAAAATCGTTCCGAAAATTGTCTTTCCCTCAAATTGTCCTTGCATCATTTCTTGATTTTCATCAAGTTCAACCAGTTAAAAAGTGAACAATTACGAAAAAAAAAGAGGCAAATTTTGATCGAATTATCATAAAATTTCGCATTATATCTCAAAAATTGCATCATTTTTCATATTACATCTAGTTCAACAAGTTAAAAATCTTATAAAAATTTCGAAAAATCTTTCCGAAAAGGGACATCTGAACCAAGAGTTTTTTTTTAACGTTGAAAATTACACGAAAAAGTCGAATCTTAATTAAATTTTCATACAATTTCTTCAAAAATTGCATCATTTTACAGTTCCCATCAAGTTCAACAAGTTAAAATCCTATAAAATTCCGAAAATCTTTCCGAAAAGGGACATCTGAACCAAGTAAACGTTAAAATTTACAAGAAAAAGGGCAAATTTAGTTCGAAATATCCTTAGAGCGAAAAATCACCCGAAAACTGTCAAATCATTAACATTTTTTAACACTTACCACTGAAATAAAGCTCCAAAATTAGTCATTCTTCTTAAAAATTGCAACATTTCTCGGTTTTCCATCAATTTCGACAGGGAAAGGTCGAAAATTACATAAAAAATTGAATAATGATCGATTTTTCATGAATTATACCACTGAAAACCCGTTTCAAAATTTTCCTTTTTTCCAAAAATTGCATCATTTCACAGTTCCCATCAAGTCCAACAAGTTAAAACCTCATGAAACCTCAAAATTTCTTTCTTAAATCCCCACCTGAACCAAGTAAACGTTATAATTTACAAGAAAAAGGCAAATTTAGTTCGAATTATCCTACAATTTTTCAGTTTTTTTTCAAAAATTGCATCATTTTTCAGTTTCCATCAAGTTCAACGAGTTAAAATCCAGTAGAATTCCGAAAAATGCACACCTGAACCAAGACCAGGTTCAATTTGTGGAGCAACAAGGCGTTCAGCTGCATCTCCACGTGGGAGGAGCTCAATTTGAGCATCATGTTGACGATGAACGACTTGATTCCTTCGCGTTGGATGTTGGGCAGTGATTTCCATCTGGAAATTGGCGAGATTTACTTGAATTTCTGATCAAATTAAGGTGGAATCAAGGCCATGTTCAGAGTGATTTTAGGAATCTCAAAATTGAAGCGTATGTCGCAAAATTCGAATTTCGGGAACCGTTAAAAAATTTGAAATTTTCTTTGAAAAATGCCCAAGTAACTTCAAAAATCAGAGTTTCGCGCGTAAAATTCACAAATCGTTGCAGGACCCAAATTTTTTTCAGCGGCATAAAAATACAGACTGAATGCCGTGTCCTGGTTAATTTTGGGGGTTTCAAAATTGTCGCTTAATTCGAGAAATTTGAATTTCGGGAACCGATAGAAAAATCGGAATTGGGTTCTTCAACGAAAATTTGAAATTATTGTTTAAAAAAACCCGAACAAATTTAAAAAAATCAGAGTTTCGCGCGTAAAATCGACAAATCGTTGCAGGACCCAATTTTTTTAAACGGCATAAAAAAACACTGAAATGAACAAAAACCTAAATTTTTTTAGTTAAATAAAGTTGGAATTAATGCCGTTTTCTGGTTGATTTCGGGGATTTCAAAATTGACGAGTTATTCGCGAAATTGGAATTTCGGGAGCCCTTAGAAAAATTGAGCACTTCACGATAAATTCAAATTTTGTTGGAAAAGCCCAAAAAATTTCAAAATATCGAAGTTTCGCGGGTAAAATTCACAAATCATTGCAGGACCCAATTTTCCCGACATCATAAAAACAGACTTTGAACAAGGCAAATCAATAAAAACTGAACGAAATCCCATTCCCTTCAAAAAATAAACTTTTTCTGAATGACGCCCTCCAGAATTTGGAGTCCAAAGTACTTGGATTCGTTCAGGGACGAACATTCCAAGATTGCGTCGACCTAAAATTACTTTTTTAATTTATTCTCCAAATCTTTTTACTTTTGTCCAGGCATTCGGATCTTCTTTGAGATCGACAAGAACTTGATTCGCTCTGCGTTGATCTTCGCCAGTCGCTGTGTTCATGAGGTTCACGACCTGAAAAAATAGTTCTTTTCTTGAGATTTTAACCTCGAAATGGCTCAAAAATGTTCAGAGCCCTCAAAAATTCATGATAAATTCTTCTAAAAACTAATTTAAAGTCATAGTCAAACATTGAAAAAACACTTATGAGCCTCAAAACTATACTGAACTATAAAATATCTTACAAAAAGCTTGCAAACATCTTACATCTTATAAAATTCCACGGCTTTCAAAACTTCTTTGAAAAATCTTCACAGGGTTCAAAAGGCTCTCCAAAATACTAGAAGTAGATATAAGTAAAAATAAAAATAAACATACTAAAAAATAGGTTAGGGCAAAACTTCTTTTGTTTTTTAATCTTAGAAAGCTTAAATAATAATTGAAAAGTTTGTAGAAGCTCCAAAAAAATGATGGCTGAAAGATGAAAATGGTAAAAAATGAGCTACCTAAAAAAAGAATGAAGTCCAACCTTTTAAACTACTAAAAAAAGAGGTGGGAAACTTATTGAAAAGTTCTTGATGCTTAAAATTATAGAAATTGCGTCAAAGCTGCACTAAAATTATACATAAGTCTTCAAGAAACTGCCCAAATTTGACTCAAAAACTATTTTTAAAAATCGTTTCCGAGAAATCGTAAAATCCAGCTTTTGAAATCACCTATATAACCGGGATAAGCTAGGAAAATGAAAAAAAGGTTCTTGAGTCATGAAATTATTGAAATTACGTCGAAAATGAACTTAAATTATACAAAAGCTTTCAAGAAACCGCTTGAAAATGTCTCAAAACCCAAAAATAGACGGATCTTTCTATTAAAACGAGAAATCCAACTTTTCAATTTACGAGAAAAAACTAGGAAAATTATTGAAGTCTTTGAATCATAAAAACATCAAATAGGCGTCAAAACTTAACTTAAGCAAACCAAAGGGCGTCAGAAAACTGCAAAGATATCACTAAAAACTGGAAATAAACTACGCTTAAAAAAGAATCGCAAAATTCAACTATGAATCATAGAATTATTAAAATTACGTCGAAAATGAACTTAGATTACTCAAAAGCTTTCAAGAAACTGCTCAATCAACCCTAGCAAAACTAGAAATAAACTACGCTTTAAAAAAAAAAAACGTAAAATACGACTAGGTAAATGATAAAAAAAAAAGTCCCTCGAACCATGAAATTATTGTCTTAAGTTATACAAAAATCTCCAATAAACTGCTCAAATTTCATACAAAAACGAAAATGGAGCAAATTCGAACCTGGTCAAGGAGCTGAACATTGAGCTTTTCGCCATGGATGAACTGGGCTTTAGCCTCTTCAAGCATTGAGATTGTCGCCGTCGATGCCATTTTTGATTGTTTGATTTTTATCGTGTTGCTACACCTCTCCTCGAATTAATTTCAGGAAAAGAAAGTTTTTTTTTTCTTCCGGCTGTCTCCCGTTGATTGTCGTCGTTGTTGTTCTTGTTGTATTAAATCACGCTCGCACACACTCACTCTCTCACTCACTCACACAATGAAAAGAAACCCGCGGGGCTCAGAGATTTCCCAGTTTCTGAAACAACATAAATAATCAATCATTTATCAAACGCGTACAGAATCAACGAAATAATGAGAGAGAAAAGTTATTCGGAAGTTTCTAGGGATCACTTAAGAGTGCGAACGCTGCTTAAGCGGTCACTAGACCCGTTTGAGCTCGTTCCGCGCCAACTTGTCACGATTTTCATATTGCTCTGAGCTACAGAACCATTCCCTTCGATGCGTGCCTGCGTCTTTAATAGAACGGAAATTTTAGGCCAAATAAAAGACGCGGGCTTCGAACGGAATGATTCCCTAGCTCGTAGGGAACCGAAAATTGTGACAAGCTGGCACGGAATAACCTATACTAAGGTCCGGGGATCAAATTAGAAACGTAATATGTGACAAAACGCGAAAAAGTGCTTATTGACGTGCCAAATTTTCTCCGAAACAGTGCTGATTTTAATTTCGGAGCATTTTGAAGCAAGTTCCGTTTTCTCAAATCAATACGCAATGAAGAGGTTCAGATACTATTAAAAAATCTTCGCTCATAATTTCAGAATAAAACATTTTTTTCAAACGCGACACAAACTCAACTCGTTAAAATTAAAGAAGCGCAAAATGAAAATGATCGGAACATGATAACTCAAACAGGACGTTTCTAGGGATCACTTAAAAGTGCAGACGCCACTAAAGTGATTACTAGAAATTTCCCGACACTTCCGATTCGCGTTATGGAAAATATTTCAAAACGCGAAAAAGTGCTCATTGACGTGCCAAATTTGCTTTGAAACAGTGCTAATTTAAACTTTGAAGAAAGTTCCGTTTTCTCAGATTATTACGCAATAGAGAAGCTCAGATGCTATCTTATTTTAAAAACAAAACATTTCTATATCGAACGCGACATTAATTCAACTCGTAGGCGATTAAGATCAACTGAACAACGGAAAATGCTTCAAAACGCAAACTATATAATGTTGCTCTGAAATAGTGATGATTTCGGTTTCGCAGCAAGTCCCGTTTTCTCCCATCCACAAAAATGTTTGGATAAGCTCTTAGAAAATCATGGCTCATAATTTTAAAGGAGCATGGAATCTCCTAAAAAATAAAACTTAAAATCTCGAAATATCTTCTTCACAAATACTTTATCAGCCTTCTTAATGCTATAACTCAAAGAAGTAGGCAAAAAATCAGTAGAAAAAAAATCACTCAAAAATATATTTGAAAAAGCTTTTTCCAAAGTTTCAAAGTGTATTTTTTTGCGGCTTCCCTGTTGTTCAAAATGCACTTATTGTAATGTTTTTCTTGTTCCTATTTTACCGAGAATCAAAAGCATTATTGAAATACAAAAAATATCACTTTCTGTGAGAGCTGAAAAGTTTTTTTTTTCGAAATAAAATGGAGGCAAAACAACTGTTGTATTTTGTATTTGTACTTTTTTGAAATTCCATAACTTTTTGAAGAATTGCTAATAGTTTGAAAACAAGAACATGATATAAACTCGGAGAATGCTTGATCAAAGAACAAAGTAAATGTTTGCTGGAAAAAAAAAACTTAATTAAAATTTTATTATCAAATCAAAAAAAAATAAATTTTTTCGAATTTTTAAACTTTCCTAACTTCTTTCAACAGTTTAGTTACTCGTAAGTTCCTTTTCAATCCATAACCCGAGCCGTAAAGTTTATTGAAAGGAAATTTGAGCTCAAACTTCAGGGAAAATTGGACAAAAACAAGTCATGTGCTCGGAATGAAAAGTCCCTGAGCAATTTTTCTCTCTCGCCCCATTTGTCATGCATTCTCCGAGCAGAAAATCAATTACAACAACAAGATAACACAAGAAACGAGAAAAGAAAACAAAAAGTGGTTATTTTTCGAAACCCAAATTCAAATGGCGCCGAAAAAGAGTCTCCGGCGCGCAACATTGCTCCGAAAATCACGCGACGCAGCAGTCTCGTGACGTCACTCCGGTGTTTACGCGCGAACGACGGAGTGTCGGAACGTTTAAAAAGAACGTTCTCACTTTATTGAATGAATAACTCGGAAATTAATACAGAAAACACACCAGAAATATTAAATACAATGAAAAAAGGACTTTTATAGGCTTGGTTCATAATTTGGCGGGATAATCAAATTCAAATTTTGAGATAATGATGAAAAACCAACAGTTTGAGCACAATCATGCTTCCTTTATTGATTTTTCTCATTTCTCCATCAGTACAATCTGTTTAACTTTGGTATAAAATAAGACACGTTCCACCGAGTTTCAACAAAACAAACAAACAACGCTATTGTCCCACCAAAAAAAAGACCGTGTAATTTCAAAACCAACCACGAGGTTTTCCCCTGTTTTCTACTTATCAATTATTGAGTGAATGGTGTATTATGTATTGGAAAAGACGGCAAGAATGTGGTGATAACATTTTGATTCTTGAAAAAACGTTATTTATAAACATTCGCTGTTGGTCTTTTTTCTACTTCCTTATTGAAAGTCCCTATTTAGGGGAAGTTTCTCGGAAATATGTCGACCGATTTGGAAAATATGATTGTCTACATAAAGGTTTGGGTTTTTTCATTTTTTTTTTTAATGGTTTTGAAAATTTTTATTGATTGAAGAAGCTTGGTTATTTAATTTATTCTCTCATTTTATTGAATAATTTAGTTTTTGTCTTTGAAAATGATAAAAAGGGCGAATTTTATAAGTAAATGGGGCCAGGATACGATCCAGCGACCCTTTTATCCTCATCCAAGCCTTCTAACCACTTTACCAACCAATTCAGAACGACCGAGGTGTCACCTTACCAATGTATATCAAAAAAACCGACCGCGTCGAATTAATATGGTCCGAAATGGCCGGTTGTTCGTCTCTTCATGAAGGATCCTTATGCTTCAAGGCATTATTTAATCGAGGTTTGCTTTTTTATTCGAAATTATTGAAAAAATTATGATCAAGTACGGGAAATTGTATAAAAAAATAGTTGGTATAGCTAACTGTTTTTACGCGACGCTTTGAGCCATTCCACATGCGATCATGGCTAACGAAATCTCAAGAAGCTTTTTTTTTAAATTTTTTTACGTGCTTTGATCATAAGAAAAATTAGGAAAAATCAATAAAATATTGAACTTCTGGCAAGGGAGGCCATTTCACTTTGGGGTTCGGATTTTCTTGAAAACTGGCCAAATTCTTTTTGGATATACCAGATGAACATTCTGAAAGTTTTAACTTGCATAACTCTCTAGTTTTTGAGAAAAGACGCCTTAAAGTCAAGGAAAACCTTCAGAATCCGTTAAAATAGGCAATTTTGAAACTTTGAGTCGTTATTTCTCAAAAACTAGGGAGTTTTGCAGGTTGAGATTTTCAGTATTGGCTTCTGGTACACCCAAGAAAGATCTGGCCAATTTTCAGGAAATTCCCAACCAGAAAGTGAAATGAATTCCAATTCTAAGGAGACCAAAAAATAAAAATAAAACGTTCAGGACGTCGCCTGGAGCGGAACGACGTCGTCGGCGAGGTCGGGATCCAGCACTACGACACGATTAAGCTCCAATCCCTAAAGCCTCACAATCCGCTGCCGCCAAAGCAGCTCAGCGAGCCCGATTTCACGCAAACTGAGCCCAAAGCCGTCGATTTAGCCGCGCAGAACTTGGCCGCCGACGTCTGACCGATAAGATGGTGTTTTTCAACTCTCCTACATGTATAAATACAAAGTGCAACTGTGATAAAGACGTTTTTTTTCTTGTCTCGAAGCAAAACATTTCATTTGCTGCCCAAAATGTCGGTCAACCTGGACACTATGCTGGTTTATATCAAGGTTTGGTCATCTGAAATGTATTTAAAGGCTCTAAAATCAAAAATATGGGAAAAATAAACTTTTAAAAGATAGATTTTACAGCCGATGAGACAGCTGTCCCTACAGAAAGGCACGAAAATCGAAAATTTCAACAAATTATTCTAACTTCACACGGCGATTTGTTAGTGGAAGAAAATGCAAAACCGTGGTCAAAACCTCCGCCGTTCCGATGTGATGTCATGGGAAAAACGAGTAAACAACAGGAAATATTAAAGGCGCATTCAATGGGTCATGAGACGAATCTATCCCTCATTTAAAAAAACGCGATTCTTCTGTTTTTGTTTTGTTTTAAAACACATGCCGCGTTGAAACTAATTTCGCGAAATTCAAAATAGCCACCAGAGAGTGAAAAATATAACTAAATTTCAGAAATTTAGATATGATTTTGAATTTCGCGAAAATTAAGTTGAACGCGACGTTTGCCAGAGCGGCGCGGTGTATGCATAAGACACACTAAACTTTACGGGAAAAATCCAAAAAAACGCCGTGATTTATTGAGCTCCCAAGAGGGTACATCTAGTCAAAAAAATAAGGTTCCAAGGACTTTCTAGATAATTTTTGAAGTACAAAAAAACCTCGAACTAAACCTCTCTAATCTCAATTTTACACTTGAAATTTGGAAAATATCCTTATTTTTAATTCAAAAAGCCTCAAACCGATGCCTCTCTGAAATGTTTTTTTTCTGGATCTCTAAACCAAAAATCTGACTTTTCACATAAAAACCAACCTTCTTCAGAACGACCGCGGCGTGGCACTACCGATAGTAGTCAGCAAAAAAGACCGGGTCGAGAAAATTTGGGCCGAAGTGGCTGGCTGTTCAGCGATTCACGATAAATCCCTTGTCGGAAAGGCTCTTTTTTATAAAGGTTCGTCTTAAAGTTCTCAGAAGCCTTTTTGAACCCTAATATCGCCTAAAATCATCAAAAACCTACTCAGAACTTAGTTTGCCAATAAAAATCCAGTACTTCTCGACCGCGACGCGTCGAGTCATTTTAAATGCGACCAGAAAATGCAAAAACTTGAACAAGGACGGTTAAATTCTGAAAAAGGCCTCGATCGGTTTTTTTTTTGAACTTCCTGACGTTGCAAACTTAGAAATAGATGATTTAACGAACATTTTTCGAAGATTATAACGTTTTAGGAGCATAAACCGACCAAAAGCGGCTTGCGCGCGTCGGCATTCAAAACATGACACTTGAACTGTAAGCGTCGAGCTTCTGAGTCGAGCCGCAGCGCGACCGCGACGCGTCGAGCCATTCTAAATGCGACCAGAAGGTCCAAAGACTTGACCAAGACCGATGGAATCCAGAAAAAAAGCCTCGATCGGTTTTTTTTTTTGAACTTCCTGACGTTGCAAACTTAGAAATAGATGATTTAACGAACATTTTTCAAAGATTATAACTGAAGTTTTAGGAGCATGAACCGACCAAAAGCGGCTTGCGCGCGTCAGACTTCAAAACGAACTGTAAGCGTCGAGCTTCTGAGTCGAGCCGCAGCGTGACCGCGACGCATTGAGCCATTCTGAATGCGAACTTGGGGAGCAGAGTGAAATTTTTTCCCTGGGCCATTTTTTCCGAGTTCTCTCACCTCGCTCTGAAGCCCTTGCACCTTTCAGACTCCAAAAAAAGGGCCTCGCCCGGTTTTTTTGAACCTCCACACGTTGCAAACTTCCACGTGGCCGTAGAGCCCTCAAATTTTCCCAATTCCAAAAAAAAGACTTCAGGCCGACGCCTCCACCGTCACGACATCATCGGCCACCTCGACATCAACTACTACGACACGATCCGATTCCAGAGCCTCAGCTCCTGTCGACCACCCTCTCTGAAGCAAATGAGCGAAGCTTTCGACACCGTTCCAACACATCCAGAATCCATGCACAAAGAAATTTGAGAAAAATAAAAATTCTAGAGAGAAACAACTTGATTTATGGACCAGAAAACATGCAGGATAATTGGCTTTTGAAATTAATTGGAAGAAAATTGCGTCATCGTCGACCAGGGAGGCTCTGAAAATAATCATATTTTCTTGATGCTGAAAAAAAGACTGAAAATAATCATATTTTCTTGATGCTGAAAAGTTAGTTGGCTTACAAGCTGAATATTGATGTCAAAAAAATCTTGGACCTAAAAAAACTTCGCTAGGACCTTGATAACGCTATAAAAGCCCGAAAAAGTCATTAAATTTCAAAAATCTTACAAAAGTTATTCATCATTCAACACCTTCTCACACATAATAAAGATCCTAAAAATATTAAAACCCCCGAAAAAATTCTAGAAGCGTGATAAAACTTCTAGCTTCCTAATGACGTTACTAATTAGTCTATCAACCCTCTAACTGAAATAAAAGCTGAACTTAGGCCACTTTACCAACCCTTATAGGGACCAATAAAGCTTGAAAAAGTGGTCCCTATAGGGGCATGCTAGTCGATAATTGTTATGAAGCGAAGATTTCTATGAGAAAAACGGAAAAAATAAGGGTTTTTTGAGTGAAATTGAAAGACCCCTATAGGGTCCACTTGAGCTTTAGGGGCTAAGGGTTAGACTTTGAACCCCTATATGGACCACTCTTAGGCCCCTAGAGGGTTCTTTTCTTTCCTAACCTCTAGAGGGGCCACTCTGGAGTTCCTAAGAATCCCCCCCCCCTCCCCCCAAAACCATGACCTTTCCAAAAGTTCTCGAAAACGGAGCTATGGTTACACACCGAAAAAGAAAACCCACAAATCAATCAGGGCTTCCTCCGAGGGCGATCAACGGGCAAGGCCGACTCGACATCCGTATCCTCAGTGTACAGGGAGACGGACTTGTTGTCGTTCTCCTCGACGCTGTCGTACGACTCGTCGTCGTCTTCCTCCGGCTTTCTCGCTGGCGCTTTCACCGGCGGTGGCTTCGGCTTGACCTTGGGCGAGGGTGGAGGTAGCGCGCCCAGGACACTGTCGTTGATCGTCTTCTCCTTGGTCGGACGCTGCTTTGGATCGGAGTCTTTCTTCAGCAGAGGCGGACCGACGTTCGTCGGCGTCGTCGGGGGTAGCGGGGAGGCGCCCAGGACACTGTCGTTGATCGTCTTCTCCTTGGTCGGACGCTGCTTGGGATCGGAGTCTTTCTTCTGCAGAGGCGGACCGACGTTCGTCGGCGTTGTCGCCTTGGGGCTTGGTATGGCTGGCGTCGTGGCGACTGGCGAGGGAGTCGTCAGGGCCGTCATCATCGACGGAGACGTCGTCGTCGATGGAGACGGCTGGACTGCCACCATCAGACTTTTTGGAGAGATCGCCGCCGTGCGACAGGAATTGATTGCGACCGGCGGGGTTTGACATGTGAGGTTCAGGAGATTGAAGGTGTCGTCAGGTCGGAGGGAGCTCAGAATATCGGCAAACGTTGGTCGCTTCTCGGGGTCCTGAATAGAAGAAAAAGTACTGGATTTTTATTGGTCGAAATGGTCGGAAAAGGCTCCATAGAAAATTTCCCTATTTGCTGCCTTTTTGGGCCATTTTAACGGCAATTATGCACCATTTATGCTGTCTCTCCCATTTTTCACCATTTCTTGAGCCTTAAAAATCCCAGGAAAAATGGAAGGCTCGATAAAGGGACTCTATTTGCAGCTTTTTTGCAGCCTTTTTGCAGCCTTTTTGCAGCCTTTTCGCAGCCTTTCTGCTGTCTTTTTGCAGCCTTTTTGCAACCTTTCTACAGCCTTTTTTGAGCCTTTCCCTTTCAGCGGCCATTATCCACCATTCCGACTTTGACTGAGTTGGCGAAAAGTGTTTTTTTGCAGCCAATTTAAAACTTTTCACGGATTTTGTATGAAAATGAGAACTAATTGCCGTTTTAAGTCGATGAAATTAATCGGATTTGAATGAAAAATTCCATAAAAATACCGTTCTTCTGGATTTTTTCTACAGAGATATCTATAAATTTCGAATTAAAAAAATTGTCATCCTCACCCGGTTCAAACACATCGTCATCGTATTTTCAATGAGTTCCGGTGCCTCTTTCGGCGCCCGTAGCGTCACATTTCCTTTCTGAAAAATTTGAAAAAGTGATAAAAATTAGAAAAAAATTGATATGGTCGGCTCAAGTTTCAATTGTCAAGTCCAATGACGTCATTCGAGAACTCTCTGTGGGTGGCTCGCTCTTTGATTGGTTTATGGCGTCATTATGGGCGAAGCTTGAGCTATGACTTGAAATTCAAAATCTGTACACTATAGGAAGTTCAACAGTGTGTGACATTTGAAGTGAAACAACATCCCGCGCAAACTCGCCAGAATTAAAAAAACTGAAAAAGCCACAGTACACCAAGCTTTTTGGTGTGTTTCGCTTCAAGACCTACGCGTTTCTGCGTGCTTCGCTTCAAGACCTTCAATCCAAAGGTATACGGTATTTTGGCCAAGATAAAACCGTGAAAGCGTTTACGATGTCTGTTGCGATAAATATGACTCAAAAAATTACATAATTTGAAATAATCTAGTGATGATAGATATAGCCGATTCACGGCTAGCTTGGGAGGCTAAGAGGGCGTGGTCTCTTTTCTTTTCGTGTCAGGACCCTTTTTTTTCGATGGCTCAGACTAACCGCGATAGCGTTCGCCGCTTCCCTGTTGGCCAGAAGGGGCAGAGGTTCACTGGAGCAACGATGCAAAATCTCCCAAACGAGTACGCCGAACGACCAAACGTCCGTCTTTTCGTTGAAGATACCCTGAAAAGCCTGTGAATGATACAGGAGCCCCACGCAATGGATTTTCATTCTGTCCTTTACAAATTTCAGCTCAAAAACCGTAAAAGTTGGTTTACAGGTATACTAAAAAGAAGTTCAAATACGAAGTTTTCCGTTATTCCAAGTTACGGCGGTGAACTCACAAAATATCTTGATTAGGAACGCCAGAGTGGTCCCTGTAGGGACAAGCTTACGAGTCCTTCAAGATCCCCCTCTAGTGACCACTTTACCTAACCCTATAGGGGTTTGTAAACGTTACCACTCTAGGAAAGCATTCTGATGGTTCTTATACGCCCATTGAAAAAAAAAAATTAAAATACCCCCATTGGGACCACTTAAGCTTAAGTGGCTTAAAATACAGACCTCGAATCACCATAGGGATCACTATTTGGTCCCCTATAGGGGCTGTTAATTTTCCCTAGCCCCTCTAGGGCCTACTCTAGAGTTGTTTTTAGAAGCGTTGCGGTCGCGTCGCGGTATCCTGAAAAACCTTGGTCAATGTTTCCGGGGACATCCACTTGACGATTGCGGTAGGAAGGCGGGCTTCCCGTTGGACATTCTTGTTGTTGAGAGCCATGCTAAAGTTGGAGATTTTCAGAGCGCCCGTGTCCGAAAGAAGACAATTTCGGGCGGCCAAGTCCCGGAACACAATCTGAATAATGGTATCAACAAATTTTATCCATCTAAAGTGAAAGGAAAAAGTACATTTCTACTGGCCAAATGAGCCATCCCGGATGCGGCGTCGGCGCAATACGAAATCAGTTGTTCCATGGCACATGACGGATGTCGGGACAGATAGTTCTGAAGATTCGAATAATCACGTCTTTTTGTTCGTATCTGTTGATTTTTTAATTTTTCAGAACTGCTACGAAGGTTCAGGATGGATATCATACAATTTCGAAAACGTTACTGAATTTTTTTTGACCCCTTCAACAAGGAAAACTAGATTGACGACATCGCAAAAGTGCTGCTTTTCAGCTGCGCTTGTCTTGCGTTTTCCGCAACGCGATACCACTTTTTTCTCAGCGCGACCTTCCATTTGGACATTTTTTGAGTGCGGGATAAATGCGATGTCGCGCTTAGTAAATGCCGGAATTCACCACGGCGCGATATCGCTTTTTGCTCAGCGCGACCTCGAACTTTATGAATGCGAGACAAATGCGATATCGCGTATTGGGAATGCGAGAGGAGAGATTTTTTTGTAAACGCTTTTCTCTCGCGCCAGACTAAGCATTCATCTTTACTGAAGGCGATATCGCAAAAGTGCTAATTTTTCGCTGCGCCGGTCTTGCATTTTCTGCGGCACAATATCGCTCTTTTCTCTCCCATTTGGATACTTTTTGAGTGCGAGAGAAGTGCGATTTTGCGCTTAGTAAATGCCGGAATTCACCACGGCGCGATATCGTTTTTTGCTCAGCTCGACCTCACACTTGGAAAATTTTTGTGTGCGAGAGAAAAGCGATGTCGCGCTTGGAAAATGCGAGAGGAGAGATCGTCTTGAATTTTCCTCGCTCGACGCGATATCGCTCCTTTCTCAGCAACCTCCCATTCAAACAATGTTTGAGTGCGGGAGAAAAGCGATATCGCGCCTAGAAATACGCGAGAACCACGCGATGACAGAGCGACATGTTTGCGAGTTTGTCAACGCTTTCCTATCGCGCCGGACTAGGCAGTCATCTTTATTAGAAAATAGTCCTGTCGATACATTAAAGACCTCGAAAAAGTGCTGCTTTGTAAATGCAGTGGTATCGCGTTTTTGAAACTTTCAATTTATTTTTTGAGCGCGAGAGAAACGCGATATCGCGCCCAGAAATATGCGATGGTCCCCAAAGACAGAGCAACTTGCGCAGGACTTGGCAGTCATGCTTAGCGTCACAAACCTTGATATACCCGCCTCGGACCAGCTCATAGACGACCATGACGGGATCTTCGAGGTCGGCGATGCCGTGGATCGTGGCGAGGTTCGGATGGACGATGCCGCGGAGTAGCATTGCCTCGCGGAAGTCTTTCGTGGCCTGCTCGGGCGACATCGCGCCTCTTGCCTTCTGGACGGAACACTGGATCCAATGGTCTTTGGGGCTGGTGGATGGGTGCAGCATCGCTCGGTAGACGTCGCCGAATTGGCCGGCTAAAACTGATATTTTTTTGAACTTCTCCGTTGAGTTCAACGATTCAGTATCTACAGAATTCAAAATTGTCAGGACCTCCTTTTTTCTGAGTCACGACGATGTTGGCGTGAAGGATATGGTGTTGTCCCCGTAGCACCGGCTGAAAATCTTCTTCCATAAATATTTTATTTTTTTGTACCGTTTCAATCCGCGAATTGCAGGTAAACTTGTCGATGAGGTTATGGAGTTTCGGGTACCAATCTCGGGACTGAAAAAGTTTTTTTTTATTCTTCTGAGAATCTCAGCTCCCTTGTCACTCCTGTTTGATTCATAGATTCCAAAAAACAAACATTTTAAGCATCATTTTAAATCCGAGAAAGCCGTGGTCGAACTTGGAATGGCTAATGACACCTAGAGGTTTGACTAGTTTTCGCGCAAGTCGCTCCAAGTCGGGCCCAACCAAGAGCAAGCTTTTTCAAATGCGCGAAAAGTTTTCTCTGCGCCCTCCTCGTCTCTCGTCAACTCTCTCATGTTGCCGCGCTATTTTCACGTTTCTCTGACCTCGTCGGTGAGGGGACAGAGAGACGCAGACACTCGAAAGACGGCCTACATAGACAAGTTCGCAAGGACCCTTTACGGGCCCTTTGAACGTCCATTATGGGTGCAAAAGGGGTCCATTAATTGTTCCTAAACGGTTTCCTTTTTACAGCCTTCTTCCGTCCTTTCATCGGCCATTATCGACCCTTTTTGGACCCTTTTGAAAGCCACAAAAAGTTTTAAATTGAGAATAATCTTCACCAGTGACTGTGTATGCACCAAAATGTGCTACAGTAACCGGAAATAATCAATGGCCGAGACTTTCAGCACCCTTTCTTCACCCTTTTTCGAAGCTTTTTAGCCCACCAAGAATGGAAGGCTGAATAAAGGCCGCAAAACTGAACTCTTTTAGCGGGCTTTTCGCACCCGTTTTCCGCACTTCCGGCTTACGCAGGGTACAGGAGCGGAATTTTCCGGCAACCTCTCAATTTCACACGCTTACTAGGTTCTAACGATCTCTAAAAGTTTTCATTTCCCTTTTTTTTCGTTTAACTTTAGTTTTTAGTTCAAAAAAATCATATTTCATTGTCTAGATCTCTACAAAATTGTATAGTCCATTCGCCGCGACTTGAAACTTCTCGAGTGTCTGCGTCTCTCTGTTCTCTCACCGGGGTCAGAAAAACATGGAAAAAGCACGTAAACATGAGAGAGACGTCGAGAGATAAGGAAAGCGCAGAGAAGTCCCGGCCTTTCACGTCGCGAAAAACGGAGTTTACAAAAAATAATTTTTTTCACTTTTTTCATCGTCACCTTACTCCACGGCGGTTGGTAGGTCCAGCACTGTTTCTCAAAGAAAAGTTGGACATTGACGACTTTGTCAACGGCTCTGGTGGTAAGGCAGAACAGACGGAAGCCCTTCTCGCTGGAAATCCTGACGTACCAGTCGCGATTCCGCTGAAAAAAGTGTTCTTTGCACAAATTTTAGCTTGAAGAATCGAACCGGAACAAGCAGTTCAACTTCATTTTTTGGTACCAATCCGTGGTACCAGGGGTAGCGGAGCAGTGTGCGACTGATCAACTAAAATTTGCGTTTTCAAAAAATAGTTATCATAAAGTTCGAGCAGGAACTGAGGTATACTCTGGAACTTCAGAGTGGTCCCTATAGGGGCATCCTTAGAGACCCTTTAGGGCTCCTATCTTGGGACCACTTCATCTCCCCTATAGGGGCCACTAAAGCTCACATAAGTGGCCCCTAGAGGGTGACATAGTCCCCTGACGTTCTCCTTCAAGCAAATTTTCTTCCAGTTTACCAAAAATCTGATCAAAGAACACTTTTTTTCAATATTTCAATTTACACTTATACCAATAAATATTGGAGAAAAATTCAAAAAATCAATTTTTGAAGCAGTAAAAAAGAATCCCAGTATAATTTGACCACAGGCAAAGTCCGAACGGTGGAGAATAGCCGCTAAAAAGGGAAGGCTCGAAAAAGGTTGCAGAAAGGCTGCAAAAAGGCCGCAAAAAGGCTGCAAAAAGGCTGCAAAAAGGCTGCAAAAAGGATGCAGAAAGACTGCAAAAATGCCGCAAAAAGGCAACAGAAAATCAGCAAGAAGGCTGCAAAAAGGCCGCGAAAAGGCTGCAAAAAGGCTGCGAAAAGGCTGCAAAAAGGCTGCAAAAAGGCTGCAAAAAAGCTGCAAATAGAGTCCCTTTATCGAGCCTTCCATTTTTCCTGGGATTTTTAAGGCTCAAGAAATGGTGAAGAATGGGAGAGACAGCAAAAATGGTGCATAATTGCCGTTAAAATAACCCAAAAAGGCAGCAAATAGGGAAATTTTCTATGGAGCCTTTTCCGACCATTTCGACCAATAAAAATCCAGTACTTTTTCTTCTATTCAGGAAAAATTCAAAAAATCAATTTTTGAAGCAGTAAAAAAGAATCCCAGTATAATTTGACCACAGGCAAAGTCGGAACGGTGGAGAATAGCCGCTAAAAAGGGAAGGCTCGAAAAAGGTTGCAGAAAGGCTGCAAAAAGGCCGCAAAAAGGCAACAGAAAAGCTGCAAAAAGGCTGCAAAAAGGCTGCAAAAAGGATGCAGAAAGGCTGCAAAAATGCCGCAAAAAGACAACAGAAAAGCAGCAAGAAGGCTGCAAAAAGGCTGCGAAAAGGCTGCAAAAAGGCTGCGAAAACGCTGCAAAAAGGTCGCAAAAAGGCCGCAAAAAGGCCCAAAAAGAGTCCCTTTATCGAGCCTTCCATCTTTCTGGGATTTCGAAGGCTCAAGAAATGGTGGAAAAAGGGGAGAGGCAGCAAAAATGGTGCAAAAGGGTTGAAAAAATGGCGCAAAAAGGCGGCAAAAAAGGAGCCTTTTTCCCGTTCTTCCGATTTTGCCTGTGCAAAAGAACTTCCAGCTATATTCAAAAAATATATAAGTTTTTCAAGTATGATTTTGTAGATTTTCTTAGAAGAAAAACGATGAAAACTGCCAAAAACTGGCAAAAAAAGTCCCACACTCATCCGCTTGTTGTGTTCGATTGCCAGCCGATCCACACCGCCCGAATTTTTGCCATCGGGTGATAATTTGTTCGTTTGTTGTTTCGATTTCGATGACCAGAATGTTGCTTTTTTCTTAAATAGTTCATAAAAAATAGTTTTATTTTGTATAAGGAACCTTTATCGCCTTACGAATCTTGTTGGATTTATCGCTTCGCGAACCATCCTCTTCCATAACTGAAATGAAAATGTTATAGTCCATTCTGTTCAAAAACAAGAAAAATGTCTTTTTCGCTTCAGGACCTTTTTTACAATCTCTTCTGCGCCTTTAAAAATTTCAAAAAATTTCATACTCATAGTTTTTTTTCAAAATCCTCGCTGAGCTTCTTGAAGGATCATTCGAGAATTTTCCGAGACGAACAGGACGCCAGAGTGGCCCCTATAGGGACTAGGGTCAACTCCTACGGGGGTCAAATTTATGTGGTCACTATAGGGTTCTTTAAAAATTCATAACAATAACGCTTTCTCCCCTATAATGACCACTTTGTGGGCCGCCTTTGCAAGTTTCAGTACCCTTTTAAGGGGAGGTAAAGTGGTCCCTAGAGGGGACCTTCAAGGGCCCTAAGGTTGCCCCTATAGGGACCACTCTGGCGTTACTAATGAAAGCCCTTTTTGGTAGTTTTCGAGGTCTGATTACCCTCGCTCAACAAAATAGACTGGACAATTTCAGAAAAGAATAGGATATACCTAGAAGAAATGGTCGGAGAAGTTCGGGACGAACGTGGGATAAGAAATGAAGGAGAAACTCAAACGTTTCTCGTTTTTTGAATTTCAAGTTGAACTAAACACTTTATTTCTTCATACAAGGAAAAAAAAAGTCAGAAAATGTAACATAATTGTGGATAAACATAAAAAAAAACCGTTTTAAAACGTGATAAAAATATTATAAATCAAGTTTAAAAAATATAAACAGAGCTACTAGACGGCCAGTTGTTTCTCAACTTTTTATATAGAATTTCCTGATTTTTTTTTCTCAATTCAAAAAAAGGAGCTGCTAAAAAAAAAGCTCAGAAAAACTTTTTTTTAGGCTTCAGGGAGCCTACCGCCAACTCTCAGGATTACAAAATCTTTCCTGAGAAAAGAAAACTAAAAATGTCACAGAACGACACTCCGCTGCGCATGACCGTGAAAACGTATTTGCCTTTGCGAAACTTGGTCGCGCTTTCTATTTTTTCTTTTAATTGAATATTTCACTATTCAATTCATTTTTTATTTGTTCTTTGTGCCATGATAATCATGGCTGGTGAATGAACTGTTTCATTAAAAACAAATGAAAGTCGAACGTTTTTCCAACAATTTTTTTAAAATCGTTCTTCATTTTTGTTAAATATTTATTGTAGGCTATGCACAAGCATTTGGCAAATATGATAATAGAGAAAACTTCAAATAAAAAAAATTTAAAAGCGACCGAGATTCGCAAAAACGAAAACGCTTCGCGATCGCACGCAGCGGAACAACGGAATGTCGTTCAGTGAAATTTCAATTTTTCTTGGTGAATGAAATAATTTAAAAATTGAACTTCGAAATCTGATATTTCAAAATCAAATCGAAGCTTAACACACAAGAAAAGCAACACAAAAGATCATCGACCATTTATCGAAAAAACGTTGAAAATGTTCTTGTGCTTCAAAAAAAAAAGAAGGAGGGTTCTGAAAAAAGCCACCATAATTTTTTGACAGAGCCGGAACAAACCTCAAAATCAAGGTCGCTTCTTCTTGTTGTTGCCGGGAAAGTTCATGGTGTAGGCCGGGGGCATGTCGAAGAGCGACAGGAGGTCGGGAAGTTCGGGGAGCTCCGTCGAGGACTTCTTCTCGTCGACGAAGGCGACGTCCTCGTCGCGCTTCGACGTCGACTTCTTGCCTCGCGACGGCGGCTTGACGACCTTCATCGACGGCTTGGGCGCCGTGGAGTTGGCGGCTTCGAGGAGGTCGGGTTCCTCGGAGGGCGGCGGCGGGCCTTTGAGGACGTCGGCGGTGTGGGGCGGCGGTTTTTTGGGAGTACGGGCGTCCTTGACGGCTTTGGCAGAGTTGCCGGTCGGAAGTGGGGCTGGAAGTTGCGGAGGCGGACCCTGTTTGACGACGTCGGCCGAGTTGGCCGGAGGAGGGACAGCCACGGGAGCGGGCTGACCTGCAGGAATATGATAAGTGAAGCCATGGTATTGTACAGTTTTCAATAAACCCTCCTCTACTTGAATCTCTTTCTCTATCATAAATCATAAATCTCTCTTTCTTAAATGTTAATTATGACGTCATATCTCCGTTTTTTGATGACGTCACTTGTGGACAAAACCTACTCTTTTTTGGGGTTGTTCAAAAAATTTTCTTTTTTCTGGATGATTTTTTTTTATTTATGGTTTGGCTCACTAGTTGAATGAATGAAACCCATTTTTTGCGTTCAAATTCAAACTTCCCGCCAAAAGCCGCGACGCATACGCAACGCATCACTCTTACGAATCCACCCATATCGCCTTTCAAGTCGTGACTTTATTATGTCCTCACCTCCCGTCGGCGACCTAGCCTCGACAGTTGGCGGTTTCTCAGACGGCTTGAGAGCTTCTGCCGTGTTGGCCGGTGGTGGCGGGGCGCATTCGGCCGGCGTGAGGTTAGCCGGTGGCGGAGGCTGATGAAGAGAGTTCTTCGTGTCCGGCGCTTCGGTGGGGACCGCTTGGAGGGCCGGCGGCTGTTCGGTCGTCACCTCGCCGACGACGCTTTCGGTCTGAGTCTTGGCGAGGGCGTCACCGTCGATCATCGAAATCTTGTCCATCACGTCGTCTTCTTTCTCGGGAGCTTGGCTGACAGGAGGAGGCGGCGGTTGGCTTGTCACGACCGGCGGCCGTTTGTCGACGGCGTCGCAGACCGTTTTCTCCGTCGGACTCAGGATCGTCAGAAGTTCCAGGAAGGTTGGTCGTTCAGCAGGCTTCTGAAACAGGAACCATTTGTGGAATGACGCTGTATAGTCTGTTTACCACGACTTGGAATTTCAGCAAACGACATTTCGCTGTGACGCTGCGCGTCTTTGCAAACCTTGGTCGAGCTTTCAATTTTCTTTTCTTTTATCAAGGTACTTCACTCTCATGTGCTCCCACAGCAATAAAAATCATTTGAAAACGTAAACGCTTCGCGAACGCACGCAGCGGAACTGCGGAATGTCGTTCCGTGAAATTTCAAGGCATGGCACACATACTATAGCTCATGAAGAGATTTTTGAACGGAACCAAGCTCCGTTTTTCACGCTGATTCCGAATCTGGGCCGAAATCGGCTCAAGAAAAACTTGTAAACCCTCGCGAAGCACTGCATCATGGCACGGTAGATGGCATCCGGCGCCTCTTTCGGCGGTTTTATCGGGTATTCCTCCTTCTGAAAAAACCGATTCGCAAGTTCAGAACCGTTCCGGAACCTTGATGAAAAGAGCGGCTTCCCGATTGGTCAAGCCAATCAATGGCTCAGTCGCGCATCTTGTGTAGATTTCCCACAGGGTCACGGAGTATGACCAAACGTCCGACTTTTCCGAAAATACGCCCTTAAATACAGTACCGCTCAAAAAGTCTATTAAGTTTTTGGTTTTTTTGGGGATAAATTTTTTTGAAGTGCGATTTATTCAAATTTTTTTCATAGTTTTTCTGAGAGAGACATACGTGTTCTGGCAAAAATTTCAAGTTGCTAGCTCAAAGAATAATAATTTTTTTCGAGAAAAAAACGAATTTTCGAAAAAAATCGAATTTTTTTGCTATTTTCAATTAAAAAAATCATAGCTCAACAAAAAAATTTTTTTATCAACACAAAACATTGTTAAAAATAATATTCGGGACCTAGTTCTTGGTTGCGAAGCCCCTGGCGTCAATCACTGCCTGGCATCTTCTCTGCATAGAATTGAGCAAAGTGTCGATGGTAGACATGGGGATCTGATTCCATTCAGACAGCAGTTGAGCAAACTTCTCGTTGCAATTCTTGGCTCTTTTGTTGGCACAACGTCGCTCCAACTCTTCCCAGAGATGTTCGATCGGGTTCAGGTCCAGAGATTGACTTGGCCACCCCATGACATTGACCCGACGGCTCTTGAACCAGTCCTGAGTTTCAAAAACCATACGAATTACTTGTCAATTTTCTCACCTTGACGAACAGTGAAGTGTGCTTGGGATCGTTATCCTGTTGATAAACACTCCCACGGCCCATGGCTCTCAAGTGCGGCAACATCTGGTTCTGGAGAATGTCTTTGTAGACGTGCTTGTCCATGATGCCGTTCACGCGATGAAGCGGTCCGATGCCACTTCCAGAGAAGGCGCCCCACACCATGCAGGAACCTCCACCATGTTTCACGGTGGGTAATTGGTATTTCGGATGATATCTGGACCCAATTGGTCTACGAACCCACTGAATTCCGTCACTCCCGAAGAGGAGGAACTTGCTTTCGTCGGACGACAGAATCTTGTTCCAGTCTTGACGGGTCCAGTTGAGATGCTCCTTCGCCCACTTCACCCTGGCGGCTCGATTCTTTTCAGAAATCAGCGGTTTCTTCACTGGACGTCTTCCCATGATTCCAGCAGCATTCAGACGTCGTTTCACTGTCGAGACGGATGGCGGAGATGGCGAATTCAAGAAAACTTCCCGTCTGATCGCAGGGGCGGTGAGTCTTGGATTGGTTCTAGACGTCTTCAAAATGTTCCTATCGTCATTATGATCAGTGACACGTGGTCTTCCAGTGCGTTGGCTGTTAGTAGAGCCATCTTGAGCTTTCTGACGCTTTAGGAACTGAGAAATGCCCGCCTTTGTCACGCCGAACATTCCTGCCAACGTCATCATGGTAAGTCCATTTTGACGACCCACAACGATGGCTCTTTTGTCGTTATCAGTCAAATTCTTATTTCCAAAGGTTCTTCCCATGTCTGAAAAACATGAAAAAAATCATATGGCAACATTATTAATTTTAAAAAAATTTAATAAAAAAATAAATAAAAAAATTAAAGCATAAAAAAACAAAAAAATGGAATTCAATAAAAAAATGCCTAAAAACGCGTCACAGTCATTGCGGACAAGTCTTTGTATACCGTATATGTTTCAAAGTATATTTTACATTATCCCTGAAAGTTATAAAAAAATCGGATAAGTACTCGCTGAGATATCCCCAAAAAAACCAAAAACTTAATAGACTTTTTGAGCGGTACTGTATAAATATTTGGTTCCTTGTGACCGAACATACAGATATAAAACTCAAGTAGGCTACATTCTGAGCTCGTCATGACCCTACTAGATCATATACCGATAGAATAACGAGGCGAAAAACCGTGAGACCATTCTTTCAACTTGATCAACTACACGTTTGGTCCTCAAAGGCGGGTAGGTCATTGGAACGCAAAAAAAGTGACGTCATCTTTTTAAACAAGGGGGGCGGGTGTATAGGAAATTAAAGCGAAACGGCGAGAAGAAAGGGTGGGTGCACCGAGAGTTAAAAAACGCAGGGTGCACCGCCACTATCGTTAGAAAAGCCTTTCTGAATAAGTATCCTAATAAAAAATTGTAGCGAAACGGCGGGAAGGGGGGTGCACCGAAAGTCCAACGCACGGTGCACCGCTACTTTCGTTAGAGAAGCCTTATGGAATGAGAAATAAGTATCCTAATAGGAATTAAAAAGCAAAAACGACAAGAGGGGGAGGTGCACCGAAAGTTAAACGCAGGGGCACCGAGAGTTTAAAGCAGGGTGTGCACCCGCCATCTTTCTAAAAAAAGGGGGGTGCACCCAGAGTTCACCGCAGGGTGTCCCGAGAGTTTAAAGCAGGGTGCACCGTGAGTTAAACGCAGGGGGCACCGACGTTTCTGTTAGTGAAAATCGAACCCCGTTTTTTCACTTCAAGAAAAAAAGACATGGTCTCTTACCCTGACGACCGTCTCCCTGGGGAGCCACTTGATCAGCGCCGTATTGATGGTGGTCTCCTTGGTCTCGGGCTGTTTGTGGACGGCGAAGCCGAAATTGGTGACCTTGACGTCCTGGTTCGTGCCGAGGACGCAACTTCGGGCCGAGAGTTGCCGATGGACGATCTTCTTCATATGAAGGTAGGCCATGCCGCGGCAAACATCGGTTGCCAATTTCAATTGCTGTTCTTGAGTCGCTTGTGGGTGCCGTTTGAAGTAGACCTGAAACCAGAGTCTCAGGTTGAATAATCCGGGCTACAACGAGACCTTTTGGGCGTGCCCGTGATGAACCCGTATGAACCTAGCTGGTACAACTTTTAAGATTTCTTTATAGCCCGACTGACTCCTCGGGTCTAAGAATTATGATAGAAAGAGGTTGCACTAGCCGGGCTAACACGGGACCTCTGCGGGCGTGCCCGTGGTAAACCTGTATGAGCCCCGCTGGTAGACTTTTGAGATTTCTTTTCAGTACAACTAGGGCTCCGGGTTTCAGAATTTCTATACAAAAAGGTTGAACTAGCCGGGCTAACACGGGACCTCTGCGGTAGTGCCCGGGGTAAACCCGTATGAGCTCCCAATCACCTTTAAATTCCCGCCAGCGGCCATTTCATAGACGATCATGATGGGATCTTCGAGGTTGGCGACTCCGTAGATGCGCAACACGTTGCGATGGGTTACGCCCCGCATCATGGCCGCCTCTCTCAGATATTCCATGCCGATTTCCCTGTTAATGCAGCCGCTCAGCCGACGGACCGCCACCGTATGCGTGTTCCCGAAGTGCGTCAGCTTTGCGTTGTAAATCTCGCCGTACTCCCCGGCTGAAAAATTTTCATTTTTCGGGTCTAATCTCATTATGAAATCGACGTAACAACCTCAATTTGCATCAAAACTGAGCAAAAATTTGTAATCAACGTGGAAATCTACATTAAGGGAACCTAGTGACATGTGACGCCATGGGGAGCAAGCGTAAACAGAAGGGAATATTAAAGGCGCATTTTTAATGGGTCCTGAGACGAACCAACTTTGTACACGGCATGTGCGAGAGCGCCGCAATGCATGCACTCTACACACTACAGTTTATGGAAAGAACATATATACGGTCAAAAAAAAACGCCCTCTCTGGTTAACAAGTTCTTGCGATAATGGCACGGCAGTCCTAATGAGGAGGGAACACGGAGTTTTTTCGACGACGCCACGCACACTTCACCGTAAAGTGTCGTGTGTCGTGTGCATGCACTACGCCGCTTTCGCGCAGAATATGCCCTGTTATTTACGCTCTGCCGTTCTTATGACGTCACGTGGGAATTGATATTTTGGCTCCGCCCACCGAGTTTTTGGTTTCGCATTTTCTTCCATTAACAAAAACGCCGTGGGAAGGTGAGCGAGGCGCTGAATTTACAAGAAAAAGTAAGTGCGCGCTCCGGATAAAATGACGTCATTTTACGTCACAAATTACACTGAGTATTCAACGTTAATAACTTGTGTGTTCGATCGCTTTGGCTGCGTATTTAAGATTCCAATTTTCGTGCCAAATTTTTTTTGTTGTTTTTCTTGTTTTTTAGGTAAGTTACAGCTGAAAATTGTAATTTCTCACATCAAAACGGAAACCCCGAATATTTTCTAAATTTTCCACCCACTTGCTCGTTTCTTCTCCAAATGAACATTGCTGTGGAACAGCGAGTATGGCGGCCGTGGGACCGGCTGAAAAATTCCGACTTCTCAGAACCCTTGGAAATTCCTACAGTTTCGATCCTGGAGCACTCGGAGAGCTTGTCGAGCAGCATGTAGAGCTTGGCGAACGGTTCTCGGGCCGCCTGGATTTATTGATTTTTTTCCGTTTCCTAAGGAACCCCACTCTGCTCCCACTGAAATCCTGGCTCCAACAGCCATTTCTGTAGGTCAGGGGCAGGTTGATGATTTTGTCCGAGACGCGAGTCGTTAGGGTGAAAACCCGGAGGCCGCGATTAATGCCCATTCGGACGATCCAGGCACGATTTCGGAAAATCAGACCCTCGATATCATCTCTTATCACTAGGCCGTGGAACCACGGATGTTTCAGCAATGTCTTGCTTAAGAGCTGCAAAAAAGCATTATTTTAATTGGCTGTGTACCACGACTTTGAAGTTCATCAAACGACATTCCGCTGGTCCGCTGCGCGCCTCTGCGAACCTTGGTCGCGCTTTTGAATTTTTTTTTTCTTTCATCAAAGTGCTCTACTTTCATGTGCTCCCACAGTAATAACAATAAATGGAAAACGTGACCTAGATTCGAAAGACGCTTCCCGAACGCACGCAGCGGAACAGCGGAATGTCGTTCCGTGAAATTTCAAGTCGTGGCACAAAGACTGTATTAATAATTGGGCCAAAATCTAGCGGAACTTCGATTTTCCAGCTTTTCATACCACCTTTTCTCACTGGTAATATAGTTCAGATTTGGAATGTCAAACAGCAAACTCCGCCCCCAAAAACGCTGCTGTTGGTCCCTCTCTGATTGGTTTGATCTACGCATAGGGGCGGAGTTTCAGCGAGGAGCTTGAGCTAAGACTTGACATTCAAAATCTGGGCTTAAACTTGAAATTGAAGTAAAGAAAATCGACGATTTTTCAGATTACTGGTACTCAAAAAAAAACGAAACAGAAAAATTGCGTTTTTTAATGCGAAATCGATTTGTCTCATGACCCATATAACATGCGCCTTTAATATTCCGTTATGTACGCTTTTTTCCCGTTAAGTTACATGGGAGCAATTGGGAGAGCTTCGAAATCAAAAAAAAATCAAATCAACCAATCATAATTGATCGAAAAAAAAGCTGCTCACTAGCATAATCTTGTTTTTCTCTTTCAATATTTTGCGCTCATCTTCGGTACGCTTCCTCGGCTTCGCCTTTTTCCTATTCGACGCCGTTTTTTTCTGAAAAATTTCTATAAAACACATGAAGACTGTGTTGAAAAACCTGCTTTTGGTGCTGAGACTGCTTTCCCGAGTCACTGGTCGAGTCCTCGTAGTCGTGCTCGTTGGTCATTTCTGAGCCGGAAAATGAGGTTTCAAGACAAAAAATTAAAAACTGACCAAGAAGAGCTTATAATGAAAGTAAACGAGCGCTTGGCTCGAGAGAAGTCTGCGAAATGGTCGTCATTCTGAACTATGGACGCATTCATTTTATTTTTCATAACGTAAAATTCTTTCCTTTTTTAAAATTCATTAATATTCTGATATCAACAAAATCAACAAGTATAGATCAGTATTGAATTGATTCAAAAAATGACTCGCAAATTATTAAGAGGTCCCTATAGTGTTTTGACGTTTTAGTGGCCTCTGTAGTAGTCAAATTAGTAGCCACTGTAGAGGTGAATGAATCAACATGACTGGTCCAATCTGTTTGTTTTATCAGAGCTACTGGAAGGAATACTGGATGGAAAACTACTGAAGTGGCCACTAAAACGGAAAATAGTGGCCACTATAGAGGTGGGTTTAGTGGCCACTTCAGTGTCCTCTCCAAGTGATCCTTGGCGAGCCTCTAACTTTTTTTGCAGAAGCTACTTGGTTCATGTTTTTGTTTTAAAATGCTCAGAGTGAGTTTCTTAAGATAAACGCCTAGAGATTTTTTTTTTAAAATTTTTTTTCGACGTTTTTACAAAAACATATGTTGTCTAAAATAACTTTTTGAGTTATACATTTTTGTGCCGAAGCTAATTGATTCTTTTTTCGTTTCAGAATATTCAGAATGCGTTTTTTGAGGGAACCGTCATGGGTTTTTTCCTTCAAAACATTTTTAGGACGTCACGCGACGAATTGTCCTGAAAAAAGGCATTTCGTGTGATAAATCTTTTGGCAAAAGCGATTCCATTTTCAATAGGTTCATTGTGCGTTGGACTATATTAAAACTACTATAAAAGTTCAAGGAGGCCTTGAAAAACACTATTCAACTCTATGTTTTCTGTAACGCGGGAAAAAATGTTCCCCTCATTTCCGCGTTATTTTGTTTTGCGAGGTTAAGCGACTCGGCTTGAATCTTTATTTCGTGGCGCACGCTAGCAGTGCGCCATGCCAGAGTGATGTTGTAATCAATAGAGAGGGCGAGTGCCTCAGGCGCCGCCTCTCTTGGCACATGTTCACAAAGCATGATGAAATGTTGCGATGTTAAAAAGGAGAACCATTACATTTCATCCAGTAAATGCGCAAAAATTGGCTCTCAATGTCGCGCCACTATTGCAAAAAGCCGCGCCCCCATTGCATACAGCCACGCCCAATGACCACATCTGCCGCCTGTTTGGGAACACTGTGTATTTTGAATATCGCGAAATCACTTTTGAAAAACACGGGATTTTTCTCAACCTGAAACACTTGCCTTAATCTTCCGGGAAGCGGAAAAACTATGAAATTAGGCAATTAATCAACAAAAAAGCGAAAATATCGAAAAAAATAAATATTTTGTTTTTTTCGCCTAAAAAAGCTCGAATGACGTCGAATGGAGCGCACAATCCTCGGTTTTTTTTTTTGCGCAAATTTCAGATTTCTTTCATTTTTCGCGGCATTCCTAATTGTGATAAAGTTTCAGAAATTACAAAAAAAAAAGAAACGGGAAGCGGACAGAAACGACGGCAACAGGGAAAGAGCGCGCCAACGCAACACTTGAGGGGACACTCCCGACACTTCGCGCCACCGCAATTGGTCTCGCGGGGAGCGCCAAATAATTCACTCGCTCGTTGTTATTGTTTTGTTTTTATGGGCCTTAGGCCATAGAGGTCCCTCCGTTTGAGGCGCCGTTATTTCTAGACCAGGGGCGTGGCTTGCCTCACCGTAATCTTGTGCGGTGGCGCGCACATGCCTACTTTTCCTCAGTCATTTCCTTTATATTTCCTCATTTTTTTTTTCGTTTTCTTTTTTCATATTTCTTCTAAGTATTCCCCTTCGATTTCAAAGTTACTCGTTTTATTATTAAATTCTTAATTTTCGAAGATATGGTTCTTCTCAAGTATTTTCTTTGAAACCACTCTTCAAAAAATGTGGAGCAGCATTGCTTCACAATTATCAGTTTTCTAATTGTTGATGGAGAGAAAATTGACAAACAAATTCAAAAATTCAGCTATTTCAATCACATTTTTTTGGATTCTTCAAATTATTATACACTGCGCGTAACAAGTATAGGAATCCCAATGAGTTGAGCAATTCCATACTTTAGAAATGAGTTAAGAATATTCTACCAGCCTAAAACTGTTGAGTGTACAGAAAGAACTTACCGTGCGAAAAATCTCGGACGAACTCGAATTTATATGGCGACGCGACCCAATAAAAACCGAAAAAAAAAAACAAGTTGCGTCAAAAGTTTAGGGTATATGCGAAATTTAGCAACTTTACCCACTTCTCGTTGAATATTTTCACGTCACCATATGTTGTAAGAGTTATATATAGTGAAGTGAAAATTTTTTCGTTCGCGTTTCCGTATAGACTCGGGTTTATCCGAGATATTTTTCTTGACAGGTTTTTCTGAACTCTTATAACTATAGCCCGTTGACGGCTGGCTTGGGACAGCGAACGGGCGGTTTAATTTTCGCGGCGAAAGTAGATCATGGCGAATATCCATGCGCCTTTCATAAAAGCCCCATTTAATGGCTTATTTGTTTTTATTTTGTATTTCATCGATTTAAAAAAATCTAAAAACCAATGATATGAATGTAAACAAAAAAAGTTCAGTAGAAACAGAAATAATTCACCAAATGAGTCTCTTATTAAAGGCGCATATATGGCCACAATGATCAACCATCGCCGCGCAAGTTAAACCGCCCGTTCGCTGTCCCAAATCAGCCGTGAACGGACTATATAGAACGTCGAAGTTGCGATCGATGTTATTTTTTTTTTATTCAAACAAAGATCAGCTAACGAAGCATCAGGCCGAACACAAAAAGAGTGTCATTTCTTGATCCTGCATCGATTACTTTGGAAGCCACACTGATGAGCACAGAAAACGATTCAAGTGTTTTTCATCGACGTCTGCATCTAATTATGACGAAAGCTTTCTGTATGAAAAATTATTAGTCTCGAATTATAACGCAGTGAAGGATTGTCAAGTAGTACTCAAAAAGCGGCCTCGCATTTTTCTTGGCGCAAAATCGCGATTTGGAAATATTCAAATATTTGCTAGTTCGTTAAAAAAGCGAGATAAATGCGAGATTCGCGCGGAGACGATATTTAAATATTTGCGTGATTTTCGATGTACCGCTCCCGAACTAGGTTTTATATCACGCCCGAATAGCCAGTTATCTTTAGTGTGTCTTGAACATAATATTTGTTAGGGAATTTTCTTTAATTCAGATAGTATCGCTCAACAGCGTTAAGATTTTGCATGGGGATGAAGGTAAATGACGCGCATGACCAGAGGTATTCGTTCAAATTTAGGAAAATGAAGCCGTCGTAACACCAATCTCAAAATAGATCGTGTTAACTGCAAAATCATCATATCTGCTTTCCTACTGAAAATGAATTTAGGCTTTGAAATCTTTACATGCGGTAGCTACACTTCGCACAGCGGTCTATGCTTCGAGGAGATAATAAAAAGCAAATAAACTATACAACTTTTTAATTCGACAAAAGAAGTAGTCGTCGACGATGTAGATTTCATCAAATAGTTGGAGTCCTCTTCCTGTGGACTTTGGACACATTCGCAAAGTGTTCAAAAGAAACTAGAAAAAAAGGCCTGAACTTGTCAAAAATAGGACATTTTTTTCACGGAAATTCACTTTTTATGACTTGAAAAAAATCTTTATGGGAAGGCAGGAGAACCCTGAAAAATAAAAATTAATCGCAATGGCGTACACTCATTTTAACTAAAAAAACGATTTTTCGGCCTCAAGAAATTCGTCTACGATACTAAAGACAGAAGAACCATGTATTCGAAAAATTAAAAAGTTTAATTAGATAATAAAAAGGAGTTATATTAAAATCAAAGGGGAATTCTTAAAAGAAATATGAAAAAGAAAATGAAAAAAAAAAATGAGGAAATATAAAGAAAATGACTGAGGAAAAGTAGGCATGTGCGCGCCACCGCACAAGGTTACGGTGAGGCAAGCCACGCCCCTGGTCTAGAAATAACGGCGCCTCTCCGTTTGAGGTTCTTTTTTGTTTTCTGTTCTGTTTTGTTTGGTTCCTCGTTTCTCTCGTTCCTTGTTCGTCTTTCAGGCCTTGGGCCACATCGTTTCGTTGTATTTTTGCCGGTTTAATTAGCCAAGTTTGAGACGCGTCGCCAGCCAAAGGCTCCTGCCGCGCTCATTCGGGTAATTGTCGTTCCCCCGACACCTATCATCTCGTTTTCCCCCAGGTATACGAGTTTCGTTAGCTTGTCATTTCAGCCTCATTCATTATTTGTTTCGCTACTGCCCTTTTGAAATAAACCCGTGCAGGTTTACTGTGTTCATCGCGTTTAACTTGGCGGTTTTTGACCGTGACATCTTTGTGGGTTTTCGGTCCTCGGACATACGCTGCACCTCGTCACTTTGACTCGTGCCGACGCCCTCGGTCTCCACCGGACTTTGGCAACACAACTAAAAGTATGTGCGCGCTGCGGATAAAATGACGTCATTCTACGTCACAAACTTTACTGAGTATTCAACGTTAATAACTTGTTTGTTCGACCGTCTTTGGCTGCGTATTTGAGATTTGAATTTTCGCGCCAATTTTTTTTTTGACGTGTTCTCACCCCGTGTTTTCGAAGATTTCTAATTTTGAAAACACTTTGAATTTTCGAAATATGCATGAAATTCCAATACAAGATCAAAGAAAAAAAAAATAATTTATTCATTGGTTTCCGGCTCTTTGCCGATAATAGTGATAGGGATGTGATAGGTCTGAACTTGTGGCGGGTTTTTCGGAGCTTCCAGCTCCAGAACACCGGCAGAAGTTAATTCTGACTTGACTCCGGTCAGGCTGACCTGCTCGGGCAGGGTGAATCGTCTCACAAAAGATCTGAACGGAAAATGAGCCTATTTCAAGTAAATTGAAATGAAACCTTTGGCTGAATCCGTGCTCATTTTTCGATTCGTGTTTCCCTTCAATGGTCAATTCGCGGCCATCGATGCTGATTTTCAAATCCTCCGGCTTGTAACTCGAAACGTCCAGTTTGACCGCGAATTTCGATTCATTGTCGATCACCTTAATTATTCTTAGGAGCGCCAGAGTGATCCCTCCAGGGCCCTTTAAGGGTTCTCCGTAGTGTTCCCTATAGGACTGACCATAGGGGCTGGAAGGTCCACTCTAGGGACCACTTTACCAACCCCGAGCTATTAAAAGTGGTCCCTATAGGGGAGATGCTCTGTTATGAACTCTAAGCGAAGAAGCATCTCTATAGGAAAAAATGAATAAACAAGCGTTTTTTGAATGAATTTGAAAGACCCCTATAGGATCCACTTGAGGTTTAGGGGCTACGGGACCGGACTTTAGGGAGTACTTTAATTTTACCCCTATAGTGAACCCTTTTTCGGCCCCTATAGAGGTCGCTTCTAACCCCTATAGGGACCACTTTCGCGTCCGCTAAAGGTGCTTCTTCTCTCCTAATCCCTTCAGGGGCCACTCTAAAATTCCTAAAAACCGGAAGAAGTGCTCAAAAAAGAAGTGCTCGGACTTTAATATCTGAAGAAATTGGCCCCTAAAGGGGTTGTTTTAATTACTGACCCCTATAGGGACCACTCTTGAGTTTCTAAGTAGTCTAGCGCACACCAGAAGGACGCACTAAAGCTCGAAAGGGGCCAATCCAGGGGTTTCAGTGAGTGGCTATGGGCAAGCATTTGAAAGACCACTGTGGGGACCCTTAGTGTTTTAAAGGCTCCTCTTCCCCCTCCCCCTCCAAATTTTAGCTCTCTAGTGAGCACTATTTCGTCCGCTACAGACTTTTATTGTTCCTCAATCCCTCTAGGGACCACTCTGGCTTTTAAGTTTCCATCATCATTGCTTCCCAATTTCTTCCATTTTCAATCAAAATTCTTCTGAACCAACCTCCCCAACGCCCGAACCATCGTTGTAGCTGGAAATGGGTCGGAATCTCGAAAAAGGCGAAATCGCATGATGTTCTGAGAGAGGAGTAGACGGGTGGGAGATACGACGTCCGTTTAGAAGGCTTGGAGTCTGGAAATTAACATCTTCTCTTTTTCCTCTACCAACTATAACGTCCTCCACAACTTGGAAAAGCTTCTGACTTCTCTGCGCCCTCCTTTCCTTCATTGACGGCTTGTTTTACTCGTTTAGCTGATTCACAACTGATTCGAGCCAACAAAAAGGGTCCTGACACGATGAGAAGCGAGAGTGTGCCGGGTTAATGGAGAGCGCAGACAGGCCACGCCCCTTTGTGCACCAAGCTAGCCGTGATTAAACTGTATCACCTTGCCCGAGAGAGAGAAGAGGGCGCAGACAGGTCAGACTTTTCCGAATACTCTGTAGGGGGGCGTTTCTGGCCTACCAAGCAAGCATAAAATCTCTTAAGTGGTCACTAAATGGCCCAGGATCGTCCGAAAGGACAACTGGCGTTTCCAGGACGGTTTATGAAGCATATAGCCCATTCCGAGAAAGCTCGTCACGATTTTTATTTTTCTCCCAGCTACAGAACCCATCCCTCCGATGCACGCAACCCATCTCTGTGCCTGCGCCTTTAATTATGCCTTAAAATTTCTTTTCTATTAAAGGCGCATGGCCAGGGACAGGCCGGGCGCATGGAAGGAACGGTCCCGTGGCTCGGAGGTGGACAAAAATCGTGAGAAAATGGCACGTAATGGACTATATTTCGCCAGAGAGAAAAGAGGGCGCAGACAGGTCAGACTTTCCCGACTGCACTATAGGGGACGCTTCTGGCCTTCCAAGGAAACACAAAACTATTTAAGTGATCACAAAATGGCTCAGGATCGTCCAAAATGATAACTGGCGTTTCCCCGACGGTTTATGAAGCATATAGCCCATTCCGCGCCAGTTTCTCACAATTTTTGTCCTTCTCCGAGCTACAGAACTCTTCCCTCTGATGCGCGTGACCTGCCTCTGTGCCTGCGCCTTTAATTAGGGCTTGAAATCGACTTTTTATTAAAGGCGCACGATCAGCGCATCGAAAAGAAGGGTCCAGTAGTTCGGAGGCGGAAAATAACGTGACAAGTTGCCGGAGAATAGGCTATGGCTCGACGGTGAGAGATAAGAGGGAGCAGACAGGTCAGAGTTTTCCAACTACACGCTTTTCCGGGACGTTCTTGGCTTTCCAAGTAATCAAAACACCCCTTGAGGGGTCCCTAAATGGCTCAGGATCGTCCGAAATGATAACTGGCGGCTTCGTAACCACTTAGGAAGACTATACTGAAAAAAAATTTTATGTGGCCACTATAGTGTTTTGAAGTATTAGTGGCCACTATAGTAGTCAAATTAGTGGCCACTTAAGGGGTTAAAAATTAGTGGGCACTGTAGTATTCAAATTAGTGGCCACTTAAGGGGTTTGAAATTAGTGGCCACTGTAGAGGTCAATGGATCAACATAACTGGTCCAATCTGTTTGTTGGAAACTTATCAGAGCTACTGGAAGGAATACTGGATGAAAAACTACTGAAGGGGCCACTGAAACGAAGAATAGTGGCCACTATAGATGTGGGTTTAGTGGCCACTTTAGGGTCAAGTAGTCCTTGGCGAGCCTCTATAATGGCCACTAAAATGTTCCCAGTAAGAAAGAAAATTTCGAAATCCAACCTCAAACGGATGCCGAACATCCCGGAGGTCGCTCAGGATGTCGTCGATGATGGAAGACCGACGAATTTGGGTCTCTTCGAAAGGATCGACAAAAGTCCGGGAAGTTCTCGTGGATGACACGGTCGAGTAACGGTCGATCACCTCGTCGGACATTTCTGAACCTTTTAAAAATACGGTATATTTGAATTATAGTCCGTTCGCCGCGGCTAGACCCTAAAGCCCCGCGCACTTTTCAAGTTTAGTGTGCCTTGTGCATGCACTGCGGCGCTCTTGCACAGAAAAATGCGTTCATTTAGCGAAAAATCGATTCGTCTCAAAGACCTCTGGCAATACAGCGGCCTGCGCCTTTAATATCATTCTTAGAGCCGAAATCTCTGCTGTTCCAATGACGTCACGTGGGAACGGCGGATATTTTGGCTCCGCCCACTGTGTTTCTGGTTTCTTCCACTAACAGAAACGTCGTGTGACGACGCTCCGCCCACTTTTTCCGTGAAGTGTCGCGTGTCGTGTGCATGCACTGCGGCGCTCTCGCACAGAAAAATTGCGATTCGTCTCAAGACCCATAGAAATGCCTTCCCATGCGCCTTTAATAAGCCTTGTTTTTACGCTTTAAGAGTCGAAACTACCGCCTTTTCGGTTTCCGGTGAGAGAAAAGAGTGTCTGCGTCTCTTTTTCTCTCACCGGTGAGGTCAGAGAAACGGAAAATAGTACGTCAACATGAGAGGGCGCAGTGAAAAACAGCACTTCTAGTCGCAAAATTATAGAAATTATTCATTTCTAGAAAAAAAGCCTTCATATTTTCATTTCTTTCTTTCTGCCTGTCTGCGCTCTCTTTTTCTCTCACCGGCGAGGTCAGAGAAATAGAAAAATAGCGCGTAAAGAAGAGAGGGCGCAGAGAAGAACACGCTTCTTTTCACACTACAACTGTTTCACAGTAAATTTTTACTCTATATGTCAAAAAAATTAGAGAATTCTGACCTGTCTGCGCTCTCTTCTCTCTCTCACCGGAAGGTCAATAGAGCAGAGAAGAGAGTGAGTGAACGAGAGAGAGCGCAGAGAAACCGGAAGTGGTCAAAAATGGCTACTTTTGGCTCGTAAAAAGACTAGAAAAAATGATGTTTCGCAATTAAATTTAAAAAATCAATAATGTAAGCAATCCCTTAAGGGACCCCTATTTCAAAATCTCATCAAAAAGAGGAAACACAAAGAAAAAAGGCGGAAAGGGCCGAGAATGTTCGGAACCCAGTGATTTTATCACTTGCTATCGGCCCCTATCTGAATCGCATTTTTTAACGCTTTCTCGTTCCAAAACTGATAAAATGGCAATGAAACTCGCGGTGTCCCATTCATTGAAAGTTCAATTTTATCAACAAAATCGCTTTTTTTTGGGTACAGAACAATAAAATCAACAAAAGAGGAACGAACAACATGGAACAAGGGACACGTAAAACGCGAAAAGGGCTCATAAATGACGTCATTTGGAAGATTAGAAGTTGGGGTGATGACGTCATTAAGGAATTTGGGGTGATAACAAAGGACAGTTTGGCGAAAATTCCAGAGTCAAGTTGGTGAAGTCAAAATCTCAAAAATGACGTCATAAAATTCAGAAATGGGTCAAAAAAAAGCTGAAAATTGGAATTTTCGAAAACTTCAGTTGATGACGTCACAATAAAAATATTTAAAATGACGTCATGAAATCCGGAAATTTGGAAAATGTGTGACCAAAGGTCAACAGACAGATGAAATTTCGAAAATTTCGTGACAGGATCTTCTTGGTGACGTCATGAATTTAATATAAATGACGTCATCAATCAATATAAACTTCGGGACAATTAGAAGTTGTAGTGATGACGTCATTAAGGAATTCGAGGTGATAAAAAAAGACAGTTCATCAAAAATTCCAGGGTCAGGTTGATGACGTCACAATCTTAAAAATGACGTCATCAAACTCAGAAAATTTGAAAAATAAGTGACCAAGTCCCAACAAAAAGGTGAAATTTCAAAAATTTCGTGACAAGATCTTCATGACGTCACTAATTTTACATAAATGACGTCACCAATCAATGAAAAATTTGATGATGTCATTATAAAAAAAATTCATAAAATTCGGAATTTTAGTAACAAGAAGACCAGCGATAACAAAATACTCTCTAACATGAGCAATAACAAGCAACAATTTGAATTAATTCTGTGGTTTTCTGCCACTCTGCCGCATCAGATAGTTCCTCAAGCTTTTCTGTTGGTCTCGGAACGATCTTTGGCGATTTTTTCCGCGGACTTTGTTCTTCACCATGTTGAAGACCTTCTTCTTGGCGAGTTCACGGTTGGTTCGACCGACGTGGTCGCCCTGGAAATTATCAAATATTTTGAGAAAAGCCTAAAAACTCTAATAAGACTGAAAGAAATCTCTAAATCCATTTCAAAGCCAAAAACTCCTCCAGCTCACATTTTTCTTAGGCCTTCCAAACTTTCGGTCCTCATCCCTTCCAGCTTCAATGTCCGCCATTCTTTCCTCCTTAGTTTGCCGTTTCTTCTTGTGGAAGTGCTCAATGTCCTTCAGACGGGGGAGACCGTCTCCGGAGCCTCGCCTGCAATGAAATTCATGAGAAAACAGCCTGAAAATGGTAAATTATTCATCTTAACACTTAAAAATTCGTGAAAATCGACTCTAAAAGGTTAGAAAAAAAAATTATAACTACGTAAGAAAAGAAAATTTTCCTCTAATCACCTAGAAGTCGGATCTGAAAAGAAAAAACACTTAATTATTAGAATAACTCTAAAAATCGATACCTAATGACCTAAAAAAAATCGTGAAAACGGCTCTGAAAAAAAAAAGAAAACCTTGATTTTATCTCCTAAAAAAGCCTGGAATGAATTTCATGATGAAATACCTAAAATGAGAAAATCTTAACCCTATCACCCAAAAAATCGTGAAAAACGGTCAAAAATCGCTAATTTTTGTGTTTTTTTATAATCTTCTCTTCTTTCTGAAGAACTCTCAAAAAAATGAATATCATTCTGGCAAATTTTTCAATTTTTTTCTGAAAAATTGAAATCAACCCTTAATTGGATTGTTTACACAAGAAAAAGTTATCATTTGAAAACAACTTTTTCCCAATTCTCCCCACTGACATTTCCATTTTCTCGTGCAGCTCCTCCAGAATCCTCTCGTCGGCGTTGGTCCGCGCCTTGCCCATCAACTTCTTCAGCCTTTTCTCACCGACCATCTGCTTCTTGAGCTGATATTCTCGGATCGATTTGAACTCTTCCTGAGAATTGAGAATAGCAAAAACTGTGGAAAAACATTTTTTCAGGGTAAAGAAATATTTTTTTTCTCACAATTTAAGCAATCAATATGTATATGAACCTGTGTGGAAATATTATCAAATATTGCAACTCGAATTATTTGGAAAAACCTTCAGAGCTCAGGAAATCATGAAAAAGCTTCGAAATGGTTCAAAAATCCCCAGAAAATCCACAAACACTGCAAAGCTCAATGTTATTTCCCTTTTTTGTTTCCCTAACTGTACCCTAACTATTTCCCTTCTTTTGATCAGAAGGATCATGATTTCAAGCTTCTAGTGTGTTCGATATAATTTTTTTCTTCGAATTCAAAATTTCACCTTTGCTAATAGTAACTCTCAACTGTTAGGAAAGGTCATAAATCTTAACTTTTTTTAAAATTAGAATTTTTAAATGTTACTGAAACTTTTCCTAAATTTATTTCTGAAAAAGATTTCCATGTTTATTAATTTCTAGGCTAAAATTTTTTTGAAGCTTCTTCCTGCAATTTTAATCATTCCTAAGCCCCACTTAGGAGCGCCAGAGGGGTCCCTAGAGGGTCAGGGAAAAAAAGTGCCTCCTACAGGGGGAAAAATTTAGGTGGTCCCTAACGGGTCCTGGGTCTGAGTGGTCCCTATAGTGGTTTTTAAATTTTTTTTTTGTTGAGATTTTGAAGTTGAAGATACATAGAGGGAACACTAGAATGCTCCCCTAGAGTGACCACTTTCGCCAACTTTATTGACCCCTATAGGAGGAGCTAGAGTTGTCCCTAGAGGAGCCCTTAAGGGACCACTCAGAAGATCCTAAGGAAGCTTCAAGGCTTTTTAAAGTTTCTATATGCTCCAAGAACGAAAAAAAGAGGAAAACAACTGAAACCTGTGTCAAAATCCGATCCGAACTGATGAATTCGGCCTTTTTCTTGGGGTCGATCTCCTCTTCTTCTTCCTGTCCCTGCTCCAGCTCCTCCTCCTCCTCCTCCTCATCTTCTTCTTCTTCCTCATCGTTATCGCTCACTTCCTCCCAGCCGTCCTCATCATCATCCTCCTCCTGAAAATCCACGTCTTCTTCGGAAAGTCTTCAGAATCCGACCTCATCGTCAACTTCTTCAAACTCATCTTCTTCGTCTTCAACTTCCTCCTCATCTTTTTCAGATTTTCTCATTTTTTTCGCCACCGGCTCTTCGTCGTCGGTATCCACTTCGTCTGTGTCGACGTCTGAAAAATCCGACGTCTTCTGGAAAATTTTGTGAATGTCCAACCGGACACCAAAATGTCGCTGTCGCTGTCGTCTTCGTCAACTTCTTTTCCTTCTTTTTCTTGACGATTTTTCTCGAGAACTTCGGCGCCGGCCACGTAGTCGTGGATGGTCGGTCGGGCAAAACCGAGGAACCTGGAGAAAAAAAAAGTTTCACTCCGAAATTTCAATTTCTACATGATTTTGTACCTTCTATAAAGAATTTTTCTTCAAAATTTCGATATCTGCACATTTTATGTGTATTTTTTTGAACTATTTTACTTAAAAATTTCATTTCCTACATGTTTTTTGTGCCTTTTGTGAAAAAGTTCCCTTCAAAATTTCATTTTCTACACGATTTTTTTATACTGTCTATAGATAATTTATTTCAAAACTTCGATCTCTATATTTTTTGTGTCTTCTGTGAATAAGTTTACTTCAAAAATTCGATTAACACATGTTTTTGCGCCTTCTGCAGATGATTTTACTTCAAATTTGCCTATTTCATAAATTTTTCGTGACTTTTGTGAAGAATTTTACTCCAAAACTTCCTTTCCTTCATTTTTTTTTTACCCTCTATGAACTATTTTTCTTCAAAATTTCATTTCCTACATGTTTTATAACTTTCTGTAGATGATTTTTTTCTACAAAAAAATTCGATTTCGACATGTTTTGTGCCTTCTGTAAATAATTTTACTTCAAAAATTTCATTTACCACCTGTTTTTTTACCTTTTTTTAAATGATTTTACTTCAAAAAAATTTGATTTCTGCTAATTTTTTTAATGTCTTCTGTGAATGATTTTACTACAAATTTTTTTCTTTTTATATGGTTTTTTTGTGAATTTTTTTCAAATTTCAACAATTAACCAACCCTGGATAATCGTTTCCCAAGAAATTAAAAAAATGGAAAAAAATCAAAAATATTCCTTGAAAAAAATATCCAGTTTTTTTCTCTGTCAAACTGTCTTCAAGACAGAATTTTTCCTTAACCTTCCGGAAACGACAGAAACAATTCAAATATAGAAAAATTGAATTTACCAATTTTTTTATGAAGTATGACTCAATTTTTGAAATTCTCCTTGTTATTTTTCACGTAAATCTTTGAAAAAAATCGAGGTTTCCCTTAAAGGGATTTTCAGTACCCTCCAGGGGCCCCTTTGAGAAGTGAAATTTTTGTGCAAAAATTTATTTGAAAAAGATTATCGTTTCCCAAGAAAAAAAACGGAAAAATCACAAAATCCCTTGAAAAATAACCATTTTTTTGTTGTTAAAATGACTTCAAGGAAGAATTTTTTCAAGTGGCCACTTAAGGATACTTCAAATCCCTACAGGGAGACCTAAATATTTCACAAAAATTCCGTGTGTCTCAAAAAAATTGAATCAGAATAACATTTTACTCGGAAAAAAAAAGATAAATTGTAATTTTTTCTGAAAAAATATGAACCAAACATTACAAATCCTGCATAAAATCTATCAAAAACTCTAAAAAATCCTGACTCCTTGTCCTCGTCTTCGCCCTGGGGCTTCCCTCGGTCCTTCCTCGCCAGAAGTTTGGGATTAACCGCCCGGAAGAGGGTGATCAACGCCCGCGCCGACATCGACACGTTCTTGTTCTTGTACGTTTTGTACTGAATTTTTTTTCATTTTAAAGATTTTTTTCTTGATCAAAAGACCTCAGCCAGGTCTCTGAGGAGCTCTTCCGTCGCCGCAAAAGGACAATTGGCGAGGATTTCGCGAATCGCATTTATACCAACTGTCATCGCTTCGGGGGAATTCCTAGAAAAAAATCTTATTATTTTTAGGCGATAAAAATGTTTTGAAGGGGATTTTTGAGCTTCCAGAGCATGAAATTTATGAAAATTTGAAAAATTAAAAAAATTAAAGGGTAATAAAATATTTATAACCTGGATAAAAAGTATTGAAAACCTGTTAAAAAGTAGAAAAAAACTTCTATTTCTTGTGAAAAAAAGTTTTTTAAAAAAAACGTCAAAAGGTCTCACAAAACTTCAAATAGGGATCCAAATATTGAAATCCCTTTGAAAACTTGGGTTTAAATTCATTAATTTTGGTTAAGTCTTCATAGTATTTGATTTTACATAGGCAAAGTCGGAAAAAGTGGAAAAAAGCTCCATAAAAATGTTCCTTTTTTGCTGCCTTTCTGAGGCCTATCTGCAGCCTTTCTGCTACCTTTTTGCTGCCTTTCTGGGACCTTTTTTAGGCCTCTCCTTTTTAGCAACCATTATCCACCCTTCCGACTTCGCCTGAGTTTTACAAGTCAAGAAAATGAGTTTATAAATATTGACTTCTAAAGCTTCAGAAAAAATTTAGAACTTAAAAAAGGCGTATACTGAGAATAGGATTTTTTCACTTCAAACAGTGTTTTTTGCAAAATTCCGGTTATTTCAAATCTTCACCTGTCGCTGACAAAGTTGTTCGCGATAACTCGGAGCAACTGTTCCACAGTGTCTGGAGGCACAAGTTCGTGACAAGCTTGAGCGGCGTAAAGCAGGATTCGCGTTACCTGAAGATACTTTTAAATCTAAAACTTTCAAATTTAAGGGATTTGCTTGAAATTTCGGCCAGTAATTTTCTGTTCCCGGATTTCTAGCAATTTTATAAGTTCTAGAGCATTTTTTATTCAGAAAAAAAGCTTATTTTCGGCTCACTGTCTTAGAACTCACAAGGGAAGGTTTTTACTCCCCGGTTGAACTTTTGATGAAGCTTTGCTGAAGTGTACTTTAGAACCCCTGATTGCAGAACAAGAAAAAAGTTTCTCGAAATAATCTTTTTTCCGAGTTATGGAGCTTCAAATTGTGAAAAATACGCAAACTATACCAAAACAGCGGTATTTCAAGCATTTGAAGCGTCCAACTTCATCAAAAGTTTAAACGGGCGCTAAAAACGTTCCCCAGTTATCTTTGAAGCTGGAGAAGTAATGATCATTTGAGCCGCTGACCTTTCAATCGTAAAGTATAACTTTGTTCAAAAACTGTCAAAAAACTGGTCTCATGAATTTTTAGTTATTTGGAAGCATTTGTTAATCAAAAAACGGAAAATAAGAAGCGAAAAGTTATGAGAACACCCTGGGAGCGGTAACTGTCATCCTAAATTTCGTTTTTCGTCCTTTTGTGACAAAAATATCCATTTCCTTTCCCCATAACTCACCTCTCTCTGTTTGGGCTGAAGAAAACGGTGGAGGTAAGAATAAAACGAGAGAACATGAAGTCGATGAACACCGATAACTCTGGCGCAAAGTGCGATTCGGAACAGGCGGACCTAAAAAATAAAAGTTTGAAAAATCGCTCTTCTTATAAAAAATAAGTATAAATGAGTCTTTAAAAAGGCGAAAAAATCTCAAATCTATGCTAAAATCTTTTTAAAAAAATTCGTATCATTTGGGACCCAGAAAATTTCTTGTTTCTATCCGGGTAAAGTCCGAATGGTGGATAATGGTCGCTAAAAGGGAGAGGCTCAAAAAAGGGCGCAGAAAGGCGGCAAAAAGGCTGCAGAAAGGGTGCAGAAAGGCAGCAAAATGGGTCCCTTTATCGAGCCTTCCATTTTTAATAGATTTATAAAGGCACAAGAAATGGTGGAAAGGGAAGAGGCTGCAAAAATGGTGCATAAAAGCTGTTGAAAGGGCGCCAAAAGGCAGCAAAAAGGAACACTTCTACGGAGCCTTTTTGCATCCTTTCCGGCTTTGCCTATGGATCACCTTAAAAAAATTCAAAAATGCGAAAAGTTTTGAACTTTTGCCTATGGAAAATCAATATTCCTTAACTTCAATTCTGCTTCTAGATTTTTTTTTCAGCTTCAAATTCATCAATTCATAGCTCAAAATCCGAAAAATATCTTTTTTCTGCTATTCGAAACTTGAAATCTGTTCAAATTTTGCTTTTTAAAAGCGCGATGACGTCTTTAAAACCTCCTCTCTGGAAAGCTCGCTCTCTGATTGGCTTATCGCATAACTAGGGGCGGAGCTTGAGGGATGACTTGAAATTAAAAAAATCTATAATCTTCCTAACCTTCCACGAGCATTTTCTAAACACACAGAACGAAAAATTCAAGAAATCCTTAAGATTTTCTAATGGCGACACTTTTCCATCTCCCCGTGCGAAAGTAGTTTTTGGTCGGGCGCACTTCATTTTTTTAATTAGGGGCGGAGCTTGAGGGATGACTTGAAAAAATCTAAACTCTATGACCTTCCTAACCTCCCACAAGCATTTTCTGAACCCAAAGAACAAAAAATTCAAGAGATCCTTAACATTTTCAAATGGTGAGCTACACTTTTCCATGTCCCCGTGCGAAAGTAGCTTTTAGTCGGGCGCGCTTCATTTTTGTAAAACCTCAAACTTGTCGACTTTTTTCGACTCCAACATGCCGAACAGTCGGTCGGCAAACTCCTGAGGGTCGTACAAAGATTGGATTGCCATCAAATTGCACTCCCGGCTTCTTCCCTCTACAAATCCGCAGTTTAAATTCATTCTTTTGAGGTTTCAGGACACCTTTCTTCTGTTTCTTCTTCTTGCTCATCGTTTTCTTGGTCTTCTCCAGGTCCTTGGCCCGTTTTCGGGTCTTCTTCGCGTGTCGGAACGCCGTCATAACCTCTTTCAAGGTTTTGGCGTCGTCTTCGACGTCTTCTGCGTCACTCTCGTCTTCGCTGACGCCTTCTTCGTCGTTTTTCGAGCCCAGGAAGAACTTCATTGCAGTTACCTGAGCAAAAGAGTTTTGGGTCTGACACATAAGCCCCTGAAGCTTTAGTGGCTCCTAGAGGGCTGAAATTCAAGGATCCCTGAAGGGACGGACTCCTAAGCCCCTGAAATGATCCCTATAGTGTTATATCCCTTTTGTTATGATTTCAGATGTAAAAGACATATAAGTGTCCCCTCGAGAACTAAAATTCAGGTAGCCCCTATAGGGTTTTGGGTCGGACTCCTGAACCGCCTGAGCTTAAGTGGCCCCTATAGTGATTTTTCAATTTTGTTATGATTTTAAATGTACAAGACATATAAGTGGCCCCTAGAGGGCTGAAATTTAAATGGTACCAATAGGAGTTTTGGTTCGGAGTGGTATCTAGAGAGAAGCCTTATGGGCTTTTAAAGTCGGCCCTCTAGGGACCGCTCTGACGTTTTTTGAAATTGTTTTTTTTCCTAAATTCCGATAGAGAAATGCATTAAGTTGATGGAAATTAGATAGCCAGCTTAAAAATATTTAATTTTCCTCAAAAAAACCAAAAATTTAAGCTTTTTAACTATGAAAAAAATTAAGATTTTTTTGTTCAAAGCCTCATTTTGGATCGATAAATCATTAATTTATAATCCCCTAGGTTCAAAAAATCACCTGGATCTTGGGAACCTTGTGGAAACAAGCTTCGGCGATGACGTTGGCCGTTTTGGCGTCGCGCCAGAATCTTTTCCGGAAGGCGTCGATGCAGACGAGCTGTGCCGCTCGGGCCACGATTGCTCGGGAGTCCTGATTTTTAGATATTTGCTTGGGCTTACTTATTGTTTTCATTAAAAACGCTTGGGCCACGATTTCTCTGGATTTTTGGTTGAAAAAAGCTTGGGCCACGATTTCTCGTGAGCCCTTATTTTGAAATATTCGCTTGAGCTCGGGCCACGATGGCTCGGGAGTCCTGTTTTTCAAATATTTGCTTGGGCTTGCTTATTATTTTCATCAAAAAAAAAAGTTTGAGAAACGATTTCTTCGGATTTTTGGTTGAAAAAGCTTGGGCCACGGTTGCTCGGGAGTCCTGTTTTTAAATATTTGCTTGGGCTTCTTTATTAATTTCATCAAAAAACGCTCGGGCCACGATTTCTCTGGATTTTTAATTTTCACGTCGATTTGGTCAAGGAAAGTTGAGTTTTAATCGATAATTCAACCTTTTTCTCGCTCAAATTAATAAATTCAGGACCAAACAAACCTTCATCTTGGAATAGCACAGATTTTGGATTTTTCCCAACGTTTTATTGTCCTTCTTCTTGCTGTAGAGTCGCTTCAAATGAGAGCTGATCGAGGCCAAAATGAACTTTCTGGAAAATTTTTTGATTTTTTCTAGATTTTTCATTTGAAAACCTCAAATGCTTGTCCTCGATTTTGACGAGTTCAAAGAAAGTTTCCAATAATTCGATGGGATCGATCAGATTTTGGTTTCTCAGCATGACCAACGCCTTGCAGAAGGCCATTCTCACCTCAAAATTGGAATTTTTTGAAATTTTCTCCTTCTTAGAAACGCTAGAGGGGTCCCTATAGGGGTTCTTGAAGGTTCTGCTCTAAAGGCCACTTAAGTGACTCACCGTTGTTCAAATAAAGGATATATTGAATTTACCAACTCCTATAGGGGTCACTTAATCTAGCAAAAGAGGCCACTTTAGTGGTTTCAATTAGTGGCCCCTATGGGGTCTCTTAAAGGTTCTTCTCTAGGGACCACTTTTGAGTTCCTAAGTGATTCACCGTTGTTCAAATGAAGAACATACATTTACTAAACCCTATAGGGGTCACTGAAGCTGGCAAAAGAGGTCACTCTAGGGTTTCAATTTGTGGTAACTCTAGGGGACTATCCTAACGACTATTTATTTTTTTGAAGGATTAAAAAAACCCCTATAGGGACCACTTTTATGCCCCCCTTATTGAAGCTGTGTTCCCCCTGACCCCTCTAGGGACCACTCTGACGTTGATAAAAAATAAAATCACCTCAGGATCGAGGCCAGCGCTCTGCTCACGTAAAATTGAGAACAAACTGCTCGAAAATTGCTTGGAATTAGCTGGAAAAAAACATTATTTAGTAGCTTGAAGTGATAAAAAAAGTGGAGAAAAAGATATTTTTTTGTAGTTCAAAGTGTTCGAAAAAAATGTGAAAAATATAGGAGAAAAATTATTTTTAGAAGCTTGAAGTTGGGAAAAAAATTTTTATGCAAAATGGAAAAATCTAAAAAAATTGATCTCAATAAAATCTTTGGAAAAAAATACGTGATATTTTTCTCGAAAAAAACAAGAAATCTAAGCTTTTAAATCAAAAAAATCCCTATAGAGATTCGAAAACTGAGCCTTGAAAAATTTATGATAAGAAATCCAACATTTTTCACAAATATATACTTTTTCTGGTAGCGTCCGTTTGGGAAACGAAAAATTTCAATTTACGACGTTTAATGGGAATTTCTCATAGTTTTAAGTGTGTATAAATAGAATATTTTTTTAAAAATTATGTTCAATTTTTTTCGAGAAATTTTTCTCTTCCCTTAATTTTTTTGTTTGGACTGAAAAAAATTTCATTTTTTTGCTCCCAAGTTTCAGTGGTTTTTAAAAACTTTTTCTTCAAACACCCTTTTTCGACCCCCCAAAAAAGCTCACCGGGGTAATGTTTGGCCAATCCGGACAGAAAAGTGACCGATTCCAGCAAAGGCTGAAGTTCCATCCTGTGTTGTTCGGGCTGCATGTGCAGCAGTTTCATGGTTTGGACGAAATGGTTGAATTGTTCGAGGAATTCCTGAGGAAATTATATAAATTTTCCGGATATTGAAAATCTTTGTGGAACTGTCTCCAAAAAAATCAGTACAAATTTTAGTTTCGGTCAATTTTTCTCGGAAAAATCGGGGTTTTTTCTTAATTCTCATGTAGAGCACCTTGATAGAATCTCATTTTTAAAAAAATTAGAAAAATAATTCCTGATTTTTTTACAAATGTAAAACTTTCAACACAAGCTTACAAAAAAAGCTTTCAAAAACCTTCAAAAATTCAAATTTCGGGTTGGAAAAATAAAGAAATTTTTTTGATTTTTTTCGCAAAAAAATCTGAAGGACTTTAAGTAAAGCTCTGTAGAAAATTTTAAAAAAATACGATTTTTTTGGCAATTTTTTTCCAGAAAAAAACCACGAAAAAAATTTATTTTTTTCTTGGCGAACAAGTTGAGAAATTCTATGTGATCTTAATTCGCAAAATTCTGAATATATTCTCAATTTTATTTTTTTCACACTTTTACAGAGCTTTCAGCACCTGTAAAATGCACATTTTTTTATTACAAAATAAGAAAAATTTTTTTAATTTTTTTCGCGTGAATCTGTAAGACATTTCAACATGATTTTCCTAAAAAAATATGCATTTTCATAATTTTTTTCAAGTTGAATATTCAAAAATTGAAATTGAAGCTTTAATAATCTAAAAAAATTCTATTCAAAAATCCAGGAATGATCCCGGAAAATTATTATTACGCGAAAAAAGTGAAAAAAACATTTTTTTCGAATGGAATAGAAATGAAAAAAAGATTAAGTTTCATAATAAATATAAGATAATATTTTTTTCTGAGATTCTTCGATCTCTGCTGAAAATTGAGTTCAAAAAAAAACCGCAAAATCCAAAATAGCCGTCAGAGAATGAAAAAGACCACTAAATTTTTGGAGAGTCAGAGAAAATTTCGAATTTCGCGGAAATTTAACACATTTTTTTAACGGAAAAACTCAAATTAATCGATTTTTTCTTTCTCGAACCTCCTTATAAGACTCTGGATCTTTTCGGATGATTTCCATCATCAGTCCGAGATTCCTCTCGGACATGGTGAATCGGGAGGCACGGCCCGAATTTGTCCCGGCGCCCAAGTCAGCCGTCGACGGCATTTTTCTTATTCGAATTGGAGAGATATGAAAATGGAAGTGGGAGGAACAGGTAACAAAGGTAGATAACCCTTGGGAAAATAAATGAATCAGAGTTTAAAACTTGTTTTATTCGGGGGAAAATTTGACGGGGATGGGCCAAAATAGATGAAAATTATATAATGTCGTGTTCAAAGTAATTTCCGCGAAATGCAAAATGATCTCTGACTCTCCAAAATTTAGTGATCTTTTCCTTACTCTAACGGGTATTTTGCATTCCGCGGAAATTACTTTGAACACGGCATAAATCTTCAAGAAAATTATTTTTTATGATGAAAAATAAAAAAAATAAGAAAATTATTGAACATAGAGCGCCAATACAGACAGTAAAGCACATAAAAAGTGAGCCAAACTCCAAAAATATCCGAAGAATGACATACTAATATATAAAAATAAGTGAATAGAGGTCTCTGAAAGCATTAAAATCAATTAAAACTCAGAAAAAACAATCAAAAACTTTTTTTATTGAAGGGAAGGTGCCAAGAATCGATTGGAGACAGATAAAGCGTCAAGAAATATACTTCAAAGGAAATTGAACCTTTATGAGAAAAAAATAAAATGAATAAGATTAAAAAAATGGAAAGCCTAATAGACAGTAAAGCACTTCAAAAAACGGCCAAACTTCAAAAACATCAAGAAAATGACACAAGTATATATAAAAATAAGTGAATAGAGGTCCCTTGAAGGCCTAAAACCATAAAAAAAAATTCAAAAAAACAAAAGAAAAACTTTTTTTTTAATTCAGGAAAAATTGGCGATTTTCTCGCATTCTTCACGAAAAGCCTTGTTTTTCGACTTCAAATCGGTGGTTTTCAGCAAATTTTTGAGCAGCTACGATGAAAAAATTAGGTTTTTAAGTGGAAAAACAAAGTTTCATACCCTTTTCTTAAAAAGCATCGCAGGCCTATCGTTATTGCCCTCCAGTTCCGGACGATCATTAAGCTGAAAATTAAATTTTAAAATTAGCAAAATTCAAAGAATCACTCACAATAAACGAGTCGAACAGGTCTCTGCTCGTCAGAATCGTTTTTTCCGGTCTAAAAAACCACTTTGGATAAATTTAAAACCTAAATATACCTGGTAACGTCATACGGATCCAAATGATGCATTCTCAAGCCTCCTTCTATCAAATCTTTTATCGCCATCTTAAAAAATCCCATAATTAAAACCAATTGACATCTTCTCACATTGATAAAGCTTTCCATTGTTTCGTATATCTCTTGAGAATCAGGAAATTCCAAATCATATTGAAGGGATTTCAAATGGAAAAAGATTTTGAGAGCAGACTCCCGATCCAAAATCTTGTTCAAATTGTCGATGAACTTCTAAAATAAGTTTCTATAAATAAGTATTTCAATTCCCATTACCGTCTCACAAATTTCCGTTAACTGCCAGAAGAATAAACTATGAATATCGTCAAGGTCCGGGTGCAAGCCTGAAATCTAAAGACATGTAAAAATATTAAAAAAAAATTCCAAATTACCATTTCTACGGCCGCTTTCTGAGGAAGACGGTTAAACAGCATCTTTCTAAATATTATCAAGTATTTTTTTCCAGAGCTTCTTCGCTCAAAAAGGCTGACGATTTTTTTCCCCAGTTTTGATGGAGTTGAGAAGAAATAAAAGTTTCTGGTTCTGAAAAATTTCTTTCTGGATAATAATTTTTTTCAGAGAAACATACCTGGATCTACTTCCATTTTCTGAACTATGGAGAAGGTAAAGAATTATAAAGAAGATTGAAAAAAACTAGTTGAATAAAGAAAAAAATAATACATTTTCGAAACGGAAATTTTTGGGCAGAGAACGGCGTTGGATTTGCGCTCCAACGACAATTTTGGAGTACTGTAATTGGTCGACGCCAAAAAGTGGGCTTTTTCTCTATTCGGTTTTTCTTGTTATTTTTGGAGCTATATGTGTATTTTTATCAATAAATTGATAGGGATAGGGCTGCCGAAGGCTTGAGGAAAAACAGAACTCGTCAAAATGTCAAAAATTGCTTGAAAAAGCCGTTTTTCGAAATTCGTCATTTTTTTTCAAATTTCGCGCTTCTTTCCTATGTGATTCAGGAGCCGTTTTTGCAGGGTATGGACCACAGTTTGGACGGCGAAAATGATTTTGGTGCCCTAATCAACTTTGCTACTTTGAATGGCACCAGCGACTCGCCGAGCCTTCAGGACGAATTTGAATTTTCCGGTAATAATAGTCGATTTTCCACTTTTTTTTATATAATTTTTTTTTGTGTTAGATGATGAAGACGACATCGATCAGCCGCAAATGGGCACGCGGGCCGATAAATCTCTGGGTTTATTGGCGAAAAGGTTCATTAAAATGATACAGAATGCTCAGAATGGTCGGTGTGATTTAAATACGGTGAGTTTGGAATGACTTAAACTTTTTTCAAAATCGATTTTTTTTTAGGCCGCCGAAACATTGAATGTACGCCAGAAACGTCGAATTTACGACATTACAAACGTTTTGGAAGGCATCGGACTGATCGAAAAACGCAGTAAAAACATAATTCAGTGGAAGTTTGTATCGTTTTTTCAATTGAATACTAAAATTGAATTTTTCAGAGGAGGCGATTTTTTGAGTGGTAGGAAACAAGGGACAAGTGAGGAAGTCCGACGGGTGGCCGAATTGAAAAGCGACATTGAAAAATTGGAAAGAGACGAAAAAGAGATCGATAATCATAGCAAGTGGATGGGGCAGGTTGGTATTAGGGTTTCTTGAAGGTTTTTTTGGTGTTTTTTTAATGATTTTGAGCCCGAAAAAGTTAAAATAGGCCGTAAACTAGAAGAAAATTCAATTTCTTAAAATCATGGAAACAGCTCTAAGCGTCGCGGTTGCGTTGCGTTTTATCGCATGAAAGTGATTTTTCAAGTTTTTTCATATTTCATAATTGTTTCCAAACTTCAGCGCATTTTCGAACAACTTCCCTGTTTCGAACATTCTGAAAAACTCACAAATGAAAAATGCAATGATGCACGTAATCACTGTTACTTGTAAAATGAGACCGGACCTGTAAAAAACGGGCGTTTTTTGAATTATCATCATTATTTTGAAATAAAACAAAAATAACCTTTTTTAAATCGCCTACTAATCATTAGAGCGGGGTCTCTTGCATGCTTTTGTTTCTCCAAAGTGGTCCCTATAGGGGTAGGGTTAAAAAAAGCTTCTATAGGGGTTAAGGGTTCCGATTAAAATCGCATTTCAGTTCGTGAGCACGAGGCGCAAGTAGTATTATGTCGGTTGCACTAAAAATTCCGCCTTGAGCCATTTTCGGGCGTAAGCGGGCTGTGCGGCCCGGCCCTGGTCCTCATTTTTGAGAAAAACCCAGGCTTAATAAGAAATTTCAAGCTTTATTAAAAATTTTGTTTCTGTTGAACTCCAAGTAAAAAATAGGCAAAAACGTGAATTTTGTCGTAAGGAAGCTTGATATGAACCTTGAAGGAAATTTAAGCTTCTCGGGCCTCCCTAGGGCCGGACCGGGCTTAAAAACCGACCGGGTGGGGCGACAAGCTGCCCTAGCATAAGCCTGGGCCATCAAAATCTCATTTTCAACGAAAAAATAACCGGAAATGTGCTATTTTCTCAGAATTTTGTGCGATTTCAGAGCCTCCGGAACGTTTTCGACACCTCCACCAATCACATGTTCGCCTACATGAGCAGAGAGTCCGTCGAGGAGGCCTTCCCCGAAAAAATCACTTTTGCCATGCAAGCCCGTCCCGGTACCCTCATCGACGTCTCAAATCCGACTGTAAGAAAAAAAAAATCATCTAAATCTCAAAAAAAATTTTTTTTTAGGACGAATCCTCACAATATTGGCTCCATATACGCAATTCTTGTGGGCCGATTTCAGCGGTTATGGTCAGCGACCATAAGGTTAGAAGTCGAGGAGACGCCTATCAGGTTTTTTTTCTGGGAAAAAAATACAAAAATCCCTGAATCTCAGCAAAAAAATTCGATACGCAAACTTAATTTTTTTCAGATTTTTTTAATTTGAGGTAAATAAGCCTTGAACTATTAAGATTGTACGCCCTAAGGATAATTTTTTATTTTTCCCGAATTTTCGTGATTTTTTGAGGAGAGGAAAAAAAATGTGCGCTCTATTGAGAAAAATGGTTTGACATTTAAAAAGCCTCGATAGTTTGAGATTGTGCGTCCTAAGAATAATTTTTCAGCTTCCTTCAAAAATTTTTACAGGTTTTGAAGGTTTTTTTCCTTGAAGAAAAAAAGTTCCTTTGAAATAAAAAGTTAATGGAAAAAAAGCCTTGGGTTGAGTTTCAGGCGCTCTATTGATAAAAATGGCTTGTGATGAAATAGCCTTGAAATTTTGAGATTGTGCGCCCCAAGGGTAATTTTTGTTTTTTTTTTCCCGAATTTTTTGTGGTTTTTTGAGCTTATTCCTAAAAGAAAAGGTATCCTTGAAACAGAAATTGATGAAAAAGTCTTGGGTAGAGCTTTTGTGCGCTCTGTTGATAAAACTGGTTTGAGATAAATGAGCCTCGAAGTTTGTGCGCCCCAAGTGTAATTTTGGCTTTTTCTGATTTATCATGACTTTTTTAAAGGGAGAAAGTGGACCTTTACAGTAGAAAGAAGAGAAAATTGAAGCTTAGCTTTGTGCGCTCTATTGATAATAATGGTTTGAGATAAAAGAGCGTCGAAGTTTTGAGATTTTACGCTCTAAGGATAATTTTCAGTTTTCCTCAAATTTTTATGGGCTTCAAGTCTTGTCCTTCGAGAAAGATGGACAGAAATAGATGAAAAAATCGCGGCTCAACTTTTGTGCGCTCTATTGATAATATTAGTTTTCCTGAAGTTTGGGTCTCGAATTATTGTAACGCCAACCGGACGTTTTTGAGTCATGATAGTGGTCATTTAAGAGTTCTGAGGCCGCTTAAGGGATCCCTAGGGGGACTCAAAAATGCCCGGGGCGCGTTACTTCAGATTTATTTTTAAATGGTTGAAATTCGACGGTTTTTCTCGGAAATTCATTATTTCAAAGCTTTAGAACACAAATTTCAGTTCTTCTCGAGTATTTTGAAGGGTTTAAAGTTATTTCAAGTTCAATTTTTCGAATCACCTGTGCAGTGGAGGGTAGAAAATATCATATGAGATTTTATTTCTAGAAATTTCGCCAAAAATTTCATCAGAAAACAGTTTTAATGCTCCAGAAACCCGTGGAAGATGGCCTGACAGCCGTCGGTGAAGACCCCGGCCAAATTCTGGAAGATGAGGATGAGGAGCGGAAAAGGAATGAGCATGGTTGGAGTCTTTATAAGGAAAATACTCGCAAAGAGAAAAATTTAAGACTCGAAAAAAGATGATTCGAGTCAAGGAAACGATCTGTCAGGGGACGGAACCTCTGCGAAACAGAAGCAAACGTCCAAAAAAGGTTGGGTTTTCTTGGATTTTTTGTGGGAATTTGGAAATTCTTCTATTTTGATATTGTAAGAAAGTCGTTTTTTACCCTAAGAATGAAATTTTTCAAGCTTTTCTTTTCCAATAGGTTATGTCTTCCCTGAAGCTTCAGAGTGGTCCCTATAGGGCCCTTGAAGATTCCCCTCCAGGGGTCACTTTTACAAACTTAAATGTCCTTTCAGGGGTATCGGTTCCAATAGAAGGGGGGTGGCTTCTAGTAATCCCCATAGGGGGAGGGGAGGGTTTCTAGTGGTCCCTTTAGGGGGTTTAGTAATCCCCATAACGGGGGGTTTCTAGTGGTCCCTATGGTCCTATAGACAAGCATTAGTGTTCTCATAGAGATACTAGTTAGTGACCCCTACAGGGGGAGGTTCCTAGTGGTCCCTAAAGGGCCCTTGAAGATTCCTCTCGAGACGAAAATACCTCTCCTCCAGGGGTCACTTTTATAAGCTTCAGCGTCTTCATGGGGGTATTAGTTAAGGGTACATAAAGGATTGGAGATTTCTAGTGGCCCTTATAGGGCCCTTCAAGTTTCCTCTCCAGTGACCACAATACCTGTCTCCAGGGGTCCCTTTATTAGCTTTAATGCTCACTAAAGGGTTTTAGTTAGGGGTACCTACAGGGCTCTTCAAGTTTCCCCTCTAGTGAACACAATACCTCCCTTTTAGGGATCACTTCTACAAGCTTAAATGTCCTATTAGAGGTATTGCTTAGGAGTCCCTATAGGGAGGGGGTGGGGAGGTTTCTAGTGATCCCTATAGCGCCTTTCAAGTTTCCCCTCTAGTGAACACAATACCTCTCATCCAGGGGTCACTTTTACAAGTTTATATGTCCTCATAGGGGTTTTTGTTAGTGGCCCTCAAAGGGGGAGCATACTAGTGGTCACTAGAAGGGTTTTAGTTCTAAATAATAAGCGTTTTTTGAATGAAAAATATCAACAATTGAGGATTTTATCGAGGTTATCTTTTTAATTTCCGAATCTGAGAAAAAAAAATGTAAGACCCCTATAGGGACCACTCAAGCTTTAGAGGCTTATGGGCCTGACCTTAAACCTCTATAGGGGCCACTAACTTGTCACCAGTGTGAGCTGTTTTTTTCCTTAATCCCTCTAGGGACCACTCTGGCGTTCCTAAGTTTCTCGGAATATACGATCAAAAATATCAAATTAAAACATAGGATTTTTTTGGAAAGATTAAAGATTTTGCAGATTAAATTATATTTTTTTATTGTTTATTTTGGTACGAAATTCGTTTTTTTAAAGTCAAAATTGAAATAAATGTTCAGAAGGCCCCGAAATGCCCCAACTTCTGGCCCCGGGGAGCAGCGGACGCGAAGATTTGGTCTACCAAATCGAGACCCCATGTGCAACCGACCTGTTCCAGGAAACCTTGTAACCCTCATTTTGCTATCCTTGTACATTTGAACAAAAAAAAAAGAATCCACCGGAAAAAAATTCCCATTTTCAACCCTAGTCAATATTGCTCGTTGTTCCTTCTTGGTGCTCTCCTTGAAAATTATCCAATCTCTTGTAAATCTTCTCGTTTTTTTTGTGTACCTTTTTTTGATTTTTTCGATAGTCCATTCATAACGGGCTTGGGAGTTTAAAGGCGCAGGGTGTCGATTTTTTGGGCTATGCTCCTTTAAAATTCGAGTCAGTTTATAGTCGATTCACGGTTAGCTGGCAATATTGCTTTTTCTTATTATGTCACTAGGGAGATTTCTAGGGGTCACTTTAGGGTTCTCGACGCTTTAGTGGCCACTTAAGTGACTAACTTTTAGCGGCTTCTGCAGAAGTTACTGCTGGAGCATCGGAAACTACTATAGTGGCCACTTATAAAATAGTGGTTTTGGTGATTTCTGAGGAAGCTTTTAGGGACCACTTTAAGGTTTTTGACGTTTTAGTGGCCACTTAAGTGACTAACTTTTAGCGGCTTCTTTAGAAGTCTAAGACTGGAGTACTCAAAACCACCGCAGAGGCCACTTATAGAATGGTGGTTTTAGTGATAACTGAGGAAGCTTTTAGGGACCACTTTAGGGTTTTTGACGTTTTAGTGGAACTAAAACGTCAAAAACCCAAAAGTGGCCACTTAAGAGCCTAAAATCTAGCGGTTTCTTTAGAAGTCGAAGTGGGACTACTGGAAAGTCGTGAATGTACTATAGTCCAATAATTGAACTATGCTTGATTTTTAAAGGCACAGGACCTTTCTAAAAAATAAAAATCGCCTCAATAATCTTTTTCATGACCTCCGATTACCCTTTAAACTTCCCAAGCTTTTCAAATCGAAAATTCCATCCAATCATCAATTTTATTATACCAAATTAGAACCAAAAAATCTCGAATTTTCCCCATGGGAAAATCTGGCTGTACCCTGTTTTCTGTCAAATTCTGCAATATACATATATGTGTGAACTTTTTAGGCTTTATGATTATTTTGTAAATTTGTGCAGATTGGAAAAAAACGGCATTTTGAACAATTTTCCCACTTGTCGATTTTCAGCAGCAGGACTGCATCTTTTTAGTTCAGTTTTCACGATTTATTCCCGAAATTTTGTGATTGTGCAGTTTTGGTGTGGTTCTACGTATTTCCTATGATATTCTCTGATCTCTTCCACTTTTTCATTATTTAATATTATATTAATAAAAAGGTTTAAGAAGCTTTTTTTGGTCGTGGAATGAGTTTTTTTGGCTCTTTTTTTATCTCCTTTTTTTCATGGAATGTTGATTTTTATTATTATATTTGTATATTTAAATTATTATCTTCTGGAATATTAAAAAAATCTTTTTCCGCAATATTTAAAAAGCTTCAAAGTCACGTTTTCATTACAGAATTTTTGAGTGGTCCCTATATGGGTTAGGGTGAAAAACAGCCAGGGACCGAGAAAGTGATCCCTATAGGGATTAGATCTAGGTGGTCCCTCTAGGGGTTTAGCGTTTGACCCTTAGCCCCTAAAGCTTAAGTAGCCCCTATAGGGTCTTTCAATTTTATTCAAAAAAAAGGTTTTTTTTTCGTTTTTCGCATGCTTCTTCGCATAGAGTTCATAAAATTATCGATCATAATGTCCCCTATAGGGATCACTTTTGCAAGCTTTAGTGGCGCTATGAGGGCTTGGTAAAGTGGTTCCTAGATGGGTCCCTCCAAGGCCCCTTCAGGTTGCCCCTATAGGGACCACTCTGGATGTCCTAAGAAAGACCCCCTGGATGGTCTTTTAGGGACTACTATAGGGACAGAAAAAGTCATGATAAATTCCCTTTAGGACCCACTTAACTTCAAAATCCCTTTAGGAGCCACTTCAGCTTTAAAAAAAAACTAGGACGCTGGTAGAGTGGCCCCTGAAGAGGAACCTTCAAAGGGTCCTATAGGGACCACTCTGGAGATCCTAAGAAGTCAAAAATTCTGAGTTTTCTAGTTTTTCTCACATTCCAATGGAATGGATTCTGAAATCGAGGATTTTCCTCGCCGATCAACTCGAAAAAGCCGAAAATCGAGAAGATTTCGATAGAAATCTCGTTTTGAAGTACTTGGAATCACCGAATTTGACCCAAATTGAAGTGGTAAGGAAATTTCCATTTTTAGAGGTGTTTTTGACCAATTTAGGACAAGGAAAAGCCCGGAACCAGTGGGAAAAAAGAAATAAACGAGGAAATCGAATCGGCCTTGGATTTATTGGCTCAGCATGCCGGATTCGTTCGTATGTTAGTTGATAATGATTTTTAGAACTTTTTAGGATAAGTAAGTTAAAAAAATGAAAAAATCCATCAGAGGAGGTGAAAATACAATGAAGAAGTTTAAAAAAATATGATATTTTCTATCAAAAGTTGATTTTTTTCGAAAAAAATTTTCGAATATTCGGAAGATAAATAGTAATTTTAAGTTCAAATGAAGGTTTTTGAAAGCTCCCTGAAGAGTTGGGGTTATTTTTAAACCACATCGGGACCTTTTTAAAGTACGGAACTTTTTTTATCCGCTTTTTTTCACCAAAAAAATTACTTTTTTTGTTCTAGAAAGCTTTTTTTGGAGGGAAAAAGGCTTGAATTCAGATTTTTTTATTCATTTCTTGATTTTTCACTGTTCTTGTTCTGAAGATTTATGGAAAGCCTCGAAGAAAAATTTAAAAATTTTTTTAATATTTGAAAAACGTGAAAACGTGAAAAAGTCCAACAAAGTTGCCCGGCGGGATGACGTTTCAAAAAAATCATTAAATAATCTTTTCAAGGAAACTTATCATTGCGCTGCTCATTACAATTTGACTCAATAAAACTATTTTTAATTATATCTCAATTTTTTGAAGCAAAGCATGCTGGAAAAGTCGGTCGGTTCGGTCACTTTTTTAAGGCGCCTGATTTTTTAAGTTTTCGAAATTTGAAACGTTTTTTAGGCCGTATAAAGATTTTAACGGTTTAAAAGTACCTGTTTCTTCTTAATATGTCGAGTTTCGAAGTCAGTTTTTTTCGAAAAAAGTTTTTTTCTGAATTTTCCTATTTTGCCAAAAAAATGCTCTTCTTGATGAAAAATTATTTCGCACTTGACAAATTTCGATTTCAGATCAAATTAAAAAAAGGTTGACATGAAATTTATGGAAAAAAATCTCCTGTTTCGAGCCGTCAATTTTTTTTTTTGAAACTTTTTTTTTCGAATTTATGAAACCTAAAAACTTAACCATAATCGAGAATTTCACTTACTTTGGACACGGATATAATTTTAAACTGAAACAAAACTTTGAAACTTTCAAAAAATGACCATATAGCTGATTCATTCACGGCTGGCTTGAGCCATCGAGAAAAGGGTCCTGCCACGAAAAGAGACGAGACAGTGCCCTGGTTGGTGGAGAGTGCAGACAGGCCACGCCTTTTTGCGTCCCAAGCCAGCCGTGAATCATCTATACCGACAGTTTTTTCCAACATGCCTTGAAGCTCATGTCAAAGTTATCCCTTCTAAAAATGATAATTTTCAAAAAGTTTTTTTGAAAAAAATTTCGAGATTTTCAAACAACCCAAAAATGATTCAGAAATCACTGCTGATGCCAAAAAACGGCTCCGAGACGCGTTTTTGAGAAATTTGAAAATGATGGCCACCCAATTTTTGTTCGCCGAACAACGTAGAAAAGACGGCCTGGCTGTCCCTTTTTCGGTTTGCTTCAAATTTTCCCCTCAAAAAAATTTTAAAAAATCAAATTTCAGTCTTCTTTGATGTGGGTGCTCAGTTTGAACGAAGCGGCGCCGTTGATTTTGAAAGAGTCTTACGATGAAACCTACCGTAAGCCGTTGGATGACGTCATCAAAGGGTGGCGATGCTTTCTGGAGGAGGAAGGGAAGCCGAAAGTCGTGGTGGAGGAGACGAGGAAAAGAAAAAGTGAGTTTTTGAGAGGAAAGGGGGATTTTTTGGATTTTGAAACATTTTATAAGGTCTAGTTGTTTCGTTTTCAGTGAATTTTGAAATTTTTCAAAATTTTTTTTTATCAGTTGTTTCCCGTTTCTCGATTACTATTAATTGAAATAAAACGCAACTTTTTAGTTGGTATGATGAGATTATCCATTTAAAATAGCTTAAGAAAACCTTCCATTTTAAAATTATTTCGCGGTTTTAAAAGCTCTTAAATGTACAAAAATGTCCATTTCTCATGATTTTTCCGTTTTTAAAGTTTCCCAGATTCAGAAAAATAATTCGATTTTTTTGATAATTTGGCTTCTCATAAAGTGCGGCGTTTACGAAATGCGCGACCGCTTTTTTTGTGCTCCACTGCAAATTAATAAAATACGGGCGTTTTTTTCAAAAAGTCCGGCCTAACCCCCCCAAAAATGTGGCCTTTGAAAAAAATGTGGGTGACGAAAAATTCAAAAAAATGCTTGTTTTATATTAATTTTTTTAATAGAGCACAAAAAAAGCGGTCGCACTGGTGGTATTTTGTAAACTCGTGCATTTTACAACAATATGTCATCACTCATTTGAAATTTCCATTTTTGATCGTTTCCCCGTTTTTGAAGTTCCCAAATCTACAAAAATGTCAATTTTTGATGATTTTCCCGTTTTTTTCAAGTTCTTCTCAAACTCAGAAAAATTCCGATTTTCAATCATTTCTCATTAGTTAAGCATTCCAGATTCAGAAAAATGTCAATTTCTCGAATTTCAGATCCCTCGGAGCCAAAAAGGCAAAGAAAAAAGAAGCCGAAGCTTGAAGACGTCAAGAAAAATAACGAAAAAACTAATTAATTAATTTTTTCTTGTAAGTTTGTATAATTTTGTCTCACTAAACTCGTCATTTTTGTCATATAATTGTCATATTTTCATAAATTGATTTTGAAACTTTTTCCTTGGTTCAGTTTTTCTATAGCTTTCTAAATAGCTTGATTTGTACCTTGAAAAATTCTTTTTGACTTCGAAATTCTGCATATTTTAGGTTTTTAGGAGCTCCAGCTAGTGATAATTGACCAAATGGATTCGATTATTTTTGAACAGGTTGGTTTTTTTTGGACAAAGTTTTAGATTGTAATGATGAAGCAACTTAGGGACGCCAGAGTGGTCCCTAGAGGGGTTAGGGGAAAAAAGCCGCCATAGGGTGCCCCCTAGAGGGGTTAAATTCAGCTTTTCCTTCAAGATGTCAAGTTTCTGACCACCTCAAAACTTAAGTGGTCCCTAGAGGGGTCTTTTTAAATTTTGTTTAGATTTAAAAAAATTATAAAGAGAAATTTGATCAATTCACCATTTTTTAAATTTTTTTTTTTTGAAAAGATCTAATTTATTAATTTTTTTTTCGTATGCTTCTCATAGAAGTCATAGCATGTCCTCCTTAAAGGGACCACTTTTTCAAGCTTCATTGCCTCTTTAAGGAAAGGTAAGTGGTCCCTAAAGGAGAACATTGAAGGTCTCCTAAGGCTGCCCCTCTAGGGACCACTCTGGCGTTCCTAAGTAAATATCCAGCACCTTTTTCTGGTCATTTTTACATCTCTTGAATTTTTTCAAGCCTAATAAGGATAATTTATAAGGGTTTCCATATTTTTAACCTGGAAAATAAGGGATTTTATTGATTTCTTAAGAATCAAAAAAATTGTGGAAGATTAGACATTTTGATCCATTTTAAGATGAGCTTCATGATTTCTCCTCCGAAAAAAGTTTTTTTGCGAAATTTCGAGCCCTCGCCTTTTTGGGGGTAGCTGAAGTGGCTCTTAAAGGGGTTTGCAGATTCAGTGGGCCCTATAGGGAAGGTAGTATGAATTCTTCTATTTTTGCGAATTCCCTAAAGTGCTCCCTAAATGACCATTTAGAAGTTCTTTCTTAGGAACTCCAGAGTGGTCCCTATAGACCTTCTAGGGGCTTTATCAACCCCTATAGGGGCCACTGAAGCTCGCAAAAGTGGTCCCTTTAGGAGACATGCTAGACGATAATTGTTATGCACTCTAAGCAATGAAGCATTTCCATGGAAAAACGGAATAAATAAGCGTTTTCTGAAAAATATTGAAAGACCCCTATAGGGTCCACTTGAGGGGCTACGGGTCAGACCATAAACCCCTTTAGGGACCACCTTGATTTTATCTCTATAGGGACTACTTTTTCGGCTCCTATATGGGGTGTTTTCCCCCTAACCCCTGTAGTGACCACTCTAGAGGACCTAAGAAGGCTGTTTTTCATCCCTATAGGGTCCACTGAAGTTTTCACGGTCCAGATATTTTTGTAAATTATTTTTTAGGGAGCCTAGTCATTTTTTTCCTTTTTTCGTCTAGATTTTGAATTTATTTTCAAGTTTTCCAGCAAGAAGCAGCCCTATGCGGCCAACACGCCTTGAACATGCTACTACAAGGTTCTTATTATACGGCCGATGTTTTGGCTCAAATTGCCGAAAGATTGGATTCCCGTGAGAATCAAGTCCTCGATGAGGTTCCTAGAAATTTTTCGAAAAATTCAAAAAAATCATCTTCTAGGCCTCGAAAAACGAGAGAAGCCAGAACATGAACGCCAGCGGCTATTTTTCGATCCAGGTCGCATTTTAGAGAGAAAAATAATTATTTTAGGAGTTTAGGTAATGAACGAAGCTCTTTCGTCTGGCTGGAATATCGATTTGGTCAATATAAATCATCCCTCGATGGCCGAGTTCAAAGCTGATCCTTTGTAATTTTTTTCTACATGTAGTGAAACCCTTAAATGGTCACTTTGGATGCAAATTATTTTCGAAAAATCAAGTAAATGGGAAAATTTTTAGTGACCACTGCACTAACTTCTAGCCACTTAAGTGACCACTTATTCGATTACTATAGTCGTCACTAATTTTTAGCCACTTAAGAGACAATCAATCCGACGACTATAGGGGCCAATAAAATGACAAAACCCTGGAGTGGTCACTAACTTCTAGCCACTTAAGTGACCACTTGTTCGACTATTATAGTGGCCACTAGATCGTGAAAACCTATAGGGGTCATCAAAATGTAAAAACCCTGGAGTGGTCACTAACTTCTAATCACTTAAGTGACCACTTATTCGACTACTACAGTGGCCATTACATCATAACAGCGAAACCCTTAAATGGTCACTTAGAATGGAAATTATCTTCGAAAAATCGAACTGGGAAAATCTCTACTGGCCTCTGTAGAGTTTTGACGATCTAGGGGCCCTTCTAGTAGTCGAATCAATTCTCCCTTTAGTGACCTCTGTAGGGTTTTTACGATTTAGTGACTCATTTAGTAGTCGAATAAGTGGTCACTTAAGTGGCTAGAAATTAGTGGCCACTTCAGGGTTTTTACGACTTAGTGGCCTCTACAGTAGTCAAATAAGTGGTCACTTAAGTGGCTGGAAAATAGTGGCCTTTTTCGAAGTATATGTGGTATTACTGGTTCACTAAAATCACTATAGTGGCCACTAAAACGAAAAATAGTGGTAGAGGTGGGTTTAGTGGTCAATTTAGTGTCCTTTCAAGCAGCCCTTGAGGAACCTCTTCAGTGGCCACTGGAGATCTCTTGGGAAGGGAGATTTTCACAGCAACATCCAATATAGTTCAAGTGATCACTTAAGAGTTTTCCGTTTCTTTTTTAATAACTGAGATACCATGTAAGAAATATTCTGAGCTTTTTAGTTTATTTGCGAAGAAAAAAACGTATCAAGTTTGAGGGATCACTTAGGGAATTTGATTTTCGAAACTTTTATATATAATTAATTCAACTATTGAGTTGAATTAGACTACATTTTCAGGAAAAAAAAATCTCATTTTTTAATATATTTAGACATTTTCTTTCAAGTGATCTCTTTAGGAAAACTAAGCAGCCACTTAAGGGGATGGATTACGAGTATAAGCAAGGTTAGAGCAGAAAAATGACCAGGTTTTGCTTTTCGAAACTCACTAAGTGAAATCTGAGGGTCACTTAAGGGATCTCTTCTTTTTTCTTTCTTATATTCAAGTAGTTTATTGAGTTGGTTACTAATGTAATATTTCAAATATTGGCTTCCGAAAAATACACTTAAGTGACCGCTCAACTCATTTAACAATGAAATGAAGAAAGTTGAAGGGATCACTTGAGGGATTTTTCTCCAGAAAAGCCAACGCCTTCTTCATCAACTTCCAAGAACATTGGTACGTCATCCGGAAGTTCGGAAAGCAGTGGTTCGAGCTGAATTCGACGAAATTCGGCCCGAAATACCTGTCGGAAACGTATCTGGAAACGTATCTTCATCAGTTGGCCGTCGAAGGTTGAAATTAGAATGGCTCACCGCGCGTAGCGGTCGCGAAGCGGTCATTTTGAGCGATTTTCAGGGGACTTTACTCAGGGAGTCCAGAGTGGCCCCTATAAGGTTTAGGGAACGAAGAATATATATTAGTGGTCCCCAAAGGAGTTTAGGGCCTGACCTCTTCGCTCCTAAAGCCCAAGTGGTCCCTATAGGGTCTTCGAGGCCCCTATAGGGTTTAGAAAGTCGTTTAGAAACTACTAGTATCTCTCTCAGAGGGTCAAACCCCTAAAAGGTCCACTTTTGCAAGATTTAGTGGTACCTCATGGGGAGGTGAAGTGGTCCCTTGAGGGGAGTCTTCAAAAGCCCCAGAGGTTTCCCTTGAGGGACCACTCTGGTGAGTAGGTTTGTAAAGTTCGCATTTAGTTATTTTGCGCGTGGCATATGGCGAAAGTCGCTTGAAGTCGGGCGTAGCTGAAAAAAAGGAGATGAGAAAAAAGTAACAAGGAAAAACGCAGCGCGACCGCAACGCATCGGGTCATTTCATGCTCAGGTGAATCTTGGAAAGGTAACCAGAAGAGGGTTGAAAGGTGTATGGAAGCTAGAAGGTCTTTGAGTGGTAAAAATAGAAAATGCCTGGCAGAAGGCTTCTGGAAGGCTTCCGGCAGGCTTTTCTTCTAACCAGATAAGTAAAAGGTGTTGGGAAGCTATTAGAAAGGCGCTTGACCAATTGCTGGGAAGTTTCCAAACGCCTCCCGAGAAAACCAAAGCAGAAGCTTCCCAACGTTTACCTGAGTACGGATTTTAAAAGTTTTGACCTTGGTATTTTTTGTAGGACACTCAATATTTGTCGTCATTGGAGTGTTGCCCGAATGTGAGGCGAATCAATTGCTCAATCTATGTCCCTATGTCCCGCCCGCGGTCGTTCGGGAAAAGCCGTCCCCGGTTAAAAAGCTGATGACGTCGATTGGACGACGTCTTGGAGCTGGGCCAAGTGGTAGGATTTGATTAAAACCATTCAGAGACTTGATACAAGTATTTATTTTTTCAAAAATCAAAATTATACTTTTCATAGTAGTCTCTTAATATAGGTTTTTAAAAAAATAGGAAAAATTCAGGGAGCTCAATTTTAAAATACTCTATTGTTAGTCAGATGCGCTCTACGGATAATTTTTTTCGGCAAGTGTTTTTTTGAGTCTTGAGATGTCGTTAGCTTTGGAAAAAGTCTAGAAAAAGCTGGCAAGTCAGAAAATGTAGCGCTATGGAAGGATCATCGTGTTTCGACACGAAAAGATACAGTAGCTTTTTGTAGAATGCGTCTATGACGTCATCTCCAAAAACCCCTCAAGTGACCTCTTTGAAGAAAGCCAAAGGAACGGCATTCCTAATGGGATGAGGGAGGGTGAGCTAGGCGTCAAATTTTCTGGATTCACAAAAAAAAAAGTAAGTGCGCGCTCCGGATAAAATGACGTCATAGTAACACTGAGTATCAAACGTTGATAACTTGTTTTTTCGATCACTTTTGGCTGCGTACTTGAGATATGAACTTTCGTGAAATTCAAAATTTGCAGACAACAAAGAAGACGCGGACCTCGCCGTGGCGATGGCTCTCTCAATGGAAGACTCCAACTCTTCGTCTTCCAAACCGGAAGACGACGACCTCCAGGCGGCCATCGAGAGGAGCCTCACCCTGCAAGGACCGCCGTCGACGTCTCCAGAGCCTTCTGAAATCTTCGCCCCGACGGCCATCGTCCCGACGACGGCCGAAGGCGTCTATCCCGGAGCTGTGAACAACGCCGTCGAGACCCCGATTCTGGGAAATGTCGAGCAGCAGAGGAAGGACCGCGAGAAGTTCCTCTCACGGTTCGATTAAGCAGAGATGACGTCAGAACCGCGACGCGTCGATGAGGCGTTGCGGTTTTTTTGACTTCTTCCTGACTGTTTCATGCTATAGTTCGTTTTTCACGACTTCTCTGCACCCTCCTCATCTCTCGACGTCTCTCTCATGTTTACGTGCTATTTACATGTTTCTCTGACGTCGCCGGTGAGGGAACAGAGAGACGCAGACACGCGAAAATTGCTATGAAACTATATGTCAATCCACAGTTGGCTCACAAAAAGAGTCCTGACACGAAAAGAAAAAAAAAATAGTGCTTGGTTTGGGGAGAGCGCAGACAGGCCCCGCCCCTTTGAGTCTCAAGCTAGCCGTGAATCGACTCTGTGGTCGCACTTGGAATGGCTCAAGTGCTATTTTTAATGAAATAGATGTTTCCGCGCGAAAGTAGTTTCAAGTCGGGCGCTTCTTGAAGTTTAGCCTTGAGCCATTCCACGTGCGACCATTTTTAATATTTTAAAGACGACTTCTGGATGATTTTTTTTTCGAACTTAGTTGAAGTTTGACTTTTTATTGTATTGCATGAAAATATCAAGTAAAAATCAATTTTTTTTTCTCATTTTTCGTTCATTTTTGATTACTTATTTCACAGTCAACTCGTCACAGAACTCGAAAATTACTGTATTATTCCATTTTTTTCGTGTCAGGACCCGTTTGAAATTAAATAAGTTGATATTTGAATTTTTTGTCGAGCTAGTGTTAAATTTGTTTTTTTCTTTTTTCTATAGATATTTATTTTCTTATAGGTGCCTATCATCAGTTTCAATATAAAAAGCTTAATTTTTCAGAAAAATCCGAATTTCAGTTCAAATCTTATCGTTTTCCGTGTGCTTAAAATGCTCAATTTTTTCTCAGTTCCAACTTTTCTGTGCAAAATCTCAATTTTCTCGCTTCCTTGCTGTGTTGATAGTGTGCAGAATCCTTTTTTCCTGGTTGTAAATTTATTGGCTTTCATTAGAAAACGGTGTTATAATTTTGCATGGTGCGGATAAATCTCACATTTTAACAACGGTGGAATTTTTTTTGTAAAGGGTTGTGAATAAAGATTATTTTTGTTATTTTTATGACTTTTATGTGGTTTCCTCGTTCAATCGGGATTATTGTACTTGAAAAGATTTTTATTTTTTTTAGAAAAATTGGAATTTTTTGTAGAATAGAGAAATGGAATTGAAGCCACCAGGGAATTTGAAAACGGAGGGATCCCCGAGTACAGATCCGGAAGGTTTATTTTTCATTTTTTTTTTAGGATTTTGAATATTTTAATACAAATTTTGTATTGGAAAAAGGTCATTTTCTCGAGGATTTCTTATAAAACTTTTGAAATTTTGAAAAAAAGAACAATTTTCCCGTGTTCATTTCCACGAAATTCAAAAATTATCTCTGACTCTCCAAAAATTCAGTTATCTTTTTTTCTTTCTCTGACGGATATTTTGAATTTCGCGGGTTCACTTTGAACGCGGCATTGAGGAAAAAAGCTTGTGCGAAAAATTTTAAAACCATTTTTTTAAGTAAAAAAATAGAAAAATTTTCACCATTTTTTTTCTCCTTTTTTTCAGATTTTTTTGCTACAAAATTTGAAAAAAATGTATTGTATACGGCTTCACAAAAAAGGTCATTATCAAACTTTGCGGTTGGAAATTTTTCGAAAAATTTTTTACGAAAAAGAAGAAAATGTCCTGAAAAGCCTCAACTTGCTTAAATTTCTTGTTTCAAAGAGACACTTGAAAGTCGAAAAAAAAATCTCAAAACCCGGAAAATCAGGGCCATTTTGAGAGAAAGTTCTCTGGAAATTGGGTAGTTGGGCAGGTTGGGACTTTTAAAATCTAACTCGGGGAAAGTAGGAATGGTGGATAATGGCCGCTTAAAGGGAGAGGCTCAAAAAAGGCTGCAGAAAGGCAGCAAAAAGGCCACAAAAAGGCAGCAAAAAAAGTCCCTTTATTGAGCTTTCCACTTTTTTCTGGGATTTAAAGGTTCAAGAAATGGTCGAAAAGGGAAAGGCTGCAAAAATGGTGTATGATAGCTGAATAAATGGCCCAAAAAGGCAGCAAAAACGGAACATTTCTATAGAGCCTTTTCGACCCTTTCCGACTTTGCCTATGTGAGGAAAGATTCAGGTGGCGATGCTCCGATGCCGCCGGCGTCACAAGGGACCCCTTCAGGGACGGAAGATCAGCCGCCGTCCGGCTCTTCTGGACAGTCGAAGCTCATTTACGAAGACACGACGCCTCTCGAGAGGACGCCCCTCGGAAATGCTGTCGACAACTTGATGATCGCTTGGTTTGTGTGGATGTGTTCAAAGAGATTCGAAATTACCTCTGACTCTTCAGAATCCAGTTGTCTTTCCCACTCTCTGACGGATATTTCGAAATTCGCGAAGTTTCTTAGAACATATTTTATGAACTGCAGAGTGGTCATTATAGGGTCCACTAAAGCTTGCAAAAGTGGTCCCTATAGGGATATGCTAGTCGATAATTGTTATGAACTCTAGGCGAAGAAGCATTTTCATGCGAAAAACCAAAAAATATACCTTTTTTGAATAAAATTCAACGACCCCCATAGAAATCACTTAAGCTTTACGGACCATCTTGATTTTAACCACAGGGACCATTTTTTCGGTCCGAAAGGGATGTTCTTCCTCCTAACCCCTTTAGGGACCGCTCTGAACTTCCTAAGATGCCATTTTAATTTGAAGTATATTCGGAAAATAATGTATTTAGAAGAACTAAAACTAGTAATAAATGTTTTGCAAAATTTAAAAAAAAAACTTTTTCGTTGAGAAAGAGGTAAAATTGTCTGTTTTTTATGCCGTATCTCTTATTTTTCATACGAAAATTCAGTAAAAGTTCATTTTTTTAAAAATAATTTGGATGATTTTTGGTCTTTTTTAATGGTCTTTTTGCATAATTCCTACCTTTTTTTAGTTCCACTAGAAGATTTTCCTGTTTTTTTCTTGAATCGAAAAAAATTTGATTTTTTTAACCAAGACAAACAGATTGAATGAACAAAGTTACATTGAGAATATATTCAGGGAAGTCCTTCATTTTTTTAAATTCCAACTAAAATTGATTTTAAATTAATCGAAATTTAATAAATGAGCTAAACGAAACTAATTACATGAAAAAGAAATGTGAAAAATCAAGACCGTAAAATAAAGGCGAAGAAAGTTCACTTCCAGGTTGCAAATCTTGAAAAATGTGGCCACGAAATCGCCGGTGCAACCTCCGTCGACCCTGGACCATGTCAAGGAAGTCGCCGAAGTGTGCAGTAAACATGTAAAAAATATTCCCATTGAAATCCTTCCAAAAAATGAACACTTTAGTGGAGAGACGCCTGCGTGGACCTCTGTGACGAATTCGCGAGAATAATGGCCACATTTGAGATGGACAGCTCGGAAGAAAGCTTACAATCGGTAAGAAAAGAAAAACGAGAAAAGTTTGTAAAAACACTTCAAGAGCCGTTTTTGTGCGATGGAGCGCGCTTGCCTTGGGGCATGTTTTTTACGGGGGAAAAATTTTTTTTTCAGTTTGAAACGTTTTTAATGGTTATTATCAAAATCTTGTTCTCTTTTTCTTATCAATCAACATTTTTTCAAGGAATCGAAACACCTGGATCTGGCGATCGAACGACAGGAAGCGCATATCAAACGCGTCAAGGAGACGTTGGAAAAACAAAGCGAAGAATATTTCAAAACGTTCCCCGAAGCTGGCAAATATTACTTCACTTGATTCGATCTCTTATAATTGTTACACATTGTTCATATACTTTTTTGTCTATAAATAATGATTTTTTTATTTTTTGATAACTTTTTTACAGTGTTGAGATCGCTTCAATTTTTCTTTCTGAGACTATTTTTAAATTTTTTCGGTTTTAAAAAATTGGCGTTTTTTTTGTTCAAAATCATCTCGAAAAATACGTAATTTTCGCGCTCCGAGAATCGTTAGAAAGATTTTCCTACAAAAAATTTTCATGATAATTTTAAAGTTACATTAATTTAAAAAAAAAACGTGAAAAAGTCCAACAATGTTGCCCGGCCGAATGACGTTTCAAATAATCATCAAATAATCTTCCAAATGGAATTTTTTTGTTAATTGAACGGGATATGGGTATCGTACTAGAAAAAAATATTATAACTGGATAAAAAAATTAGGTTTTTGAAGCAGATATCAAAAATCTTCTTTCTAAAAAAATATAAATTTTTTTGAAGTGTATTTTTTTCGAAGCTTTGAACTTAAAGAATAATTTTGACATTTTTCAAACGAAATTCCCAAATCTCACGTTCTTTCTTATTATTTTTTTCGTTCTGTAAATTCAAAAAAACATCGAATACGCCTGTCGTTTTGGACATTTTGACCGAAAAAAACTCGGTTCGAAATTTCACCGCAAAGGCGGAAAAATGAAATTTTTTTGTACGTAGTGCACACGATGCACAAAAAAACAACGCGCAAAAAAATCTTATTTGAATTTTTTTATTATGATTTAACTTATTTTCTAGCTGTTTTTCATCCAGGATATCAAGTCTCTTGGCCCAAAAATGCATTTAGAAACTTTTTTCAGGACATGAGATGTTAAGGTCTTTAAGGATTATAGATTTTTGTCCTTTTTTCACTCTGGCGCTATTTTGATTTTCGCGGAATCTCCTTGAAAAGGGGATTTTTTTTCGAGAGCCTGATGAGATCGGAGTTTTTTAATCTTGTCTATGGTTAGATTCAAGTTTCCAGCTAATTAATTTTCTTTTTAAAGTTGTTTGAACTGTTCCTTGCTTCAGAATAAAACTTGGAAATGTGGCACGAAGCGAAACGGCAAGAAAAACAGCTCCGTGCGCGGATGATCGACACGGTGAAGAGGAACGAGCGGAAGAAAAAATATTATGACAATATTGTTAGTTTTAGGAATTATTTTGATGAATTGTTCAACGGAAAAGTTTTTAATAAGCTTCAAAATTGCTTTGAAACTGTTCCGAAGAAGCTATTGAGCAGGATTTTGTGTTTTCTCCGTTGAAAAAGGCACAAAATTATATGAAATAACTTGAAAGTTTCAAGAGAAAAGACCCGGATCAGTTCATGCAAATCCACGGCCGCCGGAGTATCATCCACACGGAAAGGAGTATAGCCAAAGCCGCCGAAGACAGCAATATTTTGTAACTTTTCTTCTCATCGATTTTATCATGTTTGATGATTTTTAGAAGGCCTTGGATGGGCGATAAAGATGTGATGATTGACCGATTCGATGCCCGGTCTCATCTGGACCATATTCCGAGTAAAGACGAGATTAAACGGAGTACTTCCCCGGATCCGTGAGTTTTCATAGTGGAAAGGAAAGAATTTACTTTACTTTTGTACCTTTTTCAAGTATTTTAGCATTCATAGGCAAAGTCGGAAAGAGTGGAAAAGGCTCCATAGAAATTTTCCTTTTTTGCTGCCTTTTTGCTGCCTTTTTCCGACCTTTTTTGAGCCTCTTTCTTTTAATAGCCATTATCCACCATTCCAACTTTGCCTGAGCATAGTGAAAAAGAAATGAAAAATATTTTTTTCTACCAATTTTTTTCAGTATTTTAACATGTTTTCTTCGTTACGCTCATTTCTTAACCGTGGTCTTGTTTCAACTTTTTTTCGGAAGCTATTTTCAATTTTGAGATTGTGATTTTTTTAGTGTTTCTCCAAGTTGTTCTGTAGTTATCATTTTAATTTTTTTAAAAGTTTTTTTTGGATCATTTTTTTGATTTAAGGAGCTTTTTTTATGCTTTTTAAAAAAATGTTGATCTGTAAACATAGGCGTAGTCAAAAAGGCCATCCGAGGGTCCTAAAGGCTGCTGGAAGGCTCCATAGAAATTTTCCTTTTAGGGTGACAAAGGTTCCTTTTTTGCAGCCTTTTTCCGACCTTTTTGCGGCCTTTTTTGAGCCTCTTTCTTTTAATAGCCATTATCCACCATTCCAACTTTGCCTGAGAATAGTGAAAAAAAAAATATTTTTTCTACAAATTTTTCAGTATTTTAGCATTTTTTTATTATCCTTTTTTTCTTAACCATTTTCTCAACGTTTTTGTGCTGTTCCAACTTTTTTAGGAAGCTATTTTCAATTTTTTTTTTCATTCATTTTTTTTTATTCAATTTTGAGATCGTGATTTTTTTGTGTTCCTCCAAATTGTTGTGTAGTTATAATTCCAGTTTTTGTGAAGTTTTCCGATTTAAGGTGCTTCTTTATGCTCCTGTCATGGTGATTAATTAAACTATAATTTTTTTTTCAGCATTTTAGGATTTTTCAAAATTTTTTTGCAGGTTTTGTGGTTTTAAAACTTCGTAACACTCTTTTTGACCCTTCTCTTGGTTTTTTTAAGGCGTTTTATCTTTTTTCTGTGATAAGAATTTTTTTTTTAAGGTTTTGTAAAAATTCATATTTTGAAACCGTTTTGAGTGTTTCTTAGCCTTTTTTTCAATTTTTTTAAGCCATAATTTATAGGTTTTTTTGAGATGTTTTGCTGTGACAATAATTTAGACCTTTGCTATTTTCGAGCTGGTTTATAAAATTGGAAAGTCTCCCTCGTTAAATCATGTTAAAACTCATGATAAATTTATCTAATTTTTTTCGAAACGTATTTCAGCGGCCTTACGTGAATTTCTATTAAAGCTGTGACGTTTAAAAAAATGACGATTTTAGAAATTAAACGTTGTTTTTTTTGAATAAAAAAATAATGGTATGAAAAACCAGCAAAAAAATTCAAACGGCGACTTTTTCCGATTTTTTTCATATCGCTAGAAAAACTTTCCGACGAATCTTTTTCCGACTTTTTTTTCTCGATAAAATCTTCGTTTTAAATCTTCCTATATAATGTAGGTAGTTGGTTCATGATTAAAACACAAAGAAATAGGAAAAAAATGTTAACCGAAAAATATAAGGGAAAAAAGTCGGAAAAAGATTCGGCGGAAAGGTGGCCGTCGAAAAGTTCCCTAGCAATATGAAAAATCGGAAAAGTCGTCGTTCGAATTTTAGCTGGTTTTTTTCATACCACCTAAAAATACTGTTCTAGGGTCAAGGAAAAAGAAGACCTCGTTTGCGATTTCGAACGATATCGCGTTTTGATCATCAACGAGTTCAAGGGAGTCTCCGAAAAGGTCCATCATTTTCAAAAATCCTGAAATAATAATCATTTTTCCAGTCGTACCTGAAAAAAATAGCCGACGCCGAATTCTGGGCCTCGAATGCCCACGAAACGCGAAAGGCCGAGCTAGAGAAGAAAAAGTTGATTTTTCTCAATTTTCCCTTTATCGGAATTCTTCCAGAAAATCGTCAGAAAACAAGGCAAATATCGGATTTTCCTACGAGAATTCGGAAACAGTTCGCGGAAGGAAAGTTGAGCCGCATTTTGAGAATGAAAGCGACGACGAGCTGCCCGAACCCGAGGATATTGGTGGGATAGTTTGGGGTTTCAAAAAAATTCAGGAAACCTTTTTTTCTCATTTTAGAATCTGGAAAAGCTGGGAGTTTTTTTAAAGATTTTTCGGAGCCACTTTTAATAAAATTAAGAACATTTTTGTGACCGCCCATATTTTTTCCGTAAAGTGTAGTGTGTAGTGTGCATGCACCGCGGCGCTCTTGCACATACCGTGTTCAAATTTTCGCGAAATGTACAAATTTATAATTTCGGGACCCGTTAGAAAAAAAATCGGTTGAAAACACGCTAAAAACCAAATTTTGAACATATTTGAGCATTTTTCAACGAATATTCTAAAATCGCGCTTAAAAGTCACCATATCGCGAAATTTTATATGATCCCATTTTTCTAACGTCTCTCAATTCCGCGTATTTCAAGGAATCATCAAAAACGAATCACGCGCCAATTTTGAAATCCCCGAAAATATTTTGAACTAGGCATTAGTTCTAATGACCCGTTAAGCATACCAATAATTTATCGAGTATAATTTTTTTAAATTTCAAATTGCGAGTGGTGAAATTTTTTTCTGGAACAAGGAACACTAAAAAGTTACAAGTTTTTTTCTCTGGGGGTACTTTTTAAATAAACTTTTTTTCTTAATTTGAAGAGGTTATCGTCCGAATTTTCGACATTTGAACTAACCGCGTTGAATTGAAGATATAGCTGATTCACGGCTATCTTGGGACGCTAAGGGGCGTGTCCTGTCTGCGCTCTCCACGAGCCAGGCGCTGTCTCGTGCATTATCGTGTCAGGACCCTTTTTTCGATGGCTCAAGCCAGCCGTGAATCAGCTATAGTTTTATTTTTCGGCTTAAAAATCATGAGTTCTCCTCCCCTTTTTCTGTCAACGAACTAGGAAAAACTCGAGTGGCCCCTTAAGAGGTTCCTCAAGGACACTAAAGCCATTACTTTGCGTCTTAGTGGCCACTACAGTAGTTTTTAGTTGTCTAGTTGTACCACTTAGATTGCTAAAGTAGCCACTAAATTTTAGACACTCAAATGGCCACTAATTCGACTTATATAATGGCCAGTAAAACGTCTAAACCCTGAAGTGGCCACTAAGAATTTTCCTTAAAATGCAAAGGGGCGTGGCCAGTCTGCGCTGCCACTATCTCCTTTTTTTCGTTTCAGGACCTATTTTTCTACGGCTGAAGCTGGTTGACTTCTAAAGAGGTCACTAAATTTTACGCTCTTAAGTGGCCACTTGTTTGACTTTAGCGGCAACAAAACCGTTATTACCCTAAAGTGGACACTGAAATTCTCAGAGTAGTGCTTTTCTTTGTACTTCAACAGATTTTTTTCAAAATTTGATCGGAAATTGGAATTTATTTCTTTACACGAAATCCCGCCTACTGTAGAAGACGACATTCATTGCATCAGTACTCGTTGCAGACGTCGACATCAACACGGCGGAGATGGACGCCTCGGCGCAGCGTCGGATGAACGGCGTCGGCGAGGGCTACGGTATCGGACGGTCGTTGTGCGTCTCGCTGCTCCGGGCCGACGCACAGGCCCAACACGACCAGCAAACGCTCAAAAACATCGAAAAGCAAAAAAACGCCCTCGCTGTCCGTATATTCATCTTCCTCCTCACCTTCTTCTTCTTCTTCTTCGAACCGCCAAGGAGGCTAGGATGAACTTGAGCTTAGCTTTCGATTTTGCTCCTTAGAAGTGTTGGGAGTTCTGGAAAAACATCCCATTTTGTCCTTATGAGAAGGAAAAGTAGTGGAGTGGATATATACTCTGTTTTTCGCGACTTCTCTGCGCCCTCCTCGTCTCTCGAAGACCCTCTCATGTTGACGTACTATTTTCATGCTTCTCTGACCTCGCCGGTGAAGAAACAGAGAGACGCAGACATAAGAAAATTGTTAAGATTGGGCTATAGAAGAAAAAAAAAACTTAGATTAAAATCCTCAGTGACACAAACTGGACGCGCCCCGGACGCTTCTGAGCAATTCTAAAACACTTGAACAACGTCAGAACACTTAAGTGGTTACTTGAAAAGCTCATAGATTTTCAAGGACATCTCTAGTGACCCCTTTAGCGGCGTCAGAACCCTTAAGAGTTCACTAAAATTGTTCAGAAACGTCCAAGGTCATTTCTAGTGATCCCTTAAGCGGCCTCAGCACCCTCAAGTGTTCATTACGAAAGCTCCTTGGCGCGTCCGGTTTGCGTTACCGAGGTCCAAGCATGAAAAGAGACGTCCGAACTTTCCAATTTACCGTGAAGCAAGTTTGCTAAGCGTCTGAACTTTACAAACGTCCGGATTTATTAGAAATATTAGAACTTCAACAGGTTGAAGTTGAGAAAATGCAGTAGGGTTCGAAAAAATTGAAAGTTTAGCTTTAAAATCAAGTGAACAAAGTCCGGAACAATCTAGCTTTCATTCAATTTTTCCAGCAGAGGGAATTTTTCTCATAGGCTAATCGAAGTTCTAAAAGTTGAGAATTTTTAATGACTTTTTTGTTTATTTCAAAAAACAGTTTTAGTTTCAACTGAACAAAAAAGTGGATTTTTTGTTTTTAGATAACTTGATAAAAATGGAAGCATTGGAATGTGCAAATTCTTCTTGAAAGTTTACGGGATTTTCTTGTTTTTGTGCTTTTTTCAAGTCCTGAGTAGTTTTCCTTACCTTTACGAAATTCTGAATTTTTGAATTCCTGATCGAAATTTGTAAAATGAGCCATTTTGAACCCCAGCCCTTCTAATGAGCAATTTGCTGAGAAAATTTTAAAAAAATGCGGTTTTTCCTTGGATGTCGGTAAACACTCTTTGAGCTTGTATATATTTTTTTGAAAATTCCTAGAAAATTGATGGAATTTAGGGACGAGACGCGAAACACGAGCGAATGTTGTTGAGGAAACAACGGGCGGCGATTGTTGGCAAGGGCTGTCAGGACGGAGAACAGGGCGCCACGACCACCTTGTTGAGGTGTCTGAAGAAGTTTTTCCGAGTAGAAGGCATTTTCAATCGATTGATCATTTGTTTTGCTGGATTGAATCCACTAGGCGGTTAACAAGAACTTTCAAAGCTATAAAGAACAACCGCCTTGGGCGAACTAAAAGTCCAAATGTCTAGTTGATCCAGTTGAAAGCATGGCCTTAGGGTTCTTAAGAGCCAGAATCCCGGCGCGTCTCCCCCATAGGCAATGGGTGGAAAACGGGTGCAAAATGGCCGCTAACAGGAATCCGTTTTGGGGCCTTTATTGAGCCTTTCTTTCTTGGTGGCCTAAAAAGCCTCAAAGGGTGAAAAAAGGGTGCTGAAATGCTCGGCCATTGATGATTTCCGATTTTATAACTGTAGTACATTTTGGTTCGTACACAGTCACTGGTAAAGATACATCTCAATTTCAAAGATTTGGTGTTTCTCAAAAAGGTCCAAGGAGGGTGGATAAAGGCCGATAAAAGGACCGAAAAAGGCAGTGAAAAGGAAACCGTTTAGGAACAATTAATAGAAACAGATGGATCCATAACGGACGCCCAAGGGGCCCGTAAAGGGTCCTTCCGACTTTGCCTATGACTTCTCGAGCCTTTAAATTTTGAGAAAAAAATTGGAAGGCTTCATAAAAGGACTCTTTTTGCTGCCTTTCTACGACCTTTTTTGAGCCCTTCTACGACCTTTTTTGAGCCCTTCTACGACCTTTTTTGAGCCCTTCTACGACCTTTTTTGAGCCCTTCTACGACCTTTTTGAGCCCTTCTACGACCTTTTTGAGCCTTTCTGCGACCTTTTTGCGTTTTTTGCGACTTTTTCTAAGCCTCTCCCGTTTAGCGGCCATTATCCACCATTCTAACTTTGCCCGAACCGCTTTTTTGTTCCTGAGTGGGCGTGGCCTATTTCAGTAGCGGCATGCCTTATTGCAAAAGGGGCACGGTTATTTAAGAAGCATTTTGCGGACGTAAAAATCGCATTGACCAGTTTTTTTCCAAATTCCTGCAAGTTTCTGGAGAGCTTGTATGTATTGAAAATTAACAAGTACATATATTGGAGAAAAAAGAGACTAATTAGCTAATAAGAGAAAAGTTTTCACCCAAAATGAAGTTTTCAAGACAGTCCGCTTTTGAAAATCGAACTTTTTGCTGTTAAACCAGAGTTTTGAATCACGAGATCTTTTTCCAATCTCTATCTTCTATTTTTCAGCTTCATCGCCAAGAAAAACAAAAAAGACAGCGATAAAGGTCGACTTCTGTTACAAAATTCGTCGAGCGAGTCCGACAGTGATGACGACAAAAAGCCGGAGTTTATCACGACCTTTGGCGGTGGTAAAGGTGAAAATTGAGGAAAATATTGATTTGGATTTCTTTGTCAACGAGTTTTAAAATAGACGTCAGAGAGTGGAAAAGATAACTAAATTTTAAAGGATCAGAGATAATGTTCAATTTCGTGAAACTTTTTTTTTCATATACGGCGGCATTATTGTTTGAGATATAAGTCGAGGTTTTTAGAAATAATGCATTTTAAATTTAGGCTTAAATTCCTTGTCCCTTAAGGTTAATTTATAATAAAGAACCCATAAAAGGACCATTTTTAGGTAGCGACGAAGAACGGGAAAGGGTCAATCGGTTCACCTTGGGACCACATCTTTCTCGTTTGGACCAACAAGAAAAAAATCCGATCCAGTTGGTTTTTCAACTCGAAAAGTCGTATTCAGAAAAAAAGATGAAGGATTTTGACCCCTTTTTGTACACGGAAAAATCTCGTTTTTTTTCTGTTTTTTTCCGGAAAATTATTCGAAACACCGGTTTAGTTGGTTTCTGAATGAAATTATCATTTAAAAAAATGAAAAAAATAATCCGAGATTTTGACCCCTTCTTGTACACGAAAAAAATCACAAAAAAATGGAAAATATTTTTTTAGATTTTTGACCCCTTTTTGTACACGAAAAAAATCTCGTTTCTCATTTTCCAGTTTTTTTCGGAAAAATTATTCGCAACGCCAATTGGGTTGATTTCTTAATTGAGATTATCAAGAAAATGAAAAACCAAGATTTTAACTTCTTTTTACACGAAAAAAATCACTAAAAAAATGAAAAAAATAATCCAAGATTTTGACCCCTTTTTTTGTACACGGAAAAAATCTCGTTTCTCATTTTTCTTCAAGTTTTTTTTCTCTCCGATTTTGGTGAAATTCTCCCCAAGGGACATCCATCCCCCGGGCCGCTAAACGTCATCTTTTAAGCCTTCCTAGTTTTTTTTCCTCCCAGCAAACTGACGAAGCGTGAAAAGACGCCGGAATTCGTCGAATGGGGCGAGAAACCGTCGACTTCGACGACGACGGCCGCCAAGAAGAAGGAGCCGGAAGACGTGAAGAAAAGAGGGAGGAGCAGGTCGAAGTCGTCTACGTCCAGGTCGAGGTCCGGGTCTCGAGATGCGCCGATGTGGAAGAGGAAGAGGTCGGACAGCGAGCGGAGCAAGTCTGACAAGAGGTGGATCTTTTTGAAGATCGGAAAAAAGTTTTGAAGCTTCTTGAAAAGTTCCTAGTGCAAAGAAGTCTTAAGGAATGTTAGTAATAGTTATATAACTTTTGAAAATCTTCGGCAAGTCGTCAGAGTGCTCCCTAGAGGGTTTAGGAGTAAATACAGCCCCCCATAGGAGACAAAACGGGTCCCTGTAGGAGTAAAATTTAAGTGGTCCCTTTAGGAGCCTAAGGTTTGACCATCCTGAGCATCTAAGGCTAAACTAACTTTTTTCGCAAGTTTTAGTGTCCCCCAGAGCGGAACTGGTACCATAGGGGAACCTTCAATAACCCCCTATAATGACTACTTTGGCTTTCCTGAGTTAGGCATTTCACAGGGAATCTTAACACTTTTACATTTAAGAAAGTTTTTCGGATCCTTGGAGCTTTAAAAAGCACCCTCAGAATAAAAAAAAGCTTCTAAGGCTTCTGAGAGCAAGTCCGACAAGAGGTGAACCTATTTGAAGCGCGGAAAAAGTTTTGAAGCTTCTTGAAAAGTTCCTAGTGCAAAGAAGTCTTAAGGAATGTTAGGAATAGTTATATAACTTTTTGAAAATCTTCGGTAAGTCGTCAGAGTGCTCCCTAGTGGGTTTAGGAGTATTTACAGCCCTTAAGGGTGGCAAAAAGTGTTCCCTGAAGGGGTAAAATTTAGGGGTTTAGGCTCTGCCCCTTTTCTCTTGAGGCTTGAGTGGTCCCCTATAGCGGTTTTTATATTTTGTATGATTCGAAAAATAAGAATACGCTTTAAAGAGAAGTATAAAGGCCACTAGGATGCCTTCCTAGAGTGTCCTTCATTGAAACCCCCTAGAGTGACCACTTTAGTGCCTCTATAGGGAGAGGTAAGTATTTCTTTAACTAAGACGTTTTTCCGACTCCCTGGAAGTCTTTTCAAGGTTCTTAGACAAAAAAAAGCGCCTCAGGCTTCTAAGAGCAATTTTTAGGGCTAGCCGACGTCTTCAAATGAGCCGAAATGATTGTTGGATCGTTAGAAAGTTTATAGAAGCTTTTTCAAGAGAGTCTTTCTTTAAGGCTTTATTAAAGTATTTTTCAGTTTTTAGACGAGATTTGAACTTTTTAGAATGCTTAGAAAGTCGTTATTCTTAGCTGAACTTATTTCATTCTACTGCAAATCGATACGGTATTTCTGAAGAAGTTTCTAATTTCAGAAGCAGCGACAGCAGCAGCAGTTCCAGTGATGAGAAGTCTGCCAGCGAGGATGTCAAAATGCTCGAAATTCGGTGCGCATCAGCTTCATCGCTGTTTTCAAAGTCGAACTTCAGATCAAGCATGTCCGACTCGGAGAAGGAGCGGATTGAGATTGAAAACAGAAAAAGGAGGGTGAAGTTGACCAAGAAGCTGGTGAAGGAGAACAAGGTGACGGCGCCGGACGACGGCTCCGATTCGGAAGATGAGAAGGTGGGAATGGATGTGATAGCATTCAAGGGACGTCATTAATCGGTCGGAGATGACTTGAGTGACGTCACTCTTCAGTGAAAATGATTCAGATGACGTCATTGAAAGAGATTGTCAAAAAATTATAGCCGATTCACGGCTGCCTTAACAGCCAAAAAGTAGGTCCTGGCACGATAAAAAACGAGATAGTGCCTGAGTAGTAGAGAGCGCAGACAGGCCACGCCCCTTTGCGTCCCAAGCTAGCCGTGAATCGACTATATCTGAACTTACACTTCGGATGCATATTTTTGGTTCTTCAAGATTAGATGGCGTCATAAAATCAGATCAAATCAAAATGACGTCATAATAAGGCGAATAACTCTTCCGGTGACATCATAAGGCGTGATGATTTTCAAGAAGTGTAAAATGACGTCATTCAAATTTTGATGTTTTTTCCAGTTCTCCTGACTTAGAGTTGCGTCATAAGTTGCTAAAAATGAAATTTCGGTAGTATTGTAAGATGACGTCACTATTCGATTTTTTGGGATGAAAAATGACGTCATAATAAGGTGGAGAACTCTTTCGGTGACGTCATAAGGCGTGATGGTCCTCAAGAGTGTAAAATGACGTCATTTAAATTCTGGTGTTTTGCCAGTTTCCTTGACTTGAAGTTGCGTCTTTAATTGCAAAAAAAAAATTATTTTTGGCAGTGTCACAAAATGACGTCATCTATAGATTTTTGGGATTGAAAAATGACGTCATAATAAGGCGTGAAACCTTCACGATGACGTCATAACGCGTGATGATCTTCCAGAAATTTCGAATGACGTCATTTAAATTCTGGTGTTTTTAAAGTTCCCCTGGCTTAGAGTTGCGTCTTTAATTGCAAAAAAAAATTAATTTTTGGCAGTGTCACAAAATACTGCCAAAAATATATTGACGTCACTATTAGATTTTTGAATAGAAAAATGACGTCATTGTAACTGAAAACGGAAAAAAAAGCTATTTTATCACCCTTACACGGGAAGTGCAAAAGGTCGAGGTATTGGAATTTGATGAGACTTGGTATATAGGTACTTTCGGACATCCTGAATCCAAAGAAGTTGAAAAAAAGTGCGCCTTTTTGGTTCTGGTCGAGTTATAGCGCCTCAAATTTTGCACGCAAAAAATGCATTGGAAGGGAGGAGGGAATGTGTTGCGGCGGCTAACTCTAGCTGCCAGCAGGCAGCGTGGTGTAGTGGCTAGCGGCCTAGCGCTATGGAACCTATGATGCAGGTTCGAGTCCTTTTTGGTGCAATTTATTTTTGCCATTTTTTGTTTCTTCGAAAAAATGAGGAATTTTTGAAGATGGAATAAAAATCAGCGCTCAAAACTTCAAAATTCACTAATTTACTTCGTTTTGAGAAAAATTCTGGACAAAGTTTTTTTTCGTCTTTCTCGTTCAAGCTCAATGGGCTTCAATAGATAGTAAAAATTTATTCTTAAAAAGTTCATCGGAGGAAAGGGATTGAATCTAATTTTTTTAACTTTTTTTATTTATTTGAGTTTTTTTCAAGGAAGGGTCCCCTGACTATAGTCGTCAATTTGAACCGTTTAATTGAACGTCCATACAATCTTTTTTCTACAGGTGACCTGGTTTCAAACATGCTCAACAGTCGACCGTTTAACTACTTCTTCTTTGGATGAGCTTCAAAATTTTAGAAATTCATTCTCCAAAATCAACGTTTTATACAAAAAAATTCCAAACGGCTCGAAGTTTAATTATGACGACTATACTGACCATATAAAAAAATGTGAAACAAAAAAAAACTTTGTCCAGAATTTTTCTCAAAACGAAGTAAATTAGTGAATTTTGAAGTTTTGAGCGCTTATTTTTATTCCATCTTCAAAAATTCCTCATTTTTTCGAAGAAAAAAAATGACAAAAATAAATTGCACCAAAAAGGACTCGAACCTGCATCATAGGTTCCATAGCGCTAGGCCGCTAGCCACTACACCACGCTGCCTGCTGGCAGCTAGAGTTAGCCGCCGCAACACATTCCCTCCTCCCTTCCCATGCATTTTTTGCGTGCAAACTTTGAGGCGCCATAACCCGACCAGAACCAAAAAGGCGCACTTTTTTTCAACTTCTTTGGATTCAGGATGTCCGAAAGTACCTATATACCAAGTCTCATCAAATTCCAATACCTCGACCTTTTGCACTTCCCGTGTTAGCATTAAAACTCCACGATTTCCAGGCGGCCATAGCGCGAAAAATTCGCAAGAAGATGCACGAAAAGCTGCGGCAGACCCGCGAGGAGCTGCAGCGTGACGAGGAGAAGAAGCGTCGAGAAGCGTACCGAGAGAAGAGGGTTTCACTCCTTCCCCTGTACCGACCTAAACCGGTTTTCGCAGGTCCGCGACGAGCTGATCCACATCGAGGAGCAGGAGCGCTGCGAGCGGGAGCGCGAGAGACGACGTCAGGAGCGGAAGAAGCTCGACGAGGCCGACAAGGAGGGTCGACGTCATCGAAGTCGGACTCGGAGTCGGAGTCGCAGCCGGAGCAGAAGTCGTGACAGGAAGAAGGAGCATCGAAGGGACCGCTCTAGTGACCACTCGAGGGATCGGCATCGAGACAGAGATCGCAGAGATCACAGGGATCGGTACTCGTCTCGCCGTTGATGACGTCATTTTCTTGATTTTAATATGTGTTGGTTATGTGATTTTTAATTTTGTCGAAAGTTGTTCCGAATTTGTGACGTCACACGAATTTTTGAGTTATTAATGACGTCATTTTCTATTGGTTTTTGACTGATGACGTCATAATTTGATTTTAAGTGTTGGTCACGTAATTTTTTAATTTTTCCGCATCTCGTGTTTTTTTTTCAAATTTATGACGTTATTGAGTTTTAGAATCAATTATGACGTCATTCGTTTTCTTTTTCATGTAGGCGTTCGAAAGTTTGAATTTTTCGATGACGTCATTTCCATTCGCCTTCGGTTTTATGACGTCATCATTTTCAGTGATGTTCCCAACCTTTTCATTTTATCGATTTTTTTAATTTTCGTCTGTTTTTCAAGTAAATTTTCAGTTATCCATAAAAACTTATTAATTTCGCCTTCTTGAAATCCTTTGCTTACGACGTCACTTTTTCGAGTTTGCTCATGTGCCCTTTTATCTGAAAGTTTGCATTTTTATGTCGCTTTTTTTAATATTTAATCACGACGGTAACAGATTTCTCCTTCTGTTCTATGCTTGTTTTTACTTCGAATTTCCCCAAAACTGGTCTAATTTACAACTTTTTTTCCTTCGAAATAAAAATGAACATTCAAAGTGATCATTTATAAGACGAGAAAAAAAGAGAAAGTCAAAAAATAATAATAATTACGCTAATCGGATACGGTACATGTATGAACGGTGGGACGGAAAAAAAAAAAAAAGGACATATTTTTTTAAAAGCGATTTTCACTGATTATCATTTTGGAGGAGAAAAATTATTTATAGGTATGTATAATTGTAGTATAATCTTATAAATGTGAGTAGTAGATCCGGGGGAAATCATCAATGTATTGAATTATGCGACTAGAATGTGTGGAAGCAAAGATCATTTGTAGGGTATCAATCAATCAATCGGAGGCGGAGCTTGTGACGTCATAAAATGAGTAATGAGAGTAGAAAATGAAGCCCACACATCAATCCCCAAAAAAGTGGAATCGAACAGATACAATTCGATGAGGGCGTGGCCACTGGAACGAAATCGATCGAGGGGTGGGGTGCGCGATTTTGCGGGGGACGAGCGCGTTTTGGGGGATTTTTCGGGATTCTTGGTTTTTTTAGTCTTCAACCGTGAAAATATTCAAATCTTCTATAAATTCCAAAAAGTCCCAAAGAAAGGTTCAAAAATGGCTAGAGAGCATGGAAAGTTCAGAGACTCCAGACACATTAAGCGTATGTCACTCTCCGATTTTACCACACTCTCTAGCCCCACCCAACTAAATATGAGATGCTTTGCGCGTATGGCGAAGTTGAGGGAAAATACACGAAAAAAGGAAGAAACGTTGAGACAGAGTAAGTATAAAAATATATAAAGAGAAATGAAATGAACCCATCTAGGAAGCAAAAATTGAGAAAATACCGTGTAACGGTGACAAAAATCGTGTGTGTGTGTGGGGACCTACTTTTTTTTTGATTTTTTCTCAAAAATAATCAATGACGTCATTAAATCAAAGTTCAGGAAGTAAAAGTCCAAATTGTACTCATCAGGTAACACAAAATACAAAGTACGAGAAACAAGGCGAAAAGGGGGCGGAGCCTAGGCTTAGGATAGAGGTCAAACCTCTCAGCTAAGGTCGTATAAGCTCCCGAAATTATTTTTAGACAGGTGTTGGTAGGTGACGTCATAAGATCTTCAAAATTCAGGTTGATCACTGGTATGACGTCATAGAAAAAAAAGATTTCATTTTGGAGTTTTTGGAAAATGACGTCATATCTTACACTATGACGTCATAGAAAAAAGAACGTTAAATTTCATTTTGGATTTTTCGAAAAATGACGTCATATCTTCATACGATGACATCATAGAAGTAACGATGACGTCATAGAAGTAACAATGACGTCATACTTTCACACAATGACATCATAAAAAAAAAAGTGACGTCACCAACTAGCAACACCTCTCCAATTCCAATTCTATAAAAACTCCATTCACTGCAATTTTCATCAATCTGACTTTTCTGACGAGAGAAAAGAGAGCGCAGACGAGTCAGACAGTTCAAAGTGCAGAGAATGGAGGACGAAAAAAAAAAATGGAAGTCGGTGAATGAGCGAAGTCAAAGGAAGGAAGAGCTTAGGAAGGCGCGTTGGAGGTTGGAGAGTAGGAGGTGCCGGGCTGGCTGGAAGATCCGCTGCTGCCACTGCCGCCGGCGGCAGCGACGCCGCCGCCGCCGACGTGCAGGTTCGTCCGGACGGCGGTCGAGAAGGACGGCAGGTTGCCCGTCAGGAAACTCTTCGGGCCTTTTTGGTTCACCTAAAGAGTCAATTTTTTTCGTATTCTCTTCCGAGAGAAGTTTGAAGGTCATTTTACTTTGTTTCCTGGCCAAAAAACTCCTACTGGCGCGAGATCGGTGACGGTACATTGACGAACTCGCAAAAATATGGCTCTGTTCTCGTGCGGGTGCGACATCGCGTTTCTATCGCATATTCCGGCGCGACATCGCGTTTCTCTCGCAAATTACGGCGCGATATCGCGTTTATCTCGCATATTTCGGCGCGATATCGCGTTTATCTCGCATATTTCGGCGCGATATCGCACTTATCTCGCAAATTACGGCGCGATATCGCGCTTGTCTCGCTTTAATCGCGAACTCAAAAAAATTTCAAAAATTCTAACAATGCACGTTCAGAAAAATGCGAGAACCAAGCGAGAACAGAGCAACATTTTTGCGATATCGTTGATATACCGTCAGCGATATCGCTTTTTTTCGGCAGTTGCAGTTATTTGATAGATGTACCAGACGAGGTTCCTGGAAGTCTCAACTCGCCTAATTTTCAAGAAAGAACAGTCAAAAAGCCATTTTCAGACTTCGAGCTCTTATTTTTCAAAAAATAGGAAATTTTGCAGCTTGGAACTTCATTGGTACAAAAAACATAATTTGGCCAAGTTCCAGAAAACTCAAGGTAGAATAACCTTCCTTGAGTTCAATCCAGAATTCGTGGTATATTTGATTCGCCTTGACTTGAAACGTCTCTTGGAAAAGTCTGCTCTTTGTAAGTCCGCGCAAGTCGGTTCAGGTCAGGCGCACTGTTTTTCAGAGCGTCCCAACCTAGAACGACTTGCGCGCGATGGCATAGATCAGCCAGAGAAAATTCGTCTATTCATTTTTCCCTAGCCGATCGCGTTTCAAGTCCCGACGAACCATGAACATTTTCAAAAAGTGTTCGCACTTTCTAGACGGATGGACAAAGATTTCGAGGAACATCTAACATTGATTTCTCAACATAGAGTCTTTGAACATACAGAACAGATAATTTTTCTCGTTTTTTTTTCATTTTTCGTGGTTTTTCTAAAATTTGACATGGATCCAGAGCTTGTCCAATGATGGGATATTTTGAAAAAATCCGTCGCTTCGAAAAAAAAAAATCCAACTCACAAAAAGCCACGTCAAACTTCAGGAAAACCCTAATTTCTCAAAAAATGTATTTCGTGCACAGCGCTTTCCTCAAAATCAGCAGCGAGAATGCAAAAAGGCGGCCAAAACTGAAAAGAAGAAAAAAAAAATGAAAAAAAAAAAGTAGCGGAGGGTGCAATTTGCCCAATTTCATTCATGATTTTTTTGTTTTTTTATGGGAAGTCGGTCCAAGTCCGGCGAATTTTTTTGAATGATTTATGAAATCGAGATGAGATTCGTAGCTTCATTTTTGTAAAACCAGTCAAAAATTAGAAAGAATAAACGTTTGGAAAAGCAAAAAATATGGTATACTGTAGCACCATTTTTTTTTTTTTGAATTACGTCATTGTTCTTTAAATTCAAAACCTGAACAGACTACGGCTCTGAAACTTGTCTTCCATCCTATTTTATTCTATAGTCCGTTTTTCACGACTTGAAAGGGATTTCTCTGCGCCCTCCTCGGCTCTCGGCGATCCTCTCATTATTCAGTGCTATTTTCGTGTTTTTCTCACTTCGCCGGAGAGGGAACAAAGAGACGCAGACAGGCAGAAAAGTGTCAAGATTGGGCTATAAAAGAAAAGAAAACTTGGAAAAAAGAGATTAAAATCCTCAAAATTCGAACGGACCATAGTCGGAAAAAAAAGAACGATTTTCATGTACTTTTTCGTTTTTTTCTTTCTTCAAAATGAAATTTTTTGGTCCTGTTCAAGTTATCATCTCAGTTCTATAGCTCATTCCCCGGCTGACTTGAGACGCTAAGGGGCGTGGCCTGTCTGCGCTCTCCACTAATCAGGCACTATCTCTTTCCTATCGTTATAGTTGACCACTTTGAACGTCCAAAAGTCTGTTATAGTTCGTTTTTGCGACTTGGAACTGCTGTTTTTCTCTGCACCCTCCTCGTCTCTCGATGACCCTCTCATGTTGAGCTGTTATTTTCATGTTCCTCCGACCTCGCCGGTGAGGGAACAGAGAGCGCAGACAGGCAGACAGCCTCACTAAAAAACGACTGTTTTTCTCTGCGCTCTCCTCGTCTCTCGACGACCCTCTCCTGTTTACGTGCTATTTTCATGTTCCTCCGACCTCTCCGGTGAGGGAACAGAGAGCGCAGACATACGAAAAGTGTCAAGTCGCGGCGGATGGACTATAGACATTGAACGCCCTTTGAAAATCTTTCTATGGGGCTCGGACCGACTTCCGACTCTTTAAAAAAGATCTTTTTCCGGTGAGAGCTGTGTGAAGGATGAAAGGAAGAGGTGATGGAGTGTGTATGTGTGTGTGTGTGTGGATGGGAGAGGGAGCAGACTAGACACATACTGTGGGCCGGCCGACGACGACGACGGTGGCGGCGGGGCGAGCAGCAGGCAAGACGAGGAGGAGAACGGCGACGGCGTCTGGGCCTTCCGCGACGACGACGCCGACGACGACGACGCGCCGACGCCGATCCGACGCGACGCCTTGCGTGCGATTAGTGAGGTAAACGTGCTCTAAACCCAAACAACCGAGAGATAGAAAAAATGGTGGGGGCGTGGCTTCATAGAAATATCGATTGAATCGCCAACAAAAAAATTGAGGGGGCGTGGCTTTGGTCGAAACGGAGACGTGGACACACGGCAAGACAGTACATGCACGAGCACGGTTTGTGAAACTTTTGATGAGCTAACATGAGCAATAAACGTCTAGTATTCACTATAGACTCCAAACGAAGCTGTATTCTCCGGGATGAGTACCTATCTAATATGAGCAACACGCCTCTAAGATGAGCAATAACAACAAATTTTCAGAAGGAGCTATTCTAAATCACACCGCTTTTTTACTTTCCGTTTTCAAAATTATTTTCATGAATTCCCTTAAGTGAACACTACCGCTACAAAACTAAATCAAGCCCTTCTCTAAATGCAAAATAAACGGACTCGCTAAAATTCTCTAAAACTTCAAAGTGTTGCTCATGTTAGCTCACACTTTCTCATGTATTCGAATGGAGAAAAAAATGTACCTTTTTCCTGGACTGCGCGACCAAATCCTTGTAGATATCGGATCGGAGGAATCGCTGATAACTGTCGTTCTTCATCAGGCAATAGATGTGGTCCTGAAGGGAAAACATTGTAGTCAAACAAGGATTACGGTAGGCCTCTTACCGCCGCCTCGTCGAAACTCCAACGGTTGGGGTTCTTGAGGTTTTCTTCCGTGATTTCCATGACCTGAATAGAAAGTTTATTTTATTCATTAACGAAATTTTGAATTCAGTAAACAGGTTTTTTTTTTGAAAATCACCTACAACAGTAAGATAATGTTACTTTAATTTGGTCCTGAAGGGAAAACTTTTAAGGTAAAAAAGGGTTACTGTAAGTTTCCTCGTCGAAGCAAATGGTAAGCTGAATTTTAAATATCAACGCGAACGCACTATAAGATGCGCCCGATCCAAAACGGCTTGCGCTTTTAGGCCTTAGAAAGCACCTGAGCTAGCTTCTATGTGAGACTTTAAGCCATTCCAAGTGCGACCAAAATTTTGCAAGTGAAAGGATGAAAATATTTTGATCTAACGTAAAGAGACAATAAATCTGCAGATGGAAAAGAGAGAACAGACGATTCAGTTTAAAGGAGCATGGGAATATTATGGGCTAGACTCTGCGCCTTTAAAGACCTCTCAAGTAAGTGGTGAATGAACTATTTCAATTCTGGATATTTTTCTTAAATTCTATTGACTTTAGGAAGACCTGAGTGAATAAACTATAAAGAAACTAGGTTTACTCGGGTTCGAAGAAGCATGGAACTTTTATAGGCCCTCTGCGCCTTCAAAGATCTCTAAAGAGAGTGGTGAATGGACTATATCGAATCCGGGTTTTTTTTTCGAGTTTTAATCGCTTTATGAAGACCTGAACGAGTATACCATGAAGAAACTGATTGTTATTCACGTTTAAAGGAGCATTATTTTTTTTTCGGATAGGCTATGCGCCTTTAAAGATCTCAAAAGGGGGCGGTGAATGGACTATATCCATTCTGCCTAATTTTACCGCATTTTAATGGCTCTATGAAGGCCTGAATGGGTGAACTGTGAAAAAACGAAGCTTCTTCGATTTTAAAGGAGCATGGAGCTTTTATAGGCCCTCTGCGCCTTTAAAGATGTCTTAAGGGAGGGATGAATGGACTATTTCAATCCTGGCTAATTTCTCGAATTTTGTTGGATCTGGGAAGGCCTGAACCAGAATTCCATGAAAAAACTGATTGTTATTCAGGTTTAAAGGAGCATGGTATTTTTTCGGCGAGGCCCTGCGCCTTTAAGATTTCTAAAGAGAGTGGTGAATGAACTATATCTATTCTGGTTGATTTTCCCGCTTTTTATTGGCTCTAGGAAGGCCTGAATGAACGAACTATGAAAAAGCGAAGCTTCTTTGATTTTGAAGGAGCATGCGACTTTTTTGGCTAGGCACTGCGCCTTTAAAGATCTTTAAAGGGAGGGGTGAATGGACTATATCTATTTTGGCTAATTCTGCAAATTATATTGGCTCTATGAAGGCCTGAATAAATACAACATGAAGAAACTGATTGTTATTCAGATTTAAAGGATCATTAGGTTTTTTAACTAGGCCCTGCGCCTTTAAAGATGTCTAAAAGGAGTGGTGAATGAACTATTCATTTTTTCCATTTTTTTCGATGGAAACCTTGCAATCGACGTTAACCGGCGAGGTCGCGGCGTTGGTATCGATAAATTCGTTATAAATCTCCGTGACCAGCACCGGAACCATCCTGCTGCTGCATTTCCGGAGTTTTTGTACCTACAAATCCCAAAATTTAGGTGAAATCTGGCCATGAGCTCAACAAACCTCCCACCAGAACCGTAAATTCTCGCCGGAGTACTCCTTGTCGAGGAACTTTTGGAGCGTCTCGCGGCCCAGCGGGTCCGCCAGCAACTCTTCAAAGCACTCTTCCCACAGTTTTAACCGGCGCGTTGAAATGTCTCCCGTACTGAAAAAAAATATATTTGCGGAAAAATTCTTGTTGTAACGGTACATCTTCTACACCACTACAAAAAATTATATTTTTAAATCATGTTCCAAAAAAATTTTATAGCCCATCCGCCGGGACTTGGAACTTTCTGCCTGTCTGCGTCTCTGTTCCCTCAGGTCAGAGAAAAATGAAAAAAACATGTAAACATGAGAGAGACGCCGAGAACGCAGAGAAAACAGCAGTTTCAAGAAGCAAACAACGGAGGGTAGCGCGCTGCGGTCGCGTCGCGGTTTCAATGAAAAATCCATTTTTATCTTTCTCATTTTCTCTATAGACTCGTTTTCAGTACTCCAAGGGTCCAAAAGCTCATCAATTATCGATGGATGTCAATTGGAATAATAACTTTGTTAAATTTCAATGCGTTGCGGTCGCGTCGCGGTTTCATCAAAAATGGTTTTTAAACTTTTTTTTTTCTCTTTGGTTCCAATATTGTTAGCCAGCTGACAAAAAAGCTTGAAAATTAGAAAGTTTAGTTCTGACTCATGTTGCTTCAACGCGTTGCGGTCGCGTCGCGGTTATCATGCTGAGAAGTGGAATTTCGGAGAAAAAATCAAATAACCCAGATTTACTTCAACGCGTTGCGGTCGCGTCGTGGTTCTATCAAAAAATTATTTTCCAACTCCATCTTTTTTTTTCTCTACGGTACCATTCAATATTGTAACCACTTGACAAAAAAGCTCGGAAATTCGGAAGAAATGCAAGAAAATTATATTTTACTTAACGCGTTGCGGTCGCGTCGCGGTTATCAAAAATTGATTTTAGAACTTCATTTTTCTTTTTCGACCCAATTTTGATGGTCGAGAGACTCGATAACTTGAAAAATGAAGAAGTTTAAAGTTTAACCCCATTTTACTCAATGCGTTGCGGTCGCGTCGCGGTTTCATAAAAAAAAGATTTAATGAAATTCATTTTGTTTCTTTTGTCCAGATATGGTTACTTAAGTGACCTAACGGCTCAGCGGTTTGTCGGAATTCAAAAAATTAAATTCTTATTAAATTACTACAAGGCGTTGCGGAAGGCTCAATCTCTGCCATCGGCCTTTGGAAAGCCGGCACCGTATTTCTTCCTACGACCTCTCTTGTACCTGATGTTCTACGAGCGAAATTCACAACTTCTCTGCCTAAGCCACAGCTCCTGCCGCCGTTTAAAGCACAGTCAAATCAATGAAAGTCGATTGCACATGTACTCTTACATTGAAGATGCAATAAACAAACAAAACAGTTGCGGTCGCGTCGCGGTTCCATAAGAAATGATTCTTTACCATCATTTTCACTTTTTTCCAGATATTGTTAGTCAAGTAACCTTACAGCTTGGAGTTCGGAAAGGAAATTCAATCAATCTTATTTTTCTTCGGCGCGCTCCGGTCGCGTCGCGGTCCAAATCAAAAATCACATTATTTCCCCAGAAGCATGCTCTTTTCAAAACCTACACCATTCCAGTCGTCAATCCCTCAACTTTCCCTTAAAAAACGAACATTTTATCGTGCTGCCAGAAGTCGACGGTGTCGTTGATCCAAGGATTCGGCTGACTCTGGAACTGATCGGCGGCACAGCCAGGCGGCGTGAGGAATGGGTCGAAGACCCGCCGTTGCTCATAGTACGACAGGTAGCTGTAAGATGAGCAATGGTGAGGTATAATGAGATGGCGGCATACTTTTCGACGACTTTCGACGTCCGCAACACGTTTTTCGATAACCGGTTGTTCAGCAAGTTTATCTGGAAAACGAAATTGGTAATTTGAAAGATCGTCTGCTTTCTCTGCGCCCTCTCGTCTCGCGCTGATCTTTCCGTGAACCTAATCCCCAAAAGTGAGCAAGATTTAAAGGAGCATACAATTTTGAAGGACATGCCCTGCGCCTTTAAAAATTGTAGCTTACCATGCGCCTTTAAAACTCTCAAAAAGACTTTATGAATAAACTACACTGCGACCCATAATTATAGACCCACCCTAATTTCTCCGATTTTAAGAAAGATTGAAAAACTTTCAGCCACCAAACTTTTTTTGTGATAAACCTTGTTGATAAGGAACATAATCATAATATAATTATCAATCACCCAGTTGAAAAAGTTTTTTTCAAGATACGAGGAAAATCTGATTTTTTTGACCGCCCCAGAATTATAGACCCACTATAAGTAATCAACAAAAATTCATTTCACAAAGTCAACAAAGTATAACAAAAAAAGATTAATTAATAATGTGTGATGCCTCCTTGTTTCTGAGCGACTTCGAAAAATCCTGTTCGGCGTGCTGCCAACGAGTGATTGCAGCAGTGACTTGTCCAAACCATCCCACTCGGCACGAATCGCTCTTTTTCAGATCGTTGACCGTTGTATACTGCTTGGCATTCGCGTAGACCCTTCGTACAAGGACTGACCATAAATTCTCTACAGGGTTGAGGTCAGGACTGCACGCGGGCCAGTCCAGAAGAACCACGTTCTTGGCCGCAAACCAAGCCAATGTGGAGTTGCTCGCGTGAACAGATGCATTGTCTTGTTGGTAAATCATATTAGCACGTCGTCGGCGACGGAGATAGGGCAGGAGATGCTGGGCAAGCAGTTGCTGGTAGTCTTGCGAATTCGTTCTGGTCCCAATAAAAAGAAAGAGCTACCGTCCCTGTTGCCGCAGAAAGCCGCCCAGACCATGAGGCTGCCGCCGCCGAAGTTTCTCTTGGACGTACTCGGATCTTTCCTCAAATCTCTCCAGTAGTGAGCGTACCCATCTGGCCCATCAAGGTTGAATTTCTTCTCGTCTCTGAAGAAGATCCGAACAGAAAAATTGGGAATCATAAGGTGATAGAAAAAATTAATACCTTATTCCAATCCGTGGCCATGTTAGAGCGTGCAAACTGGAGCCGTTCATTCTTATGGCGTTGCTGTAGACGAGGTGCTGCCTTCATTGGAGTATTCACAAGTCGACCGGACCGATGAATTGTTCGTAAGATGGTGTTCTTCGAGACGTTTTCAGGAAATTCGGATCTGATTTGGTTGGCGGACTTCGTAGAGTTTGATGCTTTTCGACAGACGTCTCGTTCAGCTTGAACCGATAGCAGCCTGTGCCGTCCAGAATCTATTGCTGTGCCGTATTCTTGCGGATTCCTCGCATAACGGTCAATAGTTCGTCTTGAGCGACCCGTCTGACGAGCGATCTCCCGATGGGACAAGCCGTTGTTGAGTAGAGCATCGATTACCGCTTTTTCGGTATTATCAAGTTGAGTAGATTTAGGCATTATGGCTTATAGTGATACACGAGGACTTTTTTTCTCTTATATAACACTGAAAAAAACAGGAAAAAAACGTGTTACCTGAAACGAAAAACTCGGAAAAACTCTGGGGTGGGTCTATAATTCTGGGTCGGTCAAAAAAATCAGATTTTCTCGTATCTTGAAAAAAACTTTTCAACTGGGTGATTGATAATTATGATATGATTATGTTCCTTATCAACAAGGTTTATCACAAAAAAAGTTTGGTGGCTCAAAGTTTTTCAATCTTTCTTAAAATCGGAGAAATTAGGGTGGGTCTATAATTATGGGTCGCAGTGTATTATTTTTGAGAATCTAGTAAGCTTGAAAAATACTGAGCAAATTTTAAAGGAGCATACGATTTTCGACGATGCGCCTTTAAAACGATTTTTGACGACCAAGCCATGCGCCTTTAAAAACACTAACCTAAGCTTGGGCCATGCGCCTTTAAATAGTTCAGTAGGACTTTATGGATGAACTATGACTTACGAGAATTTTGAAAGGCAACCAGTTTGAAGGAGCATACGACTTTCGAGGCGCGGACCCTGCGCCTTTAAAAATACTAGCAGAACTTGGGCCATGCGCCTTTAAACCAGTCAGTGAGATTTTATATAAGGACTATGCTCTTTGAGAATCTAGTAGGTTCGAAAATAGTAAGTTTTAAAGGAGCATACGATTTTTGACGATGCGCCTTTAAAACACGAGGAAGTGGTAATCAATGGACTATTCGAAAAACGTTCTGAAAACCTCAAGTTTGAGCGTGTCCTGGACTTGGGTACACCGCCGAAGGCCCGGCCTTGCGTAGTAGTTGTTCCGGAACGAGCCGCTCCCGCTCGACGCTCCACCCGTACTTCTGAACCAAGGCTGGGGTCAATAAAGCAGCTGGAACCCACGAGGTCAAAGGCGAGGATTGTCCGGGCGACGCGGACGAGGAGGACGCGGCTGGGGCGGTCGACGGCGACGCCCCGCCGGCCGTTGACCCGTTCGACGTCGACGGCTGCGTCGCGTGTGCGTGCGCGGCCGCGGCCGCGGCACTCGTCGAGAATGGACCGCAGCCGCTGGAGGCCGCGGCGTTGAGGGCCGCGTGGCCCCCGCTGCTGTACTTGGGCCGGCCCGATCTTGACAGCTTCCGGAAGTCCACCTGGAATGATCATTCTTCAATGATGTTCATATTATCTGACTTCTCTGCGCTCTAGTGTCTCTATCACCTGAGAGAGAAGAGACGCAGAGATGTCAGACAGTTTCGGAGGAAGTTTTAACACAGGCACGCGGTTTGAAAACTACACAGGAATTTTGAAGTGATCTGACTTCTCTGCGCTCTAGTGTCTCTATCACCTCGTCAGTGAGAAAGAGAAGAGACGCAGAGAGGTCAGACAGTTTCGGAGGAAATTTTGTAGACTACCCAGAAGCGACAAAACTTTTTTCCATAGTTTGAAGCGATCTGACTTCTCTGCTCTCTCTCATATTTTCGTGCTATTTTCTCATTTCAATGACCTTGCCAGCGAGAGAGAAGAGACGCAGAGATGTCAGACAGTTTCGGAGGACCTGCGCCTTTAAAAACTCCGAACTAAAAAAATCTAGGAGATGATCAAAAAAGAAATTTTGGAAAAAAATTTTTTGCGTCCGACTAAAAGCAACTTGCGCGCTGCCATAAACGAAAGCCCAAAAGATCAAACATCGCGAGCCATTCCAAATGCGGCCTCACCTCAGTCGTATTGACACAGCCGGGGACCGGCCGATGGACGTCCCAAAAAGCTCTTTCTTGACTATCCAAAATTTGCCGTTCTAACCGATCCCGCTTCTTGTCGACTCTACAAAAGCTCAAGGTTACAGTAGTGCAAATTACGGTAGTCTCACTTGTACTGTGCCTCGGCCTGCATGAAGACAAACTCCCATTTTCGGCTGAACATTTTTTGGAGTTTTGCCAAGTTCTCCGCCTCGAAGTCTTCCAACTCCAGGTGCGCCTTGTTTTGCATCGTTCTTTTACATAGGTAGACGGCTGAAATACGGTAGGGTACTGTAGGCTGAATACAGTAAGCTTAAAATATGATTATACCGTATTATTCATGGGCCAAGTTAGATAGTCGTTGCAGGACCATTTATTTTCAATTTTTTGATTTTTTGAAAATTAAAAAAATGACGTCATTAATTTAATGAAGAAAAATGGAAGATTCTAGTGAGCTCTTAAGGGTTTCTGATGGGTTTTTTGATGACGTCATTCAAAATAATGACGTCACCAGCCGCGACGCAAGCCGCAACGCGAATGAAACTACAGTTTCGAACACGTTCTCCAGTGAAAAAAAACAAACAAAACTACAGTAAGATACAGTAAGAAAAGGTTACTGTAGCTTAGTCAAGTCAACTATCAGGAAAACTGAAAAGACAGTATGGTACCTCTTATAACGGATACTGCTGCGGAAACAGCCTACAGTAAACCGAAATACAAGACTCTACAGTAATCCCCTACCGTAATCGGTGTTCTCAGGCTCCCAGCAGTTGGAAGGCCAAAAGTAGGGGGTCTGAAACCGGTAGAAAGTCCCGTCGTTTTTCACTGTCAACACGTGATCGTCGATTTGGAACAGGTAGCCGTGGGAGGCTACCAGGTGCGCCAGGTGGAGGGCGTCGGCTGCAAGGATGGCTCAGTTGGTTGGAGTCTTGAACAGGGGGCAAAGGGTCGGGGGTTCGAATCTTCTCCGGGAAATCATTTTTGCGAATAAACTCTTCAACTTGCGCTCGCATATTACAATCACATTGACGACCAAAATTCAAAAAAGTTTTGCGAAACCGGAAAATGTTTATTTGAGTATGCCAAGATTTTTCAGTGACCACTTTAGGGTTTTTCGTCACTCTAGTAGTCCAAGTAGTGGCCACTCGAGTGGCTAAAATTTAGGGGCCTCTTTAGGAGTCTAAGTGATACTTCTAGACTACTATAGTGGCCACTAAGACGCAAAATAAGGTCTACAGGGGTGGTTTCAGTGGCCGCTTTAGTGTCCTTGAGGAACCCTCTTAAGTGACCTCTAGAGTTTTCCCGGTATGTTAAAAAATCACTTTAAAAAAGCTAAATACTTTTTTCGTGATTTTCAGAGCTCAGAAGCTCTCAATAAGCGTCAAATCAATACTCAAAAGGTCACAGGTTCGACTCCCCTCCACGCGTAACTTTTTTTGCCATTTTTCTGAGGGCTCCAGGAAGCCAATCATCTCCCAAACTCACAAAGATCGGACATGTCGAGGTTCTTCATGATCCAGGAGATGAGATCCTGGCCGGTGAAAACGCTGGGAACCTGTAAAAGTGCGAATAAATGAAACGTCCGCACTTTAAAGACGTTACTTTTGACAGGAAGCTCTTGACGGTCTTAATTGGTACCCCGTTTTCGGGGTCCAACATGTGCTGTACGAGTCCCTCCATCTTCTGGTACACCATATGGTTCGGGTGCACCAGCCGCTCCTCCGAGTTTGCATTCACCCTGAGGGAAAAATCGATAATATGGTGATATAGTTCGTTCACAGCCACTTGAAGTAGTCTAACTGTCTGCGCTCTCTTTTTCTCTACAATGTGTTTTTGAAAGCACCTTAGAGAGATCAAGAGGGTCCAGACAAGCTAGAGTAGTCTAAAGTGTCAATTTGTGACGTCTTTTAGAGGAAGGCTATTTATGACGTCACTTTTTCTGGCTTTTTTTTCAAATCTGACTGTCTGCGCTCTCTTTTTCTCTCTCAAGTGGTCATGAAGGACTTGAAAGCACCTTAGAGAGATCAAGAGGGTCCAGACAGGTTAGATTATTTCAAATGGTAGATTGGTGACGTCATTATGAGGATTATACTTATGACGTCACTTTTTCCGGCTCCTTTCAAATCTAACCGTCTGAGGTCTCTTTTTCTTTTCCAAGTGGTCTTAAGAAAACCGTTGAGAGATCAAGAGAGTGCAGACAGGTTAGAGTACTTTAAAATGTCATTTATCGACCACTATGACGTCATTTTCATTTCAAGAACTCGGAAAACGCCTTATTATGACGTCATTTTTTTTTTCATTTTTTTTCTTCTACTCTGACTGTCTGTGCCCTCATTACCTCTTTTCAAAAATCAGCGTTTAGACATTGAGAGAGCGCAGACAAGTTAGAGTGTATTAGGTAAACAATGAGTGATTTTTTAAAAAAAATGACGTCATTTTTCAGAATCTCTCAAGAATAAAGACTGATTTGCTCAAAAATTTCATCCCAACTTCTCTGACTGTCTGCACCCTCTTTTTCTCTCGCCGATACAATCTTGAAAGAGCCGCTGAGAGATTATGAGTGTCCAGACAGATCAGACAGTTTTTCAGATTTTTCAAAAATTCCTGTTAAAATCGACTGTCTATGACGTCATAATCATCATAATCTAGGCAAATGACGTCATTTTCAGAAAAAAAATCTTCTTTGACCGAAAAAAAAAATCAAAATTATTTTTATTCCCGTCCGACTCTCTTCTCAAGGCCTCTCTCATCCTTATGACGTCACATAAATTTAAAAGTGACGTCATTAAATTCCTATGCTGATTTTCCATGCTCCAGAATTAGGAAAAAAAAAATCAATTTTGAACCATTTTTCGTCCCAAAAAGGGGATAATTAACCCCAAAAAAGGCCTCCTTTTTTTTCCCCGACCGAAAAAAAAAATACGCGAAATTTCAAAGAGTGAATGACGTCAGCATGGAGAAGAGTGGCGGCCACAAAAAAAGGGAGAAAAAAAACTTGGGAGGCTCTCCATATCGATTTCCACACACATAGAGAGGGACTGCGCCCAGAAAAGCTCTCTCGAGGGGCTCATTTGGCCGAAAAATTCCAAATTCCCAGCCTTTTTTGCGGCCGATTCTAACGTATTTGTCGGCCTTTTTTGGCTGGTGGCGAAGGGATTTTGGATAAAAAACGAAAAATAGCCACTGTGCGGTGGAGCGAAGAAGGTTCGAAAAAATAGCCTCGGCTTTTTATCGTTTAAATAAACTGGAAACCAAAAAATCAACAGTCAAAAGGTCAAGGGTTCAACCTCCATTCAGGGGGTTTCAATTTTGCCATTTTTCGAGTGCGGTGGAGCGAAGAAGGTTGGAAAAAATGGCCTAGGCTCTCTGACTTCAAGAAAAAGCATTGTTCATATATTTTCAAAAAATTTGATACTTTCTACGATGTTAAAATCAATTGAAAATCAAAAAATCAACAGTAAACAGGTCAAGGGTTCGACTCCCATCAAGGAAATTCGATTTTTGCCATTTTTCCAAGTTCGTCTAGTAGTGTCCGAAACGTATTTAACGCATCTTTCGGCTTTTTTTTGGTAGAGTAAGGGATTTTGAAAAACAGACACTGAGCGGTGGAGCGAAAAAGTTTGGAAAAAATAGCCTCGGCTTTTTAAAAAAGTCGGCTTCAAGGAAAGGTCATTTTTAGAAATCCTGATAATTTTCCAATGTTTAAATCAACTGGAAGCCAAAAAATCAACAGTAAAAAGGTCCAGGGTTCAATCCCCATCAAGGGAACTCGATTTTTGCCTTTTTTCCAGGTTCGAAAGAGCAAATGTCCAATAGAGCGAAAAAGCAGGGGAAAAGGCTCTGTCCGAAAAATTAGCTTCAAAGAGAGAAAAATTAGCCTCTCGTCGGCAGGAAATTAGCCCCGGCTTGAGAAATATCAGAGAGCTTATTGCGTTCCTTTTCCCGGCTTTTTTTTCGAAATTAAAAATTTTTTCGAGCGAAATGAAAGTCATAAATCTAGAAAGATCAAATTAAAGCAAAATTGAGGCTATTTTTTAGCCACCGGAAATATTTTGAGCTCAAAAAATGACAATAAAATGCGCAAAATTAATTTCAAAAAAGGCCATTTTTTCAAAAAAGTCAAAAAATCATAAAAATTAGCAAATAATGTTTCAAAAAAGCCTAAAAATCGAAATAAAAACCGAAATATTTGATAAAAAAACCTTTAAAACATAATAAACCCTCTCCAAAAAACTTTGAAATCACGAAATAAGTTAAACAAAGGTTTAAAAAGAAGTTGTGAAACGGGAAAGTTTACCTCAACCTCGGTAGGGCCATCGCGTCGGTTCTCTCGTCGGCTAGTCATTCATCACTTCTTCGGTCGTCTGCAAAAAAATATAAATTTATATTTTTTTCGATCTTTTTAAAAAAACATAAAAAAACACGGTTTTCCCGGATATAATGAGAAACAAATCGAATTGAAAAAAATCAAATTTCATAGAAAAAAACGGCCATTTTTTTAGCTGTAAAAAGAAGAGAAAAATATGATTTTTTTCAAAGAAATGATTCAAAAAAAGCGGAAAAAGTGTTACTTTTTTTAATTTATTTCTCAATAAATAAGGCCTAAAAAAATCATTCAAAATGCATGAAAAATTGAATAATATTGCCCAGAAAAATAAGGAACTGCCGTCAAATGAAAAGAATTGAAGGATAAAAAATAATTTCCCAAGGTTTGACATGAGAAAAACAGGGAAAAATGGCGTATAACGTGAGAAAAACTAGTTCTTTTCTTAATTGCGTGAAATAGTAAATTTATTACCTTCCGGTTTCCGATTTAACTTAAAAAAAGATGGAATGAAAAACAATCATTGTTGGTATCATGTATCGAAAAATTTCAATAGATAAAAACTACTTTTTGGAATTTTTTTGTTGTTATAAAAGTGAAAATTGAAAATTCTTTCGAATTTGGATGATAATTGAGGCATGAGAAAGCTAATAAATCGAAAAAAACAATTAAAAAAACAGGAAAAAAACGTTTGAAAAAAAAAAAAATTTAAATGTTGCCAGTCTGCATACACCGTCCCCTGCAGACAGTTACCTACAGTAAGACAGCGAAAACGAATTAAAATGGTTATACGAGTTTTTTGGTGCAGGTTTTCCAATTTATAGTCGGTTTGTACGTAAGAAATACGAAAAAAAGTATAGAAAAGAGAAAAAATCGCAAAAATCGAGTGAATTATAAAATAAAAAACACAGGTTTTAATGAAGAATTGAGTGTTATGAAGCCGAAAAGTCCTTAAGAGGTCCCTCAGTGTTTTCAAAAATCTAAAAGAAAATTATTAAAGAAAAATATGAAGTTGGAAAAACAAGGCAGCAGAAAAAAAAAAGCGAACGCGTATTTTCAGTAGGGGGGAGGCCGATAGTAGAGGGAGGAGTGTGTGCGACGGGGCGAAAAAGTCGATATTTCGGCCGCTTTGAAGGAGAGGAAGCAGAGCCGCCACTGAAAAGAGAGCGGAATATTTTTTCGGCAACGACGATGGAAAGGAAAGGGACGCGAGGGAAGAAGAAGAAGAAGGGGAAAAAAAAGAGCTCGGCCCTCCTCGGCCAATCTCCTTTTTTTTTTCTATTTTGCAGTGTTTTTGGCGTGATTTTCGAGTTTATCTTGGAAGGATGGGGGATTTGAGCTGCTGGGATGTCCTGTTTGAAAGCAAGGCCGCATTTGGAATGGCTCGACGCGTCGCGGTCGCGTTTGGAACTTATGCAACCGATTTGTAATGCTAGAGGTCGACCGTGATTTTCAAATTTATCTTGGAAGGATGAAGAAATATGAGCAGCAGGGATATACTGTTTGAAAGCAAGGCCGCATTTGGAATGGCTCGAAGTGTCGCCGTCGCGTTTTGGAGCATTTCAAGATCTCAAGCCGATTTCTGGAGGTCAATCGTGATTTTAAACTTTATCGTGGAAGGGTAAAGGAATATGAGCAGCATCCTGTTTGAGCTCATGACCGCATTTGGAATGGCTCGAAGCGTCGCGGTCGCGTTTTTTGCATTTCCAGCTGATTTAAGAAGCTGACGGTAAATTCGGATCTTGAAAGGAAGGATTATGAGCAGCAGGGACGTTCTGTTTGAGCTCAAATACCGCATTTGGAATGGCTCAAAGCGTAACGGCCGCGTTTTGGAGCATTCAGAGACGAGTTGAGAAGCTGCAGGTCAATTGTGATTTTAAACTTTATCGTGAAAGAATGGAGGCATATGAACAGCAGGAATATACCGCTTGAGCTCATGACCGCATTTGGAATGACTCGAAGCGCCGCCGTCACGATTGGAGCATTTCTACCCAATTTATTAAGCTGGAGGCTTATAGGGATTTTAAAGTTCATCTAGGAGAGAGCAGGAAAATCGAACTTTATCAGACGGCTCGAACAAGCTTCAAGTATGGAGAACGCATTTTGAATGGCTCGAAGCGTCGTGTCCAGATTTTCAAGTTTATTGTGAGTTAGGAAAGAGAATCCAGCGTCATAGGACGCCTTATTTGAATTTGAAATCCGAGAAAATAACGAGCCAGGACCGCATTTGGAATGGCTCAAGGCGTCGCGGTCGCGTTGCGGCTAGAAGCAGTTCAGAAGTTTCAGTTCATTGAGAAATACAATAAGAAATCGAGCAGCAGAGGACGCCTGGTTCGAGTATCAATTCGAAAAAAATGGCCGCATTTGGAATGACTCAAGGCGGCGCGGATGAAGTAGGATCTGTCGACTTGTAAAACCGTATTTGAATTAGTTTCAAGTTCAGAGAAAGCCGAAAAGCCATGGACGCATTTGGAATGGCTCTGGGAAGTCGTTTTTGGTCTGGCGCGCCTTGGAGGAGCCTTTTCAAGCCTTGAATCATTGCGCAAACGATCGGAGCCCAAAAAAAATTTTTTTGAAAATAAAATGTTCCTAAAGATGAAAGGGACATTCAAACCTGATCACAGACCGATCTTACAAAAAAAAAATCCAGAGCTTGTCTGAAACTTGGAAAATGCCATAAATAGCATATAAGCTTGAATACTGTCTCAAAAAAACGAACAAATGCTCTTGATTCATTAATTGCCAAGCGGAATACTAATCCACTTAAAAAAAACTGACCAAACTGAGCGGTCAAAAAAAGATCAGTGCAAATTTCGCTCGTTAAAGAAGAATGAGCCGAAAAAATAGGGGGGGAGGGAAAGCTTCAAGGGCATGAAAAAGTGATGTGACGGGGAACTTCCCTGCAAGTTTTTTCAAAAAAATTTTGGAGAAAGAACTTTTTTGCATCGTTTTTCCAGCGGATTATACATTTCTGTGATTTTTGAATTTTTTTTTGAAGGCTTTTTTTGATAAGGAAAAGTTGCTCGGCTGATAAATCGTAGAATTGCTCGCTTCTCAGTAATTGTTCACTTTTTAGAAGGCTAACTGGCTCATCAAAAAATAAATTTTTCAAAAAACCCAAATTTATTCATAAATTCCCAGGTCTGGAAGTTTCTGAGCATTCCAAGGGATCACTTAAAAGTTCTGAAGCCCCTGAAGTGATCACTAAAAATGCTCAGTCACGTCTAATTGGCGTTTACAAGGTCCGAGTAGAGCGTCGATTCAGAGATTTTCGAAAAAATGCTGACAGCCGTTTCCAAGAAGCTAAGTTGCTCCACTGATAAATTGTAGTTTTGGGCATCTAGAAGGTCTTTGAATCGATTCTTTTCCAGAATAAGCCTAGAAGATGAAATTTATGGAAAATCCGGCGGAAAAATCAATAAAAAATCTGCTGTTCAAGACCAAATAATGCTGGGAAAGAAAAAGCCAGAAATATTTTTTAAGATTTTCTTCAATTTTCACATTTTTGGATAGTCAAGAGTCTCATTGACAAAAATTCGCTTTCTCAAACTTCTCCAAGCCGTTTTTGAGAAGCTAAGTTGCTCTAATGACAATTCATAGATTTTGTCTTTTCAAGCGTTTTGCAGCCGTTTCCAAGAAGCAAAGTTGCTCCACTGATAAAATGGAAATTTGGGCGTCTAGAATTTCTGTTTGAAGGGATTCAGATACAGCGACTACTCGAGCAGATCACTTCTTTAAAATGAGCAATGTGTGTGTAGTCTGAGCAATACGGAAATTTTCCTTTTTGAACCTGCTTTTTCGAGTGAGTGTTCCCATCTTTTGGGGCGAAGAAGTTGTTTCGATAAAATCTAAAATTATTCTTTGACTGAGTATTCAACGTCTAGTATACTTTTGCCTAGACTCATTAAATCATTGAAAATCTGCAACTTTTAAGCAATGTTGCTCCACGGATAAAATGAATATTTGGGCCTCTAAAAGGTCTTTGAATCGACTTCTTTCCAGAATAAGCTTATAGGATGTAATTCATAGTAAATCCAGCGGAAAAACCAACAGAAATCGGCCCTTCCAAGCTTTTTGGAGGAGCCGTTTCCAAGAAGCAAAGTTGCTCCACTGATAAAATGAATATTTGGGCCTCTAAAAGGTCTTTGAATTGATTCCTATCCAGAAGAAGTCTAACGGATGAAATTTATAGTAAATCCAGCAGAAAATCCACTCCTCCAGACCAAAAAATGCTGGAGAATGAAGAAGACGGCGGAAAGAACGGGGAGCTCCGCGCACCCTCCCATACAAGGCAATTACAAACGCCTCTCCTCCTTCTCCTCTTCTTCTTCTTCTTCTTCTCTTTCGATTGGCTCCGCCTCCAATTTTTTGTGGGTTTTTTTGTCCGTCCACCCATCACCCGGGGCAACTGTCCTTCTTCCGACCAGACACTCGCATTGCTCATGTTAATGGGCCTCCCGGTGAATGTGCGAATTTTTACGGTAGATGAAATATTTCGTTTCTGGGAGAAATAAATTATGGTGCTTCACATTCTGCTGAGATTTAGGGTGGATTTCGGTCCAGGCACAAAAAGTATAGTGAACGTTGAATACTCAGTCAAGAATTGTTCTACACTGGAAGAGTTTTTAAATTAGGAAAATGGGGGTGTTCCCTGAAAGCAGCTTCAAAAAAGCTATATGTATTGCTCAGACTACATAACCATTGCTCATTCTAAAGAAGTTCTACACTCGAATTGCCTGCTGCGAAAAGTATAGTGAACGTTGAATACTCAGTCAAAAATTTATCAAAAGAGCTTTTTCGCTTTAAAACTACAAAAGGTAAGTATTCCGTCGGAAAAGGTAGCTACAAAGAGTCCGTATTGCTCTTACTACATATCCATTGCTCATCTTAAAGAAGTGCTATACGTTGAATACTGAGTCAGAAAAAGGTTCTAGATTTCATTTTTGCTTCAAAACTGCAAAAAGCGGAATTTTCTCTCGAAAAACTTCCCCTATTGCTCAGACTACTCAACTATTGCGCATCTTAAACTAATCAATTAACCTATTCGCCACCGAAATGACCTTTCCTATAGTTTCAAAACTGTTTTTCACAGAGAAAATGCTCAGAATTGCTCATGTTAGCTTAGAAAACAATTAGGCTACAAAAATTGCAAAAATTCGAACATTCTTTTGAAAAATTAACAAAAAACGCCCGCATTGCTCAGATTACACATCTATTGCACATCTTAAACGGGTAATACTTTAGATTCGGTCCAGTCTTGAATCCCTATTTCCTTTTTTATAGCTTTGTTGCTGAATTGCTCAGAATTGCTCATGTTAGGGTAGAAGCCATTTGGCTTCAAGTATTTCTGGGAAAAATGTACAAAACTTCCATTTATTGCTCAGATTATACATCTATTGCAATCCCAAACAACTCAATCGTCAGCTGGAATCTTGATGTTTTTTTTTTTTCAATCCAACCAGAAAATCCCCGATTCCGAAAGATCCCGACAAAGAGAAGAGATGGAAAATTGAAGAAAACCAATAAAAATGCACATTTTCTTGAGGCGAAAAGGCTTATGAGAAGAAAGGCAAGAAGGAAAAAACAGATAGGAAACCGTCAATTATCTTATTTCGCAATGTATAATTGCCATGAGTAATGGCCGAAGAGACGGGGATTTTCTCTCCCCGTCTTTTCATCAAAAAAAAAAACGAAAGAAAGTAATAAAACTACAAAAGTATCACGCAAAGGACGCCGCGATCGGATACGAATATTTTTCGAGATTTTTCAAAAAAAATTTCAAACAAAGGGCTTGGAAATAAAGGTCGTTTCGATGGGTTATGGTAGACCTTTTTTTGAAAATTATCTGGTTTTAAAACATTTTTTCTTAAGAAGAAATGAGAAAAATCTTGAAAAATAAAGAAAATTCGCTCCAATGCTAATTACCTAAAATTTCGGACCCCTTGGACCTTGGTAACGTGAGCCGGAAGCGTAAGGGAATTTCAAGGGACCACTTTAGTGGCGTCAGGACTCTTAAGTGACCCCTAGAATGGTTCAGAAATGTCCGGAGAGCGTCCGGTTTTTTTTTTACCAATGTCCGTGTCGATAACGCGCTTTTGTAGTGAGCACTTAAGGGTTCCGACGCCGCTAAAGTGATCCCTAGAAATGCTCAGAAACGTCCGGGGCGCGTTTCGTTACGAAGTGCGAAAAAAATTTTTTTTTGCTTATAAAAAAATATTTCTTCTGTCTTTCTAAATATTAGCGAGATATTAAAGACTTTCAAAATCCAATAACAGAAAAATTTATCAAGGATTGTCCAAATTTGTTGATTTTTCTACGTTTAGCGCGTTTTTTGGTTTTAAAAAGTCAAGATTTTGCATATTTCCATCATTTTGCACAAACCGTACACCATATCCTCATATTTTATAACCAAAAACTAATTAGCCAGATCACCTTTGAAAAATGTCAAAAAGATGAGTTACACCACACAAAAACTCACTTAAAAAAAGTAATCATGTGAAAATATCACCCACTATCTTGATTAATTAATTAGAAGCAAAAAGTTGATTTTCTAAAGTTTTGACATTAGAACTAGAATGTGGCAGACTTCCGCAAGCAATTATCAAAAAAAACAGCGAAAATTTAGAAGAGAAGTTACTGTAGGCAAAAAGCCGCAAGCACTGCCGCGCAAAAGCCAATGATGAAAAAAAATTTTTTTCAATTTTATTTTCTCCTTTTTTATTATATTTTCTTTTCGTTTTTTTATATATTTCGTTTCGGAATGAATTGATCCAGGGTTTTGAAAAACTACTTCGAATTTTTTGAATCAGTTTTGCTTGGATTATCCCACAGAGATTTCAAAGAAATTTCCAATTTTCATATTTATTGTCACTAAACTTGATTTTTTTCTTATTTCTCATATAGTTTCCCTATATTTTTCTTGAAGAATTTAATAAGAGTGTTCCAATTATGTATTCAAACAGTTTGAACTCCGATTTTTTAAAATTTTTCCTCACAATTTCGAAGAAAAAGGCAACATGCTCATTTTTCTATTTTCGTTTTTTCTTCCATTTTAATCACCTATTTACACTGTTCGCATGTTTTTCCTTGAATTTTCTGCTAAAAGTGCAGGAAATTGGAGGTTTGACCCGTGTCATTATTAGTTTATAATTCAAGCTTTCAGAGTTGGGTTTCCTACGAAAAAGAAGGCGGAAGTTGTTAGTTCTTGACGTAGCCGATAATTGAATGCTTCACTCGATTTGCTAACTGTTTGTTTCAGAATTTGCGAGAATGTAGTCTTTTTTTTATAGTCGATTGGGAAATCAACGAGGTCAAAAGAATTTTGGCTCGAAATCACTGATTTGTGATCGCAAATCAAAGAAGATTTTGGCTGATAAGAAATTTCGGTCATAGTTATTACTGCGATAAGGAAATATCTGAAAATGGAATGATGAATTGATGATAAAAGTTGATGAAAAATGAAAAGAAAGGAAAAAAAATAATGGAATAATAGGTTTTTTTACCAGTTTATATGGTTAGAAGGCTGATTTACTGTTTTCAATGGCTATTTAAACGGATAAAGAGTATTAAGACCCTATAGTGATCACTAGGAAGCAATGCAAACTTCCAAGTGGTCCCTAAAGCGGCGAGAAAAATTTGACAGTTCGCAAATCACTCGAAAAAAAGGAATGTTTAAGCTAGCATTTTTTAAGAATTAAATAAATTTTATGACGTCACGACCCTAAAGGGACCACTTGGGGGCGCCAGAGACAGTAAAACTTCTCAATATTTATTATTAAGATTTATTTAATCAGAAAAATTAGTGACGTGAGAAATAAATCGAAAAAGCTTAATCAAGTGGGAATTTGAAGCTTTTCTTAAAAGCTAATCGGAGAAAATCGATAAATCAAAGAGGATTATGACGTCATCTGAAAGTGACCACTGATAGTGATGAACTGAGTAAATACTCTCAAGTGGTCACTTTAGGGATAGCTGAGAATGACAAATTAATGTAAATTCCGCACATCGAATAGCTAATAATCGAAAAGATCTTCGAATTATGAAGTGGAGCCCCTAGAGTGACCACTAGAAAAATTTAAAATAAAGATTATTATTATTAACCTAATCGACGGGTAGAAAAGCCTAAATCAGGGAATGATCATTTTCAAAAAGAGAAAATTTCGAAGGATATATTCCTGAGTTATCGCTTAAGTGGAAAGGTGCTGCAAAATCGGCAAATATCGGAGTATTTGGAAAAAAAAAACCGTTTTAAATTCTTGGATAAGGAAGCTTCAATTGAACAGAATATGGAAAAGCGTGACGTCACTCGGAAGTGGCCACTTAAGAAAAAAGAGTGCCTAGTTATTTTGGCGGCCGCTGAGAAAGGGCCTTGGAGCATCTTTCATAGGAGACAAACTGAAATAAAGAAAAAAATCAGGAAATTCATGAAATGATGATGTCATAGACCTAAAGTGGCCACTTGAACAAAAAAAATCCTAATCCGTTTGGCAGCAGCCGAGCATCTTCCATGGAACACAACTTTCAACGAACAAAAAATCGGAAAATTCATGAATTGATGACGTCACAGACCTTAAGTGGGCACTTAAGAAGAACAGTACTAATCCGTTTGGGGGAAGGTGAGCACGGTGCCTTGGAGAATCTGACATGGAATAAAAATTGACAACCAACAAAAAATCAGAAAATTCATGGTATGATGACGTCATAGACCTCAAGTGGCCACTTAAGAGTAACAGTACTCCAAGCCTTTGGCGGTAGCTGAGCACGGAAAATCATAGAATGAAGTTGCAAAAAAAAAATTAGGAAAATTCCCGAGATGATGACGTCACAGAACTTAAGTGGCTACTCACGAAAAACAGTACTAATCCGTTTCAAGAAAGTGTGGAAAGAGTATTGGAGCATCTTAAGATAAAATTACAAGGAACACATATACAGATAGTTCAAGAGCTTATGGCGTCATAGACCTAAAGTGGCCACTCAAGAAAAACCGTATTAATCCGTTTGAGCACGTCGTCTTGGAGCACCATAGGATGAAGTTGCAATGAACAGAAAATCGGAAAATTCGGGAAATGATGACGTCAAAGACCTTAAGTGGCCCCTTGAGAAAAACAGTACTAATCCGTTTGACGAAAGTTGGAAAATGGCCTTGGAGGATCTGTCAAAGAATAAGAGTTTCAATGAACAAAAAATCAGAAAATTCATGAAATGATGACGTCACAGCCCTAAAGTGGCCACTTGAGAAAAACAGTACTAATTTTTGGGAAAAGGTGAGCACGACGCCTCGGAGCATCATAGAATATAAATTCAAATGAAGAAAAAATCAGAAAATTAGTGAGATCATGACGTCATTGACCTAAAGTAGCCACTTGAAAGAAACAGTACTAGTCCGTTTGGCGGCAGCCGAGCATCTTCCATGGAACAAAACTTCCAATGAAAAAAGATACAGATAGTTTACAAAATGATGACGTCATAGACCTAAAGTGGCCACTCAAAAAGAACAGTACTAATCCATTTGGCGGCCGCTGAGCACGGCGCCTTGGAGCACTCTCCTCCTCAGGCTCGAGCCGCAATAGGCACGAGCCTGAGGAGGAGAGCCGCCGCCGCCAGCGGCGATGGCAGTGGCGGCAGACGTCGAGGCGCCCCGACGAGGGATCACGCGCGCAGAGTGGTGGCTCCTCGGAATTGATCGCCTCTCTCTTAAGAGAAGCTCCTCTCCCTCCAGAAGAGCCGTCAGTCGTCGACGTCGCCGTCGTCGTGGTCGTCGCAGAAGCGGCCGCGACGTCGCGTCGCGACCCCCACTCTCCGTCCCTCTCAATCTCTCACCCCCTTCTCTGACCGTCCAGCCGGCTGTCTCCTCTCTCTCCCTCCACCTTCCTATCTCTTTGTTTCTCTGCCTTCTCTCTCTCTCTCTCCCTTACTCAACTTTTTCCGGACCGGACCACACACCGGCCGTATGTCGGATTTTCACGCGTCTTATTTGTTTATTTTCAATTTATTTTTAACCTTTTTCTTTTGGTATTATCGATTTTCGGCTTCTCCGACCAGTTTTCCTTCACCTTTTCAGGTTTTCAGCCTTTGAAACGAGGCGACTTTTTTTCTCGGTTTTTTTGAAGCTTTTTTTTTCGAAATTTATCTATTTTTTTGATCTTCGTATTACTTGTCCTAATATAATTTATGGTCCTTTTTGCCTAAATATTCAGCTTTTTGAAGATTTTGATAAGTTTGAATTTTAGGGGCAATCAAGATTTTCGCTAATTTTCTACTTGTCCGTTTTTTTTAGATTTCATTTGATTTTTGGGTCTCAATTTGGCTTTTTTCCAGCTTTTTACCTTTTTTGATCATTTTCTTTTCAAGTTTTTTTGGAATAATCAAAAAAATTTTTTTTCTAATTTTTTTGCGAAAAATCGGGTTTTCGTGGCCTAAATTTCGACTTATTTTGACTTTTTCTGACAAAAAAATTTTTTTTACCGATAATTTTTTTGAACAGATCCCAAAACTCCATTTTTTTAGTGTACTAGCAATTAGAAAAAAATTTTTAATTTTTTTATCGTTTTTTTCTCATTAGAAACTTTTAATCATAATATTTTCTCTAATTAATCATCAAATTAGAAATTTCTAGCCTTCATTGATTTAATTATCAGTGATCCAATTAGTGTTAATCTCAAGGTAACCTCATTTTTCTGTCATTTTTTTCGACTATTTACAACCAAAAAATAAATTTTACTGTCCCCAACGAAAAAGCCCGACGATTTTTGATTTTCCAAACGGCTGACCAGTTGTTTCCAACGTTTTTTCGTTACTTTGAACCATTATCAGTCGATTTGGCGGCTCTTTCGCGACAGGCTTCCTCGAAATCATTCCACGAAGCCGATAAATATAACTTTTAGCGATAAATATCCTTCCTTGATGGTCCTATTTTTAGGCCCCGGAGGATGGCTTTTGTTTTGACTCGGCCAAGTGTTTTTGTCCAAATCGTTTTTTGCTTCTTTTCTTTTTTCGATTTCCCACCCCGTTTCCACACCCTCCCAATGTTTGAACATGACACAGAAATACGTGTCTTATCAGCAAAAATGGGTTTTTGAAATAAATTTGCCGCGCTCTCATTTTTGTGCCGGAAAACTTGAGAAAATTATGACCAGTTCATTTTTCAAAAAATTTCCATCGACTTAACGAAATTTCTACAAATTTTTCTTCTTGGAGCAGTTTTTTTTTGCTTTTTGGAACAATTTTTTTATGATTTTTGATCAACACGCCATCATTTTTGTACAGAAGAACTTTGAAAAAAGAAAAAGGATGAATTTCTCGGTAAAAAACTCGAAATACTGTAGTTGCGCCTTCGTGACTACACAATACACCAGAACCTACGCCAAACTGGAAAAAAAAATGGAAATTTTTGAGATTTCCCATTTTTACCTCTTTTTATTTGTTTTTGAGCTTGTTTCTGTTTTTTCTTTTTTTATATTGTATCATTTTTCGGTTCCGAGTAATTTTTCATCAAAATAATATCGTTTTTTTCTTCAAAATTCGTTCTATTATCACGAAAGCTCTTATTTTTTTAAAAATGTGTTCGTTTTTGAATTTTCTGTTTTTTTCTTTTTTTCAATTCTTGCAATTTTCAGTGTTGTCATTCATGCGGTCCTGACGGTTTACATTTTGAAATGTCTATGAAGTTTTTCTCCGGTCTACAGGTATTCTTTTTTTGTAATTTGTGAAATTTGTATTTTTTTTTGAAAGGAAACTTGTTTCGAAACTAAACTTGTACTTTTTCGGAGGAAATTTTAAAAAAAGAAAGATTTTCCGATGGTTTTCCCCATTTTAAAAGTTACACTAAAAGGTTCCGTCGCCCTTTTCACAAGACTTTTGAAAACTTGTTTTCGAGCAACTTTTCGAACTGAACTTTCTCCAAAAAAAGTGTTTTCCGTTCCTTTTTCTTCCCCGGCCCTCCACCAAAGACCATTGACGTCACGGCCCCGCGCACGCGTCGCAACTAAAACAAACTGTTCGCCGCTGTTGAGTACAGACCTTCTGGCGACTTTTCACAAGTTTATTTACACGGAGACCACGTGTAAAACCTTGTTAAATAAGGCAAATAGTGAGAAAAAAGAAGTTTAAAGGCGAAAAAACGAGTTTTTAAAGTTTTTTGCAATGTTTTCGACAATTTTCATCATTCGGATACACTGAAGTTTGCACTTTCAGAACAGTTTTCTGCTGGTTTTGAAAAGGAAAGGGGTCAAAAATTAAGTTTTGAAGAGCTTCTTGTTTGATTTGATTTGACAAGGAATAAATTCGACTATAAAACCTTTAAAAAAATCCAAAAAAAACATTTTCTCTTGGCGTACATTTTTTGGTCATTTTAGCGACTTTTCACAAGTTTATTTACACGAGTCCACGTGTAAAACCTTGTTAAATAAGGCAAATAATGAAAAAAAAAGAAGTTTTAAGGCGAAAAAACGATTTCTTCGAGTAATCTTTGAATGTTTTCGACGATTTTCATCATTCGGATACACGCAATTTGTACTTCCAGGACAGTTTCTCTTTGGAAATGAACTGAATTTTGTTTCTGAACTCAAAAATTACATGAAAACAAAGAAACACTGAAAAATGGGCCGAAAACCAGTTTTCGATACAGTTTTTTTCTCGATTTTTAAAGAATCATTTCTCTTGGCATAAATTTGGTGTCATTTTGGCGAATTTTAAAAACATTATTTGTCCGGAACCACGTGTAAAATCCTGTTAAATAAGCGAATAGTGAGGAAAAATGAAGTTTTAAGGCGAAAAAAAGGAGTTTTTGAAGTTTTTTGCAATGTTTTCAACAATTTTCATCATTCGGATACACTAAATTTGCACTTTCAGAACACTTTTTTTTGTTATTTTGAAAGAAAAAAAGAGGTCAAGATTTGATTTTTGAAACGGTTCTCGGCTGATTTCAGAACGAGAACATGTAGTTTTTGTTAAATAAACGAATTTCAAAAATTTTTCCCTGTGCTCATAATTCTAAAAAGCACTTATAAAATATATAATTGCGACTGGAAAACATTGAAAAAAGATTAATTCAAAAAAAAAAAAAAATAATTACTCTTGGCATAATTTGTGTACAATTGTCATAATAAGCGCGTTCGCCAAGATATAAAAAAATGGCTTTTTTTCAGGAAATAAATTAAAGTTTTCCGTGTAATTTTATTTTTTTATGTGATTCGTACAGTTATTTATTTCAAGGAGAATCGAACCTATAATCTTCTTGAAAAATTATTTTGTGAGATAATTTATAATTTCGAAGATTTAGGGAGGGGGTGGAACGATTTTTTTCAGTGTTTTTTTGTCAGGAAATAATTTTTGCGTTTTCAGAACACTCTAGCAGAATTATGTACTTCAAAAATCATTGAAAATCTGATTTGAAAGACAGAAAAGCTAAAAATACAGTAACCCTAGTTGCTTTTCGTTGCGGGACCTTTTAGGCCTTTATTTTTCAATTTGGCCCGAAAAAACTTCAGCAATGAATAAGAGTATATAATTTGCTCGGAAAGTTGTTAGAAGTACTAATAAATAATGAGAAAAGCTCGAAACACCGTAACATCAGCTGATTTTCGTTGCAGGACCTTTTGGGGCTATTTTTTTTAAATTTTGCTCGTGAAACACGGGATTTGAGTGATTTACATGCTCAGGTAGTCGCAAAAAACTCAATTTAAAAAGGAAAAGTTCAGGAGACCGTAACCTCACCGTATTTTCGTTGCAGGACCTTGTATTTTTAAAAATTGGCTCGTAAAACACTTTAACCCAATTCGAGTCTTTTTCTATACATTGAAAGTTCAAGAAACTGAGAAAACCAGAATGGAAAGAAGAGAAAAGCTCAAAATACCGTAACCTCAGCTGATTTTCGTTGCAGGACCTTCTGGGACTGTACGAGCCGGGCTCGTCGGTGACGGCGACGTCGCCGGCGATTCCGCCGACGACCTCCGTTTTCCCGCCGCCGCAAGCACACTCCTCCGCGAACTCTGTCCGGAAGAAAACTCCAACCGAGGCCAACGCCATGCTTCCAGGTGCTTAAGGGATCATTTGAAGATTTTTTCTGTGGTTTTTAAACTTAAGGGGGTCTCTGAAAGTTTAAAAATGCTTAAGGGACTACTTGAAGTTTTTCCGTGGTTACTACACTTGAGGGGTTACTAGAAGTTTAGATATGCTTAAGGGAACACTTGAATTTTTTTTCCCTTGTTTTTTCACTTAAGGAATCACTGGAAGTGTTACAGTTAATAATTAAAAATCAGGTGATGCTTAAGGGGTCACTTGAAGTATTTTCTGAGGTTCCTACTCTTAAGGGACCACTTGAAGAATTTTCCGAGGTTACTATACTTAAGGGACCACTAGAAGTATTTCAGTAGTTGAATGAAAATCTGGGACCTTTTTAAAGCTTTTAATGAGACTTAGACCTATGTAGCTCCTTCCAGGCACTTAAGGGACCACTTGAAGTATTTTCTGAGGTTCCTACACTTAAGGGGTCACTTCAAATGTTTGGGTTATCAGACGAAGATCATGAATCTTCGGAAAAAAGAATCTTTTTCGAGGTTTCCTTTCAAGTTCTTGTGCTTCTAGGTGCTTAAGGGATCACTCAGAGTTTTTTCATGGTTTCTGTGCCTAAGGGATCACTGGAGGGATTGAGTTGTCAGTTGAAGATTAAGGGACTTTTTAAAAGAGTTTTTGGTCTAAGTAGCTCTGCTTCCAGGTACTTAAGGGGCCACTTGAAGTATTTTCCATGATTTCTAGACTTAAGGGGCCACTTAGAATTTTTTTTCTGTCGTTAACACACTTTAGGGATGACTGAAGGAGTTTCAGTAGGTGAATGAAGATCAGAGATGTTTTTTAAGCTTTTTACGAAATTCTGATTCACGTCGCCATGCTTCCAGGTGCTTGAGGGATCACTTGAAGTATTTTCTGAGTTATTACACTTAAGGGATCACTCTGAAATTTTTCTCAGTCTTCCTTAAAAGATTTTTCTTATATTTGTAAGTATTTTAAGGGAAATTTCTACTTATAAGGCCGAAAAAACGATTTTTCATCATTTTCCACTGTTTTTAAAGAATTTCCTTGGCCAAAGATTCGAAAAAAAAAGGTTTTCCAAGATCTAAACAGCTTTAAATTTCTCCAAATATCAGGTTTCAAAGCTCTTTTCTCTGTGTTTTTGAAGGATACCATAGCCTTGGATTTTTTGATAAAAGGTTTAAACTAGTTTCATGGCACAATCCATTAAATGGAAGAATTGTTTTGAAATTTTTGTGATTTTTGATTTTTTTTTTTTAAATTTTAACAAGGAAAATAAAGGTCAAAGACCAAAATTTTTCGTTTTTTGAGGGTTTTTGAACCTTTTTTCTCATTCTAAAGCATCCAGAAACCTAAAAAATCATATATTTTTCCAAAAATTATGATAAATTGGCCATGAGAAAAGCCATTTTTCCCGTTTTTTGGCTGATAATTTGTTTTCCAAGTTTTCCACTACTGTCAAAAGTCAATTAAGGACCCTTTTTTTCATCGAAGAACACGTTTTTTTTGAATCGTTTTATGCATTTTAAAGGGGTTTTTTTCTGAAAAAAATTAGCGGATGAAAAAAAGAAATTTCATTAAAAAAATTGAAGAAAAAGATTTTACTATCAGAAATTTTTTTAACTTTTAGAAAAATCACAATTTTGAAGAATTTTATTGAGATTTTTTTCTTCAAAATCATCAGTTTTTCGTTTTTTTCAAGTTTTTTTCCGAACAGTTGTTAGTTCCACGGGATTTCTAATTTCATTTCCCTCGATTCATTATAAATTTACGCTCATTTCTTGGATTTTGAAGCCATTTCACGCATATGTCACTGTCGATCACTACGTGTGAATCTTTGCCTATTAAACGTCCGTTTTTTAAAAGTTTTTAACTTGATAAAAATTCTTTTGATTATACGGATAGTTTTTTTGGTAAGTATCAAAAAAATTATATTGAACTGTACGTAAATAAAATATGTAGAGAAACGGGAGGTTTAAAAAAACAATTGGAGTTCAAAAAGAAAAAAATTCAGAGGGGTCACGGAATGGAAAAAAAAGGGAATTTTTATTTTGAATAGCTAAAAAAATATATTTTTACAGAATCAAGATTTTCTAATACAAAAAGGAAAAAGATTTGGGAGGTTCCAATGAAAAATTTGTTGAAATAATATAGAAAAACGGATTTAAAAGTACTGAGGAAAGGAAAAAAAAATGAAATCGTTGAAAATTTTAAATTTTGATTGCCTAATATTACATTTTCACAGTATTATTATTTTTGGAAATAAAAAAGATGTAGGCAATCAGGAAAATTTCAAGGAAAATTATTGGAATCAGAAATAATGAAATAGATCCAGAAGTATTGAAAAAGGGAAAAAAAAAGTAAGATTCATTTAAATTCGATATTTGAAGGCTGAAAACCGAATATTTTCAAATAAAGATTTTTTTTATGGAAGGTGGAATTATTTGGGAGATTTCTGAAGAAAAATTATATGAAAAAGAAAGAAGTGGATTCAAAAGGGCTAAGGGATGAAAAAGGAAAGAAATCGATTGAAATTCCCGATTTGGATCCCTGACAGATCCTTATATTTTCACGGATTTCTGGATTTTTTGAGGATAAAAAAGGTTTCAGAATCGAGCAGTACCGAAAGAATCCGTCACTGTTCTCACAATCGCAGCGTCTCTTTCCCCGACGACGGACAACTTATCACGGGATTTTCTGAAGCCCCCATCTCCGATTTCCATTCCGGTTCTGTTGGTGAGTTCCAAAAAATGGAGGAAAAATGAATAAAAAGATTTTTTATGGAGCAAAAAATGAGGAGAAGGTTGTTTTGAAGAAATTTTGAAACTCTGAACATCGTATTTTTGGTTCCCCTAGTTCAAAAAAGGCTTTTCGAAAAATATTTCGGAACTTTCTGAAAAATTTTTCTGAAGAAAAAAATTAAGCATAATATTATTTTCAATGAAATTTAGGAAGGGTTGAGCCTCATTTTGTTAGTTTTCGTAGTTAAAAAAGCGTTTTTCAGCTATATTTTAAAGCTTTTGGTCCTTTGAGCTCCATGAAATTCATTTTTCAAACTATGAAGGAAAAATTTAAAGAGAAACCTACCTTCTGAGGTTGGAAGCTCAATTTTGGCCCTTTTTGTTTGAATTTTCGTAATCTAGCTCCTTCTCCTCACAAAAAAGGTCCTTCAACTTTGTGATTGGGATTTTCTTGAAATTTGGCCCGAACTCTCATACAAGTACTAAATGAAGATCCCAAAAGTCTCAATCTATACAACTTTCTAGTTTTTCAGAAAACAGCCCGGAAACCCTCAAAATTCATGGAAAATAGGCCATTTTGAGCCCTTATTTATAGAAAGTTAGAAATTTGTGCAAGTTGAGACTTTCAGAACATTTTCTTGGCTACATCACGGAGAGTTTCCAAGAGAAAATGACCTTCCTTCTGATTTCTGTCATTCGCTTATATACGCTCAAAATCTTCGGATTTCAGCACCAAACGTCGACGTGACAGATGTCATCGACGCCTACAAAAACGCCTGCCAACGACTTCAATGTCCGCCGAGCGCGTTTGTCGAGCGCCAAATTGGGGTCCGTAGCCTTCGGAATGAAGAAAATCAATAAAAATCGAAAAAAAAACTAGTTTTGTTTGAAAACGTACAGTAAAATCATGCGTTTACAGGAAGTTATATTAGTTCTTTTTGGAAGATTTGTCATCTTTTTCCAATGTCGGGAAATTTCAGATTCGCCCCCAGGGGAATAAGAGAACTATTGGGGGGCTGAATCAAAGAACTTTTGGTTGGGGGAGGAAATCAGAGAACTTTTTGAGGGGGGGCTGAATCAAAGGACTTTTGTGTGGGGGAAATCAGAGAACTTTTTGAGAGGGGGGGCTGAATCAAAGGACTTTTTGGTTGGGGGGCTGAATCAGAGAACTTTTTGGTGATGGGGGCTGAATCAAAGGACTTTTGATGGGGGCTGAATCAGAGAACTTTTGGTGGGGGGCTGAATCAAAGAAGTTTTTGGGGGGGGCGGGGGTTGAATCAAATGTACCTTTTCGTCAAGAAGATTAGTTTTGACCAGATCTCCAATTTTCACCTCAGAAACTTCCCTCGTGAGAGTTTTTAAGAATGATCAGATTTCAGTACTTCCACAAGAGCTCGGAACTCCGACAGGAATGCCTGAGTCTGAAAGGCGAACGTGTAAGTCACTCCCAAATGGAAGCCCTCGAAGAAGTCTTCAAACGGGTCCAGTTCAACACCATCGACTTTGAGTACACCTTTCTGGATGATGATGTGAGTTTGAGAGCAGATTGAGGGGTTTTTGGGACATACATCGGCTGGAATATAGCACAGCTTTTTGCGCGCGAAAAAAAATTTGAAAACCCTGGGATTTAGCTGACGTATGTTTTGAAAGAAAAATGTGACAAAATTTCATTTTAGAACGTTTTTAGTTGAGCCGTCGTATGTTTTGAAATAAAAATTTGAAAAAATGTCATTTCGGAAGGTCTTTAGTTGAGCAGTTGTATGTGGAAGCTTAAATAACCCGAAAAAAACAGAGTCTGTGCTCCCAACCAAAAACTACTTGCGCGCAGCGACATCTCGAAGAATAGGAAGAAGGAAAGTCGCTCAAGGTCGGGGGCAAACTTTGACAAAAAAAAAAAGTTGAAATTCGAATTTTTTAGGAACCGCGACGCTTCTTGAGCCATTCCAAGCGATTTTTCTTAAAGTCTCAGAAATTTGAAAAAAAAAAAAGATGAAAGTGAAAGAATAATCAAACAGAGTGCCTATAAATATTTCCAAAAAAGGAAATCTCGAAGATTATGGAACCTTCCAGATTAGAGGTGGACTTTGATGAAAATAAGAGATTTCCAGATTTTTGATCTTGAAATAGACTTTTTGAAGCGTGGAGAAGCTTCTAGAAGAAAAAAAATGGAGGGTTTTAAAAATGTTCACTGTTTCAGGAGCTTCCTTATTGATTAATTGGGACTTCATGAGAAATGGAAGGATCGGTAGATAATCAGGAAAAATGGTCCTGAAACGATTAGCGAAAAAAAGAAGAAAAATTTACAGGGATTTTGAATTTTTTTAAAAGTTTTTTTAATTATAGCTTTTTTTCTGAAGTGTAGAGAAATTTTTAGAAAAAAATTTTTGGAGGGTTTTAAAGAAGTTCCCTGCTTCAGAAGCTTGGTTATTGATCGGAGGTTTAAAGGATCATTGGATAACCAAGAAAATGGTCCTGAAACGATCAGGAAAACGGTAAAAACGAGAAGGTCTACGGTAGTCAGGGATTTTTTTTTTTTGAAAGGGTTTTCGAAATGATTTTTTCTGTGAAAATGGTATAGCATGATCAAGATTATAACATTGTTCTTCATTTGAAAAATTTTCGATTTACTGTAGCCTCTAATTCCACTGACCGTAGCCTTCCTAGGACCATTTCTTGATAATTCACTGTTCCTTTAAGATTTTTTTGCAAGGAAAGTTACAGTATGTTTGAAATGGCTTCTGAATAAGGCTCTTCACTGAATTTTTAAAGGCGCATAGGGAAGTTTCATGAAGGTCTCGAGGCGAAGAGCCTTTTTTTTAGTGTTATTTTAAGTTTGGCAATTGACTGCGCCTTTAGACTCATCGCATAGTTAAGAAAAACGTTAAAAATTTTAAGAGAAAATATTAAGTTCATAAAAAAAAACGGAAAATTTTCTTTGGGGCCCCTGAGAAAGGAGCTGGGAAGGTTCTCCTAAAGCTCCTTATAAGGTTTTTTTCATAGCCCTAGGGAATCCATTTTGTATCATGTGGAATATTTCTATCAAGGGAAGTGAAAAAAAAACCAAAAGTTAAATAAAGAAATAAAAATCCATTGTTGATCTTTAGAAAGCTTTTTCTTTTTTGCCCGAGATTTGGGTTTTCAATCATTTTCACTGTTTTTTCCGCTTCCTGGTACATTTTCTAAACCGTATTATTCATTTTTCAGTGCGCCCTGGCCCTCGGCGAGATGCTCGAGTTCTACGATTCGTGTGTCCGGCTCAATCTCTCGTTCAACAAGCTGATTGGCGTCCGGGGATGGAACGCGATTTTTCGGGCTGTTCGCAATGTTCGTGATCTTCCTCCTTGTTTCCGTTTCCTCCGAAAAAAAAGCTTCAAAATTTTTCTGCGATGCTCCCGTTAAGCTGTTATTTTTAAGTTTCTATGATCTTTTCGGCTAGGGGGAAGAGAGAGCAGACACGTCAGAGCTTTTCAAATCGCGCTGTATGGACTTTGTCTTGAAATGACTTCAATTTTAGATCGAGAGAATCAAAAGAAAATCGTACCTCGGAAACCGGACGTTTCTGATTATTTCTAAGGATCTTTTCAGTGATTTTAAAACCCTTAAGTGATTCCTAGAACTGCTCAGAAGCGTCTGATTTCCTCTGTAACACTGACCGGACGTTTCTGAGGCTTCCTAGTGGCCACTTTAGCGGTTTGAGCACTCTTAAGCGATCCCTAGAAATTCTCAGAAGTAGTAGCTACAGACTTGAAACTCGGTAACGCAAACCAGACGCTTCAGAGCATTTCTAGGGTACTTTTCAGTGACGTTAAAACCCTTAAGAGATCACTAGAAATCCTCAGAAGCGTCTGGTTCCCTTGGTAATGCAAACCGGACGCGCCTCGGACGCTTCAGAGCATTTCTAGGGTACTTTTCAGTGACGTTAAAACCCTTAAGTGATTCCTAGAACTGCTCAGAAGCGTCTGGTTCCCTTGGTAATGCAAACCGGACGCTTCTGAACATTTTTGGGATATTTTAGGGGCGTCACAACCCTCAAGTGATCACTAAAACCGCTTAACAGCGCTTCCGGCTTCCCCAGCGCTTCCGGCTTGCGTTACCGAGATCCAAGTGCGGTTTCGAAGAAATTTTGTAGCCCCAAGGAACAAAATCTCACGTTCTGAAGTATTCCCTGTTAATCCGATGAATACACCACAAAAATCGAATAATTTCCGTTAATGAATAAATTTTGCAGTGTTCATCGCTGCAAGTCCTGAACCTCCGGTACACGACCATGTCGGAGAAGGCGTTGCCATCCTTGTGCAGAACCCTGAGGGTCACGCCGTGTCCCTCGCTGACCTGCCTCCACCTGGAGAACACCAACATCACCGGAAAGAACTTGTTGATCTTGATCTGCGCCTTGAAGAGCAACACCGGTCTGAAGGTGTGGCCTTGTGTATCGTAGAAATCAGATTTTTCTTTGTCGTTAGTGGATTTTCAACTTTTCGGTAGCGCAAACCGGACGGACCATTTCTAGTGGTCCTTCTAGGGCCTTCAGCACTCTTAAGCGGCCACTAAAAGTGTTCATGATGCCGTTTTGCGTTACTGGGGTCCAAGTTTTCGTGTGCCTAATGAGTAGGCTTGAAAAACTGAATGGGTAGTTATTGAGAGGCTTAAAAATCAATTTTTCGGTATTTTGGTCCATTTTTCTTTAGTAAATTCATGATTCATCAATTTTTTGAATTCAAGGAGCTCTACCTCGGCGACAACGGCCTTCAGTGTACCGATGGAGCGCACTTGTTCCAACTGATCGTCTCGAATACGAGTATTCAGTTGCTGGACTTAAGGAACAATCAACTCGGGGTAGGATTTACAGGGATTTTTTTAAAAGGAATTTTCAAGAAAATAACATTTTATTCTACTAGCTGTGCTTCTCATTGTGTACTTATTGAGTGGAAAAATGATTTTTCAAAATTTCCAAATTTAAGGACGGCGGAGTTCGACACATCAGCGACGGCCTCAGAAATCGCGAAGCCCTGGAAAAAAGCTCCCTCTCGGCCCTGGTCCTCTGGAACAACCAAGTAACCGGAAGTTCGATGAATTGTCTCGCTGAAGCCTTGGTGAGGGTTGAAAATGAAGAAAAGTTAGAAAATGACCAAAAAGGTTGAAAACGACGAAAAAATTATTCTCTGATGTAATATTTTGTGAAAGAAGCTTTCCAAAAAAAAGTTCAAGCCTTACTGATAAAATATTATTGGAAATGAACTAAAAAAAAAAAGAAAAAAAAACCTAGAAAAGTTGAAAATTGAAGTTGCTTACGAATTTTAGGTTTTATTTTAAAAATGTCAATCAACCTAGGAAAATCGTCATTTTTTAGACCTCGTATGAGTTTCGAACTGAAAATAATATCTGCAATAATTTATCCTCGAGAAAAATGGAAAAAAGCATACTTTGAAACGAATTTCATTTTTTTTGTCTTAAATTTTGAATCTCTATTTTTTTCAATGGCTATTTTTGAAGTGTATGAAGATTTTTTAAAAATATGAGAAGTTTAGAGATCAATAATATGTTCGAAAGTGGTGTTTGAAAAAGCTTTGAATGAACTGAAAATAGTTTTTCGCATAATTTTCAACTTTAATCTCACGGAAAAAGATTTTCGAAAAGATTACTGCTTTTTCAAGCCGAAATTCTTGGCCAATCTCATCGCAATGATCGTGAACCAACTCAAAAAACAAAAATATATTGAAAAAAAAGCTTTACAAAACTGGATTTCAGAAAGAAAATACCAAGATCGAAACGCTGAACATTGGCAACAATCACATTGGCGTGTTGGGCGTCTCACATCTCAAGCCGGCTCTCGTCTCAAACACGCATTTGCATCGATTGGGCCTCCAGAAGACTCATATCGACTGTGAAGGTTCGAAAAAGCGAAGAAAAACGACGAAAAATGGTGAAATTTGAAATGCGCGGCCTCTTTGAGAGATTATCGATCGCGAGAGAGTGCAGACGGCTAGAGTGTACGCTGGAGCGCGTAAGGTGGATAAACGCGCGATTATATATTTTTTCAAGCGTTTTTTTCTCGTTTCTCAATTTGATTCATTTCCAGGTGCAATCATTCTTGCGGAATGTTTGGCGGACAATACGGCGATGGTTCGGGTCGATATTCGCGACAATCCTATAGGTAACTTTTCGAATTTTTGGAGAAAATATCAAACACCATCTGCAGCGATTTTTGATGAACTGTTTTTATTGTCCCTCTTATCTTGAAGAATTTTATTACCTAGGGAAGGTAATAATTTTTTTTTCGTGACAAATTTTATGGCTCTGGGGCCGTTTTCCTGTCTGATTTTAGGGTTGATAGGAGTTGTAAGAAAGGGATTTTAGGGTTTGGAAAAAAAATATTGGAGTGTAATGGCGGAAAATGAATGATTTGATGGGAAAATGGGAATTTTTTTTCGTGAAGGGGTGAATTTTCAAAGATTTGTTTGGAATAATAGAAAATAATAGAGAACATAAAGCAGTTATACATGATTTTTTTCACAAGGAAAAAAAATTAAGAAGGTCAAAAATCCAAATTTTCATCTAAAAATACGTATTATCATTGTAAAACCATTAAAAAATTCAATTTTCAAGAACTGGCCGGACTTTTGGCCCTCCACACGGCGATGAAAATGAACCGATCGATAACTTTGATGAATATCGATCCGAACTGTGTGAAAGTCAACAGCGAAAAGGTTGGTTTCGATTGATTTACAAATAAATGTCTTGTTTTTGATGGAATGAGAATGATTGAATGCCTTTTCGATGCACCTTTTTTGTAGTTGTATTATTTTTTTTGTAGATTGAAATTTTCGGTAGGGGTTTTGGAGGCGTTGGTGGTAGGAAAACTCGAAATTTTATAGTGAATTTTTTTCGATTTTTTTTCTAATAGTATCTTTAATATCATAGGATTATTTTAAAGGCTCAAAAAATTTTTAGTGAAATTTTTTCCCAGTTTTTTTCTAATGGTATCTGCAATATTAGAGGCTTACTACAGAGGATCAAAAAAATGTTTCCGATGATTTTTTTCTTTTGACTTTTTCAATAGATATCTGTAATAGCAGAGGATCATTTCAAAAGCTTGAAAAAAACATTTTTCTCTTTTTTTTTGAAAATGGAGACTTTTTTTCTCGACTTATCTCCGAATTAGAAAGAGGATGCGAATGGCTTTTTTTTAATTGGGTCAATTTTTCAAAATTTGACCTCAAAAATTCGGAATTTAGTATGATTTTTCATGTTTCAAACAACCTTTAAATCTACAAGAAAACAAATATTTCCATTAGTATTAGGACTTTATCGTTGAGCCAAAATATTATTTTTGTTGGTCTGTTGGTCGCATTTGGAATGGCTCGTCTTTTTTTATGACTGTTTTTTTTTCCGAAAGCGGCCGACCTGAAACGACTTGCGCTCTGAGTCATGGTGAAGTATTAGGACAAAATATTAGTTTTTCGACCAGTTTCTGACCGTTGAGCCATTCCAAATGCGGCCAAATGCTTACAAACTTCACTTTTAGAGGAATTAAGGGAAATTTTTATCAGATTTTTCTTGTTTCATATCCTTTTCAAGTAAAGGGATAAGATTCAAAATTTCATCAGTTTCCATTTTTTTTTTCAATACTCACCGCCAACGCCCTTTGGATACACTTTTGCAATTTTTTTCTTGCCACTAAATATTCCGATTCGTCTTGATATTGTGCGTGTTGAACTGTCTGGTACCCTGAATACAGGTCCGACCATATCAGGACGAGTTCCGCAAGTGCTACGACGAGATCCAGCGATTCTGCGACCGGAACAAGGAGGAAGCCCTGGCCAACATGCGCGTCACCATCGATGACGCCGTCGCCGCCGCTGAAGCCGCCGAAGCGTCGGCGACATCGCCCAACGAGGACGCGACATCGCCAGAATGCTGCGCCGAGGACGACGACGTCCTGACGCCGGCGACGGCGAACCCGACGACGGCTACGACGTGCAAGGCCGAGGAGTGCGCAGAGAAAGACGCGAATGGCGACTGCAAGTGTGAAGGTGTGTAGGAGAGAAGCGATTTTCTGGGTCGCATTTGAAATGCGCCAGACCAAATACGGCTTGCGCTGAGAGGCATCATAGAGCTTCTAACCGCTTTGAGCCATTCCAAATGCGGTCACGGCTTTTCAATAGTGAGAGATCATATAGCTGATTCACGGCTGGCTTGAGCCATCGAGAAAAGGGTCCTGCCACGAAAAGAGACGAGACAGTGCCCTGGCTGGTGGAGAGTGCAGACAGGCCACGCCTTTTTGCGTCCCAAGCTAGCCGTGAATACACTATAGTCTGTTAAGATTTTGAAAGTGTTTATGATTGGTTTATCGCGCCATTAGGGGCGGAGCTTGGGCGAAGTCGTGAACTCCAAAATCTGAACAGACTATAGCCCGTTCACGGCTAGCTTGGGACTCAAAAAGGCCTGTCTGCGCTCTCCACCAACTAGGCACTCTCTCTCACTTTTCTTATCGCGTCAGGACCCATTTTTCGATAGCTCAAGCCAGCCGTGAAGCTATATCCAAAAATCAAGAATTTTTCTCAAAATTCCTAAATTCAGAAGCGACCACGAGCATCGTAGTGACATTACCGCCCAGAGACAAGCCTCTGGTCAAGAAAAAACATCCGAGATTCGCCAGAAGCTCTTCCTTGACCTGCACAGAAACCGTTCCGGACCTCCATGTAAGCTTCTAGAAAAAAAGGGAGAAAATAAGTTTTTCAGGACCGGTTACGCGAAATGAGCGGCTCAACGCATTCTCTAGACCAACCGGCGCCCCTGGATTCAGCGAGCAACTTGGACTCGATGAGGACCATCAAAAAACCGCCCAGCACCTTGGCTCATCCGATGCTAGGTTAGTAGAGAAAGAGAAGTTGAAAATGAGAGACGCAGAGAAAGAAAGAAAAAAGTTTGATAATGCCACGTTTTGAAAAAAAGTAAGAAAAAAGCCATTCCAAATGCGACAAAGGGAAAAATTATACAGTAGAGGGACCGCATTTGGAATGGCTGTTTGTCTTTCCTGTCATGATGATGTAGGAAGTACCTCAAAAAACCGCCCAGCACCTTGGCTCAACCCATGCTGGGTGGATAAGTTGGAAATGAGAGACGTAGAGAAAAAGAGAGCCATTCCAAATGCGGCCAAGTGAAAAATGATACAGTAGAAGGACGGAATGGTTTTTTTGTGACGTAAAAAAGATGATGTAGGAAGTAATGAGCCATTCCAAATGCGGCCAGAAGTTTGAAGAAAAGGTGAGAGATGGTACAGTAATTGGACCGCGTTTGGAATGGATTTTTAACTTATATGGGGCGGAAAAAGAGGATTTAGGAAGTAATGAGCCATTCCAAATGCGGCCAAAAGTTTGAAGCAATGGGGATAAATGATACAGTGAATGGACCGCATTCAAAATGGATTTTTGACTTATATGGGGCGGAAAAAGAAGATTTAGGAAGTAATTAGCCTTTCCAAATGCGGTCAGAAGTTTGAAGAAAAGGTTTAAATATGGTACAGTAGTTGGGCCGCATTTGGAATGGATTTTTGTCTTTCCTGTCATTATGACGTAGGAAGTAAGAGCCATTCCAAACGCGGTCAGAGAAAACTTGAATTTTCTACTTTCCAATTTTCAATACTTCATAAACTTGATTAAAAGTGCCGCATTTGGAATGGCTATATAACAAATCTAATTATCGTAATCCCCAAAAAAGCCTGGTTTTTCCAGCCGAGTGGGGATCTCTGCCCGCCCTCCCGCAGGCCAGCCCGACAACTCAGCCGGCCGTCCGAAAAATGCGACGATTCTCCGTCTCGCCGTCCTCGTCGATATTCGACGTCTCCACGACGTCTTCGGCCTCGATTCCGCCCGCCACGATCACGTCATCTCTGCACATTGCGCCCTTGTTAGGCTCTTCTGCGTCGGCGGAGGCTTCGGTGGGTTTTCTGGGGAGATGCTGAAAGAGTTTGAGCTATGAAGGTTCAGATCCATACATAGTTCCGTCAGAAAATATGCGGATAAACGTTTTTTTTTGGTCAGAACTCTCTTGTATGTAGTTTGATCTTTCTGAAACCTTCTGAGGTCGTTTTGGGGGAATTTCAGCTCGCTTAAAAAATGCAGCTTTATAGAATTTCAAACAGATTTAGTTCCATTCAAGGAAGTTTTGAGATAAAAAACTTTTTTTCACTTTTTTGGACGGTACTGTATTCAATGAGGTGAGAGGCAGTTTAAAATTGAGCTTCAGAAAAATTAAGCTTTCTAGAAAATTATCGAAAAATGAGAGCTTTAGAAAATCTGACCCTTTTTGGCTTGAGTTTCTCTAGAAATTGCGCTCTATGGAGAATATACGGCTTTGAGTTTCCGTGGAATATATTTCGTCTGAAAAAAAAAGAAAGTACTGAGTCTCTAAAAATAGCGTTTTCTAGAAAATTCAGAAAGTCGAAGCTTTACAAGATCTCTGAAGCTCTTTGGCTTGAATTTCTCTCGAAATCGCGCTCCATGGATAAAATATTTCTTCAAGTTTCCATGGAACATTTCTAAAGCCTCTTCAAGAATAACCAAGAAAAAAGTCTGGGAAAATTTACACATTTCTTTTTTTGATAGATTTTTCTATGTTTCCTATGAGCTCACATGTAGGCGGTATTCTCGAAAAAGTACAATTTTTTACGTCTTTGTTTCGAAGAATTTGTAGTCTTTTCTATAGCAGCGTCATTCGGACTACAAATTGGAAAATTTGGGCCATTTTATGTTTTGGCGGTGGGTAGAGCCTTGTGGGCGGTTGGTTTCGTAACTAGCCCTTTATTTGATTTTTTGAGAAGGTCTTGAGAGGATTACTTCAAAAATATAGGGTCTTGAGATCGGTTAGTCATTTTATAGGGTCTTGAGAGGATTACTTCGAGAAAAAAAATGCTCTAAATGAGAATTTTGAGAAAAATTGAACCTAAAAACGTTAGCGTTTTGAAATCCTACATTTTTCTTGATAACTTTAGCCGGTTCGACCGTCGTCTCTAGCCATCGGAATACCGATCCTTGGAGCTGTACCAGCCGGACCTTCCTCAGCTCCAATGTGCTCGACCTCCCTACCTGATAACGTATCCCTGATGACGTTTATCAGTGAGTTGCGCCTTCAGAATCTCCAGAAGAAGCTCAGAATTTCCAGAAGCCGAAACGCCGCCACCGACGCCGCCCCATGGATGTCTAGAGCCCCTGATGCGGAAAATATCCGAAGAAATGACCCCGCAACTCGTTGAGAACGACGTTCAGATAGTAGATGCCGTCAGATCTGTCGTCACGGACCTTGTCAACTATGTGGTAGTGCTGTTTTATCTCAAGATGGAGATGATCCAACGTCTTCAAGGTCTACGAGGAAACGTCGGCAGCCGAGCGGAAGGCTTCGTTGCTGCTTCAGACGACCTTCCAGCCGCTGTCGCCGCCAAGAACCGCTTCTGATGACGTCATTGGCGACGTCAGCGTCCAGGCGACTGTATATAGAACGCCGACGACACCGTCGAGGTAAGGAAAAAGTCGTGGTTTTTTATTGAATGTTTTTCCTGAACGTCGTTCTAATGATCAACTTCAGAATGCTGATCGTAGCCGAAGAACTTGCCGAAGAGCCCGACGAAATGGTCGTTTCTTCAGTGGTACGAGGCCTCATCCGCGACGTCCTCCAAATGGAGAAAGAGCAGCTCCGGAGCACCTTGGACCGAAAAAGACGAGCCCGACCGACGTCTTCTGGATCCGCGACGCCGACGTCTTCTTGTCCGAAGATGATCACGTCTCCCGGCATCGCGACGCCTTCGTTGGAGGAGACCATCTCGACCTACTTCGACACCAAGTCGGCTGACGTCTCCACCTCTTCGGAAGACACCATCTCGACCTACTATGACGTCGCCACGAACCTGACGTCTTCTGAAACCCCGACGTCTTCTTCTTCTTTCCCCGAGCCCCTTGCGCTGTAATAGACTTGATTCTTTTCTACTTCTTTTTCGAAATTTGGGTTGGTCCTTGAACATTAGGGGACCTTTTATCGCATCTCAGGGATTTTTGTACCTAAAACGCAAAATTTTTCGGCGGAAATGTACATTTTTTAAGCTTTAAAGAGCTTTTTTATCATTGGAGCGCGATTTTTGAACGAAAAAAACCCTTGAAACGCTTTTTAGCCCTAGAGCACATTTGAACTGTAATAATAGCCTTGAGGACCTTCTTATGCCTTTTACATGAATTTTCAGCCTTAGAGAGCGATTTTCCGAAAGCCTTGTTATCCTTAGAGCGCATTTTTCAAACTTATATAGCCCATTAAACACTTTTTTTCCCATTTTTAGCCTTGGAGCGCACTTCCACGATCACCCGGCTGATTTCTCTTGTTTTTTTTCCCCTCCTCAGTGATCTTCTATTCCCTGGCAACTGTTGTGAAAACGAATCAGGGATTTTCATATTTAAAAAATCGGAAAAAAAAATCTTCACATTTTTCTCGTTTTGTACATATTGAGAAGCCTTCGTGCCCACATTTTTTTTGTCATTTTTGTCAGAACCCCGCCCCGTTTTTGATTTCTTCTGTGCTATCATGAGCAATACTATACGCTTGACAATGGGTCCAGCTTCGTTTTTTTTTGTCTTATCCCCTTGAAAATCAGTTGTTCCTTTTTAATTTTTCCAAATACCACGGGAAGTTTTTTTCTTCTTATTTATCAAGCCTGTTCATTTTTTGTATTCAAAGATCTCTTTAATTTTCTACCGACCAAACTTTTTTTTGTTTTGTTTTGAAATCCCGATAGAGGCCTCCAATTATTGTTAGTATTTCATATTTATTATTTTATTTGGGTGGATGAGAAGCTGGATTTGAGCGCAGTTTAGAGATTGAAAACGGCTTAAAACTGAGTTTTTAGCCCTGTAGCTCAATTTAGAAGTCGAAATGAGCTTCAAAGAGCGTTTTTAGCTTTGGAGCGCGATTTAACACTAAAAGATAGCGTTCTACTGATTCTTAAGCTTCGGAATACGAGGAAATAATTTCAAATTTGATTTTTCTAGCCTCAGAAATAATCTTGAAATGTTTTTTATAGCCTTAGAGCTCAATTCAAATACCGAAAAGAATCATAAAAAAATTTTTTTATCCTTGGAGCGCGGTTGAGATGTCGAAAAATGGCCTTTTTTTGATTTTTTTGAACTTCCAAAAAGCGTTCAGCGCAAATTTCCAGCTTTAAATTATGTTTTTTTCTTCAGTCCGTAGTGCTTCTACAATCTCGATTTCCTAAATATTTGCATTTTTTTCCAGAGCCATCCCTTCCCAAGAAAAAGCTTTTACTTATTCAAGTGGCATTTTAGAAAAAAATCAAAAAAAGAAAAAGAAATCAAAAATATTTGACCTCCTTTCGCACTTCTTTTTTTCTCTCGTTTACAGTTTTCTCATTTGTAAATAGAACTGTAAAGCCCAATGATATACATATAAGAATATAGATTATGTTACTATTGTTTCCGGTTTTTGTTCACCTCTCTTTTTTTCTTCTTCTGCACTAGGCGTTCTTTAATTGAAACACGTTTCTTCATTTGCAAAACCCCGCCCGAAATTGTCCCGAAACCGGGACATTTTGGGGGAAAAAGCACGAAGAGAGCACCCGATAAATAAACATTGATTTTTCAAAAAAAATAACATGTATGAGTTGGTAAAAAAAAAGTATAATAAAAATCAAAGCAGACATGAGAAAAAAGGAGATATTACAGGTAGGAATATCAGTCAGGTAGTACGTAAAACAGTATTGTAAAAAAAAAACTATTCATGCCGTAATTTGGAGCATCGTTCATTGAATCATATTTTAAGGTGGAAAACCGGGATAATTTCACAGTAGGAGATCGGGGCTTTGTGCTTGGAATTAAAAAACAAAACATTGTAAATTTTCGGAGAACCAAATTTTTTAGAAGTTTCAATTTTGGAATGGATACTGACAAAATGCTTATTTTGACTCGAATGGAGTGAGGAAAACTGGCAGTACAAAATGGGAAAATGAGAAAGATTCTTTTAGAAGGTAGATTGACGGATTAGAACTTTGAGAGGAGTTGGAAGATTTGGCTCAACGATTTGCGGATCTCGCCGTTATGTAGGTCCCTCGTGAACTCGTCGCCAAACTTGAATCGCTTCAGTTGCGACGTTTGCATCTTCTGGACATGATTTATATTGATTTGAAGATTTTTTTTGTGGTCTCTTTATCATGGTTAAAAATTTCACTGAAATTTCCTTTCTTGAAAAAAACTAGCACTGAAGCTGAATTTTAGTATTCAACTTGGGAGAGAAAAAGAAAAAAATCTGTTTAAAAAATCTTAAAAACTTCTGGAAGGTCAAAACTCTTTTTGGCGGGCTTAAAAAGGCCTGAGAGGCCCCTATAGGGGAGAAAACAACCCATATAGGCAACAAAAAGTGTCCTCTATAGGGGTGAAGTCCCTAAAACTGAAGTGGCCCCTATAGGGGTTTTTTCAATTTTTTTTTTGTTCACTAACCAAACTTTCCTATCAATTTAGCGTCTCTGAGTAGAAATTTGAGGCCAATTACGATAGAAAACTGGGGAAAATAAACATAACTATCCTCAAAAATGCCTTACGTCCTCGCGAACACTAGAGGGGTCCCTATAGGGGCAACCTTAGGGGCCCTTGGAGAGTGCTCTATAAGGAGCAATTTACCAACTCCTATATGGGTCACTAGAGCTTGCAAAAGTGGTCCCTATAGGGAACATAGTAGGCGATAGTTTTCATGACTTCTATGCGAAAAAGCATTTCCATGCAAAAAACTGAATAAATAAGCGTTTTTGAATGAAATTGAAAGACCCATATAAGGGCCACTTGAGCTTTAAGGGTCAGACTTTAAACCCCTATAGAGACCATTTTGATTTTACCCCTTCAAGGACCGCTTTTTCGACCCCTATAGGAACTGTTTTTCAGCCCTATAGGGATCACTCTAAAGTTCCATTTTTGCCCTCCTAGTCAAACTTTAGGCTTGAAAGCTGCTTCACGGACCGTCCAAAGTTCGTATTTGTGCATGAGGAAGACTTCGGCGTAAGCGAGGACGAAAAGTCCGCAGTCGACGTTGTTCTTCTGCTGCGGCAGCGAGGAGCACCGTATCATACTGTAATCTTATCGATAGAGCGAATTTAGTTTCATGGAAAAAGGCGGACCTGATGCGGCTTCTCAGGATAACGCACTTGTGCGCGCTGAAGATCATGATGAGCCAATTTCTCAACAAATCGAACGTCCTTTCGTGGATTCTTGTTAGCACAGCTCTGGAAAATTGTTTTTCAAATTTTGGACTCTTTTCAGCAATTCTAGGGATCACTTAAGAGTTTTAAGGATACAAAAAAGATCTCTAGAAATTTTCAAAAGCCTCCGGTTTGCATTACCGAGGGAACTAGAAGCTTCTGAGCTTTCCTAGTAACCACTTAAGAGTTTTAACGCCACTAAAAAGATCCCTAGCATTGCTCAGGAGCGTCCGGTTTGCGTTACCAAGGGAGCCAGACGCTTCTGAGCAGTTCTAGTGATCACTCAAGGGTTTTAAGGTCACTAAAAAGATCCCTAGAAATGCTCAGAAGAGTCTGGTTTGCGTTACCGAGTTTCAAGTCTGTAGCTACTACTTCTGAGAATTCCTAGGGCTCACTTAAGAGTGCTCAAGCCGCTAAAGTGGCCACTAGCAAGCCTCAGAAACGTCCGGTCAGCGTTACAGAGGAAATCAGACGCTTTTGAGAACTTCTAGTGATCACTTAAGGGTTTTAACGTCACTAAAAAGGTCACTGGAAAGGCTCAGAAGCGTCTGCTTTCCGTTGCCGAGTTCCAAGTCTGTAGCTACTACTTCTGAGAATTCCTAGGGATCACTTAAGAGTGCTCAAGACACTAAAGTAGTCACTAGAAAGGCTCAAAATTGTCCGGTTTGCGTTGCCACGGGAGCCAGACGCTTTTGAGAACTTCTAGTGATCACTTAAGAGTTTTAACGTCACTAAAAAGGTCACTGGAAAGGCTCAGAAGCGTCTGCTTTCCGTTGCCGAGTTCCAAGTCTGTAGGATCTGCTACTTCTGAGAATTCCTAGGGATCACTTAAGAGTGCTCAAGCCGCCAAAGTGGCCACTAGGAAGCCTCAGAAACGTCCGGTCAGCGTTACAGAGGAAATCAGACGCTTTTGAGAACTTCTAGTGATCACTTAAGGGTTTTAAAGTCACTAAAAAATCCCTAAAAATGCTCTGAAGCGTCTGGTTTTCGTTACCGATTTACAAGTCTGTAGCGTCTCTTCTGAAAATTCCTAGGGGTAACTTAAGAGTGCTCAAGCCACTAAAGTGGTCACTAGAAAGGCTCAGAAACGTACGGGTAGCATTATTTGTACCTTGAGATTAGAAAAATGGAAAAAAATTTTAAGCTGAGATAATTATTTTCCCAAAAAGGGAGCTTTTCAAACTGAAATATTGAATTTCGAAAGCTAATTTCGTAGCTAAATTAATTCAAATATAATTAAGTGCTTTTTGATACATTCTGAAAAACGTTAAAGTCATTTTTTAAGGTGTACGGTCCAAAAAGTTATCGAAAACGTTAAATTTTCCAAAGACCCACTGATTTTTCGGGTCCTTCATCAGACTGTCCATGAACATGATTCGACAAAACAAATCCTCGTCCTCGTTTTTCAGTTCTTGGTCGATTATTTTCTCATCCTTGCTGAGAACCAAACCGAGGGGGTTGTGGATTACGATCAGGAACCTGAAAATTTCAATTTCATTCTCCATTTTTTTTTCACATTATCTTGGTCAGTTTTATGTTTAAAAGCTCAAAAATGGATTTTTTTGGGAACCATTTTTTGATAAGTAGTGGCTGAATTCTTGTCCCGAACCTTCAACAAGCTCGCCGATTTTCGTTTTCAGGCAATAGAAAAGAAAAAATCGATATCGAATTTCGACTTCAAACCTCTCGAAAATTCCATGCAAAAACAAGTAGTTATAAAGCTCAAAATTCAAATACTTAGATTTTTTTAATAAACCTTCAACAGTTGTGAAGAAAAACAATCAAAATTTTCTTGAAATATAGTCAATGTTTCCCGACTTGAAAGGCGAGGGAGGCGGGGCAGGGGGCGGGACGCGTAGCGTGTGCGTTCGCGGTCCTTGGCACAAGTTCAATTCAACCGCCAGCGACTCTTTTGAGAGCTCGGCAACCGCTCTTTTTAAATGTTTTCTACTATTTTTTGATGCACACATGAACATAATAAATAAATAATTGAAAAATATATGAAAAAAGCGATAAACTAGCTCTCCAAACAGTCGCTGGCGGTTGAATTGAACTCGTGCCAGGAACCGCGAACGCACACGCTACGCGTCCCGCCCCCTGCCCCGCCTCCCTCGCCTTTCAAGTCGGGAAACATTGACTATACCTCGTAAAAAGCCTTCTTTTCCGATTCAAAATTCAAAAACTTACCAATGAATCTCGTAGTGACATGGAATCACGAGAACGTTCTTTTCCAAAGGCCTCGTTTCGCCGTTTCGATGGATTTCCTTGTACAAAGTGTCGTACTGAAAACAATTACAACTAAATTCACCACATAAAATGAATAAAGAACGTTTTCGTCATTCATCAAATCCGTTTCATATCTTCTCAATTTGGACATGAAATACGTGTCGAAAACCGCGATTTCTTTTTTCCTGAAAATCTTCACTTTTTAAAACAGTTGGGATTATCTATGACAGAAGTAAAAACCAAAACTGAGGCTTTTCAAAGCAAATATTCAAAAAACTCACGATTGCTCTGCGAAACCATACTTTGGCAAGTATTGGCCCAAGAAGAAATTGATCACATCGTCGTTAAGCTTCAGGGGAAAGCCATGATCATCAAAAAGTCTCGGCACATTGTCCAGGCAAACACGGCCATCCAAACGAACTCTTTTTCGATTTTCTATTATGATGTTCTGAAACGAAAAAAATGGTCAGTCCAAGAACTCAATAGCTTCCCACCTTATTTTCATCCTCGTCCGTTAGATCAATAATAGTCGAATTCATTTGAATATCTGTAAATGACACATTTGAAAAAAAAAATTACGATGAAAAAAATTCGCTCATCAAAAAAACATTCTGACCGCAAGTTTTCACCAAAATTTGTTAGAAAAACTACCTCATTTGCCTTCTTTTGATCAGCCTCTTCATCTTTATCATTTATTCGTGGAAAAACAATAAAAAGCGAAAAAAAACAACTTGCAACATCAAAATAAAAAAAGAATTGAAATGAATTTACGAAACGAGCTCTGACGCGAACACTATTAAAGGCGCATCATTCTTGTTAATTTACGAAAGATTTTTCTTTTTGTTTCTTTTTATTTATTCAATTTCACGGGTATTTCTGTTTTGATATATTGAATACAATGACGTCGAGTTTGTTAACGTCAAAGCTAGCTGTCGTTACTGGTAAAAGTCTTTGAATTTTAAAGAAATTTTATCAATTTTTCAGGCGGTGGCTCCGGAATAGGAAAAGCGGTTTGCCATGCGTTGGCTTCGCAAGGTGCCCGTGTCATTATAGCTGATTTACAAGTTAAATCCGCCGAAGAGACTTTGAAAGAGATTGGAGCCGAAGGAAATGCAGCTTTTGCCTGTGATGTTTCCAAGGTTTCTTCTTGTTTTTTTTTTTTCTCTTGGAACTTTTTATGATTCAACAGGAAGAGAGCGTCAAAAGCCTCAAGGACTTTGCCATTACCAAACTAGGATCTTCGCCCTCAATACTCGTCAACTGCGCTGGAATCACAAAAGTTTGAAAGTGTCCATGAAAAATACCGTTTTCAAGGATTCAACACTGTTGAAAATGCCGAAAGCTAGCTGGGACGCGGTGATCGGCGTCAATTTGACTGGAATTTATTTAGTAGGTAATTTTTCGGTTTTTTAAAAATTAAGTTGGTTATTTTCAGATAACCCAAGCCTTCGCCAGGGCATCAGTTGAGTCAGAGAAACCTTTGAGCGTTGTAAATGTTTCTTCTATTGTTGGAAAGGTATGTCTTCAATTTTAGGTTTGATTTGTGAAATAAATATTAGTTGTAGGTCGGAAATTTTGGCCAAACGAATTATGCCGCTACAAAGGCCGGCGTGATTGGATTCACTAAATCCGCGGCGAAGGAATTGGCTCAAAAGGTTGGTTTTAAAAATACTGTGACTTGAGTTTAACTGTGTTTTATTATTGAGGAACATTTTTTGACGTTTTTTAACGATAAACTTATAACGCTTCACTAAATGAATTTTTTTTTGGCTGCGTAATTTTTTTTTATGATAAAACAGGATTTTTCTGTTAATAGCCAATCCCGCGCCAGCTTGTCACGATTTTTTTTCTCCGAACGACAGAACCCTTCCCTTTGATGTGCGCGGGCTGTCGTTGTGCATGCGCCTTTAATTTAGCCTTGAAGTTACAGTAAGATAAATTTTAGCCTTGAAGTTACAGTAAGATTAAAAGGCGCATGCACAGAAATGTGCCGTGTGCATTGAAGGGAATCTTCCCGGAAGGGTTCTGTAGCTTAGGAAAAATAAAAAGTGTGACAAGCTGGCGCGGAATCGCCTTTATAAGCTGTAAAAACGTTATCAAATAGGATTTTCTCTATTATTTTCTAGTAGAATTAAAAAAAGTTTCGCTAGTTATTTTTTTACTGTTTTAAATTTACTTCCACTTGTAATAACCGAATAATTATGGAGAGAAAATAAAAAATAAGCACGAAAAAAGGCAAATAAAATAAGATGACGAGTGAGTCAAGACCTCAAAAAAAAGGAGAAGAAGCGTGAAAAGGGCGAACGGTCTTCCGCCCAGGAGAAAATAGTGGGCAGAAAGAGGAGATTTCTCTTTTTGCAACTCGCGAGCCTCAGCTTTTGTTTTTGTAAGGCGTGTTGGGACGTCGATTGATTGAATTGCAAGAATGATAGAAAATTTTTGGTTCGTTCGAACTTCAAAGTATTTTTGGACTCACTAATTAAATATTCTCGTGAAACAGATAATACTTTTATTTGGCTCTTTTTGAAATTTGGCTTTGAAATATACTAGATTAAAATGCTCAAAGTCGAACTTGGGCCGAATTTTCAGAAACAACTTCTGTATGGATTGAAAAAAATTACTTTTCTTTAGAGATTTTTTATGGTACGAAATCTTGCTTAACCTGAAATAGCATTGAAAAAGTTTTTTTTTCAAAAGAAAGATACTTTTTTTCTCGTTCTAATCATATGAGGGTCTTGAAGAACATTTGACTTAGAAAAATATGAGAAAAAAACAGTTTTCAAGAGTATTTTGTAGATTTTTTTGACCGGCTTATTCTCAGTACCCTGTTACGCTCGGTAATTTTTTTTATTCTGCAATATGTAATTTAGGACTTTTTTTTAGAGTTTATTTTACAGAGTTTCAAAATGAATGATTTTTTTCCAGGGAATCCGAGTAAACGCCATTCTTCCCGGGTTCATTCAGACGCCCATGACTGCCGCTATGCCTGAGCAAGTCGGTTTCGAAATTGAATCGATAGCTTTTTCAAAATAAAAAAATTTATTGTATGATCTATTATTTGAAGGTAGGTAAATTCAAAAAAAAATGCAAGAGATGCAAGTTTAATTTGTAGACGTGCTTGAAGAAAACAGACTGGAGGGAGATTTCAGCTCTTAAAAAATGGTAACCAAGATTTCTAGATATTTTCCGGTCTATCGATTGAAAGTACTACTTTTTGAAGAAATTCATGAAACTTGGAGAAGCTCAGAAACGATTTTTTTTTGCTTTTTTGATTATTAGAAAGCATCGTTTTGACGCTGGTTTTCAAATTATGGTTGATGAACTCGTGGTCGCACGTAGAATGGCTCGGAGCGTCGCGGCTGAGGAATGGCAGTTTTGAAACGCGCCCGACTTGAAAAAGTTCGCGCCTGTGCTCATATAATACACTCCGCGCGAGACGGTCACGTTTTAAAAGAACAGAAAAAAACCACCGAAAACAGAAACCTTTGCTCTACAAAACTGCTGAGAAACACAACAAAAAAAAAGAAGGTCTTGAAGCGAAAATGTTCAATTTGGTTACAATTGGGTATACGGTCTTTTTGGCGGAAAGACGTGACAGGGTTGCGTAGAAGGGCTATAGGAAGCTATAAGGAGAAGCTCCTTTTAAATCGGTTCTGAGCTCGAATCCGGTTAAAACGCTTCGAGCCATTCAAAGTGCGACCAAAGCGTTATAAACAAGCACTTTTTTGGGAATTTTCAGGTACTGGCAAAAATTTGCACAGGTATCCCGATGGGAAGGATGGGCGAAGCGAAGGAAATCGCCGACGGCGTCGTTTTCTTTGCCTCCGATCTTTCCTCCTACATCACCGGCACGACTTTGGAAATCACTGGAGGACTTCATATGTGAAAAATGAAGTAATTGTTGAAAAAAATGCTGGATGAACCTGAAGTTCAGTTAAAATTTCAAAGTATTGAAGCAGGAATAAATTCTGAAAAGAAAATCCACCTCAAAATTATCTAGAAAACAAATTGAAAACTTCCAGACTTTGGAAAGTTCTAACTCGTTTTTTTTTAAAGTTAGGGACTTCGAAGCCCAGTTTTTTTTTTATCCGTTGTGATCTCCTCTTTCGATTGTAACCTATTTTCTCATTTTACCAATGGATTTGTCTTGATTTCAGCTTTCTTAGGGATGACTTCTTTGAAATATTTGGTTTACATGCGTCCGAAATGAGAAAAAAAGAAAGAAGAATTAGGTTTTCGGTTTTTGGCGGTTACTGTAGTTCGCTCAACCGTGAACACCGCGTCATTGCAGAAGGCGTATCTCATTTTACGCGCACTTCTCGTTGATTTACGCGGCTCTTGTAACGTTCTCAGGCACTGACGGCGCGTGTTTGTTGCCAAAAGTGCGCATGCGCGCCGCCTGCTGCGCGCTCGCGCGGGGTGTCTCTTTTGTTTTTTAGCTTTTTAACTAATTGAAAAGTTATAAATTTAATATTTTTCATGTCTGTTTATCTCTTAACATTGCTCTGCACCAGTTTATAACAATTAGATTGCAAAAAAATGTGAAATATCAAAGTTTCACTTGGCAACTTTTTTTCATAAATTTGTTCTAAAGTGCTCGGAACAACTTTAAAAACGTGAGCAGGGGCACTGGGTAATATCACAAAAAAATATAAAAAAATATTTCAAAAACCTTATTTTTAGTGTAAAAGGCGAAAAAAAGAATCAGTACCCCCGCGTGCGCCACCAGTGCCTGAGTTCTTTCTTCCCTTTATTTTTTTGAATTGTTTTATTTCCCATATTATTATTGTTTTTTTATTGCATTTTAGGATTATTTACTTGTCTTTTTTTGACCGTTAGTGACTCTCGAAGTAGAAAAGTGGTCCGTCAGAATTAAAAAATTTTCAAAAGATTTGAATGTTGTTTCTTTTTTGTGACTTATCACAATTTTTGATGTGATTTCTATGGACGCAATAGAATAATAGATGAATGGTATTTGAATAGTTCTGTGAACTTTTGAAAAATGTTGAAAAGGTTATCTTTACAGGTTTCTTCTTAAAAAAGCTTCTTCTTCAATAGAAAATTCAAAAGCATTCGCACCATCATTCAAGAGTTCCTAAATTATTTAAGACCGAATAAAACTAGTCTTGGCGATTCTGAATTCCTATTATTTGAAGAAGCGTCTCATGTAAATTTTTTTCGGGAATGGCAAGTCTTTTTTGAGAAGGTTCAAAAATTTTGACCTCGGAGGTCAAAGCGCCGAGATTGTTTCACATCAGACGCGTCAAATTCACTAAATTCAGACGAATTTTCGCTTAAAAACTAATTCGATTAATAATTAGAAATAAATGTGATTCTGAATCCGCTCTGTTTAAAAATCAAAAATAACGAAAAACGGTTTCAAATTTCTTGTAATAAACACGAAAGAAAGTGGCTTTTTGTATGAAAGAAAGTGATTATTTTTCAAATTAGTAATACATTTTTTTCTTAATTTAACTGTAAATAAGCTCTAAAAAAATTACAGAAAAAAAGCAAAAAAAGAGAAAAACCCAATTTTTTTGAATTTGGCGCATTTACCGCAAGATTTTGATATCAGTGTTCACGGATATCGTGGATACAGTATACTTAATTTCGAAAAATTTTTCGATTCTGCGTTATAACGCAGAAATTACTTTGAACCCTGCGAAAGATAAACATTACAAGGGTACAAGTAACACGTTTCAGATGATTAACTGGATTAGAAAAAAATAATTCATTTATATGGCGTGCACAAAGTTCAACCAAAAAAAAGCGTAGTAAATCCTGGTTTTAACCAAAAAGAAAGAAAGAAAGGTGCAGATAAGTGAAAAAAACGAAGCAATTCAAAAAAAATAAATAATAAAAAAAACTATGTACGAGGGAGATCTCTACACACTATTTTGAAAGAGCTTTTTTCATTTTTTCTAGGGCATGACAATCGTTTTTTTCGCATTTATGCAGTGTGGGGGATATGAAAGGAAGAAATTAGGGTAAGAACTAGGATATGAGTATCGGATTAATCGAATAAATTAGAAGCGAAAAATGAGGGGGTTAGCAAAAAAGGAGTTAATAATAGAGAAAGAAGTTCTGGGATGATCGGGTCAAGTGCGCTCTAGCGAACAATTGAGTTTTCGAGCAAAAGGTTGGGCCTTGGTAAACCGCACTCTTTTGAGCATTTCTAGGGACCACTTAAGAGTATCGAAGCCCCTAAAGGGGTCACTAGGAAAGCTCAAAAACGTTCAGTTTGCTTTACCGAGATCCGAGGAGGCATTGCGAGTTCAAAAAAGACAATTCTAAAATAAATCAAAAGCTTTTCAAGCCTAGTTCGATAGAGCGCACTTGCATGGGAAACTTGACTAGAAAAGCGGCTATTTTATCAGATCCCTGGGATATACAAGTTTCAAGCAAATACATACTACAATGACTTTGAACGACATTTTCGTGACACGGATTTTTGGCATTTAGAAGAACAAGCGGCGAAATATACATAAAATGGCAATTTCAAGACAAATAGGGGGTTATATAGTAGAGAGCAAATCGGTGTGTCCGGTGAGCAAGCTGATGTCGCACGTGTTTCCGTTCGTCAACTGCTGGGATTTCAGGACGATGGCTCTGAAAGAAGTTCTTGGGACGAAAATACACAGGTTATTGAAAGATACAGTACTCTTATGTCTTGCCTCATAAAAACTACAGTAACCCACCGTAATATTCACTAGAAACACCTGAACTTTAATCTTTTCCCACGAAGAAACCTTTAAAGAAGCTACAGTAACCGGAAAACCTAGATCCCACTACAGTACGTCCCACCGTAAGCCTCACCTATCATCGCCGATGACTCTGTAGAGCCGCGAGACGTCACATAGTTCCTGAGTGTTGAGATTGGTCTTCAGGCAGCGGCCCTGAAACACTCTCAGGTTCGAGTCCCGTCGGGGTTTTTGCCGGGAAGTACCTGCACTCCGTTGGCGTGGAAAGCGAGGACTGAATCGTTCAGGACGTGAAGGTACTCTACATGGAAGTTGAAGGTGAATATTGAGGGCTTGGGCTTTTCGACGCCGTAGAAGTCGGTTAGTACCACCTTAATATGATTTTGTTTTCAATTTGCTCGTCAGATCTAATGTTTCTAGTGCATACACCTAATTAGGACTACTACTACCGTAGTCTCGAAAAACACAAACATAATTTTCAACAATATTTTGGTTTTTGCTCGTGAGATCTAATGTGTCTAGTGCAATCATCAAAAAAATTACCGTAAACTCACAAATTAAAAATTTAATTTTTCAGTATTTTGTCAATTTGCTCGTGAGATCTTATGCTTATAGTGCATACACCGAAATAGAACAACCGTAGTCTCAAAACCGAATTCAATTGTCAATACTTTTATTTTGCTCGTAAGGTCTAATGCTTCTAGTGCATACACGAAAGCAGCTACCGTAACCTGGAAAATATCCATTTTTTTTTGACATGAATCACCTTATTTCGAAACGCGAAACAAAGCGTATCCCGGTCGATTTGGTGCAAACTACAGACATCGAAAGTTTCATCCTCGGAAAATACTCCAGATGGATCTTCGTCGGGAATCTGAAGCCATTTTTTAATTACCTTTTTGGATTTTCGAGGAAAACCTTAGAATTGGCTTCGAATCGGATCCACTCGAAATGGTACTCTTTTTGGGTGGCCATTTTTCGAACGCCAACACAGAGGATCGGAAAATCGGAGGATCTCGTGTTGACCAGCTGAAAATGGAATGATTCCACACTCTGACTTGTCTGGGCCCTCTCGTGCTTTTCCAATCATTCCCGTGAGAGGAAAGAGGGCGCAGGAAGGTCAGAGATATAGCTTATGAAAGACGGAAACGAACGCTGAAAGGTTTCAAGGGGAACTTGGTGTTGGTTCGAAGGCCTGACGTTCTGACCAGCAAGAATTGTTGCATTGGGTCGTACCTAAGAATAATTTTTTTGAGTTGAATTCATTTCGAAGCGTCTCACCATTGGAACAAATGAACGGCGTTCGGGACACAACAGCATAAAAATAGGGAGTTCGAATGGGCGCCGTCGCCCTTCTTTACAGTGCATTGCATGACGCCTCTGCAGAATATTCTTCAGTTTTCTAATTATTTTATCATCCGCGATTCTTGTAGACAAAAGTTCAAACTAACATCTTTATAGTATACCTCATCCATGTGAATTCGTTCAGAGTATAATTATACAAACAAAAAATACCATTGAAGCGCAAAATTTCCGTCAAAAATGTTTTTCATGGTTTCTTGAACCTCGGTAACGTATAGTGGAGGTACGTTTTTGAGCCTTTTTAGTGATCACTTAAGTGGCGTCGGCAATCTCAGGTTCTAGTGACCACTTAAAAGGGGGGGACTGGCACTCTCATGTCCTAGTGACCACTTTAGCGTCGTTAGCACTCTCACGTCCTAGAGCACTCTTTAGCGGCGTCGGAACTCTCAAGCTCTAGTGGTCACTTCCGCGGAGTTAGAACTCTTCTTTTCTAGTGATCACTTTAGCGGCGTAGCCACTCTCAAGTTCAAGTGATCACTTTAGTCTATATTTTCATCAACTACTGGCCGCTAAAGTGGCCACTAGAAACTTTCAGAAACGTCCGGTTTTCGTTGCCCTTCCCAAATTATCATTAGAGCGTGGAAACTTTCAAGTTATTCAGGAACGCCGTAGTGATAATTAAAGGGATTAGTGAAAAAGAAGCTCCGTAGGCAAAATAGTGTTCCCTAGAGGGCTAAAATTTAGGCGGTCCTTATAGGAAGCTGGGGTATGACCCTTAAGTGGTCCCTAGAGAGGTCCTTCATTTTTCTGTTCTGATTTTAAAGTTATAAAGACGTATAGAGACGACTAGCATGCACCCCTAGAGTGGCCTCTTTTGCTAGCTTTATTGGCCCCTTCACGAAGAAGTAAGGTGGTCCCTTGAGGGGAGCCTACAAAAGCCCCTAACTTTATCACTCTAGGGACTACTTTAGCGACTATTTTCTTACGATCTTGGATTTTCAAGGGTTTTTTTAACTAACCATCATTTCCCCGAAACTCACCTAGTTTCCGGCATTCGAACGGTAATCGCCAGCCTTTTCGGAATGTATTTTTCTGGGACTTTGTTCATCGGTTTGCTCATCTTCAGGGTCAGGTTCTTTTGCGTCAAGGCGAGAAGATCGTGTCTGAAGTCACAAAATTCGGGATGATTTTGAGTGACTCCCAATAAAGACCTGTACAAATATGGAGTTTTCCCTTGGATGGCTACTAACCGATCCGAATGCACGAACATCCAGGAACACCGGCGATGATGGATCTGGAAGAAAAATGGAAATCATTTTAATTTAGTTCAATCTAACGTTCTAGCTTCGATAAAAACTATCAAAAAAAAAATTGATGAAAAGTTAGCAGCCACCCTTGAGATGCCCGAAAATTCAAAAGTACTCAGAGATGCTGATGACGCGGGTCATCCCAGGGCAACCGCAACGTGCCCGGGGGCGACTGATTCAAATCGCGAAGCAACCCGGGACTACCCGAGAATGTGAACACTTCGCGGGTCGTGTCACCCCTTGAGACTGATTCAAATAGCGGGGCAACCCGGGACTACCCGACAATGTGACCACTTCGTTGGTCGGGTCGCCCCATGCGACTCCTTCAAAACACGGGCTGACCTGGGAATACCCGACAATGTGAAAACTCCTCGCGTCGATCCGTGGCGACTCCTTCAAAACGCGGGCCGACCCGGTACCCGACAATGTGACCACTTCGTTGGCCGGGTCGCCCCATGCGACTCCTTCAAAACACGGGCCGTCCTGGGACTACCCGAAAATGTGACCCCTTCGTGGATCGGGTCGCCCGGGTTGACTGCTTCAAATCCCGGGACAACCCGGTACTGCCCGAAAATGTCACGACTTCTTTTTTGAAGTATTCGGCCCGGGGCGACCCGACTACTTCAAATCGCGGGCAGACCCCGGACTATCCGACAATGGGACTATTTCAATCGCAACGTGCTTCCGGGCTATCCGAAAATGTGAATTAAATCCCTGTTTTCATTGATCGAATATGCCTCTCAAGCTAACTTCACCAGTTTTCCTCGTTCCGAATATCTCACCTGAGTCAAGCAAGCGTCCGGGAAAGCGGTCGTGTCCAGGGAGTAAATGCCCTGTTCGGTTCCGAGGAGCAACATCTGAGCGTTGGTCATCGGATGGACCCAAGAAGCCGCGCAATTGACGCGAAGTTCGCACTCATCGATCAGCTTGGTGAAGCAGGCACCCATGGCCACCTGAAATCCAGAAGACGTCGAAAAGCTTCGATGCTGTGAGAACTGAGCTTCAGAAAATTCCGCTTTTTAAGCGTTTAACTGAGATTTTAACGGTATGATGGCAAGGAAAAAAATTGCCACTTTTAAGGGGGAGATTTTGATTCCCACAAAAACAAAAAGATTCCCCTCTAAAAAAAGGACAACTGATTCAAAGTGATTTAGGCAAACTCAATCTAACGAATAACTCAAAGTATACGGGGGGATTTCGCATTTTACTAAAAACTAAAAATTCCCCGCCCCGCCCTCCTTCAAAAAAAAAAAAGATTGATTTGAGGTGATTGAGGTACATCTATTACAGTACTGGCCATAAAGGTATTTCAAAGTGGTTATTCGAGCATAACTTCTCTGAAAGTGGCTCAAATGACTTGAAACTTTGCAAAAATTTCAAATAGCTACGCAGTAACTTTTTCCCGAAAAAAAACTTGTTTGCTCAAGTCAGACCGGATTTGAGAGCAAAAAACCAAAAATCGTGAAAATCAAGATTTTTCTCTTGAGATTCGAAAAATCATATCTTCAAAGAAACTTCGTTTTCGAACCAGAAACTTATTTCCCCAGTAAAACAAGTCTTCGGCTTTCCAAAAAACCTAATCAGCCCCTCACCAACCCGATAGTAAGAGCGTAGTGACTTTTCCTTCGGAAAGCCTTTGCGTTTTGACGCTTCGTCATTCAAATGGACTATACGAGGTCATTTTGGTTTGAGAACACCCTGTATCATGTTGAAAAACTTTGAAACACCCTCAAAAATAGTTTTACACTGATTTCTTCAGCTTTCTCACTTTTATCTGCTCTCCAGAACTCACTAACATTACTAGGACCGATTTTGAAACCTCTGATTTGAAGCGGTTATGCTCCTTTTTCAAAATCAGAACATTCTCGATTTCTCATTTCAGATTTCAGAGCTTCTTTAGAACCTTGATGAATAAAAAAAAAAGAAGACCCACTGTGTTTTTGCTTACTTATTCGCAAGATATAGTGAGTTATAATGAGTTTCTTAAAGTTCTCAAAACTTCGTTTCAGCAAGTGTTGCTTAGAGGGCTCCAAATCTTGTGGAAGATGATAAAAAAACCCCTTTTTTTCATATTTTTTTAAATGTTTTAGATCATGAGATAAATTTTTTTAACTCCTTTTTTTCTAGCTCTCAGATCAAAGATAGGCACTGTAAAAAGTTTCTTTAAACTTTATGGGAAAATAAGTTTTTGATCTTGTGAAACTAATGCTTCAGCAAAAAATTTAGCAGTCTTCAGGATGTAGGAGCCTGAAATTTAGCCATTAATTATTTTCAAATTCACGATTTAAAAGCGATTGACCAGATACAAACTACTTTGAACGCCCGAAAGTCCAGAAAAACTGTTCAAATCAGAGGTTTCAAAATCGGTCCTGGTGAAGTTAGTGAGTTCTGGAGAGCAGATAAAGTGAGAAAACTGAAGAAATCAGTGTGAAACTTTTTTTTGAGGGTGTTTCAAAGTTTTTTTCAACATGATACAGGGTGTTCACAAACAAAAAATGACCTCGTATAGTCCATTTGAATGAGGAGGCTTCAAAACGCAAGGGCCTTTCGAAGAAAAAGTCACTACGCTCTTACTATCGGGTTGGTGAGGGGCTGATTAGGTTTTTTTGGAAAGCCAAAGACTTGTTTTACTGGGGAAAAAAATGTTTCTGGTTCGAAAACGAAGTTTCTTTGAAGATATGATTTTTTTCGAATCTCAAGAGAAAAAAATCTTGATTTTCACGATTTTTTTGGTTTTTTTGCTCTCAAATCCGGTCTGACTTGAGCAAACAAGTTTTTTTTCGGGAAAAAGTTACTGCGTAGCTATTTGAAATTTTTGCAAAGTTTCAAGTCATTTGAGCCACTTTCAGAGAAGTTATGCTCGAATAACCACTTTGAAATACCTTTATGGCCAGTACTGTAAAAGGAAAAATTCAAAATGAGGCGAGAAATTTCCGATTTTCACAAAAAACGACAATCCCCCTCCTTCTATTTTCCCAACAAGAACCTCTGGCGTGACGGGAAGCCCAAAGAAGGTGTGAGGCCTTGGCTCATCTACCGAGGAGGCGGAAGCCGAGGAAGGCCTGAGAACGACTGACGACGGTCTTTGTTCCAGGAGAGCTCTCTGGGCCGCTCTGAGAGTTCGGGGCGGGGCTCGGGGTCCTGAAAAAGTCCGGCTCAAGGAGAAAAGCTTCGAGGTGGAACCTTTCAAAGTTCCATCCTCCTCATGAAGGACGCCATCGCCGCCTTGGAGAAGAGCATCGCCGCCGACGACGTCGGGAAGTGGCGGCATGTCCTGAAGGCTTCTCTTATCTTTATTTTCGAGGTTTGGGACTCGATAAGGAGTTTTCCTTAGAGCGTGACGTGAAGATAAGGGCGTTTCTTAGGTATTTTGAGCCTTTAGGGCTGAACTTTCCAAGATATCAGCTCAGGTGGTCCCTATAGGGGACAAAAGATCTTCTTATAAGGCAAAATTTTAGCTAGTCCCTATAGAGATTTAGGTATTGATCCCTAAGCCCCAGAATCTGAAGTGGTCCCTACAGGGGTTAGAAGAAAAAAAAAACCTCTTTAGGGGACAAAAAAGGTCCCTTAAAAGGCTAAAATTTAAGTGGGTCCTACAGGAGATTACGGCCTGACCCTTAAGCCCCCAAAGCTTGAGTGGGCCCTATAGAGGGGGTAAAGTGGTCCCTAGAGAGGAGCTTCCAAGGCCCCGAATTTCGCCCCTATAGCGACCACTCTGGACTTTCTCATTTTTTCAAACTTCAGAAAGCTGACCCCTAGGTTGAAAGTGGCCCCTACAGGGTCTTCAAGCTCAAGTGGCCTCTATAGGGGTTTAGAAAGATGAAAATACGTATTGAAAAGTCGTTCAGGAACCCCTAGCACGTCACCCATATGGGCTATAGAGACCACTGAAGCTTGTAGAAGTGGTCCTTCTAGGGGGTTTTTGCGAGCTTCAGTGGTCACTAACTAAACCCCCTAGAAGGACCACTTTTACAAGCTTCAGTGGTCCTTACAGAGAAAGATAGAGTGTTCCCTTTAGGAGAAGGTTAAGTGGTCCCTATAGGGGAAACTCCAAAAGTCCCTAAGCTTTTCAAACTTCAGTCAGAAAGGCGTCTTTGAAACATGTGATTTTTACGGCCAAAAAAAAATCAATAAATTTTTAAAGGCTCGTCAGGTAGTCCCCAAAAGACAAACCCTTGCAGGCAGGGTCCTTTCGGAATGGTATCCCCTCGAAGGGGCTCCTTTCCCATTCCCCGCTTTCGGAGTTGGCGGCGATTCGAAATTCAAAGCTTTCGAGTCGATTCGAAGGCCGTTCAGTTGGGAAGGAAGACCTATCCGAATCGGTACGGCTTCTGGAGTCCTGGGGTCCTAAAAAGAGAATATTCTCTTCCAGAAGACTTTCAGAATATCCCGACTTCGTCGAAATCGCTCTCCTCCGTCAAATCCTCCACCTGCTTCATCTCCTCGGCGAAATTTTTCGATGTCCCGTTGACCTGAAATTTTTCGAATCTGTACAAAAAAATAAATGTTACAATGTTATTTTTAGTGGAAGTTATGATTTTTAAAAAAATCACAAGGTACAAAAAAACCAAGAATTATTTTTTTATTTCCCTCTAAATTCTTCAAATCGACTCTAAAAATCTTCAAAAAAACCATATTTTTTTCATTCAACTTTTTTTCGGTCGTTTTTAAAAAGAAAAATTAAAGTTTTGATGAGGTTTTTGATGGAAATTAGATTTTTTTAAAAAAACTATAAGGTGCAGAAAAAAACCCAAAAAAATCACTGTCCCTACCCTTAACACTCTTCAAAAATACCTTCAAAAAGCTTCAAAAAAATTTTTTTTTCACTTTTTCCGGTCGTTCTTTACAGAAATATGAGGTTTCCTTGCAATTTTAGTGAAAATCAGGTTCTTAAAAAAATTTCGGTACAGTAAAAAAATCGAAAAATAACTGTTCTTTCTCTCAAAATTCTCGAAAATCCATTCCAAAAAGCTTCAAAAACCACTTTTTTTTTCTATCAAATTCAACTTTTTTTCGCTCGTTTTTTTACAGAAAAAAATGAGGTTTCCCTGTGATTCTAGTGAAAAATAAGGTTCTTAAAAAAATCATAAGGTACGAAAAAAACCCAAGAATTATTTTTATTCCCCTCAAAATTCTTCAAAAATCTCTTCCAAAAAGCTTCAAAAAAACCATTAATTTTCAATGAAATCCCACTTTTTTTTCGCGTCTCATCCACAAAAAAATGAAAAACTCTCAAGATTTTAGTGAAAATTGGGCTCTAAAAAAATCTTAAGGTACAAAAAAATCAAGAATCACTACCCTCAAAAATCCTTCAAAATCCATTACAAAAAAACTTCAAAAAAATCAAAAATTCATTTTTTTAAAAAATTGAAAAAAACCCTTATTTTTTTCAAGGAATATCCATTTTTTTCGCTCTTTCTTTACAAAAAAATGAAGATTCCCACATTATTTTTTTATGAGAATTAAGTTTTTTTAAAAAATCATAAGGTACAAAAAAACCCAAGAATTATTTTTATTTCCCTCAAAATTCTCGAAAATGCATTCCAAAAAGCTTCAAAAACCATCAAATCCAACAATTTTTCGCTTTTTCACCATCTTAACAAGGATTTTTGAACAGTAAATTTCAATTTTTCAAAACTCAAGGTAGAATTTTTCCAGTAAAAGGTACCTTAAATGGACTATTTTCTCTCATAAAATTCCCGACCTTGTCTAGCAAATCCCTGGTCATCCTCGACGACAAGGAGCCCAGAATGAACGGATGGGAGGCTAGTAATTTTTCCGGCGAGGGCCGTTTTTTTGGGTTTTTTGTCAGGCATTGCTTGACGAAATCGTGGAACAATGGGGACCTGAAAATGACATTTTTATTGTGGAAACTTTCTGAGGAAAACCATCGATGTTTGTCCTTTAAATGGGGCGGCTTGTAGCCGCTTTTCGTCATGAGGTAGAGCACCTGGAAATTGTCTGGTTTAGGTGTTTTTAAAATTCGGATTTCTTTTTTAAATTGATTCATCGTTTGACGTTCAAATTTATCTTTAACTCTCTCAAATTTTCGTTCTATTTTCCATTTTCTGACTCTCGAAAGTTTGCGCTGTCTTCTCCCTTCTCTGATTGTTCTATTGGATATCGCAGACTCCAAAATTATTTCTAACTCTCTAAATATTCAGTTATCTTTTCTTTTCTCTGACTCTTCAAAGTTTCCGTTATCATTCCCAATATCTAACTGTTCTTTCGACTTTTGCGAAAAAAAAAAATTATCTCTAACTCTCTCAATATTTAGTTATCTCTTCACATCTCTGACAGTTTCTTTGAACCCCAAAAAATTCGGAATAATCTCCAACTCTCTCAAAACTCCGTTATCTGTTCCTTTCTCTGACTGTTCTTCTCATTCCCCGCGAAATAATCTCTGACTCTCTCAAATTTCAATTATCTTTCCCAGATTCTAACCATTTTTAACTTCACAAAATTCAGAAAAATCTCTGATTCTCTCAAGTTTCCGTTCTATTTTCCATTCTCTGTCTCCCCAAAGTTTGCGCTTTCTCCCTTCTCTGATTGTTCTTTTGAATATCGTAGAGTTCAAAATTATCTCTAACTCTCTCAAAAATCAGTTATCTTTTCCTTTCTCTGAACGTTTTTTTTTTGGGCGAAGTTGAAAATAATCTCTAACCCTCTCAAACTTCTCTGACTGTTATTTGAAATATCGCGAAATTCAGGATTTTCTCTGAATCTCCATATTTTTCGTTATGTTTCCCATTCTCTAACTTTCATTTTGAATCTTACAAAAATCGAAATTATCTCTGACTCTCTAAAGATTGCATTATCTTTTCCCTTCTCTAACTATTTTGAACTCGAATGTTCAAAATGTCTCTAACTCTCTCAAGTTTTAGTTGTTTTTCCTATCCTCTGACTTTTTCTTCCGAGATTCGCAAAAATTATCTCTAACTCTCTCAAACTTCCGTTATCTTTTTTCTTCTCTAACTAATATGAATTCGAATGTTCAAAATGATCTCCAACTCTCTCAAAATTCAGTTATCTTTCTTATTATCTGACCGTTTTTTTGGATCTCGCGAAAAATTATCTCTAACTCTCTCCAATCCCCATTATCTTTCCTATTTTCTGACTGTAATTTTGACTCTCTCAAACTTCAGTTATATTTCATTTTCTCCAACTTTCATTTTGAGTCTCTGACTCTCTAATGTTTCAGTAGTTTCTTTCATTCTCTAACTTTCATTTCGAACCTCGAAAAATCACTACAAACATTGGAAAAGCCCAAAAATCACCTGCATGGGATGGAGATCGAAGAGCGGCGGTTGGCACTCGCCCAACTCGATCGCCGTGATTCCCGTGGCCCAAACGTCGCATTGCATACCGTAACCGCCACGACGATCCACACAGGCTACTTCAGGGGCCATCCTGAGGGGGAAAAGTCGATAGAATTGCCAGAATTGAATTTAAAAAATCAATCAAAGCGTTAAAATTTTCAGCAGGAAAAGAAAGCATCCATTCCTCAAAAATTGCCCCAGAACGGCTTAAAAAAAATCTCAATTTCGTTTTTCAATCAGTTTTTGAGCCCTAGAAGCCTCAAAATTTCATAATTTTATTTTCGTAATGGGCAAGGCTTTGGAAAAATCCGCTTTCCTCTGTTCAAAAAAATATTTCAATTTTTCTAAAAAAATTATATTTTTTTGTCCTTAGAATGTCAGCAATTTCAACTCGTTCAAAAAAATAACAAAAATAAAAAAATATTAATCTCATTTTTTTGAGCAGTTTTTTTGAACGATACAAACCTGAAAAATTTATTTATTTCATTTTCCAAATGGTCAAGGCTTTGGAAAAAAATTTACATTTCGTCACAAAAAAACCGCACAAAAAAATCCTTAATTTCAATTTATGAGCATTTTTTTCGGAGCCTAAAAGCCTGAAAAAAATCCATTTTCCTTCGTTGAAAAAAATAAATTAAATTTTTTTAAAAAAATTATATTTTCTTTTTTTAGAACTTCACCTATTTAATTTTACATTTCCTCAAAAATAATCGCCTAAAAAAATTTTTAAATTCATTTTTAGGCAATTTTCAAACTCTAGAAGCCTGGAAAAATCCTAAAATTACTAAAAAAATAATTTTTTTTCCGTTGAAAAAAAGTTATATTTTTTTGAAAAAAATTATATTTTTTTGCCTTCAGAATATCATTGAAATTCAGTCAAAATGCTAAAAATTATCATTTTCTGTATGGTCTATATTTTAAAAAAACCCCAAAAATTACCAATAAGGCGTTCCAATAAACGATTTCCTCTTGCCAATCGTGGCCGTAATTTGAGCCGCCACACCAAAAATCGGCTGAAAAATCACAATTTTCTCATTTCAAAACAACATTTTTTTGTATTGAATTACCTAATTTCACGTCGCCACTATTGGTGAGCAGAATATTTGCGCCTTTAATGTCACGATGGACCTAAAAAAATCATGAAAAAAGCTTCATAAAATACAAAAATTGAAAAACCTTGGCCATTTTATGAAGATAATCGAGTCCTTTCAGGGTTTCCCTGCAAACGAAGGCGATTTGAAGCTCGGAAAGGGGTCCGGTTACTGGAAAAAAATTATTCAAGCCTTAGAAAAAATAATTTACAAGGGAAGAAGGTCATTATAATGTGAGAACTTGAGAAAATTGCAACAAGAACGCTGAAAAAAAAAAATTCAAGCCTTAGAAAAAAATATTTGAAGGGAAGAAGATCATTATAATGAGTAAATTGGTAGAAAATGACATAAAGGAAGCTCGGAAAAATAACATATGAAGAAAAGAAGGCCATTATAATGTGAAAACTTAAGAAAATGCAACAAAAAAGCTGAAAAAAAAATAGTAAATCCTTATAAAATTAATATTTGAAGAAAAAAAGGTCATTATAGTGTAAAAAAATTGGAAGAGAATGACAAAAAAAGAAAGATCGGAAAAAAATCTATTCAAGCCTTAGAAAAAAATAATTTACAAAGAAAGAAGGTTATTATAACGTGAAAAAAAGGCCCCAAAGGTTAAAAATTAAACTAGAGAAAAAAAGGAAGCTGTAAGCTTTTTTTAATGATGACTCTGAAGTAAGAAGGAGAGATTATGCCAAAAAAATATTACGAATAAATAAATTTTGAGCTTTTTTTAGTGCAAAACTTGATCAGGAATCGGAAAAAAATAGGTTTTTTTTCGTTGAAAAATTGGAGAAAAATTAAAAAAAGATTATGCCAAAAAAATTTACAAATAAAGAGAATTTTGAGCTCTCGTAAATGCTAAATTTGAACAGAAATGAGAAAAAAATCGTGTAAAAATTTGAACATCAATCAGAAAAAAAGCTGGTTTTTTTCGTTGAAAATCGAACAAAACAAAAGATTTAGCCCAAAAAAATTTACAAATAACTAAATTTTTGAGCTTATTCAGTACTAAATTTGAACAGAAAGCGGAAAAAAATTGGTTTTTCCATTGATAACTGGACATAAAAAGAAAGAAATGATCAGGAAAAATATTACAAATAACTGAATTTTTGAGCTTATTTAGAACAAAAATTTGAGCATAAATTTGAAAAAAAGCGTTTTTTTCGTTGAAAATCGATCATAAAATAAGGGATTATCCTCGAAAAATTTTTACAAATAATCGAATTTCGAGCTTATCAAGTACAAAAATTTGAACAGCAATCTAGCAAATTGTGTTTTTTTGTTTTTAGAAACTCACGATGATAAATGTCTTGTAAACTGCCTCCGCCGCAGTACTCCATGACGATCCAAAGGCGGTCCCTTGAAAAATAAATATAAATTGATGAAGATTCATAAAATGAATACAGAAAAACATCATGATTCAAATTTTTAGTGCTTCGTTTTCCGAAAAAACACAAAAATTGGTCCATTTCCTCATAAAATACTTAAAAAAAATGACTATTTCTTCAACTAATAAGTATTCCTATTTTTCTGAAACCAACCTCCTCAAGTAACTTCCATGGTAGGCGATAATATTGGCGTGGGAACATTCGCGAATCAACAGAATTTCCTGTTGAATTACGGCGAAATTATCGCCCGCCTCCAGTTTCACTACCTTCACTGCTGAATAATCGCCACTTCTGCAAAATTTCCCATTTTTCAAGCTTGAATTTGTTTTTTTTTCTTATAGAAAAGATATTTTACCTGATATGCCTGGCTTTGTAAACTTCTCCGTAGGTGCCGGAGCCGACACGCTGCAGGAGCTCGTAATCATCGGCGGGATTGCTCCGTTTGATCACATCGGAGCTCATGTCCCAGGTTCTGTCCAATAAAAAATGATAAAAAACGAAAAAAATGCCACAAAACGAGAAAAAAATAAAACGAAAAATCGAACAGTTTCGTGAAAAATTTAGCATTTTCCAAGCTACATAATGTTCCTCAACCTTACTAAAAGAGTTTTAAACACCTTGAAAAAGGAAAAAATAATAAAAACATTGAAAAAAAGGGCAACATTAAAATGCGCGTACGGTTCGGCGCCGTTTGTGCACGGTGTCAAGCCGTCTGCAAACACCGCCAACGTTGTTTTTTCTTCCTTGTTAAACAAGACGAAAAAAAAACGCCCGCTGTGCTGAACGCTGCTGTGTACACTAATATTGGCACGAATTATGAAGAGAAGGGGAAAAAACAGAGAAACGGATCACGGAACAAAAAAATCTGGAGAAGAGATGCCAAAAGAAAGAGAGAAGCGGCTAATTCACTCCCATTTCGGACCAAAACGAATGATGGCAGCGGCATTTTCTCAGAGAGAAAAAGGAAAAAAGAAGAAAGCAATCGGATATGTACACATTTTCTGCCAGCGGAAACCGATGTCATTTGCCAATTTGATTTATTTGATACCGATTTCTGCTTTTGAAGTCGAAAAAAGTGCGTTTTAAACTGAAAAAGAGCGAGGAACTTGAAATACGATACTCTGGGTGATAGGCGCGGTCAGGGACAAAAAAATAAGTGGAAATTGATAGCTTTCGAGTTCCTCAAGTGGCAGGGAAGCCTCATTTTGCAGTAGTCTTGGCAAATATTTAATAAAAAGGTATTTGCTTGGGTTATTGGGGAGGAAAAATCGATGAAAAAAATCAAAGTTTTGTTTTGAAAATGACGTTTGAAAAAAATATTTTTTTGTGTTTCAAAACAAAGGGAGTCATTTTGAAACATCAAAAATTCACAGGAATTGTTAAATTTCTGGGTTTTCTAGTTTTTTTAAAGCTTATTCAATTGGAATTTTTTTCTGAAAAGTCTAGAAAAGAGCTTTGAAAAAAATTTAAAGGCGCATACTCTAGAAAAATTTTTTTATTCAACTGGAAATTTTCAACTGGAAAAATTGTCAAGTGGTTGGCTTGAAAAAAATTTTTGAAGGCGCATTGACTATATTTTTTTCCTCAAAGCTCCGCCCTGCGCCTTTAAAAAAATCGTCCAGCGATAAATCGTTCCAGGACCCATTTAAAAAATAAAAACTTACTTTTTTCGAGCTTCCTGGCCATGTATCCCTAACAGTATAGAAAAATTGTTATGCCACGTCTTTAATTGGATTAAAATAAAAAAAAACTTATCAATCTTCCAAATCTAAAAGTTCGAGCTTCATTTCAACAAGGATGCTCCACGCCGTCCATATCAGGTATCCTTTTTTCTCATTTCACACCCCTTAATGATCATTTTTCGGCAGATTGTTAACTGTATTGATCAATTTTTGCTTGATAACGGTCATATTTGCCTCGGCTTCGGTTTTTTGCAAGAAAAAGCGGCCGCACCCGAAATCGCCGCCCATGTTTTCGAATGAGACGAAAAGTGAAGAGGCTCACAATAATAAGAAGGATAACAAGGATAAATCGACTCAGTCTCATCAGGAAAAGGTCGGTGGGATCTTTTTTTAAAGGCGCAGGGTGGAGCTTAGGAAGTCTTCGGGTTCTTTTTAAAGGCGCAGGGTGGAGCTTAGGAAGTCTTCGGGTTCTTTTTAAAGGCGCAGGGTGGAGCCTAGGAAGTCTTCGGGTTCTTTTTAAAGGCGCAGGGCGGAGCCTAGGAAGTCTTCGGGTTCTTTTTAAAGGCGCAGGGCGGAGTCTAGGAACTCTTCGGGTTTTTTTATAAAGGCGCAGGGGGAGTCTAGGAAGTCTTCGGGTTCTTTTTAAAGGCGCAGGGGCGGAGTCTAGGAAATCTTCGGGTTCTTTTTAAAGGCGCAGGGCGGAGCCTAGGAAGTCTTCGGGTTCTTTTTAAAGGCGCAGGGCGGAGTCTAGGAAGTCTTAGTTTTCGTTAAATCGCAAACCGCTACTCCCTGACGTCACTTAATGACATCATTCGGATCACAAGAAATAAGCGTAATCCAAATATTTGGCTATATATTTATTTCATTCACGTGAAAAAATTGAAGAATAGGAAGAGCCTAAAATGCGCCTTTGCATAAAAACTGCGCCCGGATTGCGTTTGTCAACGTTTTGACTTTTGTGTAGGGTCCGCAAACCATTTCTTCATGCCGTGTTCAAAGTAATTTCCGCGAAATGCGAAATTGTCTCTGACCCTCCAAAATTTAGTTATCTTTCTCTTTCTCTGACGGCTATTTTGAATTTCGCGGAATCACTTTGAACACGGCATCAGAACGATTCAAAAAATATGTTTTTCACACTGTTCGATAGAGGAAACTGTCCATTTTCATAATCCGTTTAGTTTTTGAAAAAAGGTCTGCTAAGAAAAAAGTTATGGCCAAAAAACGAGCGCGCGCGGCGTACAACTGGAGGCAAAATCTCACGGTTTACCCGCTGCCGCACGCTTTCTTTTTAAATGATTTCGCGCATTTCTGAACCGTTTTCAAATCGGTTTTTTGTTCTGAGAGGTTGTCAGAATTGAGCTTAACGTTTTGGTATGAATCTTTTGTATAACTATCATGAGAATTTTTGATAAAATATCAAAAAACTACTTAGAAAGAAGGTCAGAAGGAATTTTTAGCTTATTTTTTTCTTTTTTTCTAATCAGAAAAATTATTATCATTCGATTTGGAAGAAAGAAAAAATGAAAAATAATGTTATTTCGAAATACAACAGGAAAAAGTTCAATTTGACTCCGAAAAACGGCTCCTGCAAAGTTTTCAACCAAAAGGGGATTTTTAGATGTGATAATTTTCTGTTTCTCATGTGACTGGAAAAATTTTCACGTCGAATCTAATTTTATAAATTTGAAACGTGAAAAATAAATCAAAGAATATGACTTCGTGTGCGAATCGCCAAGTCAAAATGACGTCATGTCAGGGAGTAGCGGTTTGCGATTTAACGCGAAGTGGAAGTCTTCGGGTTTTGCAACGATTTTTTTATATTCTCTGCGCTATAGTCAGTTTTCACGTGTCTGCGTCTCTCTGTTCCCTCATCGGCGAGGTCAGAGAAACATGGAAATAGCACGTAAACATGAGAGAGGCGTCGAGAGATAAGGAGAGCGCAGAGAAAAACAGCAGTTCCAAGTCGCGAGCAACTACATATCCAGAACGCACAAGTTTCAAACTGCATTCTCCGTTATTTTGAGCCGTCTAACTGTCTGGACTCTCTTTTTCCCTTAATGAGAAGCTCTGGAGGGGCTCGGGTACCAGAAAAACATTCCGAGTTCAAAAATCCGTCTTTTCTCGGTTTTTTGAAAGTATAGAAATAAAAAGCTCTAGAATAGTCCATTCATCAGATCTAACCATAGAAGACTCAAAAAAACGCAAAAACAACGCTATTTTGATCAGTCTGACTTTCTGCACTCTCTTGTTCCCTCGGGAGAGCTGAGAGGGAAAAGGAGAGTGCAGACAGTTAGACGTCCTCAAGCAACTGTGAATGGACTATAGAGCTGATTCTCGGCCAGCTTGGGACGCTAGGGAGGCGTTCTCCATCAACGAGGCACTGTCTCTTTTCTTTTCGTGTCAGGACCCTTTTTTCGATGGCTCAAGCCAGTCGTGAAACAACTATAACTAAAATTGGTTCGAAAAACTCAAGATCATAATTTTTCTGATAGTAGTCGCTTTCCAACCAAAATAGCTATTTCAGAAGAAAAAGAACGCCTTGAAAAGTGTGCACGGGCTGTGTCCGGCGCACTCAAACCTCAAAGGACAGAACAAATCGACGAAATGCACGCCCAACTGTCATTTGTTGCCAAAGAAGACGGATTCGATCGAGGATCTCGCGAACAAGGCGACGCCGACGTTGAACAACGCTCCACCGGACGCCGCTTCCTTGGTTTTCGAGCAGCCGACGCAGTTGGAGAGCCGCGAGATGCTCGTTTCCAGTTTGGGTACGGTTTTTGGGAGAATAGGCTGGGAGAGCAGCGGGTAGCTGCCAAAGTCGAAAGTGAGAAGAATGGGTGCAAAATGGCTGCTAAAAGGGTTCCGTTTTGCGGCCTTTTTTGAGCCTTTTTTCCTTAGTGGGCTGAAAAAAGGGTGCAAAATGGGCGCTAAAAGGGTTCCGTTTTGCGGCCTTTATTGAGCCTTTTTTCCTTAGTGTGCTGAAAAAAGGGTGAAAAAAGGGTGCAAAAAGGGTGCTGAAAGGGTTCCATTTTGCGGCCTTTATTGAGCCTTTCTATGAGAGATAAAAAACCTTAAAAAGGGGGTGAAAAAAGAGTGCTGAAAGGGTCCCGTTTTGCGACCTTTATTGAGCCTTTTTTCCTTCGTGCGTTCAAAAAAGGCTCAAAAAAGGGTGCAAAAAGGGTGCTGAAAGGCTCTATTTCCGATTTTATTACTATAGCACATTTTGGTTCATACACAGTCACTGGTGAAGATAATTCTCAATTCCAAAAAATAAATTTTGTCTCCAAAGGGGTCCAAAAAGGGTGGATAAAGGCTGATGAAAGGGCGGAAAAAGGCAGTAAAAAGGAAACCTTTCCCACTCATTTAGGATCAATTAAAGGACCCCTTTTGCAACCATAATGGTCCCTCAAGGGCCCGTAAAAGGTCCTTCCGATTTTTCTATGTTTTCTGTCGCCTGAAAGGCCCTGAGGTCAATCCTGGATGACCCCCTCCCCCCGTTTTATTTCTAAAATCATTTCAACAAAATTTTTTTACAGTCATGAAAAGAAGGCCTGTGGATGATAGACGAAGTCAGACGAGGAAGAAAGTCAAAACGGATAAGACGAGAAAAGAAAAGAATAATGGAGGCGGCGGCGGCGAGCTAAGGGATGAGGAGGAATCTAGCGGAGTCGTTTATGACCAAGAATCTACAAGAAAAAGTCTGTATTTTTTTTTTGGCTTGGTCGCACGGAGAATGGCTTGCCTTCAACGCTTCAAGATGCCTTTAAGCGCAAGTCGTTTCTGGTCGGGCGCAGTTTTCGTACCCTTGGACCATTCTGCGCGCGAGCATGGCTTGGAATTGTATTGAAGCTTCTGCTCGTACGAAGAATGGCTCAGCGCTACAAGGTGCCTTCAAGCGCAAGTCGTTTCTGGTCGGGTGCAGGCTCGAATAATTCGCACCCTTGAGCCTTTCTTCGCTTAACCTTGGCTTTTAATCTCAATGGAGCGCCCAGTCGCACGAAGAATAGCTCAGAGCTTTAAAATGCCTTCAAGCGCAAGTCGTTCCTGGTCGGGTGCAGACTCTATTTATTCGTACCGTCGAGCCACTTTTTGCGCGAGCATGGCTTGGAATTGTATTGAAGCTCTGATCGCACGTAAAATGGCTCAAGCCGTCTTTCAAATGCTTAAAGGTGCCCCTATGCGCAAGTCGTTTCTGGTCGGGTGCAGGCTCAAATCATTCGTACCCTTGAACCATTCTTCGCGCAACCTAGGCTTTTAATCTCAATGGAGCACCTGATCGCAAGAAGAATGGCTCAGCGCTACAAGGTGCCTTCAAGCGCAAGTCGTTTCTGGTCGGGTGCAGGCTCGAATAATTCGCATCCTTGGACCATTCTTCGCGCAACCTTGGCGTTCGATCTCAATGGAGCGCCTGATTGCACGAATAATGGCTCAGAGCTTCGAGATGCATTCAAGCGCAAGTCGTTTCTGGTCGGGTGCAGACTCTATTTATTCGTTCCGTCGAGCCATTTTTCGCGCGAGCATGGCTTGGAATTTTATTGAAGCTTCCGATCGCACGGATAATTATTCAAGACGTCTTTCAAATGCCTAAAGGTGCCCCTATGCAAAAGTCGTTATATGTCGGGCGCAGTCTTGATGAACTCCTACCGTTCTCCGTGCGACCTGGATTTTCATATTTTTGACAGGCCTTGGTCGCACTTAGAATGGCTCACTGCCAATTATTTGTCTCCATGCGAAAGTCGTTTCAAGGTCGGGCGCAACCTATACAAATTTCTGCATTGAACCATTCCCCGTGCGACCTGGGATTTTCCTCTCTTGGCCGCACGAAGAATGGCTCAAGACGTCTTTCTAATGCTTTCAAGATTCCCCTAAGCGAAAGCCGTTTCAAGGTCGGGCGCAATCTTGACAAATTTCTGCGTTGAACCATTCCCCGTGCGACCTGGGATTTTTCTCTCTTGGCCGCACGAAGAATGGCTCAATGCTCTTCTTCAACGCTTCGAGATACATTCAAGCGCAAGTCGTTTCGAGGTCGGGCGCACGCTTCATTGAGTTCTTGCCTGGGATGAGCTGGAGCTGCGACTTCAACTTTCCAAGATGCATAAATGCGGAAACCGTTTCGGGTCGGGTGGAAGCTTAGTTTTTACCGCGTCGCTTTGAGCCATTCCTCATGCGACCACGGCGTTTCAAGCTGATTCACAAAAAAAAAAAATGTATTTTAAGGAATGAAGTCCAAGTCGGAAGTGGCGTCCGTCGTTTCTCAAAATAACAGGGGCCAAGTTCAAATGGATGAGAACAATCAATACGATTTTTTGTGAATGAATTCTTTTATTCGGACCAGTTCTTTTTTGAAATCAAAGGTCGGCAATATTTACATCGTCATCGAAGGTTTTTCGATTGCAGTGCGACGGATGAGCGCAAGTTTTGTGGTGGATGTAGGTTCCGAAAGTTTGAAGTCTGAAAATTCGATATACAACATTTTATTTTATTGAAAAATATTGAAAATAGCTTCTGAGATGACAATCGCGCCCCACGGCTGAAAATAACAAGAAAATGCGCTCCACTGAGAAAAGCTGTGATCGTTATTCCAAAAGCTATTCAAACTGAATTTCGTTCTTGTTTTTGGGTTCTAGTTTTTTTTTGTGCGTCATTATGTTGACAAAAAGCTCCACGGCTAAAAATGAAAAGAAGATGCGCTCCACTGAGAAAAGCTGTGATCGTTATTCCAGAAGCTATTCACACTGAGTTTCGTTCTTATTTTTTGGTTCTTATTATTCTTAGTGTGTAATTATGTGGACAAAAAGCTCCACGGCTAAAAATAACAAGAAAATGCGCTCCAATGCGAAAAATTGACATCGATGGAGCTAAAAAAGTTTCAAGCTTGTCAAATTAAATTTCTTCTTAATTTTTAGTATTTAGTTATTTTCTTCATGTCGTTTTGTTCAAAAAAAAGCACATGGCCGCTGAAGATGTGCCCCACGGCTAAAAATGAAATAGCAAATGCGCTTCACGGATAAAATTTGTGATACATCGATTTTTTTTTCGATTAAGTCTTCCAAATTTCCACCCACTTTTTAAAGTCCTTATGCCGGTACGGTCGATGTTTCGTCTTGATAACGTAGAAATCGTCCTGCGTCACGTCCTAGAAACCTCCCGTTACAGTAAGCCCTACAGTAACCTCCTACCGTAAACGCTGCGACTTGTCTGAACCTCAGATGGGTCTCGTTATATACCCTCAACATTCCAAAGCCATAATCGGTCGATCTAACCGCGCTCCATGGACCTGGATGCTCGACGAAGATGTCAGTGTTCTCTCGGCAGCCCTGAAACTTCGGAGGTCTTGGCTCAGTCGGTCAGAGGCTTGGGAGAGGCGAGAAGGGTTCCAGGTTCGAATCCACTCACCGCAGATCCGGTGACAATGTGAACTGGTGCTGGTGGATCCAAGTAAGGTTGATCGGTGCCGTTGAAAACCTGGCATCATTTTTATCACTCGAAAATCCTCTTTCTCAAATTCAAACCAACCGTTCTGTTGTAGACCGGCCACATCCGTTCATAAGTGTGCTCATGAGCCCAAAGTTCGAGATCTACGCCCTGTTCGTAGAAGAGCCGCTCCAAGGCGTAGGCGTGGGTTAGGGGGAGGCCGGTTCGGATCTACAGGATTCTCTTGGAAAGTTGAATAAACTACTGAATAGAGTTAGTTTTGTTATAGTCCGTTTTCCTGCGCCCTCCTTATCTCTCGTCGACCCTCTCATGCTGACGTGCTATTTCCATTTTTCTCTGAACTCGCCGGTTAGGGAACAGAGAGACGCAGACATGCGAAAACTGTCAAGTCTCGGCGGACGGACTTCAATCAGTGAGTTTGGTAGGTTTTTAACAATTATTCTGGTCTGGAAGCACCTTTCTAAATTCAAAAAGCCCATCATGGTAGTTAAGTTCTCTGAAGCCAGGTCGAACCTAGATATTTCAATTGCTCCGTTTTTCAAAGACCAATCGGATTTCTAGAGTGAACCAATTTTATCTAGATCTTCTGAAGCAAGTTTGAACCTAGTTGCCTTTTCAGTGAAGTTCTTGAGAGCTTCTTGACAGCTTTCTGACTTTGTATTCAGACTCTTCAAGATCAGTACAGATTCTTGTTGATCAACTTTTTTTGAAAAACGTCTATTTAAAAACGCCAGAGTGGTCCCTATAGAAGCAACCTTAGGTGCCCTTGGAGGCTCTTCTTTAGGAACCCCTTCACCTCCCACTACAGAGGCACTAAAGCTTGTAAAAATGGCCCTCACAGGGTTTTATCTAGGGGCCCTCATAGGGTAACATGCCAGTAGCCTTTATACATCTTCTTAACTTTTTATTCGGAACGAAAAACCCTATAGCGTTCGCTAAAGCTTGCAAAAGTGGCCCCTATAGTGTTTTATCTAGCGACCCTTATAAGGTAAAATGCTAGTGACCTCTATACATCTTCTTAATTTTTGAATCAGAACAAAAACCCCTATAGGGACACTAAATCTTGCAAAAGTGGCCCCTATAGGGGTTTCATTCAACCGCCCTCATAGACTACAAAATGAAATAACACTATAGGGACCACTTAAGCTTTAGGGGTTCAGAGACCCGATCCTAGATCTCTATAGGGAGCACTTTTTTGTTCCCTCTAGGGGCTTTTTTCCCCTAATCCCTATAGGGAGCCCTTTTTTGTCCCCTCTAGAGGCTTTTTTCTCCCAAATCCCTATAGGGATCACTTTTTCGTTCCCTCTAGAGGATTTTTTCCCCCTAATCCCTATAGGGTCGTCTCTGGCGTTCCCAAGAGCGTTAACATCAAGTCACGTAGCCCTAGAAGGCGACAGTACTTTCAAAAAACGAAATAATTAGATTTTTTTGAGAATTTTTTTCCTCTTTCAGGTACATAAATATAAATGAACCCACGATCGATTCATATTTAGTGCAATCATCCCCGTCAAAGTCGGAACAATACATTGGCCGATGACCCATCGTGATGATCCAAGGCACGTTTTTCCGATTCTCATTGGCTTTCTTCAAGAAATTCTCAATAAAGCCAGTCGTTGATTTCGCCTCACCCTCAAGTCATTTTTGAGCCACTCAAACTGCCGGCCGATTTGAGCGTACCCATATTGGGTGAAAAAGTAGAATTCCGTCGAGAAGCCGATGAAATGAGCCTTGTCGAGGTCGAAGCTGAAATTCTTCTTGAACCTTCTTGGTCGCATTGGGAATGGCTCAAAGGGTCGCGTGAAGGCTGGAAATTGGCCTGCCGCTTTTCAAGTACTTATCAATAGAGCGCATCTCGATGTGATTTTTTTTAATCGTAAAATCTTCAATCCCAGATTGCAATGGAGCGCAGAAAACCCGTTATTTACCAAGCTATTTTTGTCCAGTCCTTAAAAAAATCCCCCTCGGGGGAGATCATGCAACGACCTAAAACAACTTCCGCGTTCAATTCAAAGTAACTTTCTAGTGCAGTAGCTCTAAATTAAGTTATTCTCATCCGATTATCAATGGAGCGCACATGCTATTTGCACTTTTAAGGCTATTTTGTCCCTTTCTCGAAATATTCATTGCGTATCATGAAGCTTCGTTGATTTTCTACCGCAACATTTCAAATATGATCTACTCTCATCCGATTATCAATGGAGCGCACATGCAATTCTACTAACAAGGCTATTTTTTCCAGTCCCAAAATAATCCTTGCGCATCATTTTTAGTATGAATTTCTATTATAGCAGTTACATTTTGAAGTATCATAGTTCAATTATTAATGGAGCGCACATGCTATTTCTACTATCAAGGCTATTTTTTCCAGTCCCAAAATAATCTCTGTGCATCATTTTAGTGTAGTAGTTTCAGTTTGAAGTATTTTAATGCAACTATCAATAGAGCGCACACGCCTGTTACTGAAAAATTAGGCGCTTATAAAGAAATTGAGGCGATTTCCTAAAGCAGAAGCTCCAATTAGCAATAGAGCGCACAAGCTATTTAATTTTCGAGGCTATTTTTTTCCTGTCCTTGGAAAATTAAGCGCGTATAAAGAAATTGAGGCGGTTTTCTAAGGCAAAACATCCAATTAGCAATGGAGCGCACATGCAATTTCCACTTTTAAGGGCTATTTTGCTCTGTTACTGGAAAACTAAACGCGTATAAAGAAATTGAGGCTGTTTTCTAAGGGAGAGGTTCCAATTAGCAATAGAGCGCACAAGCTATTTTTTTAAATATTTTTTTAAATATTTAATTTTACCAGAAGTTTATGAACTGTAGTTTCAAGAAAAACAGTTTTCAACAAAAGTTCAGACAATAAAAGAAGGTTAGAGGCCATCATCCAAGGCGAGTCTAAGCGCTAGTACCCCGAGTTGCGCGCGTTCGGCGCGATTTTTCGACATGATGGGTATCTCGAAATTTTTTCAATGTGGTATTTTTTTGAAGCTAGACCAAAAAACCAAAGTTGCGAACACAAAAAGTACCGTATCTCAAAAATTTCTACAGTAGCCCAAGATGGTATGTATTGAAAAAATTCCTAAAATTGCATTACCTATCGATTGATATACAACTTGCCTAGAGAAAACTTGTCAATTCTTAGATACGCAGGTGACCACCTCCCTACCGTAACCCGGTTACGGTTGGAGGAAATGGCTCAAAAAATCGTGTCCGCAATTCTGACGTCATATGATAACACTGGTTGAAATTTCATTGAAATCAAAAAAATTTTTTTTTTTCTGTACCCGCTGTCTTTGAGAAAATTTCGAAAATTACAGAGACAGCATGTTAATTTTTTTTTGAATTTTATCTTTTTCTTGAGATATTTACCTGTAGAACAAGTTGTGATCCGAATTCGGCATCGTGAAACGATTGACATAATGCGTGAAGTTGTTATAGTTCTGAAAAAAAGAAAAAATTACAAGAAAAATAAGAAAATCTTCGAAAAACCTCATGATTCCCAACGGTGGCCATATAAGGGACATACGCAGCGATCGGCTCGATTTGTCGGAAAAATTCATCTCCAGTCCCTCCATTGTTCTCATTCATATCGTAGGCAAAATCTCCTTAAAAAATGAGTGCTAAAATGAGGAAGACAGGTTTAACATGAGCAATACAGTCATATGAGCATTTTTTTTTCAAAATACTTTTTTTGGTTTCTCAGCGATCCTCTACCAATTCTGAACAGATTTTTCTCATTCTTTATTTTTTTAAAATGAGCCATTCAAAGGTAACATGAGCAACAAGGGCGTACAACCCCCCCCTCTCCCTCCCCCTAAGGCAAATTTTTGACTCTAGAATCGCCTTCCATGGTGCTTGGGGGGTAGATCAAGATTCGCCCCTCCCCCTACCCAACTTTGGAATAAGCATTTCAAGCCTCGTTTGTCCGGAACGGCACCCTACATTCCAGAATCGCCCCCCACTCCCCTCTCACCGAGATACAGCTCCCACGTCCGAACAACAACTTATTCTACAATCGCCCCCCACGGTGCTAAGGCGCGGGGGAAGGGGGAGTGGGGGCAATTCTAGAACCACTTTACCCTTAAAAACAAGCATTTCAAGCCTTGTCCGAATCGGCACCCTACATTTCAGAATCCAACCCCCCCGTCAATCCAGAGTCGCCCCCCCTTCACAACATACTAAACAACCTCAACGTAAGTTTTTAAAGTTTACGGGAAAAAACCAGCTTCTGTCAACTAACCAACATGCAGAACCACATCGACCCCGCCACTCTGAGCGAACTTCTGTAATTTTCCGATCGATCGACCATTTTCACTGCCCAAATCCCCATAGACAGCGTACTCGTACCCTCCATCTGACCGGGGTTTTAGGGCCTGAAAAAAATTCAGATGGAAGAATTCAGCAATCTTACAATGCAAATGTACATGAAAAAAATCAAAAAATCAAAAAAATTCTCACTGTAAAAAAATAAATGGCGCTCCAGCCGTATTCACATCCAACGTGGTAATCTGAATCATTTTTTTATTTTTTTTAAGTATTTATAAAAATTTTTAAACTTACAATATCTTGTCCCTGGAACCAAATCGGTCAAGTTCGCTCTATGGATATAGCGCCAACGATTCGATTTTTGGCCGTCCAAAAAAACGGCGCTTCGGCCTTTTACTTGCTGAATTTTTTGAAAAGTAAGTCATTTTCTTTGTTCAGGAGCTTCTCAATCATCTCATTAATGTAAATATCTGAAAAAAGGTTCAAAAAAATCATAAAAATCAACGAAATTCGCCTTCAAAAGACATGGAAAAAAGTCACTGAAATACTTGAGTTTAAAAAAATTTTTATTTATATAAATAGCTCAAAAACCAAGAAAACTGAAACTTTCAGTTCAATTTCGTTTTTCAGATATCTCAGTTTTGAAAAAACCCAAAAAGGTCGCATTTGGAATGGCTCAAAGCGCTGCGACACGCTCATGAACTTTTCAATGTCAATAAGCGCAAGTCGTTTCGGGTCGGGCCATTCCATTCGCAACAACAAGATTCCAAGAAGCGACAATTTTTTTACCTAGCTGTTTAGTCAAAAAAATCGTTAATCAAAAAAATTTGATTTTACAAAATATAAAAATCATTTTTTCCTAACTCAAAAACCAACCGTCCTTTTTTCAATCCTACTCATTCTTCCAAGGGTTTTCTTGATTCTCACATCTGTCAATAATTTTGCCATCTTCAAAACTATCCTAATCAATGAAAATCACCTTTCCAAGACTCAAATCTTCTCCATATTCCACAATAGCTTCCGCTGTGTCGTCGAAGGTCAGCCAAGTGACGGACATTTTCGTTGGATCACCTGGAAAATGGCAAAAACGTGGAGAGGAGTTGAACTTTCGACATTTTGACTGGAAGTTTCTTGAAAACTACTTTTTGGGAGCCTATCTTTCAAGAATAATTGAAAGAATGAGGCATATTACTGTGTGGTTTAAAAAGCCAGCATGGCTCAGTCGGTAGTGACCTTGACATCGAAGCAGCGGTTCCTGGTTCGAGTCCTTTTAAGGTTCATTGATTTTTGTTCGAAGCTTCATTTTGCATTGATCATACGGAAGAGTGTGTTCTAGATTTCTATTTTCAAAAAAAGAGAGTAATGGCTCCGTCGGTAGAGACCTTGACATCGAAGCAGAGGTTCCTGGTTCGAGTCCTTTCAAGTTTTTTTTTTTCTGATTTATTGGGCAATTCTCGGTAGTTTCATTTCATATGTCTTACCGGTAGAGTTTCAGGCTCATAAGGCTTAAAAAAATAATTACCTCCATAAGCGAGATGAACTTGTTCAGGCTGGGCATAGGCCGGACCCCGGTTTCTGTCTTTCAAAGCCTTCCAATAGGGTATTCGATTCACTGGTAGGTATTCGAAGCCATGTAGAGCAGTTATCAGTGATAGGAATAGTAGGAATTTCATAGCTGAAAGAAAAATGCTCAAAAAAAGGTCAAAATCAAGTAAGCTTAACAAAATAAAGATCAGGTCTCAAAGGGAAAAGTTGGTTTATAGAAGGTTACGAAAGCGGAAAAATTCAACAAGAAACTACTGCAGACGGCTCTTCGTCTTAAGACCTTCGACTATGCTCCTTTAAACCACAAATTATTGTAAACCATGACTAAAAATAATAAAAAGCAAAAACTCAAATTGAGTTACGAAATGAGCCAAAAAGAGGTCAGCTGATAGAGCCAAAGAACCAAGAGGCGAGACTTTCGAGGGGCAAAACAGTGGGGACTGATAAGGAGAAGCGCTGACCTCTCTGATAAGGTTATTGCCTTTCCAGCACATTTTCCGGTGAAAACATGGCGTTTCAACGAAGAGTCTACATTCAAATGCCACCAAGCGTAAACCGTTTTTGGTCGGATGCCCCTTTCTGATGAGGTTATTGCCTTTCCTGCACATTTTTCTCGGCCAAAACACGGCGTTTCAACGAAGAGTCTACATTTCAATGCCACCAAGCGTAAACCGTTTTTGGTCGGGTGCCCCTCTCTGATGAGCTTATTGCCTTTCCAGCACATTTTTCTCGGCCAAAACATGGCGTTTCAACGAAGAGCCTTCACTTCACTATTGGATTTCAAGAAAACTTTGATTCAACTATAAAAGCAGTGGTCGCATTTGGAATGGCTAAACATGTCACTATCACGTTACTAAAAGCAAATTGGTCGCATTTGGAATGGCTGAGCGTGTCGCTGTCCACCAAGGCTTCCCGATGCCACCAGGCGCAAACCGTTTTTGGTCGGATGCTACTTGAAAGAAGCCGCCCAAGCCTTTCAAATAATGGTCATGGGTTCGATTTGTTTTTGAAAGGCTCCAGAATCAGGTCAGGGATTCAATTCAAAAAATCGTATTGCTCAACCACGTTCCCGAATTTTATCTCTTAAGTAAACCCTCAAACGATTCAGCTTCATTCGAAATAGAAAACAACCGATCGAAAAAAAAAAGAAAAAACGTAGAAATGAGCTCATTTTACCAAAATGACCATCTCGATGGACGCGAAAATGCAAAACGTCAAAAATTTATCGTCGACGGTTACGGTGAGCTTTGGAGGATTACTGTAGATCATAAAGCTTACCAATAAATTAAAAGATGAGAAAAACTTTAAAAAAATCGCCTCTCGATTCACTTTTTGATTATCAAATCAGTTCACTATACGGCCTAATCTGAGCAATATTCCCTTAATATGACGATTACTTAGGCGGACACAAGCGGAGAATTCAACCGCGAAGCTGACGACTGTATCGCTTTTCTCGAGGAGGAAATAGTTCGCGAGAAGGAGAACCGCAGACGGAATATCAATCAATTGGGAGTTGTGCGTTTTTTGGCTCAGTGGTATTGGTTTCGTCTAAAGCTAAGAGGGTCCCAGGTTCGGCTCCTGTGAACAAAAATTGAGAGCTGCCAGATTTTCTTTTGGCTTTTTAACTGGGAAATGTAGAGCTCAAGAAAAGACGATTATAGCTCAGCGGTTAGTGACCCAGTATATGGTTCAAAAGGTCCCTGGTTCGATTCCTGTCGACGTAAAAATTGGAAGTTGAGAATTTTTCTCTCAATTTTCCGATTGAAAAATGGGCGATCATAGCTCAGTGGTAAGGGGCTCTATAAGTAATCCAAAGGGTTTCAAGTTCAATTCCTGCCGTCGTACAAACACGAAGTTCAAGTCCTATGAGGGACATTATGACTTGGAAACCGAAATCTTCAACTTTCAGTTCTTCAAAATGTTATTTCCAGTTCTCCGGTCAAATCACGGAGCTTTGGGACCGACTGGACAAGGCTCGTCGCAAAGAAGCCGACTTGGCTCAAAGAGTCCTTGGCTGGGCTCATATACTGACCAATCTAATGAGAGAAGTAACTATCGATTCAAAAAAGGATCAAGATGAATCTTGATAGGCGTCAGCGAGGGAGCACCGACTTCAGAAGACAGTGACGATCTCAAACGGGCTGTCCGAAGAGATGACGGCGCAGATGGAGAAACTTAAGTTGAAGAAAGAGTCGGTAGCGAAGCTCCGCGAAGAGCTCGATGCTCGCCGAGCCATGCACAAGGTGAACTTATCATTCTTATAGAAAAATTGGCTGATCGTAAAGCTGTCAAAGTTAACGACCTTGTTTGCCAGCTACCGGACTAGGAGTCCAATAAACCAGCGAACTTTGATAATTGCAATCATAGTCGTTTCATCATGACTTTACATGCCATGACACGGTACAACTGGCCTCAAGCTTCCCCACGATACTGGATAATACAACTCGCAAGTAGTTTCAAGTCGGGCGCACCAAAACATAAGTTTTCTTGGTGAATCTCTTGCGGCCACGAGAAGATAAGAGTGCAATAAGACGTTAGAAAATGAAAAAAAACTGTTCAGCAACAACTCCGGGAGCTCAAGAAGCACATCAAGCAGCACGAAGAGAACATGGTCTCGTTCGATAAAAGCGCCGACGAACTGACTGCCGCCGTGACTTGTCTTCAGAAACAGAAGCAGCATCTCATAGAGCGGCTCGATGAGCTGATGGACAGGGACAACGAGGAGAAGGTGAGTATGATTTTTCGACTTGAGAAATGACGTCATAGTTAACCTTGGTGACGTCATTTTTATTTCACAAGTTGTAAAGGACCATCCGCGTTCCAATCCATTTCGAAAACAGTTTTTTTATTTCACAGGAATATAATTAAAAGCCTTCCTAAGCTCCACTCAGTTATGAAAACTGATAGATGACGTCATAGTTAACCCTGGTGACGTCATTTTTATTTCACAAGTCGTAAAGGACCACTCTGCGTTCCAAAAAATTCCGAGAACAGTTTTTTTCAGAAGAATATAATTAAAAGCCTTCCTAAGCTCCACTCAGTTATGAAAACTGATAGATTACGTCATAGTCAACCCTGGTGACGTCATACTTATTTCTCAAGCCGTAAAGGGACCGCTCTACGATCCAATCTATTTCGAAGATGACTTTTTTTCCACCGGAAAATACTCAAGAGCCTTCCTAGGGTGCCCTAAGATATGAATCCTGATAAATGACGTCATAGTTAAACCTGGTGATGTCATATTTATTTTACAAGCCGCTAAGGGACCACTCCACGCTCCAATAATTTTTCAAAAAAACAGTTTTTTCTTTTAGATAAAAAAAGACTTTAAGGCGTTCCGATATTAAGTCATTAAACCTGACAAATGACGTCATATTTACCCTTCTGACGTCATATTATTTCCATAAGCCGCAACGCGACTGCTCTACGATCCAATCTATTTCGAAACTAATTTTTTTCACTGGAAAATACTCAAGTCTTCCTAAGTTTCACTAAGTTATGAAAACTGAGTAATGACGTCATAGTTGACTCTGGTGACGTCATATTAACTCCACAAGCCGCAACGCGACCGCTAAAAGTTCCAATCCATTCAGAAAGCCGTTATTTATTCTCACAGAAACAGTCAAAGCTTTCCTCAGTCCTACTAAGAAACCTGATAATGACGTCCCGATTGCTCTGACGCACGTCATTATTTAAAAAAACACGCGATGCGACCGCTTTGCGCCCGAATCCATTCCAATAACTTTATCTCATTTTTTTTCTATAAACTAGTCGAAAAATCCTTAAAAAAGTCATATTTACAGAAAAATTAGTCTATGAAACTGGCGGATAAGTAACATTATAATGAATAAACCGCGACGCGACCGCCCCGCGTCCTAATCCATTCCAATATCCAATTTCTGCAGAAGCAACTCGAAAGCCTGGAAGCTATTTTCGAGACGATTTCCGTTAACAAGACCACTTCCACCACTATGAGCGATGTAAGAAGAGTTTTCAATTCATTTTTTAGTTACGGTAGCATTTTTAAATTGCAGGTAACATATCACCCCGACCATCGGTGCAGCTATACGGCATCGATTTCGACAATTTCATTGCCAAACGAGGGGAAACGTGTTTGAAAATGTCTTTTATTTACTACTATTGTAATTTTTAATAAATCGTTTTTTTCTCATAGGAATTTCAGACCCTTTAGATGTTAGGGGGATGAGCAGCCCTTATAGGGGCCGAAAAATTGGTCTCTATAGGGGTAAAATCAAGGTGGTCCCTACAGGGGTTTAGGGTCTGACCCCTTGGCCCCTAAAGCTTAAGTGGTCCCTATAGGGGTCTCTCAATTTTATTCAAAAAACGCTTGTTTATTTGGTTTTTCCGCATAGAAAATTATCGATTAGTATTTCCCCTATAGGTACCCCTTTTTCAAGCGCTAAAGGTCCCTATAGGGGTTGGTAAAGTCGTCCCTCGAAGGTTCTCATTCAAGGGTTCTTCAGGTTCCCCCTTTAGGGACCACTGTAGGGTTCCTAAAGATGCAAAAGGATCCTCGAACCATACATGGGCAGACCGAACTGTCGGAGGCACTGAAAAGAACGAAATTTGACCAAAAAGTCTATTCAAGTCTTTCAAGTCCAACCAATCCCCATTAAAAGTCGAGTCATAGCCTCCAAAAAAGTTTTGTACCTTTGACCTAACCGCCATGATTCATTTCTCCCCAGCGAAAATTTTCAAAGAATGCGTCCTTTTTTTCTGGCCTCCAGCCCAAATTAGCAATCGAATTTTGTGTCTTGATTTTTCGACGTTTGTCGAATAGTCCGTTCATTTCTCGCTTCATTGCAAATCGACTAATTTGGCTACAATTTTCCCATTTTCTGATGGTGTAACTGATCTTCATTCTTTGCCTTGAGGAATGATTTATCAGGAGTGATTTGACCGATTGGATCGAATTTGTCGGAGTGATGTAAGAATTTTTTTGGATAGGATCTTTTGAGACAGGCTTAGGATCTTCAGAGTGGTCCCTATAGGGGCCTTGGCGGGTCCTCTCTAAGGACAACTTTACTGATCGTTAAATGGCCACATAAGATTGCAAAAGTGGTCCCTATAGATAGGGACCGCAAAGCCACGCCCCTTTTCGCGATAGAAAAAGTGGCTTTTTTTTTGGTTTTCAACTTTCATTTTGTTGTAGTTGCAAAATATGTGGAACTGGCTAATAAAATTTGACACACATGTACAGAAAAGCTTCCTCTTTCATTTAAAAAATATTTCACGCTTTTTTGATGCGTTCTCGCGGAATGTCGTACAAAAACGTGAATGGAACTAAAAAAATTTTTGTCTTTTTTTGCTTTTTTTATGTGTTTTTCAGGTCGAACGCACTCTTTTCTTTTTTTATATAATGAATTTGATTGAAGTAACGGTAATTTTAAAACAATAAAATAAAAAAATTCGTCTTTGCCAAACATTTTAGGGAGTGCCGAAAGTCATAATTCAAAAATATCGTTAATAAGCGAATATAATCGAGTTTTTTTGTTTTTTTCAAAAATTTAGACCATGGGCTTACTTAAATTTTTTTTCTCCACAGCATCTGCGCTTGAAAAAAAGTTGTTTAATACACAAAAAAATGCTCTTGAAAAATAGAGAATAAAATTAGCGGCGTTTATCACACAAAAAAAGCGGTCGAACGCAGGTTTTTTTAAACGATTATATACATTTATTATTGAAAAATCTTTCAATTAAAAAAATAAAATAAAAAATTCGTCTTTGCCAAAAATTTACGGGGCCGTTTTATTGCTGCGATCGTTAAACGAGGCAAAAGGCACTAAAAAAACAGTTTTTCCGAAGTAAATTTCTACGAAAAGTTTGAGTAGAGATTTCCGAACATATTCTGATAAAAATAGCTTAATTACTTCAAGTTTTTCTTTTTGAAATAGGCAATCTGTGCTATTCAAACGGCTCAAGGGTATGGCGGATGGAGGCTCCCCTCGGTAGACCTGACAGCTTGGCGCAGCGCGTGCGCTGCGAACTTTCATTTTGAGGCCGCGAGTTCGATGCCCGCAAGCGTCAGTTTTTTTGTTTTCTGGAAAATACCGACTTTTTCGGCAAACTAGCTGATGAGCATCATTTTAGCACTCTATTATGATTTTTTACATCATAATAGACCAGTATCAAAAACTTGTTCTAGAAGAAAAAAATCGAGAAAAAAATGTCAAAAAAATGGATAATACCAAAATTTCAGTACTAAAAAAATGGTGCGCGGCGCGCCACATTTTCCGTCATAACTTTTTTCATCCTCAATCTTTTTTGAAAAACTAAACGGTTCTGAGTTTTGAATCGAAACAGCTATCAAACCATACAAAACTCAATGCTGAAAAAATTTTTTTGAAAATTCGTCTGCGGTCCCTACCTATAGAGGACATACTAGCCGATAATTTTTATGAACTCTATATGAAAAAGAATTTCCATGCCAAAAATAAATGAGCGCTTTTTCGGATAAAATTGAAAGACCCCTAAAGGGGCCACTTAAGCTTTAGGGGCTAAGGGGTCAAGCCCTCTGCCCCTCTAGGGTTCACTCTAAAGTGCCTAAGGACGGCATTTGGAATGGCTCAACGCGTCGCGCAGAAAAACAAAGCATTCGGACGAGTTTTAAAAAGGATAACGCCGGCGTAAGTCGTTTATCAGTCTGGTGCACTAAAAATGACGGAACCGCTCCGCAGCCGCGACGTATACAGCCGATCCCGGCGTTTCTTCTTTTCGAAGACTCTTTGGTTGGAAAAATAAAATTTTTTTTTGCCTTTTTTTGCTCCTAACAAGGAAGGTCATTTTCTTTTGCGGTTGGGACATTTCTGAAAATTGGCCTGAACATTCTTTGATGTACCAGAAGAAGAATCTGAAAGTCTCAACCTGCACAACTCCCTAGTTTTCGAGAAATATGCGCCCAAAGTTTCAAACTGGCCTATTTTAACGGATTTTTAGTGTTATCTTTGACTTTGAGCCCTCATTTCTCAAAAACTAGAGAGTTATTCAGGTTGAAACATTCTGGATCTTCTTCTGGTACACCAAGGAGTGTTCTGGCCGATTTCCAGGAAATTCCGAGCAAATTGAAATGACCACCCTTGTAAGGGAATTTTTCGTGTGAAATTCAGGGAATACCCCTCGAAATTTTCTTCCCATACCTATTTATAGACGTCTAGACTGTTTAGAACTCCCGAGATTTCAAAAACCAGACTTTACACAGCTATTTACAGGTTCCCAAAATTGGAAAACGGAACTTGATGTGGGAAAATGGTAAACAGCTGACTTTTGAAGTTGATCATGAAGTAATCGTTGGGATATATTTTTTTTTAAAGGTTGAAATTTACTTTTTTAACTTTTCTTACAATATCCGAATGTGGAGACGACACTTACAACCGTCAGAAGGGGTTAATCTCCACTAAAATCCAATGCTTTTGGGACTACTCTGTAGTTTTATGTTGCTAGGAGGGGTTATGATCTTCTTTGAGTTTTTCTGGGAAGTATGACAATTTAAAAATTTATTTTGCTCGAGTTTTAATGAAAATACAGCTCAGATTTGAATTTTGAAGAGGTAACAGTGAAACGATTTTTCTGGTTCAAAAAGCTGAAAAATTTACAACTATCCAAGTATTTTTTAGCCCCTGAATTCTCAAATAAAACCAAAATATTCCGTTTGTTTTCATTGTTTCTCACACGGGGCGTCGCCATTTCCCATTAAATATGATCTTTTGTTTTGTTTCTCGAATGACTTCCGACATTTTGTTGATCAAATCGTTTTTTGCAGAGTTTGAGGAAATGATTGATAGTATCAAAAATTAGCGACATGGGTTAGAAAATTCAAAACAGAACTGAAAAAAATTGCTTTAATCAAGAAGCTCCTCAAGATAAGTTTAAAGCACAAAGTTGCACGTAGAATGGCTCAAAGTCAACCGATTGCTTCAAAAAACCGTGCCCGACCAGAAACGAGTTCCGCGCTCAGTTATTTTATTGCATTGATGAAAGCCGTATTGCTACCGCGAACCATTCCAAGTGCGGTCAACACTTTTTATTGATTATACGACTTCGGGTCTTTTTTGCAAGGATAGCTCAGTCGGTAAACGGTTAGGTTTATGATCGAAAGGCGTCAGGTTTGGTTCCCAACGACGTTTTTGCTGTTTTGAAAATTGATTTTTGCAAATTTTTTTCGCCATGAGACCTACAAGAATCGATTAAAAAACGATAATTTCCTTATCTCAACTCATTTTCTCAATTTTCTGTTTTTCAACTTTCCATAAAAGCTTTCAAATCTTCTTTAAACCAACACAGTTTAAAAATATATCAAAAACTCTGATTTTCGTACTTTCAAACATATTTTCAAGCTTTAAAGCTCAAAAAGTATACTCGAGTTGTGAAGAATTATAGTGTTAGTACGCACGTCCTAAATCCATCCCCACACAAACTTTTTATTTGAATAAAACTTTTTTCGGAACACCTACTGAGAAGGCGGCAAAGCTCATCGGAAACAGAAAAAAAAGCCTTTTTTCCGGGAAAAAAAATCAGCTCAATCATGGGCTCTGACGTACGTTGCAGAGATAAAATATATACTTTTCAAAAAAAATGCTTAAAAACTAGTTGTGACGTTGGAAAAAGGTCTAATAATCTCGTAGGAACATGATTTTGTCGATATTTGAAAGTAGATTATCCCCCCTCTACTACGGGGGGTAGGTGTAATCTCATTTTTTCAGCCAGTTACGTTTTCGGAGCTCTAAGCTTCACCTAAACGCCAAACCATTGAAATTGTGACTTTCAACTTCTTCTCAAAGAGCTGAAACTGATAGTCTTTTCACTTTAGTGTTAGGATTTTTTTTGGAAAATTCCGATTTTGTATAATCAATAAAAGACGTTGACCGCACTTGGAATGGTCCCAAGCGTCGCGGGAGCGCTGCGGCTTTAGATTCTCCTCAATGCATTACGATAACCGAGCGCGAAACTCGTTTTTATTCGGGCGTGCTTTTGAAGCTTTGACCGCACTTGGAATGGTTCAAAGCGTCGCGGTAGCGTTACGGCTTCAGCTTTTCCTCAATGTATTACGATAACCGAGCGCGGAAGTCGTTTTTGGTCGGGCGCGCTTTTTTGAAGCAACTGACATGCGTTGAGCCATAGCTTCATCTCGAGAGCCTTAAAATTTCGCAACGCTCCCAAAAAGGCCCTCCTTCTCTCATCCTGGTTCTACCACTTACAATACTTCCTCCAGCTTGATCTTGACGCCTACATTTTTCTCTTCTCAGTATCCCATTTTTCCGTTCACCATCTTTCTATCTTCTCAAAGTCACGTTTCTCAAACTATCAACCAATTTTACTTTCAAAAGCCCCCCCAGCTTCATCTTTTTCAAAATTCGTCCTCACGCCTAAAAGCGCACCAGCCATTCTGTGTGATGACGTCGTGGTCTCAGAAAAGATCAATCAGAACCCGAAAATAAACGGCGATCCCAATACACATAGTTCAAAACCAGCCTATCTTTACCCTAGTCGGCGATGTTTAAAAATCGGCCGGTGGGCGCGGCGTCTATTCTTTAGAGAAGCTGCCGCGCGACGATTGATAATGATAACGGTGATGATACTGATAAGCAATCGTTTTTCCCACACTCTGTTTGTGACACTTTCCATTCAGAGTGTTTTGCTGGTGGAAACGGGTTGAGTGGGAAACGCCCTGGGCGACGCGGCTGTGCGACGCGGCTAAGAATTGTTTCTTTGGACTGGAAAGTCCTCTAAAATGAACCGACTGAGGTTTCTTATTTCATCTCAAACCGGTCGGATCAATCTTTGCGACTCGGTTGTGCAACTCGGCTGTGCGACTCGGCTAAGAACTGTTTCTTTGGACTGGAAAGTCCTCCAGAATGAACCGACTAAGTTATCCTAAATGGATCTAAAATCGATCTGAACAAGCTCTGCGACTCGGATATGCGACTCGGCTGTGCGACGAGGCTAAGAATCGTTTCTTTGGACTGGAAAGTCCTCTAGATTAAACCGACTGAGGTTTCTTATTTTATCTCAAACCGGTCGGATCAATCTTTGTGACTCGGCTTTGCGACTCGGCTATTCGACTCGGCTATGCGACGCGGCTAAGAATCGTTTCGTTGGACTGAAAGGTCCAAAGTCCGAAGAAACAATTCTTAGCCTCGTCGCACAGCCGAGTCGCATATCCGAGTCGCAGAGCTTGTTCAGATCGATTTTAGATCCATTTAGGATAACTTGGTCGGTTCATTCTGGAGGACTTTCCAGTCCAAAGAAACAGTTCTTAGCCGAGTCGCACAGCCGCGTCGCAAAGATTGATTCGACCGGTTTCAGATAAAATAAGATACCTCTAGAATGAACCGACTGAGGTTTCTTATTTTATCTCAAACCGGTCGGATCAATCTTTGCGACTCGGCTATGCGACGCGGCTAAATATCGTTCCGTTGGATTGAGAGGTCCTCTAAAATAAACCGAATGAATTATCTCATAAGAACTCAAAATCGATATGATCAATCTTTGCGACTCGGCTTTGCGACGCGGCCGAATTTTCTTCCGTTCATGGTTGAAAGATTCTTACGATAGTCTTAAGCTAAATTACGTTTCAAACTCACTTCGAGATCTTCCTAGGTGACTCGGTTAAGCGACTCAGCTATGTGACACGGCTAAGCATTCTGGCCTGTGACTCGGCTGTCGGAGAAGTGGCTGAAAATAACAAACAGTTTTTTTTCATTAGCTTAAAGCTTTTCCATTTTCTTTAGAAAATGACTGAAAATTCATAAAGTTCGGACATTTTTTTGGCTCGCACTTTTTTTCTATTTTTCATTTTCTTCAGTGTGGTTCAAAGGAACAATCAGGCCTTTTCAGTTGTACAAATCCAAAAAGATGTAGCCCCAACTATGCGCTACAATCAGATATAATCTTGTTTTTTTCTGTATCGGATGTTTGATAAAAACTCATTGGAAAAAAATGTTCTAGAAGCTTGAATTCTTCCGAATAAGCTGTTATGAATCTACAAAATTGCTACAAAAAAATTGTGTCGGATGTTTGAGGAAACGCTTTAAAAAATCTTAAAAATCTTGAATATTCAGAATTTTTCCGAAAGAGCTCTCAAGAACCTAAAAAAATTGCTACAAAACTGAAAAAAATTGAATCGGATATTTGAAAAACGGTTTAAAAAATCCCAAGAAGCTTGAATATTTATTTTTCTTCAGAAAAATCTCTTATGAACCTAAAAAATTGCTTCAAAACTGAAAAAAGGTGTATCGATACTTGAAAAAGCGCTTTAAAAAAGTCCTAGAAGCTTGAATATTCATAAATTTTCAGCAAAAAAAGCTCTTAGGAACCTAAAAAATTGCTAGAAAAGTTCAGTTTTCCTTCTTGAATATTTTTTTAAATTTAACAATCCCTCAGTCAAAAAAAAAAACAACCAAAGCCAAGGAGATTAAAAGTTGTCCCTGGCCTCATCGGATCCGGAAGGAACGTCCGTTTCATCTAATCCTTTTATTCGGTTGTGATATTACTCCGTTTCCATTGTTTCCCACGCAATAATCGTATTTTTTTTCGTTTCAGAAAAGTTGCGGATGTGACGAATTACTCAGTGATGTCAAAGACTCATTTTGTCGATCTTAAGTCGTTTTTTATGAAGATTAATGGAAGATTTTATGGAGTGACTGTGCATATTTTGGACCTATATAATGAAAATAATAGAGGATTTTGCGGGATGAAATAGACGCTTCATGGGATAAAAATGCTCGCTATAGAGCTGACCAGGGAACGTTTTTTACCCCCCGGTTGAACTTTTGCTGACACTTTGCTTAAGTGTACTTCAGGACCTCCTGATTGCAGAACAGAAAGAAAATTTCTCGCAATAGATCTTTTTTCCGAGTTATGGAGCTTCAAAGTGTGCAAAATACGCAAATTAGGCCAAAAAAGCGCTATTTCGGGTTTTTAAAGTGTCCTAACTCGAAAACGAGATCTATTGCGAGAAATTTTCTTCTTGTTCTGGAATCAGAAGGTCCTAAAGTATACTTCAGCAAAGTTTCAGCAAAAGTTCAACCGGGGGGTAAAAAAAGTTCCCTAGTGAAATCAGGTACTTGAGTACGCCAGAGTGGTCCCTATAGGGGTTAGAGGGAAGAACAGTCCTTATAGGAGAGGACAAGTGGTCCCTATAGGGGTAAAATTAAGCTGGTCTGACCCCTTAACCCTTCAAAGCTCAAGTGGACCCTATAGCGGTCTCTCAATTTCATTGGGGGTAAAGTGTTTCCTAGAAGGTGTACCCCTCTGGCTGCCCTTATAGGAACGCATCTGGAGTTTCTGAGTACCTCGCTATAAATGAACTTTGGCGCAGTCGGTAGCGACCTTGTCTATGATCCGAAAGGTCCCTGGTTCGATCCCCGTCTCAAAAACTGTTTTGCTCCAAGTCTTCATTTCCGAAAGTTCATTGGACTTTCGACCTTTCTGAGACTTTTCCGAATTACCCAGAAAATTAGTTCGGATACGAAAAAATAAATCGTAGTTTTCCAGGAACACTTTCAGAATATTTTCTTGATCTACAAAACCGCTTGAAATTCAAGGCTTAAATTGAAATTCCCTTTCATCTTTATTGAAAAATCTAGTTATGTATATTTGAGATGGAAAAAGTTCGACACACACTTGAAAAAACAGCCAATTTTGCAGAGCACTATGGGATAATTTATGAATAGAATTTCGAAAGCGGCTCAAATTTGAGCTGGAAATTATTTTAATGGGAAAATCCGGTTTTAGAGGCTAGTTATACTACAGGGATAAGCGATTGTACTATTTTCTGATATTTAAAATGGAATTAAAACATAAAAAACTTCCTCTTTGGATTATTACAACGTGGGGAAGTGAATGAACCTTTTTTTTTTCGAAAATTCAAATAACAACTCAAAAACGATGAGACTTTTGAACTGTAAAAATCGAAGAAAAATCGTTGGAATAAAGTGGTCGCATTTGGAATGGCTCTGTTGCAGTCCGAGTTAAAAATTATTATTTCTATCTCGAAAAGTGTCACCGAGGTACGCAAGTCGTTTTAGGTCGGGCGCAAAATCAAAGTATGCATTGAGCCATTCTTAGCATGATTTCGTATTTTTTTTCTAAAGTTTAAATTGAAAAATTCGTAGATTTCTAATACTAAGAAAGCATAGACAAACTAAAAATGAATTTTTTTGACTAAAAAAATTTGCCCGGTTTGAACTGAATTTTCCTCAATTTCAGCCTGATTTTTGTTCAAGATACTCAATATTTTATCAATTTCAACCTAATCAATATACTCAATGCTGCATTCTCTACATTTTCATTCTCTTCCATCAATTCCCCTCGAAAAAAACCCCTAAAAATCACCCGGATCAATTGTCTTCCGCTACAAATTCTTATCTCAAGGAAAAACGGCTAATTTGTATTTTTCGGAACAAGCAAACGAACCAATTTTGTACTGATAACCGGGCTACAAATGAGGGAGAGGCGAGAGAAAAATGTATTATTCAATCAGCCGAAAATTTTCTCGATTGTAGCGGTGGTTCCTATTGCTCATGTTAGGAGGAATTCCCGCATTTTTTTATGATTTCAAGCTGCATAATATCTTCGGAGAAGAGCCAAAACTTGATTTTTCTGAAATTTAGACACCTTATGACTGATTCCAGTCCAGTGAAAAAATAGAGCCTATTGCTCAGGTTAGGAGAAATTTTTGCATGAATTTTTTTGAAGATTTACATTATAAGGGATTTCAGCCTCTTGAAAGAGTGGTTCCTATTGCTCATGTTAGAAGAAAATTCCACCTATTCTTCATAAAAATCTTCGGAAAGGAGCCAAAACTTGATTTTTCCAAAAATTTACATCATAAGGTTCCTTGTAAAAAAGTAGTGGTCCCTATTTCTCATGTTAGAAGAAAATTCTGCATATTTTTCATAATTTTAGAGAAGAGCTGGAATTGCTCGATTTTCAGAAAATTCCTCGCTTTTTGAGAAATTTCAGTTCCTTGAAAAAAAGTAGTTTATATTGCTCATGTTAGCAGGAATTTCCGCATGATTTTTTATGATTTCAAGCTGGAAAAAGCCTCCGGAAAGAAGCCAAAATTTGTTTTTTTTTTTCCGAAAACTTCAGACCCTATTGCTCATCTTAGAAGAAATTTCTGCTTATTTTTCAAATTTTCAAGCTGCAAAAAGCCTTCGGAGGAGAGCCAAAATTTGATTCTTCCGGAAACCTCAGGCCTATTGCTCATGTTAGAAGAAATTTCTGCCTATTTTTCAAAAGTTTCAAGCTGGGAAAAGCCTTTCGGAGAAAAGTCAAAATTTGATTCTTCCGAAAACTTCAGACCCTAATGCTCATGTTAGAAGAAATTTTCGCATATTTTTTAAAATTTCAAGCTGCAAAAAGCCTTCGGAAAAAAGCTAAAATTTGATTATTCCGAAAACTTCCGACCCTATTGCTCAGGTTAGAAAAAATCTTCGCATGTTTTTTTTAAATTCAAGCTGCGAAAAGCCTTCGGAGAAGAGCCTAAACTTGATTTTCCTAAAAATTTACATTAAAAGGGTATTCAGTTCTTTGAAAAAAAAAGTATTGCTCATGTTGCTATTGCTCATGTTAGAAGAAGTTTTGCCAATTTTTCTAAAAAAATCTTCGGAGAGGATCCGAAGCTTGATTCCTCCGAAAATATCACCCCTTATGAGGGATTTCAAGTCCTGTTGCTCATGTTAGAAGGAATTTCCGTCTATTTTTTAAAATTTCAAGCTGAGAGCCGAAGAGCCAAAACCGCTTGATTTTCTTGAAAATTGCTCTTTCTAAAAAATTCCAGTCCCTTGAACCTTTCGAAAAGAATGCAACAAAATCCAAGGCGCTTTTTAAAGTGCAGCCTAATAGTTTTGAATCCACTCCTACATCGCTACCGGAAAGCTTCTTACAAGCTTTTGCAGATGGAAATCCGCCCGTCGGGCCTTTTTCCGGGCCCTTCGTGCGTCAGTGGCGGCTCCCCGCCCGGATTATCAAACCTTTGTGAAGGCGCCGAATCGCACAATCTGCCCGGATTGGAACATGGTTTTACGCCGACAACACACGGATCAAAACACTAAGTCGTTAGAGCGAAGGTCGAGCAAAACTACAGTTTCTATAAGCTTTTATTTTTTTCACTTTTTCAGGGCGGGGGATTCAGGACGTTCACAACGTTCAGAAAAACAAGGTTTTTTTTTCGCAAGAGTGGTCCCTATAGGGGTTTTAGTGAGTGGCCCCTATAGGGGAAATGCTAGTCGATTTTTATGATCTCCATGTGAAGAAGCAATTTCATGCGAAAAAAAATGAACAATAGGCGTTTTTTCAGATCCCTAAAGGGACCACTAAAGCTTCAGATGCTGAGGGTTCAAATTCTCAACCCCTATAGGGACCACTTAAGCTTTAGGGGCTAAGGGGTCAAAGCCTAAACCCCTACAGGGACCACTTAAGCTTTAGGAGCTGAGTATTCAAATTCTTAACCCTTATAGAGACCACTTAAGCTTTGGGGGCTCAAGGGTCGAATCCTAAACCCTTATAGGGACCACCTTGATTTTACCCCTATAGGGAGCACTTTTTCAGCTCTTATAGAGGCTGCTTTTCCTTTAACCCCTAGAGGGATCCTTATGAAGTTCCTAAGATAACGTCTGTTCTTGAAAAAAATTCATTCGAATCTCTTGAGGTAAATATTATCCGTGGAGCTAACTTGACGCAAAAAACTTTCTCTTTGCTCGAAAAAAGTCACGCAAAAGTTGTTATGAAATTCCTCAAGCCTGTCAAAAGCTCAGGACTCTCAAAAACCCGAACAGAAGACTTTGGCATCATTCCTGGGTTCTTATGTACCTCGGAAAGGTTTTTCCACGAGGAATAATCTTCAAAAGCTCGGCCTCAGGCTCATGAGAAGGTATTTTGACTAAAAACAAGGCTCTCGGCATCATTTCTCGAGTTCTTATGAACCTAAAAAGTCTTTTTTCGAGTATATGATGTTTTGAAGAGTATTTTTCCCGTTCAATCTTCTTGAAAGGCTAGTCCAAAGAGCTTGAAGCTTAGTAGAAGCTTGGAACTCCTCAAAAAAGTTGCCCCGCATTTTTGGGTGCTCTTGAACTCAAAAAACGTCCGATTCCTGGAAAAATCCGAAAAAATTCATTTATGAGATAATTTTCAGTAAGAAAAACATACTGGGAACATTTTTAGTGGCCACTATAGAGGCTCGCCAAGGACTACTTGAAGAGGACACTAAAATGGCCACTGAACCCACCTCTAGAATGGGCACTACTTTCCGTTTTAGTGGCCACTTTAGAGGTTCTCTATTTAGTGGGCACTTCAGTAGTTTTTCATTCAGTATGCCTTCCAGTAACTCTGATCATTTTAAAACAGAATGGACCAGTTGTTTTCATCCATTGACCCCTAAAGCGGTCACTAAAAAGTTTAATGGTCTAGTAGTAGCACTGAGACCTCTAAAGTGGCTACTAATTTTACTACTATAGGGGCCACTGAAATTTTTCCCAGTAAAGGACTGAAAAAATTTCAACTTGAAGTTTTTTCAAGTCATTTTTTGGTACTAAAAACTCATCAGCTTCCCTGATTTTTCCTCTGTTCAAATTTCAACCAACCCTAAAATTTTCTGACGAGCCCTCCGTGGAAAAAAATTTAAAAATCAGAAAATTTTCCAGTCCAAAAAAATTATTTTCAAAACTCTCAATGTATTCAAATCATATCAAAAACTGAAAATCAGTCTCCAAAATATTTGTTTCCCGATCAAGATAACGACTTCAATTCCAATCAGACCCCTGATTCACTCATTTTTGCAAACTTCTCAAACAAAATTAATGATTTTTGGACTGCAAACGGCGAAAAAATGTGATCTTTTTTTCTGGTTATCAGTTGCCCGCCAATGTTTGTTTCATTTGGAAAGGGGAAAAAAACGGAAGAAAGCCATATGATTTTTCCGTTGCTAATTGTTTTCCTCGAAATTATTGCACTTGATTTTCAAGCCAATTATTTTAATTGAGCTGTTTGGAAAAAGTCAGGCGATGAAAAATGGGAAAATTAGAAGGAGTACTGAGATTCAGACTTCTAGATTGAAAAATTGGATCTTGAAAAGCAATGGTCGCACTTGGAATGGCTCAAAGCTTCGTGATGGCCTTGCAACTCGCGCAAGTCGTTTTGGGTCGGGCGCAAAGGTGAAACTGTTATTCTGCAGCCGTGGAGTGTTAATTTCTTTCAAGTATGATCGTAGGCCTTAAATTAAGTTCACAGCTCTACTAGACATGAATTAGGACGTCTGGAAAATGCGAGCACTTCTCTAATCCGAAAAAAGGCGTTAAAATCTCTTTTTTTAAAACTTTGAGAAAATTTTTTGAAATACCAAAACTTTCCACAGAAACCTCTCACACAGCTAGGCATAGGACGTCTGGAAAATGCGAACACTTGAAAAATAGGTCGTGGCCGTCTGGCGGGAATCGTATGATCAACTTTCCTTACGAAGATAAGTTTAATTTGATTCCCAAAGATCCCTATTTGGCCAATAAAACTCTTCTTTTTTTTTCTGGTCGGTGAGGAAACCGGAGATTCGAATTATCATATCAGTTTCGGTTTATTAACTCGTTACTGCAGCTGTTTATCAGCGAACGTCCAACAATCATGTTTACCTGTCCTCTCTCGCTCACGCGCGCTCGCGGCTGTTTTTTCTCACCCTTTCGGTGCCCCAAGGGCAATATGATCTTTGTTAGAAGGGAAAAAAACGTTTTTGAACTAGAGAGGAGAAAGTTTCTTGTTGCCATTTTTGGTTTCGGTTTGTTTGTAGGTAGGATTGTTGACAACATTTTCCGTGATTTTGGATCTTTCCTTGGGACTTGAACAAAGATTTGTGTCTTTCTTTCTATTAAAAATAGCCTAAGATGTCTTTTCGCGATTCAAATTGAAAGTAGAGAGGACCATTTTGACAGTTGATATATTGCTCATCTTACTCATATATTGCTCATGTTAATCTTTTCTAACTTAAAATCTTTTTATTCCTTAAGAAAAATGAAAGAAAAAATAGCGTTCCAGGCCCTTTTTTGCACATAACATTCGGCCAAACACTTGGCTCAACTGGTAGAGCTTCCCAACGCCAATTATAGGTCGATGGTTCGATTCCTTTACAGAAGAGAGGGTACAATAAAAACATATCTTGAATTAACAGTTTCCTGCCACTTGAATGAATTATTTTTCCAATGGCTCAGTCGGTAAAGCTCTCTGAAGCTACTCAAAAGGTCGATGGTTCGACTCCTACTCATGACTTTTGCAAGAATAAAAGTTTTTCATCGGTATATAAACATATTTTCAGTCTTGCCATACAGTTTAACATTGAAAGCTCCTAAATTTTGAATAGCTCAACCGGCAAAGCCCTCCATCAACACCAAAAAGGTCCATAGTTCAAATCCGAACCCAAACATTTTTTTTGCAAAACACCCAAATTCTACCAGTAACCTATATATAGACCCGAAGAAACTTCACGTGATTATTTGTTTTTTCTGGGTGGTCCATTAAAACAGTGACCAGAACCAAACCAAGGGAACAGCCACCTATTTTGCAACCCAATAATCATCGGTTCGTCCTTGAAACGTGACCCACAAATAAATGATGAAGCGAATTTGTTGTGATCCTCTCGGATTATGATTATCTGATCACCAACAAGGATGCAAGCTTTATTTTGAGTTTTTGGTATAGATTTTTGGTATAGTTTTTGGTATATAAATGGTAGAGCCCTTGATTACAAGTATAGGAATTTTTGGTTCAGTACTTGGAAACTTTCGAAAAAGATTTAAATCAAGAAATTTTTTCAATGAACCATGTCTAAAATATAGCGTATAGGGATAATTAGTAAGCCTAGAGGGATACAATTCAAAAAATAAGTCCTAAAAAATGGCAAAAAAATTTTTTTCTCGAGGATTCGAACCAAAGAGTCCTTGAATGGCGTTAGGGAGCTTTACCAGTTAAGCTAAACCTGTAAAACTCATTCTAATCCCGAAATTAGTTATTTTGTCGATTGGACGGTTTCCTCATTCAGAGAAAGTTTGTCTAAAATTATAACTGGCTAATGGAAAAATGGCAAAAATCATATTTCACTGAGTGAGATTGAACCCCTGACTCCTTGAGCCAGAGCAAAGCTACAACCGGCTGAGCCAGCGCGTTTCTTCTGAGAATGAGCTGGAAAAGACATTTTCTGTCGAATTTCCAATGAGCAGGGCTTTTTTTTCACGTAGCGCAGTCGGTAGCGTTTTTAAGCTTCACTCGGAGACTTTCTGGTTCAATCTCCATTCGTTTTTTGCCATTTTAACCATCCAAACTCCCAAGGAACCCAACCAATGCAATCCGGATGATAGAGGACCCGAAAAAGAGGCTTCTTGGTTCAATATCCATACATTTTTTTTGTCATTTTTTCTTTCCAATACTTTTTAACCATCCAAACCAACTCTGCGGGAACCAAATCAATGCATTCCAACTGATAAAGGACCCGGAAAAGAGACGAAACCTGTCGGCCGTGCAGGTTTCAGATCAAATTAGGTGCCGATCGCGACGACGAATGATTGATTCGTCCGCCCATTCAAGGTACTTCCCGGAGAAAAACTACAGAGTATGACAAACGCTGTCACTTTTCTTATTTGGGTGTGGCTGGTCATGCCTCGTGATTGGTATGGTTCAAAAAGGTAGAATGGTTTAGTGATTTGATCGGATGGTTCTTGGATCAATCCTCGGAGCCGGAAGAGCAATTTTTGCCAAAATGTATAGCCGATTCGGAAGCTTAGAGAAACTGTCAGAGCGTTGGAAAGAGAAAAGTAGCTTGGCTCAGTGGTTTGCGATTCAGGCCAAGGATCCAGAGGTTCTTGGTTCAATCCCCGAGGCTGAAACAGCATTTTTGCCGATATGTATAGCCCATGCGGGAGCTTAGAGGAACTGTCAAAGCGTTTAAAAAAGTAAAAGTGACCTGGCTCAGTGGTTTGAGCTTCAGGCCAATGATCCGTAGGTTCTTGGATCAATCCCTGAAGCCGGAGAAGCAATTTTTGCCGGAATAGATAGTTGATCAGACAGTTTAGGTTGAGCTAATAAGATTTTTTTCCAAATTTAAAAAAAAGTGAGGACTTGGCTCAGCGGCTTGAGCTTCAACCCAAGGTTATAAAGGTTCTTGGATCAATCCCCGGAGCCGGAGAAGCAATTTTTGCCAATATTTATAGCCAGTTCGGAAGTTTAGGTGAGCTTTCAAAGCGTTGAAAAGATATAAAAGTGACTTGGCTCAGTCGGCGAAGCTTTAGGTCTAGGATCCAGAGGTTCTTGGATCAATCCCCGAGGCTGAAACAGCATTTTTGGCCGATATTTATAGCCAGTTCGGAAGCTTAGAGGAGCTGTCAAAGCGTTGAAAAAATATAAAAGTGACTTGGCCCAGTCGGCAAGCTTTAGGTCAAGGCTGCAGAGGTTCTTGGATCAATCCCTGAAGCAGCTTTGCCAAAATATAATAGATCAGACAACCTTATGAGGCGCTCTAACATACGTTGAAAATACAAATACAGCCTGGCTCAGTGGTTTGAGCTTCAAGTTAGTGATCTTGAGGTTATTGGTTCGACACCTGGAGCCGGGAACGCAATTTTTGCCATTAATGGAGGTCAAAAGAGGAGGCTAAACTATGCGTTTTTGGCGATTCTCAACCTCAGAACTTGGCTCAGTTGGTTACGCTTTCGATTACTGATTGAAAGGTTCTAGGTTCGAATCCTGAAGCTAAAAAAGGATTATCATATTTGCCAGAAATCTTGAAAATACAGCCAATTCTTGCTTTTTTTACAAGGCGATACCTTGGCTCAGTTGGTAAGGCTCTAGATTATCGAGCAAAGAGTCGTGGGATCAAGTCCTGTCCCCGTTTTTTGTCGTTTTGAAAGTCAAAAGTTCAATTCCCACAATACATTATTTGTTCTACAGCTTTAAAAATCTACATCTTATTCAAAATCCGACATTAGTAATAATCTCATGCGATTTTTTCTCCCATATAAAAATTTTTTCTCAGACATCCGGCTAACATTTGATGTGATAAGATGGTTTTCAACATGAAATCGGCTAAAATGGCCGCAAAATGTCAAAAAGTGTGAAAACTTAAGCTTCTTCCGGGAAGCTTAGGCCCGGGATCAGAATCATCCTTTCTTTATCTTCAGGACTTATCAAATTGGTTGAAGAATTGGTGGGAAAGCACGGACAAACATGTTTTCGTCCATTAGAACTATCCGTTTTTCGAAATTTTCACATGAAAAATTAGACGAAAATCGTAGTTTGTCTCATCTTTTTGCCCTCGGAAAAAGGGCGACGGGATAGCTTAACTGGTAGAGCATTTGAACATCACATAAAGGGTCTCAGGTTCGGATCCGGTCAGTGTTTTTGCAGTCATAACCAACAAAAGAGAAGGCTTTTCAGGTTTAATCAGTTTCTAATAGCTCTCAGAACAGTTAAACTTTCTTTTTGGGCATTTTTAGTCAGGAAGGATAGCTCACCCGGTAGAGCTTCAGAACAGCAGAAAACGAGTTGCTGGTTCGATTCCGGCTCTCGTTTTTGCGAAATTTCAGAGCGATTTCGTAAAAAATCTAAAATTTCTATTTTTCAGATTCGAAATCGGATGAAATATCTTTTCGCAACAAATCTAATTTTCTTTTTGCAAAAACACTTTGTCTTGCATAAAAGTCGTACTTTTCCCAAATTCCTTTTTTTTTTCGAGTACATATTTCAGAATTGTACTCGAGGAAGCTGAGAAAACGCATACATTAAGTTATAGGAGTATTATGTGTGAGAAAGGTACAAAAAAATGTGGGAAAGTCGAGGATTTGAATTGGATTATCATCAAAAAATCAAAAAAGCTTGAGCCGGCGACCTTTTTGGTATCATTTACGGCTTCTACCGACATACAAGTGTAGTGGAAAAAATGGCAAAAACCCCCTTCTTTCAAAGTTTCGATCCCATGACCCTTTCAACTCCAATCCATTCCACCACCTACTGAGCCAATGCTCTTTTTTAATTTCTTGCAATTCAACACATAATATTCAAACTAAAAAAGTTCATATACAAGAAAAAAATCACAATTAAAGCCAATAATTTGGGGGGAATTTGTTCATGTTGTTGGTACACGTGGGTGCATTTCGCGGCTGAGATCGATGAGAGATCAAACTAAATACAGTTGGAAGAAACAATGTGAGTAAATATGAACAATTTTTTGATAGTTTCGGCCAGGAAAATAGCCTCGTTGGGCGCCAGGGAGGGGGTAGGAAATTTCTAAAGGCTTTTGTTTTGTTTTCTGATAATTTTCATGGTCAAAATTTGACCAAAAAAGCTTTATTCTTTTTGAAAGATCTTTTCAATCTCCAGAGTGGTTTCGGCTCATTTTTAAGCTTTCAATTAATAGTCAAAAGCTCAAAATCGTGTTGAAAATTCTTCAAAACTATAGAGCCACATTAGGAGTTATGAAAACTATCCTGAGAGCTTCAGACAAACCCCAGGAAGGCTCAAAATCTTATCTAGATTTTTTTGAACCTTAAGTTCGCACTCCGAGAAGTTTAAAGCCTCAGAAAAGCTCCAAAGCGCTCTGAGACTTTTCCAAGCTTAAAGTTGGTTTGAAAGCTTAGGAAGATTTCTAAAAACCTTCCAGCCTTATAAGACAAACCTTCAATAAGATTCCCACCCCATCCCTGGCGCAATACCCTTAACAAAACAAGAAAAAATATGGAACAAACAGTGTGGATCGATGCTCAGCACTACTGTGTAACTGTATATGGAGATACCCAAGGTTCGGAAAAAGGTTGGAGATCAAGCGAGTTGATGTAATGAGACCGCCGAGGAGAGTATCCTTGACGGGATTTTGAGGAGGTCACTGACGGAGCTTGTCCTCGAGCCGGAGGAGGAAGGAGTCACGGCGGCTGCGGCGACGATGGCCGCCGCTTGTCTCAGATGCGTCGCCGGGATCGTCGGCGACGTGAAGGCTCGCTTCAGCTGCGGAATGTTGGCCCGCATCGACGTCGGCAGCTTCTCAGCCACGGAGGGGAACGAGAATTGCGTTCGTTCGGCTGAAAATTACGGAAATAGAGTAGAGTTCAAGAAAGGTTCCCGTTTCAATGATGTTCTGGAAGCTATTCCATTTTTTTTTTTTGGATAGCAAAAAAAGGTAAATTTATTTAATATTGATCAATCTGTTTCATTTTTCTATAAAGAGCAAGAAACATTGGTTAAGGTCAAGTATCTGTTCTGAATTTTAAAAAGTCGACAAATACTCAAAAATTCAGTTATTTGCTCTACCAAAAAAAAAACGGCTTTAAAAAAAAATTTTTCCTACGTTTCATTGAGAAGCGGATGCATACAATTGAAAATGAGAGTTAAAATTCTTCAATCGGATCAGAAAAAATCGATCAAAAATCGATTCCCTGTTTGAAAAAGAATCAGATCAAAGAAAAAAACATTTTGACTATGGAAATGTTGATTTTTGAGCCAACTTAGAAGTTTTAATTTGAAGTAGTAATCGGTTTCATCCTTTTTAAAAAAATTAATTTTTTTCTGAGTTAAAAATAATTAATAACACATCTTTCATACAAAAAAGAAAATTCTTAAATAATTGGTCAATAAATAATGGACTCACGGTCTTAAAAGTGAGAAAGAAATGACAGAAAGCATAAATTGAAAAAAAAAAAACGTGTCGAATTGAAATGCAGGCAACGTTAAGTTTCAACATTCTTTCTTATTCTACTAGAGAATCATATATTTAATAAAGATCTTGGAATCAATAATTGAAAGAAAAATGATGGAATAGCTTCAATCAGAACATGTCTACACGGAAAAATCACAAAAATACCAGAAAGCCTTTAAAAATGAATTAAAAAACGAACCAGCAGCACTGAGAGGCTCCATCGAGGGTTGAGAATGAGCCGAGGACCGTAAATTGTGGGGTCGCCGCCGGTCGGCTTTAACGCTGGCGACGATCGGAAAATGGTCAACTGGCACCTCGAATATCATTCTTCTTCTTGTTATCAGCGTCCGATTTATCAGGTTATCAGATAAGATCAGATATGTATCAAGTATAGTTCAATCCAAGTTCGATTTCAAACGAGAAAGGCGAGGGAATGCAAACGATGTAAAACGCCGCCGGCGCTTTTATATGTCGGTGGGCGGGGCTACCTGGCCACGCCCACTTTTTCCGTTCGCCCGGGGCTTCCCCCCTTTCGGCTTGTTGCAAATTTGTATGTGGGAGTGGCTTGTATTTTGTTGTTTTGTTTGTTTTTTTTTTCGAGATTCTTCTCCATTCAAAAGGTTTCAATAAGGCTTCCTGTGAAGGGACCATTTATGGTTTCCAGTTGATTGTTTTGGACGCCTTCTTGGGGTTTGAAGCTTGAGCGAAATCAACGAAACTTTTGAAGCTGGAAGGTGAATGGAGCTTTTTTCGAGAAAATTTCTGGCAAAACTGAAAATGGCCTTATCAAATGGGTTTCAAAAAAATTGGGGAATATTTTGAATCAAGCCTACAGTTCACAGTAACCAATTTTTCACAAAAAGTGCAGATTATCACTGGAGCGCACATAGCCATGAAAAAAACCGCCTTATTCTGCAAAATACAAATTTCAATCTTTGAAAAGTGTCTTATGAAAATTTAATATTTCTCTTTTTTCTTTGGCCACTTAAAGAACCACTCCGCAACTGTAGATTCATTGAGTTGTTTGTACCTCCAAACCGAATGATGGTTTTATTTTTGATCTGGTAGCGTCTTGAAATCACGCAAAGATCACTTTAGGTCAAAATTCGGATACGTCAGGGGGGAATGTGACCACGACGTAGTTGGCGGACGCTAATACCTACGCCTTTTTTTGGACTCAATTTTTTTCCTGCTACAGTAGGGCAGTTTATACAGTATACAGTATACCCAAACTACAACATGAATAAAAAAATGAAAGAAAAAAATTCAAAGAAAAAAACGTCAGCAAGCATGACCCTGACAATGCGTTGGGCACGTGCCATCGCGGCCGAAAACTGTTGATTTGTTGCCAAAAATGGAAACAAATTAGATGGAGAGAAGAAAGAGACACACGAAACTACGTATCAATTTGGAGAAAAACGCGATGTTCGCTGCGCATCAACTCCATTGTTGAGAACTATAAAAATGATCAAAAATTCCAAAAAAAAAAATTTAAAAAAAAACAAATAAAAATCGAAATTCGCTGCGTATCAACTCTATTCGTTGAAAAGGAGATTTATGGAACTCTGTATCAAAAAAGTGATTTTCGCTGCGCACCAACTTTAGCTGTTCAAAAAAAAAGGAAATAAAAAAAGGCTGTGAAGGGGGGTTCAAAACCACGGAACTGGAGTTCTCCAAAAATTATCGATAGAGCGCAAAAGCTCCAACAATCAAGCCAGACTCTCGTAAAAAAATGGCAAAAAAACCATCTCCCCGGACAAAACCTGAACCAAAGACCCTTGGAACGTCGCCAATCGGCCCATCCACTGGACCACCGCTTGTCCCTGATCTTTTACCTCTGGTCGCAATCTCTCGACAGATTCGATTATTTTAATCCACCCGAAAAACGGGTTACACCTTTGGACATCCCACAGACTTCAAGGAATGTCTCACGTCAAACACGTGTCGGTAATTATTCCGCAAATTAATCAGCTGACGCGCAGCGAAAGTGTTACCGTGGGCGATTTTCATCTGTTTTTTTGGTTGGGAGAAGTGGACGTGAAGTTTGTAATTTGAAAAAAGGACCTATTTGAGAGGTTCCAGGTTCGATTCCCAGCCAGTGAAAAATTTCTTTTGCCCTTCTGTTCGAGTTACTCGATATTCTTGTCCTTCTGACAGTAGCTCATTAAAAATACCAATGACAGTCCTTAGCTCAGTGGACTGAAGCATTAGCAACACTCAAAGAGTCTTTGGTTCGACACCTGTCGAGGACGACAGTTTTTTGCCATTTTCCTACAGCTTCGGAAGCGTTTTTCTCGTAGACTTTCTCCGACTTCCCAAACTTAAGCTTCAACTTCACGATTCGAAGTTACGAAGTTCGAAGGATCTCTGGTTCAAGTCCTGCCAAGGCCGACAGTTTTTTGCCATTTTTTCAAAGTGGCTGGGTTTTCTCCGAGCCATTTTAAAAGGTCCTAATGAACCAGAACACTGCTGTTTGACCTTATATGAAAAAAGTACATTTTCTGCTAATTTGTATCAAGGAAGCTTCTCGCCTCAACAAAAACAATCAAAGGTTCAACACGCCGTGAAAATAAGGACATCCTTTTTAAAGCATCCATGGCTCAACGGCTAGCTTTCCTGACTACTGTCTGGGGGTTTCAAGTTCGATCCCCATCAGAATTTTGCCGATTCCCGAACCGAGACGAACCAAGTAAATCATCAACAAACTTCAAATTGGTCTATAAATAGTTGACGTGCGTATAAATAGGGCAACAATCAACAGTAAACAGTAGTAAAACCCGAAAATTCAGGTTTTTTCATCGAAATAGATATTTTCCTTCGAAAATCGGTTTTCTCATTATTTACCGCATAACTTTCCAGACTTTTGTTGTCAAGTTGATCAAGGAAAGTCATGAGAATTTGTTGTCTTCTGAGCAATTTTTTGAATATTTTCAAGCATTAATCATTGAAAACAAAACTTTTCCAATTAACTCTCCAACTCGAAGATCAAATTAATCAGCCAATTAGTCAGTCTCCACTTTTTGTCTCAATGGGGGTCGGAAATTTGTTTGTTTCCAGAAGGGGATTTTTGAAAAGAAACAAGTTTGGAAATCAATAATCTGGCATTTTTGAGCATGAATTAGTGATTTTTTTCATGATTATGACTGAAAATTGCTCATGTTAACAAATAGAGAATATTGAGGAACTCTTCCGTTGCTGATTATTACACTATATTGCTCATATTTGACAAGAAGACTTGTAAAAAAATTAGAAAAATTAACAAATTTCTCATGGCGCCTAACTTTTGGATACATCTTGAAAAATTTTTCTCTTTTTTTATGAGATTTTTTTCAATATTTTTTTATTTTGAGACTTGAATAAAATCAACTAGAAAACTGAAAATTTTATCAAAAAACTTTTCAAGGCTCAGAATTGCTCACGTTATAAAAATCTAGCAAGTTTGGTGTCTTGTTTTGATAGCTTCGATGTTCCAAAAAATTTCACTTGCTCATAATTTCAAATTATGACTGATCATTGCTCATGCTACAGAAAGTCTTGAGTACATTTAGGAACCATTCTTCAGCGACTTCGGACCTTCAAGAAATCAAAAATATGACTTCTCATAGCTCCTGTTAGTGAAGATCCTAGAGAGATTAGGATCCAACCTTTTCCGGTTATTTACCCCAACTTTTTCTCTCAAGATCCAAAAATCAACGGGAGGGAGAAGTCCCACCTGCAGGGGAGCGATTTCATCTAACAGAACACGCGGAATTTCTTCCTTTTTTGCTGTTTTTGTTGATAAACGAGGCGATAATTGCCAGATAAACACCACCTTCGCCTAATCGAGTTAAACCGAGGCGGAAAATCATAGACGACTTTTCGAGCCGGATATTTGAATCTTCAAACGTTCATCCATGTTAAAAGTCATGAGGGAAGGGTCATAGGATTTTTTTTTTAGAAATTGAGGGTTTTTATAAAATTGTCTCTATAGTGAGCCAATATATGCAAGTAGAATGGCTAGACGCGAAACGGTCGCGAAGCGGTTTTTTGAGAATCGCCCGACCTGAAACGACTTTCGCGCATCAGTTAGGAGCGGGCTCATTTGTACAGTGTTTCTACAAAGTACTAGCTTCAACTTGTGAGCCACTGCTTGCAAGTAGAATGGCTAGACGCAAAACGACCACGATGCGGTCTTTTCAAGACTCGCCCCACTTGAAACGACTTGTGCATGGTATGTCAAATGGACTTTCAACCGGACTCCAACCGCAACGCGACCGCGACACTCTGAGCCATTACACGACCTTTCTGATCAGACTGGCTATTGTAACGGTACCGTATCCAAGCTCAATTCAAAAAAAAACCCCCCTATGTTCGGCTTGGAGGTTTTAAACTTCGAAAAACAATAGACCGAACTTTTTCTCAAAGGAAATCTCGGTAACAAAAGCTGAACGCGCTCTGGACATTTCTGAGCACTTCTAGAGATCACTTCAGAGATCAGACACTACTAAAGGGATCACTAGAAATGCTCTAGCACGTACGGAGCGCGTCTGACTTCACCATGATCCAATAGGTCTTTTAATTATCAATAGAGCTAACTTTCCGCCGACTAGTTGGCTAATTTTTCCTGGCTTCAACTTTGAAGCAAAGAAATTTTGCCGGAAAAGTTTCTGCTATTTTTTTTGTCCGTGAAGCTATTTTTGACCTCTATGTCCACCGTTCAATCTTTGAATTTTTTCTATCAAGTCTGGTGACCTTTCCCTTGCCGGCTATTTTCCTCCGAATCTCATGAACTACCGAAATAATGGAACAAGCCAAAAAACCACGAAAACAGGAAGTTTTTCCTCACGTGCTCTTCTAACCTGGGTGGCATTCAGTTGCTCTTGATCAAGTTATCAAAAACCGAGAAACTCGAAAAAACCACCAGAAAGGCCTTCTTATGGCTTCGTCTCGAGATATTTGAGGGTGGAAAAAAGAGAAATTAAGTTTTAGGAGGAAAAAGGTTTCAGATGTTTTGGCAAACACATGGGATGCCGGGGTTTCCTCGTGCAGTTTTGAATTAAATTTGAAAATGAAAAAGGTTTCGCGGTGTTTTTCAAAGAAATGGGGAGAGATGGTTCCGCTTTTCTTCCTTTCAAGGGATAGAGATTTTAAAATGAGATTTTTTGAATCGGTAAAAAAAATAAAACAAAAATGTCCTTCTGATGCGGAAAGTGTGCTCCATGGATAACTTATGCGTTCTGGAAAGAAGTAGGTGAAAAATCAAAAAAACAGTGTTTTCTGAAATTCCCAATGAGAAATGAAAGTAAAAAAATGACCAAAAAGGCGGATTTTTTTCATTCTATTTTTTCAAAAATTAACGAAAGTTTATCTAAACATATAACAAGTCCTTTATATATATATAGTTTTTTTAAATTGAAAATGTATCTTTTATTCAAAAATTTTTCCATTGTTTTCTACGAAAAAAACTAATAAAAACTTGAAACTTGAAATTTTTTTAAAAAAATCCAACCGCCTTTGCCAAAAAAACACGCAAATTGTGTTAATTAGATGATTTTTTTGAAGCTTCTGGGGAAAAATTCAAGATGGTATAAAGCTGTATAAATTATTCCAAATGAACTTGAAAAATTATGAATTTGTGATATCGACGATGTTTGCACTCGGAAAAAAAACGGAATAGAAGCTTTTTGAAAAAAAAAGACCTTCAAGGGGTCCACAAAAAAAAATCTTTTGTATTTTATTCTTGTATGTGTTTTCATACTGTTTGTTTGAAAGATAATGTAAAAAGACGGAAAATATTCCAGGGGGTTCAAAAAGGACTCATTACGGCTTAAAAAAAGTAGGTAAAAAGTTTTTTTTTCATCTTTTTAGGAGCTTTGAGCAGAACCTTTTCACTTCCTTCTAATGGTCCTAAAAGGAGCTTTTCAGTATTGCCCATGAAATTTTCCGCTAATTTATCCTTATCGCCTTCAAAATGGACTTCTGACCACAACTCAGGTAAAAGTTGGGAAGTTTTTGCTTACGGTTCCTCGGAAGGATTAAGGAAGCTTTTCAGCAAGGGGTCAAATGCTTCCGAACACCCTCTACCTAAAAAAAGCCTTCCCAAAGCTTTCCAGCAGGCTTCGGAAGGCTTCTGGCAAGCATTTTCCATTTTTACCTTCCGAAGACCTTCCAACTACCTTCCGAACGCCTTCCCAAGACGTTTTTCATTCACCAACTACCTTCTGAACATCTCCCCAAGGCCTTCTCAAGAACTTCTAGCTTCCATTCAACTTCCAACCTCTTGCTGGTTACCCTCCCAACACCTTCTCAGAGTTCGCTTAAAGTAAATACATTATATTCCACCTTCAAAATGAACTCCCGATCACAAGGAAGTCCAAACGAGCCCAAATGACTCAATTTACCCAGCTATATTTCCTTTTCGATAATTATATTGTATATAACTTATCCGGGACGAAACTCATCAAATGGGACATTTTAACCATTTCCTGTTGATTCATATAATTTTCCGTGCTTTTTCCTCCAACTTGTGCTCGAATTAGAAGCCGAGAAAGGGACTAACCGACTTCCTTTGACCTTGTTTGACTTGGAAGCTTTCCGGCGCATCCGGATGTGATCTGAAAATATTTTCATTTCTCGATTACCAGGAAATGGCGTGCAAATTTGTCAATCTCGTTAATATCAGACCTTTCCCCGCGGTAGAATGTACTTTGTATATAAAATGACGATTCTGAGGTGATTTTGACTCGAAAAAGGACGTGAAAATGTAGTTATGGAATAATTCGTGTCGGGGCGAACTACTCCAGAAAATAAAAAAAGCTTCAAAATATAAAGAAAAATATTCAAATTCACTAGAGAAGTTATAAACTTATCGTGGAGCACAAAACTTCAAAATTTAAAATCATTTGAAAAAGTTAAACAAAGTAGCTGAATGCTATATAAAAGTACCGATAAGAAGGTTATGTTCTCTCTTACCAATTTACTTTTAGAAGTGATAACTCATTCAAGCCATTTTTCGAGTAAATCTGTAAGTCTCATTGACTTTTCGAGAAAAAATGATTATTTAAAAAAATAAACAATTAAAGCTCACCTTAATTTGTATTACGCGTAACTCCAGGCTTCCAATTTAACAGTCGCTTCGAAAATTGCAAATCATCTAAAAAACTACAGATTTATATGAAAGAATAAGAAAAAGAAGAAAAAATGAATGAAAATTTTTTAATGGTATTAACGCATTTCCTGTGCACCGTATTTACGCTAGTGACAATTCGCTGGCGCTTTTGGTGTTGTTGCTTTTCTCAAAGTTTTCCTATTTCAATTCCATTTCTATTATCCGCGATTTTCGATTTTCGAATCGCGACCTCTCTAAAATAATCAACTTCCTGTACCGGCTACAAGAAGAAGGCGTTCGAAAGAATTGCGTTACCGAGATTAGAATAATCATTTCAGAACAAACAGCTAATCTTGTAACGACTACAACCTCATAAGCCCGTCTTATGTTTCAAAAAGTGATTCTTATGTTTTTGAAATAAGCGTGGGATCACAAATCCTTTTAAAAATAGTTTTTCGAACGTGGAAGTGCCAAAAACATGAAATTTCGTGAAAATGGATCTGGTTACGAAAACTTGAGTTAGTTCGGATAGTTTTTGGCTTGACGATTCGAATTTTATAGTTTAAAATTTTATCCCTGGGGGGGATAACTGATAAATAATTTTCTTATCAATTTTTATCAATCTTCTTGAGTATTTGGGTATCAATGAAATTTCAACAAGAATTCCTGGAGGCGTCGAAAAAAAATGCTCTTACCGTTATTAGAAACAAAATCCCCAGAACAATAGGATAATCTATAAGTTGTACGATTTCATTTTTTTTAAGCCAGATTATTCTCGGAAAAATGTATCTGATGTTCTTGCAAAACACAAAGAAGGCGTAATACGGTTCAAGGGATCTCGAGAAGTTCAGGGGTTTTGATCTGATTTTTATGGTTTTACATAAGTTCAAAGCCTACTTAGAAACGCCCAAACGGTCCCTGAGATGTACAAAAAATAAATGTCCTATAAGGAGCATAAAAGTGCTCACTAGAGGGTTAAAATTTAGGTGGTCCCTATAGGGGTTTAGGGCCTTCCCTCTAAGCCTCTAAAGCTCAACTTTCCCTATAGGAGCCACTAACTAAAATCTCTGTAGGGGCAACAGAGCTAGCAAATGTGGCCCCTTACTTGGAGAGGGATCTTCAAGGCCCCTAAGTTTGCCCCTATAGGGGCCACCTTGGAGTTTCTAAGTTTTTTAAGAACAGGAACAAAAAAAAATATGAAATATCAAAGTCTCTAGGTATTTGTTGAGGCCCTTTGGAGCATTTCTTCAAGTATCAATTTTGAAACTTTCAGCAAAAAAGGGAAAAATCCTGAGATACTCTCAGAAGGCCTTTGACAGTCTCTAAAAATCTAGTTTTTGAAAAAATCATTTTAAAAGTTCCCTCTGAATCAGGCCTTATAAGAAGGTAATTTCCCATTGTGTCTTGGAATTTTTTTTAAAATCTGCTCGGATTATTTCTGAGAGTTTAAAAAAAGATCCTTCACAGTCGCTACCTAACTAGGGAACGTTTTTCAAGAAAAAAACTTTCGCAATAGATCTTGCTTTCGAGTCATGGAGCTTAACAGACGTTCTATGAGATTTTCAAAAATCTCTTAGTACAAGAACTTCAAGTTGGTTCCTCAGGGCTCGTTTTGCTATCAGAGATACTACATAACCTTTTCAACTTATAACACCTGAGTTTTAGAGGCTCCGCCCACTTTCAGGGTTACGGTAGAGAAAACACCATAAAAAACTAACTTTTTTCCTGGTGGAGCAAATCGATTCAAACCAACTTTAAGTTAAAGATTATATCATTTTGAGCATTTTTTGTGTTGATAGTGACTTTGAGAAAAATTTCCTTCCTCCAAAAAATATCGATTTATTTTGAAAAATGACGATTTTCCGATACTTCTGTGTTTTTCTTGGTCAGGAACTCTCGATGCCGTGGTTATGTAGTATCTCTGATAGCAAAACGAGCTCTGAGGAACCAACTTAAAATTATTGTACCAAGATATTTCTCAGTTCACCGATTTTCTCGAAGAACGTGTGTTAAAAGTCGGCATAATACGAAACTTCAAGTACCACCTCTACGCGGTGATGGGGAGGCAACGCCATTTATGGCGGCTAACGGTACACCGGTCACGCAGTTCGGCTTGCTTCTGCTAACAGAATGGGCGGTCTTTTTTAGCCCTGGCAAGGCAAAAAGGATAATCAGACCAAAATTATGCTATAACACGTTCAACACCACGGATGGAACTTTTTTTCGCAAGAATACCAGTCAACCAGGACAACACTGGATGACCGATTGCATAAGACCTCCTGGAAAAACGTGTGGTCCACGCTTCGATCAATAAAAAGGCAATAAAAGATCGAAAGCGAAGATGGACCATCTAAGTATCTAAGTAAGTAAGTAATACGAAAATTATGAAAAAAACCGCTATTTTGGACTTTTGAAGAGTCTCCACTCGAAAAAAAAAATCTATTGCGAGAAATTTTGTTCTTGTCCTGCAATCAGAAGGTCCTAAAGTACTGTTCAGCAAAGTTTCATCAAAAAGTTCAACGGGGGTTAAAAAAACGCTCCCTAAAAAAACCAACTTCCTGTTTTTTTGAGATAGATATTTTAAAAATACGAAAAGTTAGGTCAAAAAAGAATATTTCGCAAATTCAACATCAAATTCTCAAAATGTTCAAACCGTAAAGGAAAACGACCTCCCGTTTACGTGAAACTTCTCTTCATTTTTTTGTTTGCTACGACTTTCAAGAACCCCTTTTTGAAATTTTATTCGTTTCGAAACTCTACCTACAACACTTAGGTAGACACTCACGTCACATTTTTCATTTTATAAAGAGCGTTTCTCGTGATATACTGTTATGTTGCAGCTTTCCCAATCCGGCTCATCCCAACCTTTCGCCGGCGAAATGACGAATATTTTCGAAAGAGGAAGGCGTCATGGATTGGACTAGAATGTCTTGTTTTGTTCTGTTTTGTGCTTTCGATATTGATAAGTTTCAAAATCAACAGAGAAAAATGATGAAAGAAGCTTTTTTGAAAAGGGTGTAGTTGCATGTCTGAAGAAAATGCAGAAGATTGCCATTTTTCTCCGACTTGAACATTAGAACTCAAATAAAAAATTTTAGTGGTCCCTAGAGTGGTCAGGGAAACCACCCCCCTGTGTACGGGGCAAAAAAAGTGGCCCCTAGAGGGACAGAAAAGGTGATCAGGATTTTCAGGCTAGCTTTTTAGTACGTCAAGAAGTGTCCTGGCCAATTTTCACGAAAATCGAAAAAAAAATATAATGACCTCCCTTGTAAGTGCTCCTTTTTTCATTTTTTGATTTTTTGAAAAAATTTTGAGTAGTTTCAACACGGTGAAAAATCTAGTAAACTTTTTTTATCATATTTATCCCAGAAAAGTTCTGAAAGATCGAAAAAATCCCCCAAAAAAATGCTAGGAAATTCCGGTTTCGCCATCTTAAAAGGTCCCTCTGACCTCACGCAGCACAAAGAATGAGAATTCCATCTATTCTTAGACAAGACGTTCAAAAAAACCTTTTGTCAAACTCTTTGGCCTCGCCGAAAAAAAAAGACGGAAATAATTGCTCACACGGCTCGCCGCGCTTCAACTTTACATGTGAAAGTCCCTTTTTTCTAGACTTTCCTTTTTCCGAGTAAAATGTATAGTCAAACAGAATATATGTATGGTTAAAAATAATATAATTGTTGATGTGACGTAGAAAAAAGGGATGAATGGAAATGAAAGAAATTTTTCGGGTAGAAACAAATTTCGTCACGGGTTCGAGCTGGTAAATATCACCATTTTTTTTAAATCACCTTTGAGAGAATATTTTCTTTTTAAAACAATTAGTTGAAAGTTTTTGGGAAATTACCAATTTCCTTCAGAAAGTTTATGAACTTTAAATGGGAGTAATTGGTTTCCAAGACGAAAAAAGGCAGTTTTTCGAAGTTCGGAGGCTTGAAAATGTCTAATTATTGTTTAAAAAACCTAAAAAGATGAAAAAAAAAAATATTTTGAAAAAAAGAATGGCTCGAAGCGTTGCGGACGCGTTGCGGTTGGAATTTGAAAAATTTCAGCTTTTTCGGAATTTTTTCGGAATATCTGGTCCCATAAGTCGTTTTGAGTCGGGCGCAGATTGAAGGAGATCCATTCCAAATGCTGCCATATTTTTTTGTCGAATGACTCTCAAAACCTCTCATTTTCACACACTGTCTTCATAATCGCGCCAGGACCATTTTTCAAAAATTTTCTGCTCCTTTAATCAACTTTTTCCCGCAAATTGTGGGAGTTTGGTCGCTTTTTCTATTTGAAAAAACAAAAAAAAAATTCTAAGCTAGATCAAAAAATGATAGATTTAGCAATGGGAATGGCTCAAAGCGTCGCGGTCGCGTTGCGGTTAGAGTCCTACAGATTTTTCGGACGATTTCTGGCCCCATCGCGCGCAAGTCGTTTCGAGTCGGGTGCAGATCTGAGCAGAGCCATTCCGAATGCTGCCATATTATTTTGTTGTAAAATACTATCCATATGTAGAAAAATACACGGAAAAAATCAAATGACTCTCAAACCCTCTTATTTTCCCACACTATCTCCTTAATCGCGCCACGTATAATATATATTCGGCATTTGGAATGGCTCATATAATATTCGGCATTTGGAATGGCTCAAAGCATCGCGGCAGCGTTGCGGTTTGAGTCCAACAGATTTTTCGGACGATTTCTGGCCCCATTGCGCGCAAGTCGTTTTGAGCCGGGCGCAGATTGAAGCAGATCCGCTGACATATTTTTTTATTTGTAAAATACCATGCAATTGTAGAAAAATACACGGAAGAGATCAAATGACTCTCAAAATCTCTCATTTTAACACACTATCTCCTTAATCCCACCAGGACCATTTTCTCAAAAATCGCCTGCTCCTTTAATAAAAATACTAAAATTTATTTTTCAACCCCGGTTTTCGTTCAATATCATTCTTTATTGCATAATGAACATTCCCCGAAAAATTTCTTTCATCAAAAAATTGTACAAAAAGCCACTCCAATCTCGATTCCAATCGGAATAATCTCAAAAATATTTTTTTTATCCAGTTGAAAAGCCGAAATATCCGTGAAATCAAATGGAAAAAGGCTTATCAAATCCGTTCTGATGGCCTGATAAGCGGATTTTCGTTTGAAAACGGCTAGCTTTCAACAGATTGCCCAATCGTAGAAATGGATTTTCTTTTGGTTTTTTCTGCAATTTTTTTAAATTTTTCCTGTCAACAACGTGTTGACGTTCAAGGAATCGGAATAAAAAACCGGGAAAAAGCTTGGAAACACAAAAACATTCCCAAAGATTGAGTATCAGGCTGGGGGATCACGCTTCAGCTTATGCCTAAAAATAGAGCCGAAATCCTTCCTGTTTATGAGGAAAAAAAAGGTTCTGGAATGGTCTGATTGGAGATTCTGACGGAAGAAAAAGAAAAAAGCGTTTGTTTTTTACCAGAGGAAGAAAAAGAGAAGTTTTGGAACCGTTTGAAAAAAAAAACTGACCAAAAGATAGATTTTTAAAGTTATTTCTAAAGACAGAGGGGCAAAATCAGCTCGAATTTACGTAGTAGAAAAATTTATTTGAAACAAAAAATTTTATGAAATATTTCTTGAAGACTCTAGGGTCACAAAATTGGCTCAAAAATACCTTCTATAGCTATTTTTCGCACTTTCAAGAAATCTTCTGGCTTCAAGAGAAACGTCCGCATTTTACAGTTTACAGTGTGAAAACCTGTTTTAAAAAATTTAGCCCCCAGTTCGTATCAAATTTTAAAGGAACAGTCATTGAAGAAGCTCAAAAAAATGGGTCTCGAAACGAAAAAAAGAAGCCGTGGTCGCATTTGGAATGGCTGCGGTCGCTCTAAAGTCAGAATAAATTTTTTATAACCCGTTCGAAACGCTGTGCGATGCATCTAAGCGGAAGTCGTTTTGGGTCGGGCGAGCCTAAAAAAAACTGCTTTTTGCGCCGTCACTCGTTGAGCCATTCCAAGTGCGACCATCGCTTCTTCATTCTTGAAAAATGAATATCTGAAGGATCGAATTTTTGGGGTCAGAAAGAGCTTGAAATGGCCAGTCCGTTGTGGTCGCTTTAGGGTCGGAGAAAATATTTTATAGCCGGTTCAAAAGCTGTACGATACTTCGGAGCGCAAGTCGTTTTGGGTCGGGTGAGCCTCAAAGAAACTAACTTTTCTCCCGTAACGCGTTGAGCCATTCCAAATGCGACCATTTCTTCTTCATTTCAAAAAGAATGAATATCTAAAAATTGGACTTTCTGGAATTAGAAAGAGCTTGGAATGGCTCAACGCGTTGCGGTCGCTTTACGGTCGGAGAAAGTATTTTATAATCTGTTCAAAAGCTATGCGATACTTCGGAGCGGAAGCCGTTTTGGGTCGGGCGAACCGCTTTTGTCTCCCGTCATTCGTTCAGCCATTCCATATGCGATCATTGCTTCTTCACTCATAGAAAAGTTCATATTTTAAACCTATATCAACCCCTATTGGGGTCACTAAAAGCTTCTCAAAGTGGTCCCTTTAGGGGTTTTAGTTAAGGGCCCCCTAAAGGGGATTAGTCGATAATTTTTATGAGCTCTATGCAACGAAGCATTTCCATGCAAAAAACAAAAAAATAACCTTTTTTGAATGAAATTTAACGACCCCTATAGGAACCACTTAAGCTTTAGGGGCTGATGGCTCAGACCCTGCTATAGGGACCACTTTTTCGGCCCCTATAGCGGCTTTTTTCCCCTAACCTCTGTAGGGACCACTCTCAAATCCCGTAGTTAGCCACTAAAAATTCAGAAGTTCTGGTTCAAATCCAAAGATCTCCAAGAAAAATTTGAAAACTACGCATTATTCGAAATCATACGTTTATTTGAAAATCCGCCTTGATTTATACATTTTTAAATGCGTACATCTACAAAGCGGATCCGGAAAACTACGCTGTTTTCAAATCCTCTTCTCATTTTCTGCGCAAACAAATGAAAAAATTGTTGAAATTTGACGCATTTTCCACGTCAGGGAAGATTTTCAACGATAGGAAGGGCAAGGATTTCGATTGTGGCGGCTTTATTTTTAGATTGGTGTTGAAATTTGGAGATGAAGCTGCAAGAAAATACTCTGAAGTTTCAAAATTCAAAATTTTTCTGCAAGAATAATGAAACTGGGTTGAACCGTGAGACCCCTAAACCTTCAAATTTAAATTCAAAGTCTAGAAAATCATTTCGGAATTCTTTCAAACATAGCGAAATCTTAAATAATATGAAAATCGGAAAAAAAAAAAACTTTTAACCGGATCTTTTGAATGAAATAATATTTTTTTCCAGGAAAAAAAACTGCAGAAAATTCTCAGAAAGTTCCCAAAAATCTGGGTAGTTTTGGGTCGTGGTCGCGTTTAAAATGGCTCGAAGCGTCGCCGTCGCGTTGCGGTTTCTTTAAAAAGCGCCCGACCTAAAAAGACTTACGCGGGGGCATGGTTCAATGAAAACAAAGTCTAAGTGAATTATTTGAAGTCTTGCGAAGATAAAAGTTCAACCGAAACGTGACCGCGAATCTTTGAGCCATTCCAAGTGCGACCATGATTTTTAAGATGAAAGTGAGTGAAGGCTAAATTTTTTTTTCTGAGATATGGAAAGCGTTTATGAAAAATCAAAAAAAAACTCGGGCAATATTCCAGCCGCATTTGGAATGGCTCAAAGCGTCGCGGTTGCTTTAAACAGCATCCGACTTGAAACGACTTACGCGCGGAGGCATCGTTCAATAAAAGGAGTAAAATGATTCATGATTTCTAGTCTGCCGTAGACCCAAATTCAACTGATACATGACCATGTCTCTTGGAGTCATTCCAAGTGCGACCACGGAATGAAAATCATTTACTTCAAGCCTGCCGTAGACCCGCATTAGGAATGGCTTAAATCGTTTCGGTTGCTTCAAAATGCGTCCGACACGAAACTACTTACGCTCGGAAACATGGTTAAGTGAACATAACAAAATGAATATAACATCAAGCCCCAAATACAACCGAAACGTGACCGCGACACTTCGAGCCATTCCAAATGCGACCACGACTTTTCAAAGAAAAATAAATGAAGGCTGTATTTCTTTCTGACACTTCATTTCGAACAGAAAACGCCGAAGTTATCAGGAAGCCAGGAAAAACTTAAAATTAAGCCATAGAGAACAGAAAAAGCTCTAGAAGCTAATCAGAGCTTTAAAAAATTCATTATCAGTTCATTTCCAAACTTTTCCTCCGAAATTCCCGTTTCAAAAAACAAAAACACTCCTTCTTTCGAAATCACAAGTTCAAAACATTTGAAGAGCAAATCACGTTTTCCAATTGTGTCAAATCCGTCTGTTTGTTAGCGAAAATAGATCATATTCCCGTGCGGCGCAAGATTTTTGGCTTAGGACCCGAAAGGGCATTTCTGCCAGGACGACGAGGCGTTTTCAGCTCAAATTTGAGCTGGAACTAGGTCTTTTCCGTGGGTCTTCAGCTCAAAAGCCAGATTTTCCGGCTAGAGGCGGGAATTTTCGGTGTTTCTAGTTCTTTAAGAAGGTTTTTGGGGGTAGAATCATTTTTGAAATGGTCTCTAAGGCTTCGAAATGTCTTCAAGAAACTTTATCATAGATTGAACAAAAAAAAAGAGAGATACGGCAGTTTGAAGAGACGCCAGAGAAACAAAGGTCCTCATTTCTCTGACGTCTCTTCATCTTCAGCTGCTCTCTCGCTTTCGCTTTTTTGTACCGATTTTCAGCTTTAAAATGCTTAATAAACCCTTTTTTGAGCTTATTTTGATCTTTGAAACCAAAAAAAGCTTCGGAATATTATATTTTGGTCACAAATGTGTCAGGCTTTCCAAAGCCAACCTAAAACTTGAAATCCTCTTTTCTGCTCTAAAAGCTTTCAAAACACCCTGAACTATGCTGCAACTACATACACGTCAAGGAATTACTTTCAAAACATGGTCTGAGTCACTTTTTTGGAAATGGGAATAAAGTTACGAATTCAATGAGAACGACTACATTTTCGAGCAATTTGTAGTTTCTTGGGTTGCACTTGGAAAAAAGGTCTTCCTATTTTTTTTTGCAAGTTTTGAAAAAGTTTTTGATAAATGAAGTATAGTTAAAAAAATTTCCTAAGGAAAAAATAGCCTCACCAGATATTCACAAAATGCGCTCTATCGGCAATCATAGTAATGCTTAAAAACGGTTTTACATACATCTTTTTGAAATTTTCACCGCCTTCTGGATGCGTCGCGGTCGCGTTGCGGTTAAAGAAACTGAATTTCGCCCTTCAAAAGTTGGCAAGAAGCGCAAGTCAGTTCAAGTCCGTTGGAAAGTTTTTATTCGAATCGATCGAAAAATACTTTCAAAAAATGAGGCGATCCCAGATTTTCTAAGAATGCCAATACAATCTTTGAATTCAAAATTAGAGAAAACTTCAAATTTCCCACTCAAAAGCCGCCGAAGAGCGTAAGTCGTTTCAGGTCGGCTGCATCTTCACTATAACCGCTTCGCAGCCGTTACGCGTTAACCTTACGAAGTGTGAGCATTGCTCAAGAAAACTGACGGTATCAACCAAAAAACCTGAAAAATTCAATTCATACAGCCCGGAAACATCCATGCCAAATTTCCATGATATCATGTCCTTGTGGCTTATTCTTTTCAATGTTTTGTAAGTGTTATTTAAGCCTGCACCCCCCACTCAAAAAGTTCCTTTTTTAAACCAAAGAATTTGTATGAAATTCTTGAGCTTTTTGGAAACACTCCCTTTCAGACTCGTAAGACGCCAAGAGGCGCAAGCCAGTTCAAGTCGGTTGCAAAGAGCGAAAAGCTATTTTTGCCATTATGAGTTTTAAAAACAGATGAATTGAGTTTACGAGAATTAAATGTTTATGACTTCGAAATTTCCACTCAAAAGGTCGCCAAAATGCGCAAGTCATTTTAGGTCGGCTGCAAGTTCATAACAACTTTTTTGCAGGTGTTACTATGATTGGCACAAATTGAGTACATCAACTGCAAAACGTGTAGATTATATACATTTGGGGAAACATGAAGGCCGTTTTTTCATGATATCATGTCTTCGAGGATTATTTTTGCATTGTTTTGTGGATCTTATTTGAGCCTACACCTCCACTCAAAAGGATCATTCTTAAAACAAAGAATTTGTTTCAATCCGGCTTTACAGTGCGATTCAATCCGAATCGGGGCTTCAGAAGCTTCTGCAGCCCTAAATCTATTAGGAACACCCACTGTCAGATTTCTAAGACGCCAAGGAGCGCAAGCCAGTTTGGGTCGGTCGCAAAAAAGCAAAACTTTAAGCAACTTCTTGCGACAACGAATTTTAACAGCAGGTGAATGAGTTAAAGGAAGTTTTTAATTTAATAAATTCAAACTTACTGCTTTAAAGTCGCCAAAAGCGCAAGTCGTTTGAGGTCGGCTGCAACTTCATAATAAGCGGTTCGCAGCCGTTACACGTTGAGTCATTTTAGGCGTGGCCATTGTAAGCTATCATGTCTTGGCGGCCTAACTTTTAAGTTCTTTTTTCAGAGCCTTCACACCTAAACACCCACTGTCGCACCCCTAAGCCGCTGAGGTGCGCAACTCAGTTTAAGTCGGTCGCAAAAGGCGAAATTCCGAGATATTTCTTGCGTCCATGAGCTTCATAAACAGATGAGTTCAGTATCCAAAATCAAAATTTAAAGACTTCAAACTATCCACTTGAAAACCCCCGAAGAGCGCAAGTCGTTTTAGGTCGGGTGCACCTTCATATCAACACCTTTACCGGTAAAAATTGAGTATTTTAACTGCAAAACGTGTGAAATTCTATTCATTCAAGGCTCCAGAATTTTTCCATGATATCATGTTCTTGTGGCTTACTTTTCCAATGTTTTGTAAGTCTTTTTCAAAGCCCCCACCCCCACTCAAAAAGGTCCATTCTTAAACCAAAGAATGTGTTTCGATCCGGCTTCCCGGAGCAAGTCAATCTGAGTCAGGGCTTCGGGAGCCTCTGTAGCCTTGAATTCATTGGGGAACATCCACTGTCGGACTTTCAAGACGCTGAGGAGCGCAAGTCAGTTCAAGTCGGTCGCAAAAAACGAAATTTCAAGCAACTTCTTGCGACCATGAGCTTCATAAACAGATGAATTCAGTATCCAAAATCAAAATTTAAAGACTTCAAACTATCCGCTTTAAAGACGCCGAAGAGCGCAAGTCGCTTCAGGTCGGGTGCACTTTCAAAACAACATCTTTACCGGCAAAAATTGAGTATATCAACTGCAAAACGTGTGGAATTTTATTCATTCAAGGCCCAGAGCTTTTTTTCATGATATCATGTCCTTGTGGCTTACTTTTCCAATGTTTTGTAAGTCTTTTTCAAAGCCCCCACCCCCACTCAAAAAGGTCCATTCTTAAACCAAAGAATGTGTTTCGATCCGGCTTCCCGGAGCAAGTCAATCTGAGTCAGGGCTTCGGGAGCCTCTGTAGCCTTGAATTCATTGGGGAACACCCACTGTCGGACTCCTAAGCCGCCATGAGCTGGTGTAACGCAATCCGAGAAAGGCGGACTCTAGAGGAGGAGCCAGTTTGAGCTCCTATAAATATGACCACGAGGCCGGGGTCAAACTAACTTCTCCCAACTAGATGATATTCGAAGTACCCGTCGATCATTTCCCGATGCAGCAGGTCAGAAAGCCTGACCTGAGGCTTCCTTCGATCAATGTCGTGGCACAGTCGGAGCAGGTCTCCGCTGATATTCCTCCTCTCAGTCCTTCGGGTTGGTTTTTTTTTTTTGGAATTTTTGAGTAAAACATTAAAATTGGCCTGGAACTACTAAAGTGCATGTTCCCCCACAAGGTGTACTTGTTGAAGGTCTAAAAAGTCTCAGCGGTCGAAACTCCTTATTCAAGAAAGGATGTCCTAAATGTCTCGTTTTGCATGAAAATCAAACTTTGAGCGTTTCTTGAAAATTTTAGGTGTTGTCTCCATTTTGTACATTATAGTGTATTCAAGAAAAAAATCCTATTTTTGAATTTTTCCGTGAAAAAAATGGTAATTTTGGACAAATTTGGGTTCGACAGAATGCTTAACGGTTGCTTGAATGGTGCACCCGGCCTGATACGACTTTCGACTTGAAGCATCTTTGAAGGGTTCAGAAGTTTTCCATAGACTATAGTTGACCAATTTCTTGTCGTTTTTTGCGTACTTCAACCTTTGTTCTCATTAATTATTCAACTTCAACATCTAGATAATCATATCTTAATCAATTTATCATAAACTTCTAAATATCCCCATTTTATAGTCCGCCAGTCGCACTTCAACTTCCCCACACTCAACAACCGAGCCCGACTTCGGGCCGAGCTGCCGCCAACCTTCAAAAGAACCAACAGTGCTCCAGCTCTCCACTCCCAGCCGGTCCGACGCGGTTCTTCCCCGCTTTCCATCAGAATTTTCCGCAACAAGTCTGCTCTCGACCTCCTGCAGCTCCCATTTCGGATATTGTCCGATTCATCCTCTTTTTCAAGTTTATTAGGGTAGCTTAAAATATTTTTTTGTTCAATGGTTAATTCTGATTCCGTAGGAGCTTGTTCTTGTGTCGGGTATCATCTTGTCTCATTCTGAATGAGTTGAACTTCATTTGAAATTGTCTTGGTGTGTAATCTGATTGTTATAAAGAGTTATCAGCTCATATGTTTTGTGGAACAAAAAATATTTTTCCTTGAAGGAGATGTTGGCTGAGGCTTTGAATGTCAAGGTATCGGTTCCTGACAAGGTTTTGACATGTGAAAAGATTTTCGGTATCTTAACTGGCAGGTTTCGCTTGGATACGTCTTAACTTGGATAAGTGGGTTGAGAAAACGAAGTGAAAACAAAATCCATGCGGCTGTTTGAAACTCGCAACCGACCAAAAACGATTTGCGCATCTGAGCATCGGAAACTGTGAGAGCGTTAGATAAACTGCAACTGACCAAAAACGACTTGCGCCCTTGAGCATCGGAAACTGTGAGAGCGTAAGATAAACTGCAACCGACCAAAAACTACTTACGCGCATGAAACATTAAAAACACATTCCCGAGTGAAAAGAACGTTCTGCCAGTTAAACGATCTGTAATGATCCTTTTTAAGTAAAAAGCTACCGAAAGCTACTTTTGCTCTTGAGTATCGGAAACTGTTAGAGCGAGTTTGATACAAAGTACCCGACCAGAAACTACTTGCGCCCGTGAGTATTGGAAATTGTTAGAGCGTTAGATAAACTGCAACCGACCAAAAACTACTTGCGCCCTTGACCATCGGAAACAGTTAGAGAGAGTTAGACACCAGTTTCCGATCGCAACGCTTCGAGCCATTCCACCTGGGAAATCGGATTCCCAATCAAAATAACACTCGACAAAGATCTTCTCCCAGAAGTAGTTCCCAAGTTCATTCCTGGGATCTTTGCAAATCGAGAAAAAAATATCCATTAGTCATATTTACGTTGCAAAAAAACACTTTACGACTCTGCAATCCTCGAAATTCGAATGCTTCCGACGGGGGCTCAAACAGTGAGGGAAACGCCCCTTTTCTCCGAATCATCCGCCTATTTTGTCCATTTGACTCAAACCCTCAAATGACGTAAAACCGGGCCCGATTAGAACACTAAAACCGTATTGTTTAGCGCCGAAAAAACCTTAAAAACGGAATGATGCGGATCGGCAGGAAATGTCATAGAGCCTGGCTCAGAAGGGGAAAGGAAAATATGCAGGGCTTTGAGTAGGGCTTAGATTGGAAAGGTTCCTGAAAGCTGGGGATATGTTATGGGTGAGGTTCGGAGGGACTGAGTTGGGTATTCGAGCAGTGGAGAAAAAAAGGTACAACTGTTCAAGAAGGCCTTTAATTTTGAGAATTTGAAAGTTAGAAGAACACTATTCATTTTTGTCAACATGACTATTTTCTATCCTGCAAAACCAGACTTTCTCATTTTTTCTATTTTTATAGTGCCTTATTCAATTCTTGAAGTTTTCTGCATATGTTTACCCTTCAGTCCTTCAAACTCGTAAAGCCGTAGTCGTCATGAATATGCATCCGACCTGAAACGACTTGCGCTCTTCGGAGACTTTTAGGTGGTTATTTCGAAGACTTGAAGTTTTGATTTTGAGTTCTCAATTATTTTTTTAAAAACTCAATTTCGTAGGATAGCTCAATCTTGCTTCATTGCTTTTCTATGTTTCTACGCGAAAGTCGTTTCATGTCGGGCGCATTTCGCAGCAACCTCTTTGCAGCCGTTACGAATCGAGACGTTGCACGCGTAACGGTTGGTTATCAATCTTCTTAAGCAGAATCACCAAAAAAATAAATCATTTTTAGGAAGTTCATTTTGTTGCCAAGCTTGTGAATAGAGGAAAATTGAAAGAAACATCATCAGTTTTTCCAAATTGGCCCTTTCCAGCTTTAAATTGTTTTTTGATGCAACTTTAGTATGGTTCTGATTTCCTAAAAACCAATTTCAACTTTTTTTGAACTAATTTTTTTAAATTTTTTTCATCTTTAAAATTAGTAATTAGAAGCTCCCTTCAAGTACCACCTCTACGCGGTGATGGGGAGGCAACGCCATTTATGGCGGCTAACGGTACACCGGTCACGCAATTCGGCTTGCTTCTGCTAACAGAATGGGCGGTCTTTTTTTAGCCCTGGCAAGGCAAAAAAGGATAATAAGACCACAAATTATGCTATAACACGTTCAACACCAGGGATGGATTTTTTTCGCAAGAATACCAGTCAACCAGGACGACAACACTGGATGACCGATTGCATAAGATCTCCTGGAAAACGTGTGGTCCACGCTTCGATCAATAAAAGGCACTAAAAGGCAATAAAAGGTCGAAAGCGAAGATGGACCATCTAAGTATCTAAGTAAGTAAGTAAGTAATTAGAAGCTTCAGTGCTAGAATCAATGTCGAAAAATTATGACCTTTATAATTCCTTTTTCTGATTCAAAAATAGATCATTTCCAGCTCAAAGTCATCTACTGATACGTTTTGGTTTCTCTCTATATAAGTCGTCCTGATTTCCCAGAATCCGTATCCAGCTCCGTAGACCTTCCTTGCACATGAAAAGTGCAAATGCAAGATTTAACGACGACTGAATCAACGCTGGATTTTGCCGACTGATTGCGTCAAATGGCCGCTCTTCCCTTGATTAAAAACTTAGAGGCTGCGGGGAATTTTTTTTTCATATCGATATGCGCATTGTATACGCTTGAAAACAATCAACAAACGGAGCCGGAAACGTTTTTTCAGAGAACAACTGGGAAGAAAGTTCACAACAAAAATACGATGGAAGAGTATGGGGATTGAACTTGTGAGGCGAAATTGGGAAGATAAGGCCCTACCACTGAGCCAAGGGTCTCATACAGTTTCACTACCTCTTTCAGATCATTGTTCGTTGATAAAGATACCTTTTTCCCTGCAAGTAGGTCCCACCTCCAACCGCTACCAGAAAGCTTCCAACAAAAAAGCGAAGGAAGAGTAGTGGGATTGAACTCGCGACTCGAAACTGAGAAGCTACTTCATTACCACTGAGCCAAGGGCCTCATTCACATGTTTCGTTGAAAAAAAAGTACCTCTAACCTTCTTTAAACTGCATTTTGGTTTCACCCCCTACCACTGCTAGAAATCTTCCAACGCAAAGACGATGGAAGAGGAGAGGGATTGTACTCGCGACTCGGAACTGGGAAGCTACTTCACTACCACTGAGCCAAGGGTCTCATTCGGATTCACTACCTCTTTCAGGTCATTACATACCTATTTCTCTGCAAATAGGTCTTACCCCAATCGCTACCAGAAAGTTTGAAACAAAAAAGCGATGGAAGAGTGGGGATTGAACTTGGGACTCGAAACTGGGAAGCTAGTGCACTACCACTAGGCCAAGGGTGTCATTCACATGATTTGTTGGAAAAAGTACCTCTTCCCTTCTTTAAACTGCATTTTGGTTCCACCTTCAACGGCTGCCAGAACGCTTCCAACAAAAAAGAGAGGGAAGAGTGGGGATTGAACTTGGGACTCAAAATTAAGAAGCCAGTGCACTACCACTGAGCCAAGGGTGTCATTTACGTTTACCACTGTTTTCAGCAGATTTTGCAAATGTAACCTTTCCCTCGACCTCCAACCACTGCCAGAAAGCTTTCAACAAAAAAGCGATGGAAGAGTATGGGGATTGAACTCGCGACTCGAAACTGGGAGGCTACTGCACTACCACTGAGCCAAGGGTGTAATTCAAATCCACTACCCTTTTCAGCTCATGTTTCGTTAAAAAGATACCTCTTCCCCTGATTAAACTGCATTTTGGTCCTACCTCCAACCGCTGCTTATATTCTCAGCCTGCGATTAACTTTCGCGGATCTCCGGAAAAAGATTTTCGGCTTATCCGCCGCAAATATTGAAGCATTTTGTAACAACTGATGGGATTTTCAACAGAATTTACGGAAATTCCAGATAAAATTAGGGATTTTAAGCCGTCTGGTTGCGGTATTCAGAGAATGAATTCGAAAAAGATGATTTTTGAAGAAGATTTTTCTAAAGTGTACGACATGCTTTTTAGGCTAGAGAAAAAATATTGTGAACTTGAAAAAATTAAAAATTATTGGGAGACTTTAAAGAGAGCTGGAAAAATCATCAAAATTATATAAAATAGGTTATTTTCAGACTTTGAATCATTATTTTTCAAAAACTAGGGCATCTTTTGATATATCTAGGAAAATTTTGGCCAAATATCAGAGAATTTCAAATTTCACACTAAATAAGTTCCCTTGTAGGATATCATTTTTAGAACCTTTTAAAACCTTTTTTAATTTTTTGTCACATAAAATTCTAAATTATTTTCAAACCTCGCTTCCACGCACTTCAAATCTTAAGTTTCCATTCCAATAATAAAAAAAACCAACAGTTCTTTGTTTCTACAAAGAAAGAAAAAAAACGCTTCTGACGCAAAGAACGGCCTCCCCGAGGCGGAGTCGTGAGCTCAGAAAAAGTGGGCGGAGCCTGAGCCAAATGGTTATAAAAGGGGCCGCGTGGGGACTCTTGGCTTGAAACTATTCAATCCCAGAAAGTACTTTAAATTCATGATTTTCGAAGTTCCCGTGGACCATTTCCCTATTGGAAACTTCAGTTTTGCTGTCCCTAGGCCCGATTTTACAGCTTCGATGGCCCAAGCGCTCAAAATTAGGACGACGCTGGAGAAGATGAATGTGACAGGTTCGGTTTGATTTTATTATTATTTTTTTCGTTTTCGTTAGTTTTTTTGAAGATGTTGAGGTTGCATTAGAAGTCCAAAAAAATGCTATTCCAAATTCTATGAATTTATGGAACCCCCGACTAATGGCTTTTTGATTATTCTTTTCTTTTTTTACAGTCATTTTTAAGAACTCAAAAATGTTCAAAGCTCAAGAGTTTTCCATTTTTTACCTTAAAGACTTCTCAACGTCTTCAAAATCCCAAAAGCCTTATTTTTCAACCTTATTAATCCAGTCCATTTTCAGAATCCGAAACGCCTTCATCCCCTCTTCAATTCGCCTTCAAACTTCCTCCGCGATTCTCTCCCAAACCTACAGCTTCTGCGCTCCAACGCAAGCGAACCGCATCCAGCACAGTGACGCCACGCCTCTTCAACACCTCATTATTGCTCAGGTTACCGGCCCAGCTGCAACCTGGCTTCTTGTTTTGATTTCCCGTGTTTCTAGGTGCCAAATATGTACTTTTTGTAGCATTTATCCGATTCATATGTATATATTGATATTATTTATGAGAATCTCTTGCCAGAAACGTGTAAACTTCATCGATTGATTTGTGATTGAATTGATTTGAATGTGTCAAAACGGCTAATAAACTTGTTTTTTCTTAAAAAGTGTTTGTGAGGGTGAAAAAAAATTTTCGATTTTCTTGAACCAAATGCTCAAAAACAGCTCATTATTGCTCATGTTACAGTTGAAGACTAAGGAAAACTCAGTATTGCTCATGCTGAACCGGCGGAGCTTTCTTTCGCACTTTAAATATCCACAAAATTTAAACTTTTGGATCTCCATCAACGTTTTTTATAAGATGATCGTAATATATAGGCGTTGCTCATGTTACAGCAAAATTTGCTTCTTATTGCTTACGCTAGAAACCACGCCCATTGTCAAAGCACTCAAAATATGCAACATTTATTGTAAAGGCAGAGTTTCTCGTGGAGTTCTGAAACCAGGACTCAACCTCTATTCACGAGCCGAGGGTCGTCGTCTGAAGAAATATTTACTTTGCGGACAGATTTGTAAAACTTCGGTATAGAGAAACTTCTTTTAAAGGCATAGGGGCAGTAAAAAATGGAGTTTCAGGTGAAAGCAGTATCTTATACAGTTTTTCTTTGCGAATCGAACGGTGTACTCAAAAAAATTACAGATGTGACAACTTTAGAAGAAAAACGCGATTTTACTTTCCCGCCTTCATTTTTGAAAAAAGCTTTCGATCGGCATACGGACAAATGTTTACAGTAGCCGTGCACGCAATGTTGCGGACGTCTCATTAGACTCTCAATTTGTGAAAAATAACCTGCTATCTGCCTCAAATCAAGGGTTTCTTCTCTGAAAAATCGATTGAGAAAACAGAAAACACAATGATAATAAAGAAAACACAAATAATCGCTATCCCAATCGAAACCTGTGTAAAATCATTATTTTTCATTAGAAAAGCTTTTTTGCGATTAAAGTTTGCAAACTATACATAAATAGAAAGCTTTTGTGACGAAAAGAGCTTTGGTGACGACAGAAAAAAATTGAAAATTTAAAGAAACGAAGAAAAAAGCGAATATCCGGAAGATGGCGAACCCTGTTGTCCATAGAGCAACTTTACTGCAAAGCGCCCTTTTCGCGGGAACTCAAGCTTTCCTTTCTCCGAATTTGAATTATTGTTTCTCCAAAACTAGGAACTTCTGTACGTTTTCAAGTTCACCGTTCGATTCGCAATGAAAAACTCTACAAAGTACTGCTTTGAACTGAAATACCGTTTTTTACTGCCCCTATGCCTTTAAGAAACCTCTTCTTTTTTGAAAATTTTCGAAAAGCTTCATGAAAATGATCTCAAACTTGAACGCTTCTTATTTCTTAGAAGAAGTTAATTTTTCACATCTTCAAAAAAAAAACTCACATAGAACCTGAACCATTCCCAGGCCGATAAGAATCTGCTCTTTCTCGTTCGTTCGCTTGCCCATGAACTCAGGGAAGCATTTTCTGGAAAAGATGATTTCTTCGTACTTTATAGTCGGTTGTGTCTAGTTTGGTCACAGGCGCAAGTGCACCCGACAATTAGCGACTTGCGCTCTAAGATATCTCGGCGGAAATCGTGACAGTTGGTCACCGTTATTAAATCAAATCTTTCTTGGTTTACTCAGATATCATTCAAAGACAAATGGAATGTTTGCAAAATAAGAATTTGAAGGCAAAATTATTCTCTGCGGTTTTCTTTTCGAGTTATACTTTATCGGTTCTTCAAAAAAAAAGATATTTCCAAAGACTATTGGTTGAACTTTTGAAAATTGACCCATAGAAGTTTTTTTCTGGTTAACTAGGTTATGATTTACTGATAACTGTAAAGAGTTGAAAATTTGGAAGAGACAACATTTTCTGCTTTTTTGAGTTGAAGTTGAAGGTTAGCCGGGATATTTTGAAAATCTGCTGATTGAACTTTTTGATAATTGAGCCATAAAAAAATAAAATTTTATTTCAACTCTCCATAGGATTTTCTTGAAGATCCGTAAAAGAGATTGAATTTATTGAAAAAAGCGGGTTTTTATTAGACTTTTTTGGTTCGAAGGGAACAGGATACGAAGAAAGGTGATATTTTTAGTCCTTATCCTTCTTTGGTTCAAATTTAGATGTGAAGTTAAAAACTTGAACAAATTATTTTCAAGGCGAATAGCCAAAGTTAAAGACCAACGTGATCTTTTCCTATCTATTGATTTTTAGAAAATCAAAAAAAAAACTAACGTGATACTCCTGAATTCGATATTCTCGATTCCAATCGCTTGGACCTTTGTGGCTTTGACTTGATATGGGAAAATGACGGTTGGCTGGTCTCTCCGCAATATTTCGTAGTAATAAGGATGAACCCTGAACTTGTTCAGAAACTTAAAAGTTATCTGAAAGGGAAGTTGCATATGGAACAAAGTTTCGAAATCAGTTTTCTAGAAAAAAAAAACATTGCACAAAATGAGATGAATACGTCTAATTTCAAATTTTAAAAACATATGCTTCGTTATAGTTTAAATGACGTCATCTAACTTCCTCGTGACGTCATCTAACAACCTCATGACGTCATGACTGAAAATTCAAACCACATGATGTCCCATAACTTTAACGTGATCTCATGATGTTCCATACTGGGAAAACTTTTAGTGGACACTTAAAAGTTCTGAAGTTTCAGTGGCCACTATAGAAGTTGACTTAGCGGCCACACTTAAGTGCCTAGGAGCCAGTGGCCTTTTTAGGGGTCCAGAAGCACTACTAGACCCTAAAAACTACTATAGTGGCCCCTAACACCCAGAATAGAGCTTCTATAGAGGTATTTTTAGTGGCCCTATAGAGGTATTTTTAGTGGCCACCCTAGTCCTGAGGAACCTCTTAAGCGGCCACTAGAATTTTCCGCAAAGCAAATTTTCTTTATCAATTTTCTCAATAGAGCAAACATTCTCACCGAATCGTGAACATGAACGTCTGTCCCGTTGCGGCGAGTTGAGATCCAAAAATGGGCTTCCCCCAGACGCCATTCTAGAATTTATAAGTTTGATGAATCATTGATAAGATTAGAATGAACCTCGAAGGAATTATACTCGGTACTTTGACCATTTCTATTCGTGATCCGAAGAGAAATTGAACCGCCAGGCTGACTTCCTTCGTACAAATGGAAGGTGAACCTGGAAAAATTAGAGTTAATAATTTTTCACCCCAAGAGGTCCGCAGCTTTTTTTTTACGAAGCGCCCGACTTGAAACGGCTTTCGCGCGGGTCGTCAGTGGAAACGCCTCTCGCGTTGAGCCATTCCAAATGCGACAAAAAATCACGCAGAAATCAATGTCATTAAAATGGAATTGTAACAATAAAAAAAAAATCAATCACTGATTTTTTTCTGGTGAGATTTCCGAAGTGCAATTTTTGTTTCAACAATATTTTTCAATTAGTTCAAACTTCCGACAAATCCTACTCTCATTAAACAATCCTTGCTTCAACTAGAAGTTCTTTGAAAAAAAACGCATCAGATAAACGTCACAAAGCAACTGAAGCGTGAAATGAACAGAAAATAATGAAGCTTCGAAAAAAAAGACGAAAACATACACCTACCTCCATGGGAATATCACACGTTTGTTGTGAAAACCCCACATCTTCAAGCTTCCGAAATATTTCTTTTTTTTTCTGGAAGATGGATCCCGACTTATTATTGAACTATCCTCCATGTGAGCAGGAGACCGATACTTTCAGTGAGAAGAATTTCCGGCGAATCGAAACTTTCGTTTTCCCATTTATCTTGTTGCTGAATATCATTGCTTTCTGCAGTATTCTATTCCTGTCCCCGAAAGCGATGAGAAGCTATAAATGGCTCTTTTTGAACTATCAAGCTTGGTGAGGGCTTAAACGGGTGCAAAGCGGTCGCGCTGCGTTTTTTTTTCCCTGTTAATAAAATTAAATCATTCGCAACAAACAGAAAGATATACACCATTTTTCGTGACTGGAAACTGCTATTTTTCTCTGCACCCTCCTCGTCTCTCGACGTCTCTCTCATGTTTATGTGATATTTCCATGTTTCTCTAAACTCGCCGGTGAGAGAACAGAGAGACGCAGACACTCGAAAACTGTCACAATGACGTCATTCAAAAAATTATTGGTTGATCGCGGCTGAGTGGGCGGAGCTTGAGAAATGATTCAAGGAGGTCAGGCTATATGTAGTCCGTTTTTCGCAACTTGGAACTGCTATTTTTCTCTGCGTCCTCTTCGTCTCTCGACGACCATCTCATGTTAACGTGCTATTTTCGTATTTCTCTGACCTCGCCGGTGAGGGAACAGAGAGACGCAGACACTCGAAAAGTGTAAAGCCGCGGTGAACGGACTATAATTTTAACGTAGGCTCGAACCTTCAATAGTTAGAGAGTATTAGGGCGCAAGAGGGCACTAGAGAAAAAAAGCACGCTCTCTCGCGCTAAAAACCGCTTCGCGACTGCCTCGCATCTTAACGTTTCGAGCTCCGGAAATGGATTTCGATGGGAAAAATTACGTTTTCAGCGTTATGATCATGGATATCCTGTTCCCAATAATGTTGACCCCTTGGTTATATCTTCCTGCAATGGCTGGCTGCTCTATCGGCTGGTTCCAAACCTTAGGAGTACCCATAAAAATTCAAACTGGCATTGGAGCCGTATCGGTTTCGAGTACGAGCCGTCAAAGTTCATCCTCTATATCCCAGTTTTAGGCGTTCAATACTCGATTCTAACTCTTTTCGAGTATCGTCACCACAATGTCCTACCTATGAATAGTCCATTCCGGTTCAAAAAACGATATCGAATCATTTTCCTGCTGTGCAGTTTCTTTTTGGGTTCCGGGGGATTCCTAGTCATTATAGCCATGGCGCCGGTCGACCAATATGGGGCCAAGCTCAAAGTCATTGAGGTAGGAAACTTTATTCTTAGTTCAAAGAAGCAATGAACTTTTTTTGGGAGTACGAAAAGATAAATGACCACCAGAACATGAATTTTATCAATAGAGCAGCTTTGCTGCAAAATGCAGTTTTGGCGGGAAACAATGTGTTTTTTTTTTAAATTTTTTTCTCTGAAATTAGGAGCTTCTGTACATTTTCTAGGGAATTCTCTACAATATGAAAACGATACTCCTTATTTAATGGCCATATGTCATAAATTGTCTGCCTGGAAATGCAGAAAAAAATCGGTATTTATGAAAAAAGAGTCAAGTTTGGAAAAATTGAGCTTGATTTCAAGTCTCGTCTCATTTCTCGAATTACAGACCCTACAGTGTGTCCCAAATCACATTTTCACCTCCTGTTCCCTGGTTCTGGATTTGACGCCCAGGATTGGGTGGTTCATATCAATCAAAGGGATTTCCGTCTCGTTGGAATACGGACTTTTTTGCGTCCATGGACTCTACATATTGCACAAGCAAACCAGCCATATGTCGGCTAGAACTCGACGTCTTCAGAAATTCTATTTTTATAACTTGTGCGCTCAGGTTCGTTGGTTTATATGAGTACACTTCGTTCGAAACTTTGAAGACCATTTTCAAAATTTATCCAAACTTTGGAACGCCAGAGCGGTCCCTATAGGGAATAAAAAATGCTCAGTACAGAGATAAAATTTAGGTGGTCACTATAGGGATTAAAAAGCTCTGGCCCTCAAGCTTCTATAGCTTAAGTGGTCCATATAGGACCTTAAAATTTTTTCATATGAGAATGAAAAAATTCGCATGCTCCTCTTATAGAAGGTCCATAAAAATAAACGACAATCAGAGAGAGGTAAAGTGTCCCTAGAGGGAAAACCTCAAGGGCTTTTAAGATTGCCCTTATGGGGGACGACTCTCTCATTCCTGAGCTTTTTTACAAACATCGTCACAATCCTATGTCTAAACGTATTACTTTTTTCTTCAAAAAACGCGAATTTATCGAATTTTAGTCAGAAATGCTGCTTTTCGTAAATTCCATAACAATCATAGTAACCTTATAAAAGTATCAAAAAAAAAAAATGAAACTTTAGGTGAGCATCCCGATGATTTTTCTGTGCATCCCCCTAGCTGTCAGTGCTTTACTCACCCACAAAAAAAATCTGCAGCGAGGTGAGATTTTCTTTCAAAAAACCCTATCATACAATGCGTCTCAAAAACTGTTTTTTGGCTGCCATAATGAAAATATTCCAGCTTTCTCTCCGCTTGTTGTCATCATTTTATCCATTCACGGAAGTGTTTCTTCAATTTTCACCATCATTTCAAACCGACCTTATCGAGAATTCTTCATGAAAATTGTTCCTTGAGTAATTTTATCAACTTCAAAGGTTTTATTACACGGAGAAAAGTTTTTTTCTCATTGTTTTTTTTTTTACTAATCTTCGATTATAAAATATATATGACAAGGGGCGCTTCATTCATAATTTCGAGCTTCAAAAGGCTCGGAGCCTTTTAAATAACTTCAAAACTCTAAGCCTTGTCTACTCGGGCAAAGTAGGAATGGTGGATAACGGCGGCTAAAGGGAGAGACTCAAAAAAGGCAGCAAAAGGCAGCAAAAAGGCTGTAAAAGGAGTACCTTTATGGAGCCTTCCATTTTTTTTCTGGGGCTCAAGAAATAGTGAAAGAAGAGAGAGACAGCAAAAAAGGTGCATAAGTCCCTTTTTATGAGATAAACGGCTGTGTGGGTATTGTTTGGAACCTTTCCTGGTTGGAAGGAGAGAGAGAGAGCGAAAACCGTTTATAGTCGGGCCCTGAGAACTCCTACCAAAATTCAATCAAAACTCACTTATCAGCATTTTTACTAAAGATGCCTTCGAGGACGATTTCATCGCCAACTTGAAGAGGAGTCTCCAGGGAAACATGTTGATTTTGAACAGTGTTTTGCTGAAAGTTCAATGTATCTTGAGAAAAAAATAAGTTTCATCTCACAAGTTGGGTGCATCGGTAGTTGGTTGAAGCCCGTGCGAGCTGAAAAACGATCAGAAGTATTATCGGCAGCTTCATGGCGCTTTTTGGAAGAGAAATCGAGAAAATTTCTTTTATAAATGTCTGCCTAATAAAAATGTTACGAGTCATAAAAAAACTGTTTATGCTTCCATGAATTTGTAATGTTTTTTTTTTTTTAAATTTGAGTTTCAATTCCTTTTTGAACGTTTCAGATTGCTTAATGTGTTTATAAAACTTTACACATTTGATTTTGGGTTCATGGGAAAATTATCAACTTTATTTCTCGGGAAACTGACGATTCATTATAAAAAAAAACACCTGCTTCGTTTCTCGAGAAATAAACATTTTTTATTTCACATTCTGATTGCTTTTTCTTCTCGGCGAGCTTTGCCAATTATGAATTTCCCCTCTTGTGAGATCGAGAACGATGTTTTCAACGAAAAAAATCTCAAACTAATCGAAACGTGCATCGCCCCGTTTATCACACTAGTCAATGTCACTGCCTTCTTCTGCATCCTGTTTTTATCGCCTCCATCTATGAAACATTATAAGTGGGTACTTTTGAGCTATCAGACTTGGTGAGTAGTTGTCAGTTATCGTGATTGATTGGTTGAATGCAGCATCACTATAATGGACATTGTGATTCCAATAATGTTAACGCCACTGTTCTACTTGCCCGCTGTGGCCGGCTGTTCGATGGGTTGGTTCCAAACGATCGGGGTCCCGATCGTCATCCAACTGGTTATGGGCGGCTTCGTTCTGTTAAGTGAGAGTTTTGATTCCAAAACTTATCAGTCCTTTTCCGCTTTTTAGGCATACAGTTCACGATGTTAGCTCTATTTGAATATCGTCATCACACTGTTCTGCCGATCAACAGCCTTTTTCGATTCAGAACTTCGATTCGCGTCTTGTTCATTACCGGAAATTGCCTTTTTTTTCAGTTGCGGAGCTCTATTGCTCATTGCAGCTGCTCCCGCGGATCAACTCGCAGCCAAATTGAAAGTAATTGAGGTTTTTATAATGATTTTGGAGCAGAGGTCTCAAACCACTTTTCCAGTTCTTACAGTGCGAACCGCCTTATATCTTCACTTCTTGCTCATTCGTTCTTGATTTGACCTCCAGAGCTGCCTTTTTCATATCTTTTATTACGGTTATAATGATTTTACAACTTTCTTTCTTCTGCGTACATGGTCTGTATGTTCTGGACAGACAGAGCGGCCACATGTCCGCGAAAACTCGGCAACTTCAGAAGACGTACTTTTTCAACCTTTGCGGACAGGTTAGTATATAGAAAGATAATAATTCAATAGATAGTCTTTCAAATATTCTCCAAAATGATAAAGGGATCCTTGCGTGTTTTGAAATAACAGTGAAGTCGTCTTCTCGCATTGAGGCCTTTTTCTTTTTGTTCGAAAAAAGCAAACGGCTTTGTATATAGTCCGTTCACCGAGACTTGACAGTTTTTGAGTGTCTGCGTCTCTCTGTTCTCTAACCGGCGAGGTCACAGAAACGCGAAAACAGCGCGTCAACAAGAAAGGTTCGTCGAGAGACCAGGAGGGCGCAGAGAAAAACATCAGATTCAAGTCGCGAAAAACGGACTATTTGTAAAAAGTTGGCGTGGAACTTTATATATTTAGGCCGGCATTCCCGCGCTTTTTCTTTGCCTCCCACTTAGTTTCGCCGTTTGGTTAACCACAACGAGGAATTCAACTCTAGGTATGCAAAAGCAGAATGGGCTTGGTAATACTTTTCTACTTGGAAGCTGTTCCGAAAATAATTGTCATAGTGGTATCTCTTCACGGCGGCGTGTCTTCGACCTTCATGATCATTGCTAACAAATCTTATCGCAGCTTCCTCTCTCGTTTCCGGGACTATTTTTTGAAAAATCCCTCTTTAATTGGTTTGTGGTTCAAAAAAGTTCATGAAGTCATTATTTCGCAGGTTTAACGGTCCACAAACCAGTGGCAGATCGGAACTCAGCCTTGAGGAACTTCCATAAAAATGTCGTCTCACAATAACTCAGAAAGAAAAAAATCATTTTCGAAATAAAAAAGAAAAAAATCATTTAAAAAAAAAGAAAAAAATCATTTTCGAAATTACCAAGATGATCCCAATGAAACCAGTATTAATAAATGTTTTTTTTTAGACGAATTTTTTTTCAGCTTTTGTTTTTTAATGAGATATATGTGTGCCACGACTTGAAATTTCATCGAACGACATTCCGCTGTTCCGCTGCGTGCGTTTGCGAAGCGTATTTCGAATATAGGTCTCGCTTTCAATTGATTGTTATTGCTGTGGGAGCACATGAAAGTAGGGCACTTTAATAAAAAAGGAAAAAAATAAAAAGCGCGACCAAGGTTCGCAAAGGCGCGCAGCGGCACAGCGGAATGTCGTTTGGTGGAATTCCAAGTTGTGGTACGCAGACTATAGAAGATTAAGAAACTATGAGCAAAAAAAAGAAAAAATATAAATTTCTCTCATTTATTTTTTAACTACTCCGTATCCACTATAACAAATGCAGCTGCAATTTTTTACGCTATCAAAAATTCTACGAATTTCGATTCGACCGGCTCGTTTCTACCTTTTCAGTAAGCTTCAATAAATATGAAATTTCCTCCTTGTGAAAACGATGCCGCCTTTTTGAACGACAAGAATTTCGAGTTAATTGAAACATTAATTTTTCCCTTCGTAATGGCAATAAATATTGTTGCTTTTCTCTGTATTTTTTATCTTTCGCCTGCGCCCATGAAGCGTTATAAATATATGCTTCTGATCTATCAGACCTGGTGAGTTGATTTTGATGAAGCTAATGAGAAAGTTTCGATTAGTGTCATTTCGATGGATATAATCATTCCGATCATGGTGACACCTCTATTTTATCTACCAGTTCTGGCCGGCTGTTCACTGGGTTGGTTGCAGACGGTTGAAATTCCAATAATCGTACAACTCGTCATTGGTGGCTTCACTTTCTTGAGTGAGTTTCTCTCCTTCTGGTTGCCTAACTTTCTACCTTTTAGGCGTCCAATTTTCCGTTCTAGCTCTTTTCGAATACCGTCATCACAACGTTCTGCCTTTCTACAGCCCGTTCAGATTCAAGACTTCCACCAGAATTTGGATCACTTTGGGCAATTGCGCTTTTGCAAGTTCTGCTGTAGTTCTCCTGATTTTATTAGCTCCTGCAGATCAACATAAAGCCAAGCTGCAAGTTATTGAGGTTAAAATTTTATTTGGCGCTGCTTGAAACCGGCTTGTCTGGTTTCCGCTTCCATCTTTTGGTTTCTTTTTATTTTTTGATAGCGTCGTTTTAAGTAGTGAAAATCGTTATACTCAAACACAAAGTTTTTTTTTTGAAGATTCTTCAATGTGAACCGCCTCATATCTTCACATCTTGCTCTTTCGTACTAGACTTAACTTCGAGAACTCAGTTCTACATGACTCTGATCACTGTTATAGTGGCATTCCAACTTGTATTTTTATGTGCCCATGGGCTTTACGTTTTGGACAAGCAGAGCGGTCACATGTCTGCCAAAACTCGGCAACTTCAGAAGACCTTCTTTTACAGTCTCATCGGCCAGGTCAGGATGAAAAAGAAGACTTTCAAAAATTTAAATAAAGATAAGCGTTCCTATGATTTTTCTGGGCGGCCCGCTTGGCCTTTCTGCTTGGCTAGCTACAACAGAAATCTCAACCCTAGGTACCTCTTTTTCCTAGGCGCTAAAATTTTACTGCTCTCAGTTTTTTCAAAAATAATTGTTATAACGTTATCTCTACACGGCGGCGTTTCTTCGACTTTCACTATCTTTGCCAATAAACCTTATCGAAGTTATATCCTTCGTTTCCCTAGCTATTTTCTTAAATGGCTATTTCCCAGCAAAGGTTTGTTCAGTGAAATCGAAAAAAAAGCTCAAAACATTTTTTTAAGATACCCCAGTCAATGCTCCAGTCGGGGGCCGCACTCCATCATTGAGAATCTCTCAAAACATGACCACTTTTTGATACTCTTTTAGTGATATTTTGGTCAATAAAGTTTCAGTGCTTGTATAAAATCTTCTAATAGGAACCAGAAATTTCTTCATATAGTCAATGCTTCCCGACTTGAAAGGCGAGGGAGGCGGGGCAGGGGGCGGGACGCGTAGCGTGTGCGTTCGCGGTCTTCGGCACGTGTTCCATTCAACCGCCATCTACTCTTTGAAAAGCCCGTTTTTTGCTTTTTTTTTCATTCCTGTTTCAATTATTAATTGATTATGTTCGTGTGTGCATCAAAAAATAGTATAAAAAGTTGAAAAAGAACGGTTGCCGAGCTTTTTTTAAATAGTCTGCGACAATTGAATTGAACTCGTGCCAAGAACCGCGAACGCACACGCTACGCGTCCCGCCCCTTGCCCCGCCTCCTTCGCCTTTCAAGTTGGGAAAAATTGACTATACTTGAGTTAAGATTTTTGTTTTACCTATGAAAACTATTTGCTGAAACAAGTTCGTTATCCGTTACCTTTTCTTAATTACGCAATAATTGCACCTGCGGGAATCAATGAGAAAGTAGAAAGCTCTCACTTCCACTCATCAAGGTTTCCTAGCCCTGAAAACTTATGAAGTACGCTCCTTGTGAAACCGAAGACGACTTTTTCAATGAGAAAAATCTCAAGTTTATTGAAACTTTAATTTTTCCATTCATCACTGCAATAAATAGCGTCGCGTTTTTTTGTATCTTGTTTCTCTCGTCTCCCTCAATGAAACAATATAAATGGGTGCTCTTGACGTATCAGATTTGGTAAGTGGTGTTCAATTCTCCATCATAAGACGATAAAATCAGTGTCATTGCAATGGATATATTGATTCCGATCATGTTAACACCGTTGTTCTACTTGCCAGCTTTGGCCGGTTGCTCGATGGGATTTTTTCAGACAATTGGAATTCCAATAGTTATTCAACTAACTATCGGTGGCTTTATTTCCTTGAGTGAGAATTCACCTGAAAGTTCAAATTGAAGACTTTTTTTTAGGTATTCAATTTTCCATTCTGGCTCTATTTGAATACCGTCATCATAGCGTTTTACCGGCCAACAGCCCATTTAAATTTAGAACTTCTATTAGAGTTCTTCTCATTTTGGGCAATATCGTCTTTTTCAGTTTTGGAGTTCTGATTCTAATTGCAGTAGCTCCAGAAAATCAATATGAGGCAAAGTTACAAGTCATTGAGGTTCAAAATGTTAGAAAGTTGACAGTCAAACTTGTTTTAAAGACTTTACAATGCGAGCCACCTCATATCTTCACTTCTTGTGCGTTTGTTCTTGATTTAACGTCAAAATCGGCATTTTACATTACTCTAATAACTATTATTATGGTAGTCCAGTTATCATTTTTATGCTCACATGGTCTTTACGTGTTGAACAAACAGAGCAACCACATGTCCATGAAAACTCGACAAATTCAAAAAAGCTTTTTTTACAATCTGTGTGGTCAGGTGAGAATCAAGTGAAGTGCTGAGAAATTCTTTTTAGGTAAGCATCCCAATGATTTTCCTGTGCGCCCCACTTGGTATCGCCGCTTGGCTCACTACGACCAAAAATTCCAATCTTGGTATTTAGCTGATTTCAAGGTTGTTTATTTTGTATTGTAGCTGTGCCGAAAGTAATTGTCGTTGTGATATCTTCTCACGGCGGCGTCTCCTCAATCTTCATGATAATTGCCAATAAACAATATCGAAATTTCCTTCAGCGTTTCTGGAGTTATTTTCTGATGAAATTATCCTTAAGAAACGGTTAGTTGGATTGAGTTACCATTAAGTTGAGAAAAGTTTTATTTTTTTCAGAAAAACCAGTCACCAACTCTGTTGGAGGTCCAACAATGAAGATATCTTATTCGATGACTACTTTTTGATCCAAATATTACTATCTGTTCTATGAAGTGACCGCATTTGGAGTGGTTCTACGCTTCTGCGAGGCTTACGAAATGGACATTTCCGACTTGAAAAAAAAAACTTTTCGCCTTTTCACAGGATGTTACAAAAAGGGCACCTGCTGCTTTTTCAATTCATTCGGGCTTATCCAACGACCCAAGTTTCCGTCTGACACGTGAGCAGCATGAATTTTCCTCACTGTGAAGAAAAAGTTGGTTTCTTCAGTGAAGAAAACTTCAAATTCATAGAAGTTTTGATTCTTCCTTTCATAATGCCAATCAATATCATTGCTTTTCTCTGTATCCTCTTTCTTTCGCCTGCTCCAATGAAGAAATACAAATGGGTGCTTCTCAACTATCAAACTTGGTGGGAAAAATCGTTTCGGAAGATCGAAAGATGCTTTATAGGGTCATCTTCATGGATATTATGTTTCCATTGTTGGCGACGCCAATGTATTATTTTCCAGCTATGGCCGGATGTGCCATTGGGTTGTTTCAATCAATGGGCGTTTCCATAGTTGTTCAATTAATTTTTGCTAGTTCAAGCTTGATGAGTGGGCCGATAGAATCCATTCGTAGAACAACCGTTTTTTTTTCAGACGTCGTTCTGTCTATTCTTCTGCTATTCGAACATCGACATCATAGCGTCCTGCCGATGAAAAGTCCTTTTCGGTTCCGGACGCGGGTCCGCATTTTGCTAATTTTGAGCAACTGTTTCTTGTGTACCGGTGGGCTTATATTCCTGATAGTAACAGCACCAGGTAATCAGTTGGCAGCCAAATGGAAAGTTGTTGAGGTGAGGAATCACATCAGAGACTCATTTTGAGTTTTCCTCTCAGATGATGCAGTGTATACCACCTCACATCTTCACATCCTGCTCATTAGTTCTGGATTTAACTTCCAAACCTGCCTGGTTTCTTTGTGTACTTGCTGTCGTCATTGTATCTCAGTTCGTATTCTTTTGTGCCCATGGGCTGTACGTTCTGAACAAGCAGAGCGCTCATATGTCTGCAAAAACTCGTCAGATGCAAAAAACGTTCTTCTACAACTTGTGCGGTCAGGTGAGATTGAAATCAATAGAGATAAATTTGTCAATGTTTCCCGACTTGAAAGGCGAAGGAGGCGGGGAAAGGGGCGGGACACGTAGCGTGTGCATACGCGGTTCTTGGCACGTGTTCAATTCAATTGTCGTCGACTATTTAAAAAGCTCGGCAACCGCTCTTTTTCAATGTTTTCTGCTATTTTTGACGCACACATGAACATAATCAATAAATAATTGAACAAGGAATGAAAAAAAGCAAAAAACGGGCTTTTCAAAGAGTAGATAGCGGTTAAATTGAACACGTGCCAAGAACCGCGAACGCACACGCTACGCGTCCCGCTCCCTGCCCCGCCTCCCTTGCCTTTCAAGTCGGGAAACATTGACTATAATAGTAAAATTTTTGTCAAGCAAACTACTTCTTGACTGCACGAGGAATATACGCTTGGGATGAATTCAAGCGCGCCTGAAAAGATCGCTTTTCTTTCAATTTCAGAAAAGTGAGAGCTAGAAATTTCTGGAAATTTCATTAAAAACAGTATGAACTTCTGGATGAATAAAAAAAAGAGCTTTCCAAATAGTCGCTGGCGGTTGAATTGAACTTGCAAAGAAACGTGCAAAGAACCGCGAACGCGCACGCTACGCGTCCCTCCCTTTTCTCTGCCTTCCTAGTCTTTCAAGTCGGGTTGAATTGACTATATTAAGAGTTATAAACTACCCGAACTCGAAAAAATCTTTTCTAACCACAGCAGAGCCTTATATACTCGAAAATTCAACTCAAAATCAAGCTCTAGGTGAGCATTTCAATGGTTTTTGTGTGCGTTCCATTGATCATCGCCGCTTGGCTCGTCTTTACAAGACCCTCGATAAAAGGTGCCAACTTTTAAGTCATCAATAAGGAAATGAAACTTGAAGCAATATCCCCAATTATCGTCTTCCTGATGACTTCTCACGGTTGCATTTCTTCAACCTTCACTATTTTCTCAAACGAATATTATCGAAAGTTTTATTTGAAGTTAAAGTGTTGGTCAGCCATCAGTTTTTTATCAAAAACGGGTATAGTTTCGTTGAAATGACTAGCTTTTTTGTGGGAATTTCCAGAAAATGTGTCCAGTGCCACGATAGAACGTCGCAGCCCACTTCGAACAAGAAACAAATGAATAGTTCATTTTTTTGAGGATAAACTAATTTATATAAAGTTTATAAATACACAACTGTTTCAATACCCTTTTGAATAAATGACACACAGCCCGGAAATCAAGTATTTTTATGAGGAAATTTCCCAGAAAAATTACACCTGCTTCTTACCAAATAAAGTTCGCCACAAATAACAGACTCTACTGGCTTTATTGTTATCTAATTGCGTCACTACATGGGGAATGGCTTGCTGCTTAATAATGGCTACGTCTTTCTGACTTCTTCTTATTATGGAAGTGTTTATAGAGTTTCTTTTCAGTTAGGAACGTAAAATCTTACTTTCTTATGGATCACTTAGAATTGCAACAAAAATTATGAATTTTGTTACTTCCTATCATCATTTATTATTTTTTTTTTAAACCTAATAAAAATCGCGCTAATGATCTCACCATAAACATCGTATCACGAGCTTCAATTGCAAGAATTTGGTTTTAAACTGCATTTTTGCAAATAGGAACGCTCCGTTATTATTCAAAAATACAAAAAGCTTGTTTCATTTGAAATAACGCACCTGTGTCCACATGATCAACCTCAATATTTATTTTAAAGATCAATTTTCCAGGCGAAGCTAATAATTATGGGTTTTCCTCCTTGTGAATGATAAAAGGTATTTTTCCCACTGAAAATTTTAAAATTAGCTTGAAGCGATCTCCCCAATTATTGTCATAATGGCCTCTTCGCACGGCGGGACCTCGTCAATCTGCATAATTATTACGATTAAAAACTATCACAACTTTCTTTTGAGACTAAGGATCTTCCTAACGAAATGTTTCCTGTGGAAAACAGGTACAGTTGTTTTTCAAGCTTTGCTGTAATGAACTAACTTCCAGAACCAAGGACAAGCATTCCTATTGCAAGCTGTATGAATAACATGAAAGTGGCACCATATTGAACAGTTTATTTTCCAATAAATTTTTTTCATTAAAAAGATTTTCATATTACATAAAAAAACAAGAAATCGTAATCGTTAATTTTGTCCCTCTTGGCTACGTCCAATGCACCTGCTGAGTGAAAAAAGAGCCATACCTAGCTAGCTTGAGTTTCATTTTTGACTGAGCTGCAGAAATCATGAATTTTCCTCGTTGTGATGATGAACTAATCGGCGAGGAGAATCTCAAGCTGATAGAAGCCTTGATTTTTCCAGTAAGTATGTTACTAAATCTCGTTTCATTCTTCAGTGTTCTGCTTCTTTCACCAATTGCTATGAAACACTATAAGTGGTTTCTGTTGAACTATCAGTTTTGGTGAGTTACCTTAAGGGTTCAAAGATGACACTTGAATTTTAAGGGTGATTTGTATGGACTTTCTTGTCTCAGTATTGGTGACACCTATTTTTTATTTTCCAGCTCTGGCAGGTTATTCGTTTGGTTGGTTCCAAACATTGGGGGTTCCAACGATCTTTCAATTTTTTATAGCGGATTTGTCTCTAGCCAGTAAGACCTGTTGATTATTATTGAAAGCTTTTTTGAGGTGTTTTCTTGTCGATTCTACTTCTTTTTGAATATCGTCACTATATCGTTCTGCCGATGGACAGTCCGTTCAAACTCAAAAAAATCTACCGAATTCCGCTGGTTTTGGGGAATTGTTTTTTATTATTTGCTGGGATCACATTTCTTAAAGTTGCATCGCCCGTTGATCAGTACACAGCAAAGCTAGCCGTCCTTGAGGTTTTATAATTCAGAAGCAATCATGAACTCAAACTTTGAGATTCTTCAATGCGAACCGCCTCATATCTTCGAATCCTATGCTTTTGTTATGGATTTGACAAATAAAACTGCCTTTTTCCTTACCTTGGCCTCAGCTCTCCTTATATCCCAAATCGCATTCTATTTTTCTCATGGTTTATACATATTGAAAAAAATCAAAGTAGTAATATTTCTCTTGAAACGCGTAATATACAGAAGTCACTTTTGTACAGCTTATGCGCTCAGGTAAGAGGCTCCTCAAAGCTGAAACTTTTTGTTTGATAGGTGATTATCCCTATGATTTTTTCGAGTATATCATTGGTAATATTAGCTTGGCTTCTCTCTACAACCTCGTTTGTGAGAGGTAATGACGATTTGCTTATACACTGCGACGCATAATTATAGACCCACCCTAATTTCTCCGATTTTAAGAAAGATTGAAAAACTTTCAGCCACCAAACTTTTTGTGGGATAAACCTTGTTGATAAGGAACATAATCATATCATAATTATCAATCACCCAGTTGAAAAGTTTTTCAAGATACGAGAAAATCTGATTTTTGACCGACGCAGAATTATAGATCCACCCCAGAGTTTTCCGAGTTTCCGTTTCCGGTAACACGTTTTTCCTGTTTTTTTCAGTGGTATATAAGAGAAAAAGTCCTCGTGTATCACTATAAGCCATAATGCCTAAATCTTCTCAACTCGATAATACCGAAAAAGCGGTAATCGATGCTCTACTCAACAACGGCTTGTCCCATCGGGAAATCGCTCGTCAGACGGGTCGCTCAAGACGAACTATTGACCGTTATGCGAGGAATCCGCAAGAATACGACACAGCAATACATTCTGGACGGCACAGGCTGCTATCGGTTCAAACTGAACGAGACGTCTGTCGAAAAGCATCAAACTCTACGAAGTCCGCCAACCTAATCAGATCCGAAATTCCTGAAAACGTCTCGAAGGACACCATCTTACGAGCAATTCATCGGTCCGGTCGACTTGTGAATACTCCAATGACGGCAGCACCTCGTCTACAGCAACGCCATAAGAATGAACGGCTCCAGTTTGCACGCTCTAACATGGCCACGGATTGGAATAAGGTATTAATTTTTTCTATCACCTTATGATTCCCAATTTTTCTGTTCGGATCTTCTTCAGAGACGAGAAGAAATTCAACCTTGATGGGCCAGATGGGTACGCTCACTACTGGAGAGATTTGAGGAAAGACCCGATGTACTTCTCCAAGAGAAACTTCGGCGGCGGCAGCCTCATGGTCTGGGCGGCTTTCTGCGGCAACAGGACGGTAGCTCTTTCTTTTATTGGGACCAGAACGAATTCGCAAGACTACCAGCAACTGCTTGCCCAGCATCTCCTGCCCTATCTCCGTCGCCGACGACGTGCTAATATGATCTACCAACAAGACAATGCATCTGTTCACGCGAGCAACTCCACATTGGCTTGGTTTGCGGCCAATAACGTGGTTCTTCTGGACTGGCCCGCGTGCAGTCCTGACCTCAACCCTGTAGAGAATTCATGGTCAGTCCTTGTACGAAGGGTCTACGCGAATGCCAAGCAGTATACAACGGTCAACGATCTGAAAAGAGCGATTCGTGCCGAGTGGGATGGTTTGGACAAGTCACTACTGCAATCACTCGTTGGCAGCATGCCGAACAGGATTTTCGAAGTCGCTCAGAAACAAGGAGGCATCACACATTATTAATTAATTTTTTTGTTATACTTTGTTGACTTTGTGGAATGAGTTTTGTTGATTACTTATAGTGGGTCTATAATTCTGCGTCGGTCAAAAAAATCAGATTTTCTCGTATCTTGAAAAAAACTTTTTCAACTGGGTGATTAATAATTATATTATGATTATGTTCCTTATCAACAAGGTTTATCACACAAAAAGTTTGGTGGCTGAAAGTTTTTCAATCTTTTTTAAAATCGGAGGAATTAGGGTGGGTCCATAATTATGCGTCGCAGTGTATAGTCAATGTTTCACGACTTGAAAGGTTAATGAGGCGGGGCAGGGGGGCGGGACGCGTAGCGTGTGCGTTCGCGGTCCTTGGCACAAGTTCAATTCAACCGCTAGCGACTATTTGGTGAGTTCGTTCATCGCTCTTTTTTTTTTTTATTTCTTCATTGATTTGTGTCATGTGTGCATTAAAAAAATAGCAGAACATATAAAAAAATAGCAGTGACCGAGCTTTTTGAATAGTCGGTGCGCTTGAATTGAACGCGCGCCAAGAACCGCGTTCGCACACGCTACGCGTCCCGCCGCTTGCCCGGCCTCCCTCGCCTTTCAAGTCGGAAAACATTTACTATAAAACTGAGAATTTTTTGAAGCTCTTTCCTCAATTTTCGTCCTCATGGGATCTTCATACAGCGGCATTTCCTCAGCCTTCACAATTTTGTCAAATAAAAGTTATCGGAATTTCTATTCCAAACTGCTATTCGGATCTTCCGAGCGGTTATTTTCTAGGAAACGTTTGATTTCATAAACTTCACAAGTTTCCATTGTTTTTTTTTCCAGGAAATGCAGTTAATATTTCAACCGAACATCGAAATCCATCTCTGCGGGCTAAGAATAGTTAAATTAAGGTTATTTTTCTATCAACACCATCTCCAGTTCTTATCAATTATTTTTTCGAATCTGGTAATTTTGTAAATGAAGAACTGTTCTAAAATAGGTTTTTTTTTTGCTTTAATTCGCTCTGAAAATGTAGTTTCAAGAAAATTCTCCTTGGCTTTAAGCTTTCTCATTGACACAAAAAAAAAGTATATATCTACAAAACAAGAGCTTCGACAATTAAGAAGCACTCAATCCAGTGATTCCATTTCTGACAAATGTGAAAAACAGCTAATAGTTCCTCTCAGTATTAGGAAGAGCGGTTACGCTAAACTTTTTGGAAATTCGAGACTCTGAATACCAAGAAAATGAAAAACAAAATACTTAACTCTGCTCACGGCGAAAGCACCTGCATGGACAAATCGGAAGTCTATAACTTCAACTCAACAGCTTAAATTTTACTGCCAACCAATCTTGACTAAATATGAACTTTCCTCTTTGTGATGATGATCTTATCAGCGAGGAAAATCTCAAGTTCATAGAAGCCTTGATTTTTCCATTTGTGATGATCCCCAATTTGGCTGCATTCTGTAGTATTCTCTTTCTCTCGCCACCAACGATGAAACACTACAAATGGCTACTATTGAACTATCAATTATGGTTGGTGAACACGGAGTTTGTGAAATATATCTTTTTTGCCCAGGGTCATTTTCTACCTGCTCCCTGTACTGGTTACCCCTATTCTTTATTTCCCTGCACTGGCTGGATGCTCACGTGGTGTGTTCCAAACCATTGGGGTTCCCGCAGCCATTCAATTGTTCATAACCGATTCTTCAATGATAAGTGAGCTCAGTGTACTCTGATGAGAAAACCATTTGCTGCTTTCAGATGTTTTCATTTCGATCTTTTCCCTATTCGAGTATCGGCACCACAACATCTTGCCGATGAATAGCCCTTTTCGATTCAAAAAGAGTATCCGTATTTCGCTGGTTTTTGGGAACTGCGTTTTTGTATATTGCGCAATGATCATTCTCGTAGGAACAGCGCCTGCTGATCAATACGCAGCAAAGTTGAAAGTTATTGAGGTTGAAAAATATTGACGGTGAAATAAATTTCATTTTTTAGATTCTCCAATGCGAGTCACCACACATTTTCACATCCTGTGCGTTTGTGTTGGATTTGTCTAA